>LR738710.1:477627716-477762085 GCA_902687465.1 Secale cereale | reverse complement strand
GTTCGCGGCTAAGCCTCCGAGTCAGAGGGTTGCTCTTCACTCGGAGTATTTTTTTGTAACTTAGGCGAATCGGGTTCGTGGCTAAGCCCCCGAGTGAGAGAGTTGCTGTTCACTCAGAGTAGTTTTTGTAACTTAGGTGAATCGGGTTCGCGGCTGAGCCCCCGAGTGAGAGGGTTGCTCTTTACTGAGAGGAATTTTTGTAACTTAGGCGAATCGGGTTCGCGGCTAAGCACCCGAGTGAGAGGGTTGCTCTTCACTCGGAGTAATTTTTGTAACTTAGGCGAATCGGGTTCGCGGCTAAGCACCCACTGGGCGATTTTGAAGACCAGCATATTAGAAACCAACAATCATTAAGGAATTGCTGGGAACTCGTCTTTGAAACAAATTGGAAAATCTTTATTACAACTCGACTGTTCGAGCGCTTTAAGTATAGAAGCGGTGGAGCAGGTCCGCGTTCCACAAACGAGGTTCATCTCTCTTCTTAGCGACGTTGTAGAGGTGATGCGCTCCATTGTGCAGTAGTTTGGTGATGATGAAGGGGCCTTCCCAAGCCGGGGCGAGCTTGTGCGCTCGTTTCTGATGCACTCGAAGAACCAGGTCTCCTTCCTGGAATGCTTGACTTCGGACGTTGCGAGCATGGAATCGACGCAGGTCCTGTTGATAGATGGTCGACCGGATCAAAGCCATATCACGTTCCTCCTCCAAGAGGTCGACTGCATCCTGACGAGCTTGCTCTGCTTCGGCTTGGGAGAATAGTTCCACTTGGGGGCATTGTGCAACAAATTGCTCGGCAGCACGGCTTCAGCTCCATAGACCATGAAGAAAGGGGTACGGTTAGTCGACCGGTTCGGAGTTGTCCTCAGACCCCATAAGACAGACGCAGTTCGGTCACCCAAGATCTGGCGGCATGCTTGAGGTTACGCATGAGCTGTGGCTTTAGGGCATGGAGGATCAAACCGTTCACTCTTTCTGCTTGTCCATTCGACTGCGGATGCGCTACGGAGGCATAGTCGACTCATGTTCCTTGAGAGGAACAGAAAGCTTTGAATTCATCCGAGTCAAAGTTGGAACCGTTATCCGTGATGATGCTGTGGGGGACTCCATATCTGAAAATCAGTTCTCTGATGAAGCTGATTGCGGTGCTTGACCCGAGGTTCTTGATGGGCTTGGCTTCGATCCACTTGGTGAACTTGTCGACTACTACAAGCAGGTGAGTGAATCCGCTTATGCCAGTTTTGAAGGGGCCGACCATGTCCAAACCCCAAACAGCAAAGGGCCAAACTAATGGAATGGTCTTCAGGGCAGACGCTGGCTTATGGGACATGTTGGAGCAGAACTGACAGCCTTCGCACTTGTCCACGATATCTTTAGCCATCTCGTTGGCTCGGGGCCAATAAAACCCAGCTCGGTACGCCTTGGCCACTATAGTCCGAGAGGAAGCGTGGTGGCCACAAGTCCCCGAGTGAATCTCATTCAGAATCAGTCGACCCTCCTCTGGGGTGATGCAGCGCTGAGCGACTCCAGTGACACTCTCCCTATAGAGCTGACCCTGAATGACGGTAAAAGCCTTGGATCGACGGACGATCTGGCGTGCTTCTTCTTCATCTTCTGGGAGTTCTTGCCTAAGCAGATATGCTATGTATGGCACAGTCTAGTCGGGCGTAATCACTAAAATCTCCATGATCAGGTCGACCACTACAGGTACTTCAACTTCAGTCGGATCAGACGCACTGACTGGCTGTGGGGGTTCCTCCGTGAAGGGGTCTTCTTTGACTGAGGGGGTGTGCAGAAATACATTCTTGGGTATAGGCTTCCGAGTCGACCCAATTTTCGCGAGATCATCAGCAAGCTGATTCTTGGCTCTGGGCACGTGATGGAGCTCTAAACCTTCGAACGTCTTTTCAAGCTTCTGTACTGCACTGCAATAATTGGTCATTGCCGGGCTTCTGACGTCCCATTCCTTCATCACCTGGTTCACCACTAAGTCTGAATCGCCGTAGACCATCAGGCGACGGACGCCGAGTGAGATGGCCATACGCAATCCGTACAAAAGTGCTTCATATTCAGCTTCGTTGTTTGATGAGTCAAAGTGGATTTGAAGGACGTTACTGAGCTTGTCGCCCCCGAGAGATACCAGGACCACGCCTGCATCGGATCCATTCAACATCTTAGATCCATCAAAGAACATGGTCCAGCTGTCCGACTGAACCTGAGTCGGCAGCTCTTGTTCGATCCATTCGGCCCCAAAATCTGCTATTGCCTGAGACTTGATAGCTTTCTTTGCTTTAAACTTGATATCTAGTGGAAGGAGTTCAATCACCCATTTACCACTCGACCGGTTGCGTCTCGGTTGTTCAGGATTTTTGAAAGTGGGGCGTCGCTGACGACTGAGATTGTATGATCCGAGAAGTAATGGGCAACTTTCTTTGCGGTCAAGTAGATCCCGTACACAAGCTTCTGGTAATGTGGGTATCTTTGCTTGGAGGGAGTCAATACTTCGGATATGTAATAGATTGGGCGTTGGACTTTGTAGGCCTTGCCTTCTTCTTCCCGCTCGACCGTGAGTACAGTGCTGACAACTTGTCCAGTGGCTGCAATGTATAGTAAGAGAGGCTCTTTGCTGACTGGGGCAGCAAGCACCGGCTGGGTGGACAACATGGCTTTGAGCTCTTCAAACGCTGCTTCAGCTTCGAAATTCCACTCGAACTTTTCTGATTTCTTCATCAATCGGTAGAGAGGTAATGCCTTCTCACCGAGACGAGAAATGAATCGACTCAATGCGGAGAAGCAACCAGTTAGCTTCTAGACGTCGTGTACACGCTCGGGGCGTTTCATTCGGAGGATGGCACCGACCTTTTCTGGGTTGGCGTTGATTCCCCATTTGGAAACGAGAAAACCGAGTAACTTGTCGCCCGACACTCCAAACGTACACTTCGACGGATTGAGCTTGATATCATAGCTTCTCAAATTTGCGAATGTCTCAGCGAGGTCAGTCAACAGGTCGGAACCTTTACGCGACTTGACCATGATGCCATCCATGTATGCTTCGACGTTCCGACTGATTTGCTTCAGCATGCACTTCTGAATCATGCGCATGAAGGTAGCGTCGGCATTCTTGAGACCGAAAGGCATGGTGACATAACAGAAACACCCGAACGGGGTGATGAAAGCTGTCTTGATTTCATCGGGTCCAAACAGTCGGATCTGATGGTACCCGGAATACGCGTCCAGAAAGGACAAACGCTTGCATCTCGCAGTCGAGTCGACTATCTGATCGATGCGGGGGAGGGGAAAATGATCCTTCGGGCAGGCCCAATTGATGTGCTTGAAATCGATGCACATGCGGAGAGACTTGTCCTTTTTGGGGACCATGACCACATTGGCGAGCCACTCAGAGTGGTAGATCTCGCGGATGAACTCAGCTGCCAGAAGCCGAGCCACCTCCTCGCCAATCGCCTTTCTCTTCTCCGCGGCGGACCGACGGAGATGTTCCTTCACGGGCTTCACTTTCGGGTCGAAACGCAAACGGTGCTCAGCCAGTCCCCTGGGTACACCTGGCATGTCAGATGGTTTCCATGCAAAGACGTCCCAGTTCTCACGGAGGAACTGGATGAGCGCTTCTTCCTATTTGCTGTCGAGTGTAGTTGAGATGTGGGTCGGTGCTGCATTGGGGTCGGTGGGGTGAATGTGTACGGGCTTCGTCTCCCCAGCCGACTGAAAAGCTGACTCGGAAGCCGGCTTCTTGGCCCGCAGCAAGTCACTCGGATCCACGTTTTTCTGGTACTCCTCCATCTCTACTACTGCCATCTGCTCGTCAGCGATCTTCGAGCCTTTCTGGAAGCATTCTCCCACTTTATGACGGTTCCCCGTGACGGTTATAACGCCGTTGGGTCCCGGCATCTTCAGCTTGAGGTATACATAACATGGTCGAGCCATGAATCTGGCGTAGGCAGGCCTACCCAGAATGGCATGATAAGCGCTGGTGAAGTCCACCACGTCAAACGTCAGCTTTTCTTTACGGTAATTCTTCGAGTCGCCAAAGACTACGTCGAGTGCGATTTTGCCAAGTGAGTCGGCCTTCTTCCCGGGGATGACCCCGTGGAACCTCGTGTTGCTTTCACTCAGCTTGGACATCGGAATGCCCATATCACGGAGGGTTGCAGCATACAGAATATTCAAGCCACTTCCACCATCCATTAGGACCCTGGTCAAATGCGTGCCCTCGACCACTGGGTCGACCACCAGCGCCTGCCGCCCAGGGGTAGCAATGTGCGCGGGGTGATCGGACTGGTCGAATGTGATGGGGATTTTGGACCACTTCACGTACGTGGTTGTTGCCGGGGCAACCATGTTGACTTCTCTGTTGATCACTTTCAGCCGACTTTTGCTTTCGACATCAGCGAAAATTACCAGAGTGGAGTTGATCTGGGGGTATCCTCCATCCCCTTCTTTGTCCTCGGTCTCCTCATATTGCTTTTCCTTCTCAGTTGACTGATCTTTCTGGAAGTTCTGGATAAGGAGTCGGCACTCTCGAGTGGTGTGCTTGGGATATACCAAGTTCCCCTCTTCATCTTTCTTCGTGTGGATAGGACACGGCTGGTCGAGTACATAATTCCCAGCTTGATCTTTTACTTTCTTGGGGACCCAAGGCCCCTTAGGCTTTCCTTTGCCTTCCCCTTGGTTGACCACTGCAGCTTCGCCCTGAGCGGCTGGCTCGGCCTTGCGCTTGGGTTTCCGATTGGAGTTTTGATCATCTTGTTCGACTGGTTTGTTGCCGCTGCGGAGTCGATCAGCTTCTTCGCCATTAGCGTACCGACTGGCTATCTCCATCATCCGGGAGAGGGACATATCCCATGTTCGACCAAACTTCAGATTCAGTTCTCGGTATCGCACGCCCTCCTTGAAGGCGCAGACTGCTTGGTGTTCAGACACATTCTCCACCGTGTGGTGCAGGGTGGTCCATCTCTGTATGTAATCCCTTAAGGTTTCATTCGGCTTTTGTACGCAATGATGCAGCTCCGCGAGCCCTGCGGGCCGTTTGTAGGTGCCTTCGAAGGTCCGAATAAACACTCGGGCCAGCTCTTCCCAACTGTATATGCTCCCGGGGGCCACTGATTAAGCCACGCCCGAGCCGAGCCGCCCAGCATCAGAGGAAGGTGTTTCATGGCTACATCGTCGTTGCCACCTCCGATTTGCACAGCCACTCGGTAATCCTCAAGCCAGGTGTCTGGTTTTGTGTCGCCGGTAAACTTGTTTAGCCCCGCCTCCAACCTGAAGTTTGGGGGGATCTCAGCGGCCCTGATGGCACCGCTGAAACACTCGGGTCCAGAGACGGACGCTCGGCTTCCACTCGGACGATCTCTGTCTTGCTCTTCTCTGAACGCTCTGTTCCAGTCGACCAGCCCCTGCACAAGGATAGACCTTGCATCGAAGCCCGGCCTTCGGGGATCTGGGGGAATCGTCCGCTCGTCGTCGCATAAGCATCTGCCCTCGTTTCGTCTGGGCGAGAACGATCCGCTTCCCAGAGGAGGCACTCGACGGCGGTCGTGATGACCGGGTCGACAATCATACTGCTCATCATTCCGACCCAGATGCCGGTCTTGACGTTGGCCACCTTCCTCACGCCTCGGGGGCGATCTCGAACTGTGAGCTGACCAAACGGTGTCTGCAGCCACTGATCTGCTGTGAATCCTGTTGCGCGACTAAGAAATAGCCGCGTTCTGCTCTCAGGCCGTTGGGAGCAACGCCCGGATCTGCTGTAAGCCTCTCCGAGCCACTAACTGCGATGGTTGAATCGACTCTGCGATGCGAGCCGCGGCTTCGAGGTTCTGGACGGGCGTGCGGAACACCTGAGTCTCGCGCGGGAATGATTGCCGTGGTCGTCGACTGGACTCGGGGATCAGTCGGCGGGCCCGTTCGTCGAGTGCGCACTGGATATTTTCCAAACGTGCATGCTCAGCCATTATGGCCAAGCGCGTGGCTTCCAGGGCCCGAGCCTCTGGAGTATCTGCCACGACGGGGGTGAAGAGTGCGTCCTCATTGCGGCGGCAGAGCTCGTCCCTCTGCTCGGCAGTGAGGGGTTGGGGAATATACCCAGCGTGGTCGAATGAATGACCGTCGCCGCTGCCGCCGTCGCCGCCGCGAGGGAAACCTGGCGGACTGCGGCGTGAGTCGACCATGAGGACTTCCGCCACGGGATCGCTGCTCCTGCACTCGAAAATCGAATCTGCGAGCTCGACCGACGGATCGACCGGCCCGTAGAGGTACTCGTCGGGCTCGATGGCCACGACTTGAGGGGTGGCCGCCTGGCGGGCCACCGCTTGTTTCACCCATCGTTGGAGCCGCGAGCGACTGGATCGCTTGCGACGGCGTCCAGCGGGGACGACGGATGATGCAGGAATCGGCACGTACTGAGTCGACGACTGTCGGAGAAGGACACCGCAAGCACTGGCGCGGAAGTGCGTAGCCCCACGGACGGGTAGCGCTTCGACGTCGAGGGGAGCCTCCTGGAGCCAAGCGGAGTCATCGGCGACGAAGACAAGCGCGCTGAGTCGGATCTCGCGGCCCAACGCCAGACCACCGCCGGAAACCATGATGAAGGAGGTCGGAGAAGAGTTTGCAACCTCACCAGAAGTCGCTAAGACACCCTGCCCCATGGTGGGCGCCAACTGTCGTGGTTCTAAGTCTGACAGTACGAGTAGGGGGTACGTAAGAGGAGGCAAGATCCTGGCTATGGTGAGATTGTATGCAAGATGTATACGAGTTTAGGCCCTTCTCGGAGGAAGTAAAAGCCCTACGTCTCGGTGCCCGGAGGCGGTCGACTGGAATGTATGGGGGCGTTTGTGTTACAGGGGGTGCGAACCCTTGTACTGGAGGAGGGGGGTGGCTTATATAGTGTGCCAGGACCCCAGCCATGCTCCACGTTACCAAGGGTTCAATGTACATAAAGGCAGGTGTTACTGATAATGCCCACAGTAAAGAGTAATGAAGGCATTCATTGCAGCGGAGTGAATACCAGACCATTGCTGTCCTAAGGAACCTTTGACCTTCAGGGGTCGAGTGCCTTGGAAGGGTCGAGTGAAGTTGAGTCGTCTGGACGGGGGTGTACGGTCGAGTGGGATGTCCTCTTGGGCCATCTCAGTCGTCTGTTCTTGTTGCCATCGGTTTGTCCTTTGGGCTTCTGGGGTAGTGACCTTGGGTGGGGTATCTTGGTCAGGCCTGCGACCCTACCCTAGGTCCGTAACCTCGTCAGCTACATCCTTTAGCTGAAAAACGGATGATCAAACAGGAAGCTCATAAACTCATGCGAGTGTTGCGGGAACAACAGGAGCAGCCACTGTTGAAAATAGCGAGTGCTACGCTCGGTGAAACTGTATGACACCAATCGATCTGCTAGACTACTACCCTATTGATCTTGTTTAAGCTTCAAAGGAACATTGTCATCAATTGCTTGATCTCAGACACAAAATGGCCATATGGTGATCTTGATAAACCCTCTCCGGACAAAGTAGCCATTGCCTCCGAGGATTCACTATTCCATTAGTGTTGTAGGGCTAATGCCATGCCCTGCATCAACCCATGGATTTCGAACTCCAACGTGTCATTGCACTTGAATAAAAATCTATATGCATCAAATATAACACTCCCGCCAGGCCTTCTCAGAATCATGTCAGTCGTCATGGCCTCATCCTCCGCTGAGTACGCCCCATCAATAGACAAGGCCACATGATTAGCCAGTGGAGGAGGCCATCGATGCACAGGCTCAGGCTTATTCGTTTCTCTCATTGGACCAAGATCATCACATGTCATCTTGCCTTTTATGGTATCTTCTATGTTGAATACTCTTGTCAAGTGTAGGGATCTCATGTACCTCCGAAGAAAATCATCAGAGGCCTTTAGTGGAGGTACATCTTTTCCATGCACCAAATCAGATCGTAGTGACCGAATACGCCATAGCAGGATAATAATCGTTCGTAGTGACCGAATATGCCATAGCAGGATAATAATCATGTCACGCACCGGTACCGCGTAGTTTACTAGCAAGTTCAAAACCCACTCCTTTATAGAATCTACTAGTAACGAACAATCAGGAAGAGAACACACCTCCCGCATCAACTCCCAAAGTCTATAGGCATGATCACAAGTCACCAAGGCATGAAAGGTAGACTTGGTATCTTTGCCACAAACATAGTGAATTAACTCAATCAAATTAAGTCTTATCAAATTTCAACTAAATCAAAAAAAAACTCAACCCTTTTTATGCTTATACTCAGATCAAATCAAATTAGATCTTATCAAAACCTCACCTAAATCAAAACATTTTTTCCTCCCCTAACCACACTCAAATCAAATCGTACTAAAATCTTGAATATGATGGGTGTATGATTTATGCCGGGCATGATCAATGTTGAAACACTAGAATATGTATGCCCCATCGCAATGCATGAACAATTAGCTAGTCATTAGTTAAGGGTACTTTTACAAAGGTTACTCCCACCTCCTCTATTGTTGAGAAGTAGTGTGCCCCAAGTGCATCATTTGTCACAACCTGTGAGTTTTGATATTTCCACGCGTCGGAGAAACGAGTTTATTTTCATAGATTCGATATTTTCTTAATGATATATCTCTCGAACCGTGTGATCAAATCATGAACCGTTTTCACCATTTTGTTTCTCTGTCGAGATTTTTAAAACTAGATCTCATATTAATAAGTTTTAGTCAACTTTTATTCAGGCAAAATGATGCTTCCAAAACAAACAACCATGTGTTTCCAAATTGTATTAACATATGCTCTCAAGTGAAACTAACTTGTACTACCTTAGGTTGAAGCACAACTGTGCTCCTGCATGGAGGCATGCCTATAGTCGCTGTGGGAGCACAACAACCGTGCTCCCCAAGTAAACTAACTTGTGTTTCTTGATGAAGCATACATATGCTTGCATGAAAGAACACATGTGATCACCCTAGAACTGTGCTCCCACGTGTAGCACATATGTCCTCCACACGGGGAGCACAACACACATTTGTTCCCCACAAACAAAAATCAAAATATACAAAGGAAAAAATCAGAAAAAAGGAACCAAGATTTTTCAAGACTATTTTGAAGAAAAACACTATGGGGAAGTGTCCAACTCGCGACACGTGTGGTACTAGAGCGCTCCCACAAGTGACCTCTGGAAACCCCACCTAAAAGGTACCTCTAAGTAGTTGCTCCCAAAGTTATTGGCATGACTCCTGAGCCTGTTTATCTCTACTATAAAAGGCAGTTGATCATTATATAAATGCATTCGTCTTTGTCCCTCCCCACGTCTCCCTTCCACACCTACTGAATTAACTCAAACAAATTTGACCAAAACCTCAAGTAGAAAAAATTCCTTGCCTTTCCCTACCCATACCAAAATTAAATCAAATCTTACAAAAACCTCACCTAAATTAGAACTTCTATTGCCTTCCCTGCCCATATTCAAACCAAATCAAATCAAATCGTACCAAAATCTAGAATATGATGCGTGTAAGACTTATGTCAGAGGCGACTGGTGTTGAACCACTAGAATATGTATGCCACCGTTGTAACACATAGACAATAAGCTAGTCACTAATTAGGTGGAACCTTTGCAAAGGTTACTCTCACCTCCTCGATTGTTGAGAATTGGTGCACCGCAAGTGCGTCATTTGTTGCAAACTAGGATTTTGAAGTGTTGTCCTCCCACGTGCCGAAGTAATGGGTGGGTTTGTTTTTGTTTCTTTTCATATATTTGATTTTGCAAAATTATATTTCTCTTGACCGTGTGTATAAATCACGAACCATTTCATCTTTGCATTCCTCACGTCAAAATCTTGAAAACTAGATCACATGTAAATAAGTTTCAATGAACTTTTATTGGGTCAAAACTATGTTTCCAAAATGAAACACCATGTTCTTCCAAACTAATTTGTGATTCGCGTGTGATGATGCATACATGTGCTCCCGCATGAAAAGTGTTGAAGAACGTAGCATAGGACACACAAAAATTCCTACGCTCACCAAGATCAATCTAGGAGATAACCATCTATGAGAGGAGAGATTGATCTACATACCCTTGTAGATCGCTAAGCGGAAGTGTATATAACGCGGTTGATGTAGTGGTACTCTTCATGATCCAATTGCGATCCAATCCGATCTAGCGCCAAACGGACAACACTTCCACGTTCAGCACATGTGCGGTGATACGCCTCCAATGTATCTATAAATTTTTATTGTTCCATGTTATTATCTTATCAACTTTGGATGTTTTATATGCATTAATATGATATTTTGTATTATTTTTTGGACTAACTTATTAACCCAGTGCCTAGTGCCAGTTTCTGTTTTTCCTTGTTTTTAACTTTCATAGAAAAGAAAGATCAAGCGGGGTCCAAACGGAATAAAACTTTACGATGATTTTTCTTGGACCAGAAGACATCTACGAGACTTGGAGTGGGGGCTAAGGGACCCACGAGGAGACAACAAGCCCTAGGGGCGCGCCCTAGGGGGGCGCCCCTGGGCTTGTGGCCCCCTCGGGAGTCCCCTACAATGACTCTTTGGCCTATAAATTCCCAAATATTCCAGAAACACTAGAGGAGTCGTCAAAAATACTTTTCCACCACTGCATGTCTCTGTTCCCGTGAGATCCCATCTTGGGGCCTTTTCTGGTACTCCGCCGAAGGGGGATTCGATCATGAAGGGCATCTACATCAACCTTGTTGCCCCTCCGATGATGTGTGAGTAGTTTACCAGAGACCTACGGGTCCATAGCTAGTAGCTAGATGGATTCTTCTCTCTCTTTGATCTTCAATACAATGTTCTCCTCCATGTTCTTGGAGATCTATTCGATGTAATCTTCTTTTGCGGTGTGTTTGTTGAGATCCGATGAATTGTGGATTTATGATCAAATCGTCTATGAATATTATTTGAGTCTTCTCTGAACTCTTTTATGCATGATTAAGATAGCTTTGTATTTCTCTTCGATCTATTGATTTGGTTTGGCCAACTAGATTGTTTTTTCTTGCAATGGGAGAGGTGCTTTGTGATGGGTTCAGTTTTGCGGTGTCCTCACCCAGTGATAGAAGGGGTAGCGAGGCACATATTGTACTGTTGCCATTAAGGATAAAAAGATGGGGTTTATATCATATTGCATGAGTTTATCCCTCTACATCATGTCATCTTGCTTAAGGCATTACTCTGTTTTTATAACTTAATACTCTAGATGCATGCTGGATTAGCGGTCGATGAGTGGTGTAATAGTAGTAGATGCAGGCAGGAGTCAGTTTACTTGTCACAGACGTGATGCCTATATTCATGATCATTGCCTTGGATGTCATCATAACTTTGCGCTTTTCTATCAATTGCTCAATAGTAATTTGTTTACCCATCGTATGCTTTCTTCGAGAGAGAAGCCTCTAGTGAAACCTATGGCCCCCGGGTCTATTTTCCATCATATAAGCCCCCGTTGTGTGCAAGTGTTTGTTAGTTTGTGCAGGTGCTTAGATTGGAGACTTGCTTGTGCCCCCTACTCGATATATACTTTGGTTCTTAACCAAGGGAAATACTTATCTCTACTTTGATGCATCACCCTTTCCTCTTCAAGCAAAAAATCAACGCATGCTCTAGAAGTAGCATGCGGCACGATGACGTCTCCTTCTTCTTGATCCAACAAGAGAGGGAGGAGAAGTAGATGGGATCTCAACCAGCACGATGGCGTGGTGGAGCAATCCTAGCAGGGCTTTGCCAAGCGCCTCTGGAACTATGAACGAGAAAGAACGGGAGAGAGGGGAGGCCGCACGACGTGGGAATTGTTGTTTCCAGCCCTTGAGCCTCCTCCCTACTAAATACAGGGTTATTGGAGGGCTGGGGGAGCAGCCCTAGCCCCTCCTCCAAGGAAGGGAGGCGGCCAAAGGGAGAGGAGTGCCCTCCAAGCAAAGTGGAGGGCCCTCTCCCTTAGGGTTTCCCTTCCCCTAGGCGGATGGGCCTTAGGGAACTGGTGCGCCTGTCCCAATAAGGCAAGGATCCCCCTATAGCCCCTGCATGATGTAGGTGCTGGTGGGACCCTTCCAGACTCCTCCAAAACCTTCTAGAATCTTCTAGAACGTTCTGTAAGCTTCCGAGTACAATAACGGTAAAACCCGAAACTTTTTCGGTAGCCAAAATATGACTTCCCATATATAAATATTTACCTCCGGACCATTCCGGAGCTCCTCGTGACATCTGAGATCTCATCTGGGACTCCGAACAACATTCATTCACCAATGTTAATATCCTAATACTACTCTAGCGTCACCGAACATTAAGCATGCAGACCATACGGGTTCGAGAATCATGGGGACATGACCGAGACACCTCTCCCGCCAATAACCAATAGCAGGACTTGGATGCCCATATTGGTTCCCACACATTCCATGAAGATCTCTATCGGTCGAACCACTACCAAGGATTCAATCAATCGAGTATGTCGTTCCCTTTGTCTAGCGGTATGTTACTTGCCCGAGATTCGATCATCGGTATCTCCATACCTAGTTCAATCTCATTACTGGCAAGTCTCTTTACTCGTTCCGTAATACAAGATCCCGCGACTAACGCCCTAGTCACATGCTTGCAAGCTTTTTGTGATGTTGTATACTGAGTGGGCCCCGAGATACCTCTCCGTCATACGGAGTGACAAATCCCAGCCTTGATCCATGCCAACTCAACGGACACGCTCGGAGATACCTATAGAGCATCTTTACAGTCACCCAGTTACCTTGCGATGTATGATACACACAAGTACTTCTCCGGTGTCAGTGAGTTGCATGATCTCATGGTCATATGAACAGATACTTGACATGCGGAAAACGATAGCAATAAACTTGATACAATCATATGCTAAGATTATAGTTTGGCTCTCGTCCATCACATCATTCTCCTAATGATGTGATCCCGTTATTAAATGACAACTCATGTCTATGGCTAGGACACTGCTACCTCTTGAGCTTGCGTTGTATTCTCTCGAAGAGGAAAGGGAGATGCAGCACAGTAGCGTAAGTATTTCCCTCAGTTTTTGAGAACCAAGGTATCAATCCAGTAGAAGACCACGCGCCAGTCCCTTGCACCTGCACAAACAAATACGAACTTCGCAGCCAACGCGATAAGGGGTTGTCAATCCCTTTACGGTCACTTACGATAGTGAGATCTGATAGAGATGATAGTTTATATTTTTTGGTATTTTTTGTTTAATAAAACAACAAATAAAAGCGGTAATATAAATTGACGGGAAAGTAATATGATAGAGATAGACCCGGGGGCCATAGTTTTCTCTAGTGGCTTCTCTCATGATAGCGATATTCTACGACAGGTAAACAAATTATTGTCGAGCAATTGATAGAAAAGCGAATAATTATGAGACTATCTAGGCATGATCATTGTATATAGGCATCACGTCCGAGACAAGTAGACCGACTCCTGCCTGCATCTACTACTATTACTCCACACATCGACTGCTATCCAGCATGCATCTAGTGTATTGAGTTCATACAAACAGAGTAACGCCTTAAGCAAGATGGCATGATGTAGAGGGATAAACTCAAGCTATATGATGTAAACCCCATCTTTTTATCCTCGATGGCAACAATACAATATGTGCCTTGCTGCCCCTACCGTCACTGGGAAAGGACACCGCAAGATTGAACCCAAAGCCAAGCACTTCTCCCATTGCAAGAACTATAGATCTAGTAGGCCAAACCAAACCAATAATTCAAAGAGACTTGCAAGGATATTATGAGCACACATAAAAAGTTCAGATAAGAACCAAATATCTTTCATAGATAACCTTGATCATAAACTCACAATTCATCGGATCTCGACAAACACACCGCAAAAAGAGATTACATCGAATAGATCTCCTCGAAGACCGAGGAGAACTTTGTATTGAGATCCAGAAAGAGAGAAGAAGCCATCTAGATACTAGCTATGGACCCGAAGGTCTGTGGTAAACTACTCACAACTCATGGTGAGGGTGATGATGATGATGATGAAGGCCTCCATGATGAATCCCCCTCCCGGAACATGCTCCAAGATGGGATCTCCACGGGAACAGTAGCTACGGCGGTGGAATTAGGGTTTTCTCTCTGCGTATGGAGTTTCTGGGGTACGTAGGTATATATAGGAAGAAGAGGGGCACCCGGGGCCACGTGGGCCAGCCTTGAGGCAGGGGGCGCGCCCTGGGAAGGGGGGAGCGCCCCCCACCCTCGAGGGCTGGTCCCACGTCCCCTGGCTTGGCCCCGAAGTCTATCGTGCGTGATTTCTTCCAAAAATATCTCCTGCGAAGGTTTCATTCTGTTTGGATTCCGTTTGATATTCCTTTTCTGCAAAACCCTGAAATAGGCAAAAAACAGCTATCTGGACTGGGCCTTTGGGTTTGTGGGTTAGTCCCAAAAATGATATAAAAGTGAATGATAAAGCCCATTAAACATCCAAGACTTCATAAAAAATAGTATGGAACAATAAAAAATTATAGATACATTGGAGACGTATCAGACACCATAGCCATATTTGATCAACGAGCTAGTCCAGTAGAGGCTGAGTAGGGACATGTTGTTGTCTATGTATCCACACATGCATTTGACTTTCCAGCCAATACAATTATAGCATGGATAATAAACGATTATCATGAATAAGGAAATATAATAATAACCACTTTATTATTGCCTCTAGGGCATATTTCCAACAGTCTCCTACTTGCACTAGAGTCAATAATCTAGTATTACATGGTATTGAATCTAACCACCCATAGAGTTCTGGTGTTGATCATGTTTTTTCCGTGGAAGAGGTTTAGTCAACGGATCTACAACATTCAGATTTGTATGTACGTTACAAATGTTTATGTCCTCCTCCTTGATCGCATCACGGATGGAATTGAAGCATCGCTTTATGTGTCTGGTCCTTTTGTGAAACCTTGGTTCCTTGGCCGGATCAATGGCACTAGTTTTAGCATAGAATAGTCATTGGGTCTAGTGCACTGGGTACAACTCCAAGATCTGTCATGAACTGCTTCATCCAGACACCTTCCTTTGCTGCCTCCGAGGCAGCTATGTACTCCGCTTCGCATGTAGAATCAGCTACCACGCTTTGCTTGGAACTGCACCAGCTTACCGCCCCCCCATTTAGAATATATACATATCCGGTTTGAGACTTAGAGTCATCTGTATCAGTGTCATAGCTTGCATCAACGTAAACCTTTACGACGAGCTCTTGATCACCTCCATAATCGAGAAACATGTCCATAGTCCTTTTTAGGTACTTAAGGATATTCTTGACCGCTGTCCAGTGTTCCAGTCCTGGATCACTTTGAAACCTCCCGGACATACTTATGGCAAGGCTGACATCCCGCCTTGTGCACAACATCACGTACATGATAGAGCCTATGGCAGAAGCATAGGGGATGACACTAATCTTTTCTCTATCCTCTGTAGTCGCTGGGCATTGAGTCTTAATCAACTTCACACCTTGCAAAACAGGCAAGAACCCCTTTTTGGACTGATCCATTTTGAACTTCTTCCAAATCTTATCAAGGTATGTGCTTTGTGAAAGTCCTATTAAGCGTCTTGATATATCTCTATAGAGATCTTGATGCCTAATATGAAAGAAACTTCTCCTAGGTCCTTCATTGAAAATCACTTGTTGAAATACTACTTCACGTTTTCCAAAAGTTCTACATTGTTCCCAATCAGCAATATGTCATCCACATATAATATTTGAAATGCTATAGAGCTCACACTCACTTTCTTGAAAAATACAAGCTTCTCAATAAACTTTTATAAACCCAAACGCTTTGATCACCTCATCAAAGCGAAGATTCCAGCTCCAAGATGCTTGCACCAGTCCATAAATGGACCGCTGGAGTTTGCACACTTTGTCAGCATTCCCTGGATCGACAAAACCTTCCGGTTGCATCATATACAACTCTTCCTTAAGGAAACCGTGAAGGAACGCCGTTTTGACATCCATCTGCCGGATTTCATAATCGAAAAATGCAGCTATTGCCAAGATGATTCTGACGGACTTAAGCATCGCTATGGGTGATAAAGTCTCATCGTAGTCAACTCCTTGAACTTGTGAAAACCCCTTTGCCACAAGTCGAGCTTTATAGACGGTGACATTACTGTCCGCATCCGTCTTCTTCTTGAAGATCCATTTATTTTGAATGGCCTTTTGCCCTTCAGGTAATACTTCCAAAGTCCATACTTTGTTTTCATACATGGATCCCATCTCGGATTTCATGGCCTCTAACCATTTTTCGGAATCTAGTCCCACCATCGCTTCTCCATAGCTTGTTGGTTCATCGTTGTCCAACATGACCTCTAAGACATGGTTGCCGTACCACTCAGGAGCAGTACATATCCTTGTCGACCTACGATGTTCGATAGTAACTTGATCTGAAACTTCATGATCACTATCATTAGCTTCCTCTTCAACTGATGTAGGTGCCACTGAAACATCTTTTTGCGCTGCCCTACTCTCTGGTTGAAGTAAAGTTTCAACAACCTAATCAGGTTCTATCTTCTTCCCACTCAATTCTTTTGAGAGAAACTCTTTCTTGACAAAGGACCCATTCTTAGAGACAAACACTTTGCCCTCAGATTTGAGATAGAAGGTATATCCAACCATCTCCTTTGGGTAACCTATGAAGACACATTTGTCTGCTTTGGGTTTGAGCTTTCTGGCTGAAGCCTTTTGACATGAGCATTGTAGCCCCAAACCTTAAGAAACGACACCTTAGGTTTCTTGCCAAACCAAAGTTCATATGTCGTCGTATCTACAGACTTAGATGGTGCCCTATTTAAAGTGAATGCAGTTGTCTCTAATGCATAACCCCAAAACGATAGCGGCAGATCGGCAAGAGACATCATAGAATGCACCATATCCAATAAGGTACGATTTCGACGTTCGAACACACCGTTACACTGTGGTGTTCCAGGTGGCGTTAGTTGTCAAACAATTCCACATTGTCTTAAGTGGTTGCCAAACTCATAACTCAGATATTCTCCCCCTCGATCGGATTGTAGGAATTTAATCTTCCTGCTACGATGATTCTCAACTTTGCTCTAAAATTGCTTGAACTTTTCAAATGTTTCAGACTTATGCTTCATTAAGTAAATATACCCATATCTATGCAAATCATCGATGAAGGTGAGAAAGTAACGATATCCACCGCGCGCGTCAACACTCAGTGGACCGCACACATCAGTATGTGATTTCCAACAAGTCACTTGCCCGTTCCATTGTTCCGAAAAGCGGGGTTTTAGTCATCTTGCCCATGAGGCATGGTTCACATATGTCAAGTAATTCAAAATCAAGTGACTCCAAAAGTCCATCCGCATGGAGTTTCTTCATGCGCTTTACACAAATATGACCTAAGCGACAGTGCCACAAGAAAGTGGTACTATCATTATCAACTCTACATCTTTTGGCATCAATGTTATGAGCATGTATATCATCACTATCAAGATTCAATAAGAATGAACCCCTCACAATGGGTGCATGACCATAAAATATATTACCCACATAAATAGAATAATCATTATTCTCTAATTTAAATGAGTAACCATTTCGCATTAAATAAGATCTAGATATGATGAGGACATCACTAACAAGGTTACACCCACAGCCCCAACTGACACATATACAGGACCAATTACCAGAGCTCACGCACGCCAATTAAATCACCAGGTACTTTTGTTTCTTGGTAATGATTCTAATGTTCATGAGAATATGATGCTACATAAATTGGATACATTTGTCTTGCTTACAAATGAAGGGCCTAGCTTGGACAAGAAGGATGAACATTGGAGCAAGATCAAGCATGGGGATGATGGCATGCGCAAGGGGAACAAGAACGGAGTTGCAAGTGATGATTTCAGGACTTTGAAGCCACCATAATGAGTGCGTGAAGCCTTGGACGAAATATACAAGATGTCACTTCATAAATTTCGTCTAGAGGCTATTAGAGGTGCCGCGTCACCTTATTATTGGGCCAGTCCCATGTAATTTCGAAATACTTGAGTATAGGCTGTTTTTAGAGTCCGTATGTGTGGGCAAACAAGAGATAGGGTTGGTTTCGGACCCCTCCTCCAAGGGCCACGAAATTCCCCCCTCTTCCCCATATATACAGCCGTTAGGGCGTCGTTTAGACTTTGGGTTTTGTTTAGATTAAAGTTCGCCATAGCTGCAACTTCGCGTACTTCGTTTGTGTTCAACGACCAGACAAAGACGCCACAGAACCCCACTTGATCAATCAAGCTTTCCTCTTGAATTCGCGATATCTAGATTGCAATCTCAGTTTCTTGCTTGTTCTTCGTTTGCCTGCAGGAAACAAACCCTCAGGGTCAGGTTGATCGTGCTCCGGCGAGGTCAATAACCTCTTGGAGTTGGTTTAGCGATTGCTAAGGCGCGACGTCCTCGCACGTTCGTGGGCGGATCGTCAAAGTCGACTTCTTCCAAAACGATAGCCACCATCTCATCGAAAGACGGGACACCTTTGCCTCTATCAAGTGGTATCAGATTTCTAGGTTGCTCGGTGAGATTTTATAGTTTTTCGTGGATTAGATAGAGTCTGTTCTTCATACCTACAGTCCACGAAAAAGTTAAAAAAAATTAGGGTTAGTTCCTCATATCCGAACCAGTTTGAGCCTTCGCATAGTCTTTTCAGTTTTTTTGCTTTGTTGAATTTGCGGTTGCATCGTCGTGTCAAGTTGCTGGTCTTAGCGTCTAGTCTTTAAGAGTTTCGAGTTCTGGTCATAAGTTGTCACGCCACCGCCATAACATCTTCATCGCTGCTGCCACATACCACCACTGATCCGTATCCAGATACCACCACCTATCCGTATCCATATACCACCACCAATCTGTATCCATATACCACCACCGCTGCCATATACCACCACCGCTGCCATATTCTACCACCATATACCCACCACCAATCCGAGTTCTTTTTGTTTTAGTTTGGCTTTCGAGATCCATCTAGTTTCGGTTTCGTGTTTCCTTGCCTGAGGAGGTCTCGGAAAAAAAAGTCTGGAGACCCCCGGGTAGTTTTTTAGGCCAAAATTTCGGCAGGTGAAAATATTTTTTTCCCTATCCCGTTTTTAGGCTTTTCCGAGTCTTTTGACACACGTGCCATCATATTGTTTTTTTACCGCACTTTTTCTTCATCGCTGCCCTGATTCCCAAAAAAAATCGGCACACTTTTTTGTGTGCCTATCATCTTAGTTTGACTTGGGAAGAGTTTTGAGACACTCGCCATTATAGTGATTTTCGGCAAAAAAAAGGAGCGCAAAAAAAAGAGCGCAAAAAAGAAAAAAAAAGAGGCGAAAAATATATATATCATAGTGTGCTTTTCCCTTGATTACGTGCAGCGCCGTGATTTTGTTAGTGTTCTAGGCTCGCGTCTCTTGTACGGTCTAGCCAAGGACCAGCACAGTACCGTCGTTGAGCGTTTATTCAACTTTGCATCTCTGAATTGATTATTGCTGACCCTTTTTCCTACCATCTTATAAGCCTTCCCAGCTCCACATACATCTACGTCGTGCGTTTGACTCTCCCTGGTAATCGCTTTATCCAATCTTTGAGAGTTTTGACTACCACGGTTGCCGATCACCACCTGCTGCTGGGCAAGAACCGGTAAGATTTTGAGATTTGCTTGACGGATTTGTGACGCCCCACCACCACCGTTTTCTAGTAGTCTGTAGGATCATATTTTTGTGTCTTTCTATTGCTGCTAACCATGCCAGGATCACAAGTCGACGAGACTGACTGGGAGAACATGACAAACAAGGAGTTGCATGATAAATTTCAGCAAATGATGGGTCAACAGGTAGAAGATGTGATGACCAGTTTTGACAACGCACTAGCGAGGATGGATGTCATTGAGAAGTCAATTGACACCAAGTTGGATGCCAAATTCGCTGAAGTGCTTGCGCATCTACCTCCATCTGCTGCACCGTTGCAACAACAACAACCACCTTCACGTCGCGAAATCGCCCTCCGTAAAGCGAGCCGTGTCGCTCTTCAGCCTAGCCAAACTATTGGTCCTCCCGTTGATACTTCTGTGGCTCCTCCTGCTGCTGCTGAGGAGGAGGACGATTACGCGGGGGATTATGAGGATGAGGTTGATCAAAATCAGAACTACGTGCAACAGCCAGCACCACAACCACCAGGTCGTCCACATGCAAATAATCGCTATGGTAGGGCTGCACCACACCCTCAGGTACGCGATCATGACCATCTCCCTAAACTAAAATTGAATATTCCACCATTTGAGGGTAGATATGTTCCTGATATATATCTTACTTGGGAGTTAGAAACCGAACAACGTTTTACATGTTTAAAATATCCCGAGGAGAGACGTGTTGCTGCTGCTCTTTGTGCTTTCGCTAGTTTTGCTTGTGTGTGGTGGTCTGAATATTGTAGATTACATCCGGATAATATTCCAACTACTTGGGCTGCTTTGAAAACTGCTATGCATACTCGTTGGGTTCCACCATATTATCAACGGGAATTACTTCAGAAATTGCAGCGTTTAAGACAAGGAAAAAATTATGTAGAGGAATATTATCAGGAAATACAAACTGGCCTGATTAGATGTGGTATTGTTGAGGATAATGAGGCTATGCTTGCACATTTTATGGGTGGCTTAAATAGAGAGATTCAGACAATTCTAGAGTATAAGGAGTATAATAATATCACTCGTTTATTCTATCTTGCTTCCAAAGCTGAACGTGAAGTGCAGGATCGACAGGCCTTGGCACGAACTAATTTTTCTGTAGGTCGACCTTCATCATGGACCCCGCGTGCATCATCTACTTCGACACGTCCGACTGCACCACCGCCTACTTCATCCGTCACTTCTAGCCATGATAAAAGCAAACAGGCACCACCACCATCAACTAGGAGTACACCTTCCGGTCCTGCGCAGAGCTCTTCTTCATCCATGGCATCCAATGGGCCAACACATGATGTTATATGTTGTCGTTGCACTATTCGTGGTCACTATGCGAGCAAATGCCCATCGCAGCGTGTCATGATTGCTACTGCGGATGGTGGTTATGAGTCCGCTAGTGACTATGATGAGGAGATTTTGGCTCTTATTACACGTGAAGAACATGGTGGAGATGATTCTGAAAATGAGACGCAATACATGGCTCCTGAAGACGCTGACAGGTATGAATGTTTAGTTGCTCAACGTGTTTTGAGTGTGCAGGTCACACAAGCGGAGCAAAATCAGAGGCATAATTTGTTCCATACAAAGGGAGTTGTGAAGGAACATTCTGTTCGCGTCATCATAGATAGAGGGAGCAGCAACAACTTCGCTAGCATGGAGATGGCGGAGAAGCTATCTCTCACCACAAGACCACATCCACATCCTTACTACATCCAATGGTTCAACAACAGCGGCAAGGGTAAGGTAACACGTACTGTTCGTCTGCATTTTAGTATCTCCACATATGCTGATTATGTTGATTGTGATGTGGTACCCATGCAAGCATGTTCCTTATTACTTGGTAGACCATGGCAATTTGATAAAAATTCTATACACAATGGTATAAAGAATCAATATACTGTTGTTCATAAGGATAAATGTATTACTTTGCTTCCTATGTCTCCTGATTCCATTTTGAAAGAAGATATTAATAGAGCTAATAAAGCAAAACAGGAGCAAAATAAGAGTGAAAATCAGATTGTGGCAAAAGAATTTGAGCAACAAATGAAGCCTAATAACACACCATCATCTCATGTTGCATCTGAAATTAAATTAAAAAGTGGATGTTTACTTGCCACCAAATCTGATATTGATGATCTAGATTTAAGCAAATCTGTTTGCTATGCTTTTGTGTGCAAAGAGGCATCATTTTCATTCAAGGACGTGCCTTCCTCTTTGCCTCCTGTTGTCAGTAACATTTTGCAGGAGTTCGCGGACGTCTTTCCACAAGACATGCCACCGGGATTACCACCTATTCGAGGGATTGAGCATCAGATTGACTTAATTCCCGATGCATTGCTACCCAACCGCGCACCATACCGTACCAATCCAGAGGAGACGAAGGAGATTATGCGTCAAGTACATGAGCTACTCAACGAAGGTTATATACGCGAATCTCTTAGTCCTTGTGCTGTTCCTATTATTCTAGTGCCGAAAAAGGATGGTACATCACGTATGTGTGTTGATTGTAGAGGCATTAATAATATTACTATTCATTATCGTCATCCTATTCCTAGGCTAGATGATATGCTTGATGAATTAAGTGGCTCTACAATATTCTCCAAAGTTGATTTGCGTAGTGGATACCATCAATTTCGTATGAAATTGGGAGATGAATGGAAAACAACATTTAAAACTAAATTTGGATTATATGAGTGGTTAGTCATGCCTTTTGGGTTAACTAATGCACCTAGTACTTTCATGAGATTAATGAATGAAGTTTTACGTGCTTTCATTGGACGATTTGTGGTAGTTTACTTTGATGATATATTGATTTATAACAGATCTTTGGAGGAACATTTGGAATATTTACGTGCTGTTTTTATTGCTCTACGTGATGCACGTTTGTTTGGTAACCGGAAAGTGCACCTTTTGCACCGATCGAGTCTCTTTTCTTGGCTATGTTGTTACTCCACATGGAATTGAGGTTGATAATGCCAAGATTGAAGCTATTGAGAGTTGGCCGCAGCCCAAAACGGTCACACACGTGAGGAGTTTCCTTGGCCTCGCTGGATTCTATAGGCGTTTTGTGAGAGATTTCAGCACCATTGCTGCACCTCTCAATGAGCTTACAAAGAAGGATGTGCCTTTTGTTTGGGGTACTGCACAGGAAGAAGCATTCACGGTATTGAAAGATAAGTTGACACATGCTCCTTTACTCCAACTTCCTGATTTTAATAAGACTTTTGAGCTTGAATGTGATGCTAGTGGAATTTGGTTAGGAGGTGTGTTATTACAAGATGGTAAACCTGTTGCATACTATTCTGAAAAATTGAGTGGGCCTAGTCTGAATTATTCTACTTATGATAAGGAATTATATGCTCTTGTTCGGACTTTGGAAACATGGCAGCATTATTTATGGCCCATAGAATTTGTTATACATTCTGATCATGAATCTTTGAAGCACATTAAAAGTCAAGCAAAACTGAACCGTAGATATGCTAAATGGGCTGAATTCATAGAGACTTTCCCTTATGTTATTAAACACAAGAAGGGAAAAGAAAATGCTATTGCTGATGCATTGTCTCGTCGTTATACTATGCTTTCACAACTTGACTTTAAAATATTTGGTTTAGAGACCATCAAAGATCAATATGTGCATGATGCTGAATTTAAAGATGTATTGCAGAATTGCAAAGAAGGGAGAACATGGAACAAGTTCGTCGTTAATGATGGATTTGTGTTTCGCGCTAACAAGCTATGCATTCCAGCTAGCTCTGTTCATCTTTTGTTGTTGCAGGAGGCGCATGGAGGAGGATTAATGGGACACTTTGGCGTGAAGAAGACGGAGGACGTACTTGCTACACATTTCTTTTGGCCAAAGATGAGACGGGATGATGAGCGTTTTGTTGCTCGCTGCACTACATGTCAAAAAGCTAAGTCACGACTCAATCCTCATGGTTTATATATGCCTTTACCTGTCCCTAGTGTTCCTTGGGAAGATATATCTATGGACTTTGTTTTGGGTTTACCTCGAACAAAGAAGGGGAGGGATAGCATATTTGTTGTCGTGGATAGGTTCTCGAAGATGGCACACTTTATACCATGTCATAAAAGCGATGATGCTGCTAATGTTGCTGATTTGTTCTTTCGTGAAATTATTCGATTGCATGGTGTACCAAATACTATTGTTTCAGATCGTGATACTAAATTTCTTAGCCACTTTTGGAGATATTTATGGGCTAAGTTGGGGACTAAACTGCTTTTTAGTACTACTTGTCACCCCCAAACTGATGGACAAACTGAAGTAGTCAATAGAACTTTGTCTACTATGCTTAGGGCTGTTTTGAAGAATAACAAGAAAATGTGGTAAGAGTGTTTGCCTCATATTGAATTTGCTTATAATCGTTCGTTGCATTCCACTACTAAGATGTGCCCTTTTGAAATTGTCTATGGTTTCCTACCTCGTGCACCTATTGATTTGTTGCCTCTTCCATCTTCGGAGAAGGTTAATTTTGATGCTAAACAACATGCTGAATTGATCTTAAAAATGCATGAGTTAACTAAGGAAAATATTGAGCGCATGAATGCTAAATATAAACTTGTTCGAGATAAGGGTAGAAAATGCGTTGTCTTTGCACGTGGAGATCTTGTTTGGTTACATTTGCATAAGGATAGGTTTCCTCATTTGCGCAAGTCAAAGCTAATGCCACGTGCTGATGGTCCTTTCAAGGTGTTAGAGAAAATAAATGATAATGCGTATAAACTTGAGTTGCCTGCAGATTTTGGGGTTAGTCCCACATTTAACATTGCAGATTTGAAGCCTTACTTGGGTGAGGAAGATGAGCTTCCGTCGAGGACGACTTCAATTCAAGAAGGGGAGGATGATGAGGACAGCACTAACAAGGTTACACCCACAGCCCCAACTGACACATATATAGGACCAATTACTAGAGCTCGCGCACGCCAATTAAATTACCAGGTACTTTCGTTTCTTGGTAATGATTCTAATGTTCACGAGAATATGATGCTGCCTAAATTGGTATATTTGTCTTGCTTACAAATGAAGTGCCTAGCTTGGACAAGAAGGATGAACATTGGAGCAAGATCAAGCATGGAGATGATGGCATGCGCAAGGGGAACAAGAATAGAGTTGCAAGTGATGATTTCAGGACTTTGAAGCCACCATAATGAGTGCGTGAAGCCTTGGACGAAATATACAAGATGTCACTTCATAAATTTCGTCCAGAGGCTATTAGAGGTGCCGCGTCACCTTATTATTGGGCCAGGCCCATGTAATTTCGAAATACTTGAGTATAGGCTGTTTTTAGAGTCCGTATGTGTGGGGAAACAAGAGTTAGGGTTGGTTTCGGACCCCTCCTCCGAGGGCCACGAAATTCCCCCCTCTTCCCCCATATATACAGCCCTTAGGGCATCGTTTAGACTTTGGGTTTTGTATAGATTAAAGTTCGCCATAGCTACAACTTCACGTACTTCGTTTGTGTTCAACGACCAGACAAAGACGTCACAGAACCCCACTTAATCAATAAAGCTTTCCTCTTGAATTCGCAATATCCAGATTGCAATCTCAGTTTCTTGCTTGTTCTTCGTTTGCCTGCAAGAAACATACCTTCATGGTCAGGTTGATCGTGCTCCGGCGTGGTCAATAACTTCTCGGAGTTGGTTTAGCGATTGCTAAGGCGCGACGTCCTCGCATGTTCGTGGTCGGATCGTCAAAGTCGACTTCCTCCAAAACGATAGCCACCATCTCATCGAAAGACGGGACACCTTTGCCTCTATCAAGATATAATGTTCATGCTCAACGTAGGCACTAAATAACAATTATTCAGGTTTATCACTAATCCCGATGGTAGTCGAAGAGCGAGTGTGCCAATGGCAATCACACCAACCTTGGAACCATTTCCCACGCGCATCGTCACTTCGTGCTTCGTCAGCCTTCGTCTATTCTGTAGTTTCTGTTTAGAGTTGCAAATGTGAGCAGCTGCACCGGTATCAAATACCCATGCACTACAATGAGAGCTGGTAAGGTACACATCAATAACATGTATATCATATATACCTTTGTTGCACCCCTTCTTGTCGGCCAGATACTTGGGGCAATTCCGCTTCCAGTGGCCAGTTCCCTTGCAATAGAAGCACTCGATTTCCGGCTTGGGTCCAGCCTTGGGGTTCTTCACGGGAGGGGCAACTGCTTTTCCACTCTTCCCGAAGTTTCCCTTCTTTCCCTTGCTATTCTTGAAACTACTGGTTTTATTGACCATCAACAATTGATGCTCCTTCTGGATGTCTACTTCCGCGACTTTCAGCATCGTGAACAACTCGGAGAGCGACCTAGTCATCCCTTGCATGTTATAGTTCAACACAAAGCTCTTGTAGCTAGGTGGCAATGATTAGAACCCTATCAGTGATCGCCTCTGGCGGGAGCTCAACTCCCAGCTGAGCCAGACGGTTGTAATACCCAGACATTCTGAGTATGTGCTCACTGATAGAACTATTCTCCTCCATTTTGCAGGTATAGAACTTATCGGAGGTCTCATACCTCTCGATTCGGGAATTTTTCAAAAAATAAACTTCAACTCTTGGAACATCTCATTGTAGTGACCACGATCCGAATGGACCGAAGTCTCTATGTTTCAGTGTCATCCCTGGATTGGTAATGCTGACACACATAATACTTGAAGGATTTATAACAGAGTGGCAATCACACACTTATTACATCGAATATCTCAAAAGAGAACTTATTACAAAAGTCTATGGCATAAGGCCATCTAACAAAATAACAGCGGAAGGCTTGGAAGATAAGTGAGTCCATCAACTCCAACGGCATAGCTGAGTGCATGACAAACGACCTAGCACATCTTACTCCTCGTCTGAAAAGTCTGCAACGTAACATGTTGTAGCCCGAAATGGGTCAGCACATGAAATATGCTGGCAAGATAACACAGTAGAGCAAGTAACAGAATAAAGGCTAACACTATATGCATATTTGGCTGCTGGAGGCTCTAAGGTTACAGTTTTTGCATAAAGCCAGTTTTTCCCTACAACAAAGGAATGCATTTTATTTTAACTATCATGGTAGTTGAATCATCATTGAGAAGGTACCTCCAACTCAATCCCAATTAAAGTAGTCAGCATTAACCCAACAAATTAATTTTAGAGTGTCGAGATCAACCAATAATTCAAGTACCAGATACTCAAGATTGTCCATAACCGGGGACACGGCTAATCATGATCAGTTTGTACACTCTGCAGAGGTTTGTGCACTTTTCCCCACAAGACTCGATTGCCTCCGTTGGATTTCTCGCACTGCATGGTGTTTGAGAAACGGATGACCGAGACACAGTCTTTCAGAAGCATTTACTCTTTACCCCGGGTGGACCCGTACACCTACTTTCCCCTACATGCTAGTCCACTACTAAAAGAGCTCACACAACTTACTCATACTATGCCAGCGCCCATAATGGCATTGTGGCTGCACACGGAAGTTTCTAGCATGAATAGTTTTATGATCCCTTTGAGCCTGGGTGTCATTCCATAGGATAATCACACGGTAACCCTGGGATTTCCTAGGACAACACTGGATTCTCCAGGTGCCCTGCAACCAATCCACCCAGATGTGTATTCAAGTAGCCACCTTAAGGTGAACCATTAATTAACAACTCACATCTGTCATGGATTTCACTCAAACCCAATCCACATCTACGAGCATAGCATGGCAACCTAAGCATAACGTAGAAGTAACTCCCAATGGTTGGAAAATAATGCATGTAATATGTTCTACCTCAATCTACTTCCCAGACCCACAAGTTAAGAGATCATACTCATGCAATGTGTGAGGGTTGATCTAATGCATATAAACTGGGTAATAAAGGGGTATGATCAAAATGTTACTTGCCTTGCTGATGATTAGCAAAACTTAGAGACTCGTAGTAGCACGCTTCGCACTCCTGGAATTCTATTGCAAGCAAACAATAGCATACATAAGCAATCAAGCAAAGATGCACAAACAGAACTCCAAATAAGAAGATCTAACCAGAAAGTTCAACTTAAGAACTCCGGTTTGCAAAAAGAAACAAATCAAACAGAGCAATGAAACTCAAACTGCGAAAGAAACACGATCCGTTTACTAGATTGATCTAAAGTAAAATTTTACAGTAGCAAAACCTTGTTCAAGTTGGTTAAACGGAAAGAGGGCTTCGAGACGAAGATCTGGGCTTTTGAATCGCCTGATTCCGACTTTCGAGCGAAAAGAAAAACTAAAAACAAGATCAGCGCAGAAATCACGATCAGAAATAATCGCGGAAAAAGCCCCGAAAAAGAAAACTGACGAACAAGATAACGAGCGAACGTTCGCTGTCTGTTACTAACGGGCGAACCGCGTTCGATAAAACGAACGTACGGACGAACGTCCGCTATTTAACTACACCGAAAAAACCGAACCGATCTAAAAAAACCGATCTAGGGTTTCTAAAAAAACCGAACGGTCTAAAAAAATGACCGTTACCTATCGGGTCGGGCGGCGGGTTTAGCGGAGCGGGTCGCGGAGCAGGCGGCGAGCAACGGCGGCGACGGCGGCGGCTCCGGCGGGGCACGACATAAGCGGCGGCGGTGGAGTACGGCAGCGCGGGCGGCGGGGCACGGCGCGGGCGGCGGTGTGGAGGCGACGGAGGGGGGGCTTGTAACACCCCATATGTGATACCTTCCATTTATGGCAATATATGAAACGTTGACTTCAACAATTCCATTCTGGGCTTTTCTTTCATTTCGTGTTTCTTCGTTTTGTCATGCGCGTGTGTGCATTTCATCCATGTCATGTTGTCATGTGCATTGCATTGCATTCGTGTTGTCACAAGCACCCGGTTCCGCTCGCCTCTTCCCGTTGCCCGTTTCGAGTTCCGACACTCACACACGTGCCCGTGGCACCCCCGAATCCTTCTTTCGTGTGTGGCCGTGTAACGTTCCCGGAATGAGGTGAGACTTGTCGTGCGTTGTTGTTTTGGTACGTGTAGGCCGCCTGTCAAGTTTCATCGCGTTCGGAGTTTGTTTGGTACTCCAACGGTTAACCTAGTGGGCTGAAAGCTCCTCTTCTTTTGGCCCAAGACCCCCTCCACAACAGCCCACTAACCCAACACAACCACTCCCATCCTCTCGGTCGTTGGATCGTGATCGTGTGGGCGAAAACCGCTCCCCATTTGGACCTTCCTAGCTCCCACAACCTATATAAACAGCCTCCCACGTCCATTTTCGGGCAAAAACCCTAGTCTCCCTCCTCTGTGCGCCGCCGGACACGTCCGTCCGCGAACCGGACACATCCGTCCGCGAACCGGACACGTCCGCCGCCCGCCGCACCCAATCGTGGGCTGCCATGTGTCCACCGCCGCCTCTTGTTCCCACCGCGCCGCCGCGGCCCGCGGAGCCCGCAGCTGGCCCGCCCGACCCGCGACCGCGCCCGCGCGCCCTCCGCCTCCGCCCGCGCATCCCCTCCGCCACCGCCGGCGAGCTCGCGCCGCTGGCCCCCGCCGCCGTCTCCACCCGACTCCACCTCCACTGAGCGCGCCGCCGGCCGGCACCGAGCAGCGCCTCCCCCCGCGCACTGCCGCCTCGCCCCGATGCCGTCCGCCTCGGGTGCCGCCGCCCGCACCGCCAGATCCGCCGCCGTCCGCACCGCCTCCGGCCAGTCCCGTCGTCCGCCGCCCCGCCGGCGGCCAGCCACCGCCTCCTCGTCGCCCGGATCCACATCTCCACCTCGCCGGTCGCTTCTCCGGTGAGCTCTCCGGCCATCTCCTCCAACTCCGGCGAGATCCGGTGGATCGGGACCAGATCCACCGGAAGACGAACCAAACACCCCACTCCATCCCGAATCTCCTCGTCCCGCTTCGTCCCGTCCACGTTTGACCTTTTCGAAGGGTATATTTTCCACTAAGTCCCCAGATCTGTTAATTTTGTTGCCTCCTTTGCCATGCAATAACTTCGTGCTCGTAGATCCGTTTTGAGCGTGTAATATACCAAAATGTTCGTTGAGATGTGCTCTTCATTTTGTTCCACTATGGCATGCATGTTTGAGTTCATATTGATGCCCTAATCATCGTTGCAAGAGTGCTATATGTTTAAAACTGATGATGACTGTAATTTTGTTGCCATGTTTGAGATGTGACAACTTTGTGCATGTTGGTCCGAATGGAGTGAATGATATGTCCAGATCTTCGTTGTGAAATGCTCTACATGATGGTTGCTGTAGCATTCATGTTAGGTTCCATATTGCCATGTTAATATCTGTTGCAAAAGTGCATGTGGCTGTTAAGTGCTGAAACTTGATATGAGATGCTGTTTTGACTTGCTCATTGCTATTGGTGTGTTTGTCTTCATGCCACATGTCAATATGTTTTAGAAGCACAAGCATATGGTCTTTGTTGTGGTGCAATACACTTTCCATGATATTCCTTGAGGTGACTTAAACAAGCTTGTAAACTTGTCATGCCAATGTTGCTGTTTTATACTTAGTGAAAAAACTGCTAAGTCTGGAATCTGTTAAAACTGATGCTATGTTTGCTTGATGCCTCACTCAAATCCATGCATGTTTTAGTATGTCAAATGAGCATTCCTTGTTGTCCATGTTATTCTCTATCCATACATGCCCTTGTTTGCATATATGTCTGATGTAGTGAAAGGATCGATATGGTTGACTAGAGGGGGGGGGGTGAATAGGGAACTAACAATTTTTAGCTTTTCTTAACCATTTTAACTTAAGAGACAAAATAAGTTGTCTAGATATTCTACTAGGAAGACAACTAAGATAAAGGAGGACAATAACTACACATGCATGCTATAGGAGTTGAACAAGTAAAGCATGCAAAAGTAAAGGTAAGAAATAACCACAAGTGGAACCGGTGGAGACGAGGATGTGTTTCCGAAGTTCCTTCCCTTTGAGGGGAAGTACGTCTCCGTTGGAGCGGTGTGGAGGCACAATGCTCCCCAAGAAGCCACTAGGGCCACCGTATTCTCCTCACGCCCTCACACGATGCAAGGAGCCGTGATTCCACTAGTGGTGCCCTTGAAGGCGGCAACCGAACCTTTACAAACAAGGTTGGGGCTATCTCCACAACTTGGAGGCTCCCAACAAACCACGAAGCTTCACCACAATGGAATATGGCTTCGAGGTGACCTCAACCGTCTAGGGTGCTCAAACACCCAAGAGTAACAAGATCCGCAAGGGATTAGTGGGGAGAATCAAATATCTCTTGGTGGAAGTGTAGATCGATGCCTCCTCAAGCAATCCCGAGCAAATCAACAAGTTTGATTGGCTAGGGAGAGAGATCGGGCGGAAATGGAGCTTTTGGAGCAACAATGGAGTAGTGGGGGAAGAGGTAAGTCTTCTTGGAGAAGAAGACCCCCTATATATAGTGGGGGGGGACAAATCCAACCGTTATTGAAGTTTTCAGCCCGCAGAGAGCGGTAGTACCGCGCATGAGTTGCGGTACTACCGCTGGCTGAGCGGTACTACCGCTTTGGGAGCGGTACTACCGCTTAGGCAAAAGAGGCGACATGATTGACAACCACGGATGAAATAAATTACATCCGTGGCTACATCCGCAGGGAAAACGGTAGTAGCAAAATGCGGCACGGTACTACCGCTTAAGCTAAGCGGTACTACCGCATTGAATACGGAAGTAAAAAATTACTTCCGCATCCACTTCTTTATTTGGACTCAGTGCCTGGGCCAGATACACGATACTACCGCTCTGGGGATGCGGTACTACCGTTGGAGCGGTACTACTGTGTCGGCAGGCGGTACTACCGTGTAACTGTGAGGTACTACTGCTTGGTTAAGCGGTACTACCGCTTGCTAGGCAGATGGTCAGTTAAGAAGCCACAGATTTGCATATACGAAAAATGGCCGGTTGGACCTCCAGAGAAGAAAGGAAAGGTGGTGCGGGAGTAGGATGTGTACGTGTTGATTCTGCCCAAACCTTTCCGACGCGGACCCCCTCTTAATAGTACGGCTTTCCTATTACTCAAAGCCACCGACAGGGAGCAAAAAGAAAACACCGTCTTCCATAGAATCCGAGGGGCAAATAATCGTCTTGTGCCTAAGTGAGATATACCTGTATGACCTTAGAGCACACGATCAGTCCGCAAATGCATTGTCATCAATCACCAAAACTACTTAGGGAGAAATATGCCCTTACAATCTCCCCCTTTTTGGTGTATTGATGACAATACTTGATTTGCACAAGGAAGAAATAATAGAGTAAGCAATGCAAGTCCTAGAGTATAGGTGAGCTCCCCCTGAATGTGTGCCTTCACAAGAATGTGCTTTGGACTGCACAGCACACATACAAGGTATAGTGCTCCCCTATAATCTACACGAGATACTCTATATAAAAACTAACTACTCTGGATAAACATTAACGACATAATGATAAGTTCAACGATAACGGGGCATATGTCTTACACCATATGAAAGTCTCACGCACATGACACAAACACGCAAATAAACCAGAGTTCAAAGAAACACACGAGCACACAGGCACAAGAGACGCAAATCACTCTCCCCCTTTGTCATCGAGACACCACAAAGGGGAAAGAGGACACGAAGATGGGTGGCAGCCCGGGAGAAGCACAGTCGTCATACTCATCATCAAACCCCTGTTGCTCCTCCTGATAGTCATCATCAGACCCCTGCTGCTTCTCCTGATACTCCTTATCAGACTCTGACCATTTATACCCCTGGCGAGCCATCCAGGTAGCCTCAGGTGTGATGTTATCCTCTGATCCATTGGAAACTTCCTCTCCATATAGTGCCAGAATCTTCTTGTCACGCTGGCGGGTCTTCTTGTCAGTCACATGAGCCCGGTATTGCCCCTTAGCCTGCATGCAGAAGAGGGCCTTCATCTTTTGCTGAAGCTTTTTAGCCCAAGAAGGCTTCTCCACAATAGAGGAAGAAGAAGGGGCAAATCTGCCAGAGCGCACATCAGCAGTCTCATCCACAGGCTCCTCCTCAGTGCCCATCTGGGCAGCAGCAGCCTGAGCACGAGTGGTGGTGTTGGCCCATCGAGTCTTGACACGAAGACGGATGGGATCATGACGGAAGCAGTCGGCCTCGAACTCCTCCTCAGGATACAACTTCTCCCAAGTTTTGGAGATCAGCAAAAACAAGTAAGGACCATAGATGGGTACCTTGCGAGAGTAGATGGCAAAACGGAGCTCATTCCACATGATGTGGGAGATGTCCAGTGGAGCGGTCTGGGATGAGCGAGCCTCTTGACACATCAGAAGCATATCAACCAGGTAGGCATGGACCTTGTCCTTGTCGCCAACACGAGGGAACAAAGTGTTGCGAAAAATCCGATACATGATGTCCAAGAAGGGGTTCAACACCCAAGTTTGTTTGCCACTAGCAAGAGTCTTTTCCTCATAAAATGGAAGCAGCCGGTCTTTGTTTGCAGACTCAGGATTGGCGTGAGGCCGAAAACCAATTGGGTTATGGAGACCCTCATCAGGAAGCTGAAGAAGATCCATGAAGTCCTTCCAAGTAGAGGTCATCTTGTGACCATTGGTCATCCAAGTCATGGGGCGATCCTCCTTGGTTTGGAAATTGACAGAGGCATAGAACTGAGCAATAATTTCTGGATCAAAGTCATTCTGGAAGGTCATGATGTGCTCCAGGCCCAACTGCTCTATCAAATCAAGAGCCTCTGCAAAGTATGCCCGGTTCTTGTCCTTCCTCATGTGATCCACATCCACCCAATGAGCATCCACATAAATATTTGCCTTGGTCTTGAGCACCTCATGGTAGATGCGAAACTGCTGCTTGGTCCAGAAGATATCATCTCCAAGAAAGTGCTCACGGGGTTCTCCATACGGGTTGATCTTCCTGCGGGCCATGAACTCAGCAGCAGGCATCTCCTCCATAGACATTGAGGATTCCTTACGTTTGTTGGCTGAAGTCTTGTATCGGCGCTGGGGATTGGAGCCCTCTGGCACATCACTTGGGGTACGCAGGCGCTTGGAACCGGTGTCGCGGACAGGGTTGGTACGATGACCCTCAAAACCGGAGCCACCACCTAAAAGCACAAACACAAGACCACAACAACACAAACACAAGAAGAATCAATGCCAAATCCTCGAAAAACACAAGAAACCAGGAGAAATAGGAAAGAGATCATGCTACGAAGAAAATATGATACAAGCGGTAGTACTGCTGACCCTTGCGGAAGTAAAAAATTAGTACCGCAGGGTATGCGGTAGTACCGCATGACACATGCGGTAGTACCGCGTACGCTGCGGTAGTAATATTTTACTTCTGCCAGAAGAGGCGGAACTAAAAAATTAGTACCGCAATGTAAGCGGTAGTACCGCATGTGGATGCGGTAGTACCGCATACACTGCGGTAGTAATATTGTACTTCCGCCAGAAGAGACGGAACTAAAAAATTAGTACCGCAACGTAAGCAGTAGTACCGCAACGTAAGCAGTAGTACCGCATACGGCTGCGGTAGTACCGCATACGTTGCGGTAGTAATATTTTACTTCCGTCAAAGGGGCGGAACTAAAAACTTAGTGCTGCATGCGGAGCGGTAGTACCGCATTGGGTCGCGGTAGTACCGCTCTGTAAGCAGTACTAAATTTTTACTTCCGCCCGAGCAGTAGTACCGCTGAGGACAGCGGTAGTACCGCTCAGGTCAGATCAGATCTGGATTACATCATGCGGTAGTACCGCGGTTCTCCAGCGGTAGTACCGCACGAAACAGATCTGAGAAGAGCAGATCTAGAAACGGCCAAAGAGATCGACACACGGTACTACGGCTGATCATAGTAACTTCATATCAACAAATCTAATCATATTTCTAGTGCACAAACACTCTCCCACATCCTAAGCATCCATGGATAAGATCACGAAGAACACAAGAACACTAAGCATCTCCCCTAACCCTAAAAACTTAGGCAAGGCAATAAGAAGAGGGGAAAAAGGGGAGAAACCTGCATCCATGGCAAGAGGACGTGGTGGGGATCGATTCCACCGGTCGGAATGCGAGAAGAGTGGCCGAGGGAGGAGATCCGGCGAGGTCCTCCGGCGGCGTTCTTGAGAGAGAGAGAGAGAGACAGGGACGACGTGGGGGTTAGGAGTGAATGGGTATGGGGGAGATGGAACTCCCCCTGCCTGCTTATAACCCCCACACGTTCGGATATGTGCGGTAGTACCGCGGTCATTGCGGTAGTACCGCTTTCACGGTAGTACCGCTCGCCGGGCGGTAGTACCGCCCTACCAGCGGCAGTAAAAAATTACTGCCGTGCTGGAGGTGCGGTAGTACCGTATGTCCTCCGCGGTAGTACCGTAACCAATCACGGTAGTACCGCTCCCCCAAGAAAATGCACGAAAAGGCAAGAGGCTTTAAGCACTAGAGAGAGTAAAAACACCATGTGCACAAGCGAAACAAGTAACACAAATTCCTCATAAGAGGGCGGTGGCCGAGGCCACCTATGTTTGAGTTTTATAGATATGGCACCGCGAAGAATTATCCTTGGGCCCATGATCAAAACTCGACTTGAAGCATTTAAGCCAACTATGTATGGCAAATGAAGAAGCTTTTGTTAGTTTATGCATAATGGGGGGAGGAATAGTTCATTGAGAGAACAGTACTCCCCCTAAGTCCATGCCTACATCTAGACAAGATAGCTATGTCGAGTGTGAGGAGTGTGTGCACAGATTCAAACCACATTGCTCAAATCAATGATATTTAGCTCATGCCTTAACTCGCGAAATCTTGCTTCATCCAGAGGCTTCGTGAAGATATCTGCAAGGTTATCATGAGTGTTGACGTAGTGAAGCTCGATTTCTCCTTGCCTTATGTGATCCCGGATGAAGTGATACCAAATCTCAATATGCTTCGTCTTGAAGTGTAGCACCGGCTTGAGAGAAATCTTGATGGCACTTTCATTGTCACACCAAAGAGACACTTTGTCACAAGTGACACCGTAATCCTTTAAAGTTTTCCTCATCCATAAGAGTTGAGCACAGCAACTGCCAGCGGCCACATATTCTGCTTCGGTGGACGAGAGAGATACACAACTTTGCTTTTTGGAAGACCAACTAACAAGAGAGCAACCAAGAAATTGGCACCCTCCCGAGGTGGACTTCCTATCCACTTCGTCTCCCGCCCAGTCAGAATCAGAGAAACCAACAAGGTTGAAATTTGCTCTTCTTGGGTACCATAAGCCAAAGTTTGGGGTATGAGCCAAATATTGAAAGATTCGCTTGACAGCCACAAAGTGACTTTCCTTAGGTGAGGCTTGAAACCGTGCACAAATTCCCACACTCAACATAATATCTGGTCTAGATGCACAAAGATAAAGCAAGGATCCGATCATAGAGCGATATACCTTTTGATCCAGCGCTTTACCATTGGGATCAATGTCAAGTTGGCATTTGGTTGGCATCGGAGTAGTAGCCGGCTTGACATCACTAAGATTGAACCTCTTGAGCATGTCTGGAGTATACTTGGATTGTTTGATGAAGATGCCTTCTCTTCGTTGTTTGATCTCAAATCCAAGGAAGTATTTCAACTCTCCCATCATGGACATCTCAAAATGTGTGGTCATGAGTGCGGCGAACTCATCATTGAAAGCTTTGTTAGGAGAACCAAAGATAATATCATCAACATATAGTTGGCATACAAACAACTCCCCTTTGACCTTCTTGGTAAAAAGAGTGGGGTCGATTTTCCCAATTTCAAACCCACGATCTTGTAACAACTCGGTAAGGTGCTCATACCACGCTCGTGGGGCTTGTTTAAGGACATAGAGTGCCTTATCAAGTTGCTACACATGATTGGGGAACTTAGGATCCTCGAACCCTGGGGGTTGTTTAACATACACCAACTCATTAATGGGACCATTAAGAAATGCACTTTTCACATCCATTTGTTGCAATTTAAAGTTATGATGGGAAGCATATGCAAGCAACAAACGAATGGATTCAAGACGAGCAACGGGGGCAAAGGTTTCACCGTAGTCGATACCCTCGACTTGGGAGTAGCCTTGAGCCACCAAACGTGCCTTGTTGCGGATGACAATGCCATGGGCATCTTGCTTGTTCTTAAAGATCCATTTGGTTCCAATGACATTATGGTTCTCCTTTGGTCTTGGCACAAGACGCCACACTTTGTTGCGCTCGAAGTTATTGAGTTCTTCATGCATGGCATTGAGCCAGTCGGGGTCTTCGAGTGCCTCATAAACCTTCTAAGGTTCAACAAAAGAGACAAAAGCTTGATGAGCACAATAGTTAGCTAATTGTCTACGAGTGCTTACCCCCCTTTTGATGCTTCCTAAAATGTTCTCGATGTGATGCTCGTTGGAAGCAAGCCTGGAGGCAACTTTTGCAGCACGACGCTCTAATTGCTCTTCAAGTGATAACTGAGGAGCGTTGAGTTGATCATCTTGAGCGTCATCATGAGCAAGATCTTGATCTTGAGCTTCTTCTTGACCTTGATCTTGCTCGGGGGACTGAACTTGGCCTTGTGCATCAATTTGTGGTTCTTCACCAACTTGAGATTGATCTTGCACTTGGCCTTGTTCAACTGGCTGAGGGCCTTCACTTTGTTCTTCGGATGTAATGCCCCGGATGTAATACTTTCCCTTTTGGGTATATAATATATCTCTGGCTTCATCTATTTCCATTCCGGGTTCTTTGTCTTTCGGGTTTTTGTCGTTTTGTTGTGTGAGTGTGTGGCATTCATTCATATCATGTAGACATGTGCATTGCATTGCTTTTGTGTTGTCGGTTGCATCCGGTTCCACGCGTTCCTTCCCGTTGCCCGTTTCGCGTTCCGGAGCTCCCTCACGTGTCCGTGACGTCCCGTAGGCCTACTTTGGTGTTTGGGCGTGTAACGTTACCGGTGTGCCGCGAGGTTGTTGTGTGTGTTTTTGTTTTGTTGTGTGCAACCCGCCTCTCAAATCTCGTCGCGTTTGGACTCCGTTTGCTATCCCAACAGTTATTTGTGTGGGTCCAAAGTGCCTCCACTTGTGGCCCAGAAACATCCCTACAGCAGCCCACTACCCTCTCCTAGGCCCATCTAAACTACCCCCCCGCGATCGGATCCGTCGGATCGCGATCGGAGGGCTCTAAACACCCCCACAACCCTAAACCTAGCAGATCTGATATATATTTAGTCCCCCTAGGTTCATTTGTGGGCATCCCTATCCTCTAGCCCCCTCCTCCTTTTTTTTCTCTTTCTTTCCGTGCAAACCAGCCACTTGGCCAATTCCCACAGGAACTCCATCGCCGCCGCCAGTCGCTGGGGATCGAGGGGAGACGAGCCCCTCGTCCCGATCCGGTTTCCCCGTCGGGCGTTGACTCCGCCTCCTTCGACCGCGCCTCCCTCGGCCACTCCGCCCGACCGCCCGAGCCGACTGGATCGATCGCCTGGGCTCCCCGCCACGCGACCACAGCGACCGACCGGCCCAAGCCCCACATCGCCGCGCCGCAGCCTCCATCGCGTGGGCCAGTGGCAGCCTCCCGATCCGGCCCACCTTCGCGCCTTGCCCCCCCGGCTGGGACCACATCACCGCCGCCCCGCCGGGCCTCGCCTTCCTCCGCGGGCCGCCGCCCCGCTACACCGGGCCAGCGCCCCGTCTCCGCAGCCACCGCGGGCCGCCGACACCAGGTCGTTCGAGGCCTCCGCCCTAGCCCGTTCGCTCTGCCTCCAGCTGGGCCGCAGTGCCAGATCCGGCCCGAGCCCATCTCCACCTATTCCAGATCTGAGGTTATTTCAAAAAACCCTAAGTCCCTGTAGTTTTTATTCTGTGATGCTGTTTTAGAAGTGCTCTAACTTTTTGTGTGTAGCTCCGTTTCGCGCAAATAGCATGTCCAGACGTTCGTGGTGAATAGCACTACGTTTTATCTTTTGGTGTCATGCATGTTAGAAGTCATCTAGGTGCTTGTTTTTCTGTTGCAAGAGTGCATCGTGATAAAGACTGCTGCTATGTGATGTTTTTATGTCATCTTTGCATAGTGATATCTTTTAGCTCGTTTGTCCGAATGATGCAAATGACATGTCCACGTGTTCGTCTTGCCATGCTCTCCATGTTGTTTGTGATAGGTTGCATGTTAGATTCATTCTTGCCATGTTTATCATCGTTGCAAAGTGCCATGTGGCTGTGATGTTGTTTCACTTGTTATGAAATGCCATCTTGTTGAGCTCGTTGCTATCGTTGTGTTTATCTCCAAGATGCATGCTTGTGTGTTTCGGAATCACCATCATGTGTACTTTGATGTGGTGCTTACCACTTGCCATGTTTAGTTTCAAGGTGACTTAAACTTGCTCTTTTAGATGCCATGATGAAATTGCTGTTTTAGGACTTAGTGGTTTTTCACTAACTCTGAAATCTGTAATGTTCCGATGCCATGTTCGTGTGATGTTCTAGGACAAACCATGTTAGTTTTGGAGTGGATCTTGATTGTTCCTTGTAGTAGATATTGTTGGCTTTCCATTCATGTTCTCACATGCTTATTTGAGTGGCTGTAGCATGTTTAACTTTTGCTCCAAAGTTTCAATAAAATTCTGCTGCCAGAATTTTATTGTCAAGTTCAATATGTCCAAGCTCATTGCTATTGAACCGTGACTCCTTTGGGGGTGCACCTTTGGACTTAATTGCTGTAGGATATGTCTAGTTTGTGTTCTAGGTCTTTGCCATGATGTTTGAGTGCTGTAGCTTAATTATTTTGTGCTCCGAAGTTGCTATGTTGCTGTAATTTTCAGCTTTCGCCCATTTCTTGTTTCGGGCATAACTTTTAGCCCGTAACTCCGATTTCAGCGAATCTTATATGAAACTTGATTGATTTTCTGTGTAGATTCATAATATCTTATTGTTATCATGTTTTGAGGTGTTTTGCTTGAGTGCTAATTTCCGTGCTCCGTGTGCATCCTTAGTGCATCCATCATGCATCCATCATTTTCGAGTGCGCATTGCATCTTGTTGATTTGTGCTTGGTGTGATTGTATTGTTTAGAGCCGGAAGCTGAGTACGAGTACGAGCACGAGGTTTCCAACGAGGTTGAGCATGAGGACCCTTCTTACGATCCGAACGACTTCTCTTCAGGCAAGATGACCGAACCTCGATAACATTACTATCTTTGCCTATTGCTAGTAGATCCGCTCTATAGTTTTGCCTCGATGCCCATGTTCTTCTTGTCAGCCTCCTACTTGTAACCATTGCCATGCTTAACCACCCTACCTATGCAAACCTTTGCTTGGCTAAGTACGCTTCGCTCAGCCCTTCTTATAGCGTTGCTAGTTGCAGGTGAAGATCGAAGATGCTTGCTTCATGTTGAAGTTTGGTTGGGTTATATCACACTATATAATTGCTAAATGAAATCATCTATATATTGGCAAGGGTGGAAGGCTAAGACTTTTGCTTGGTGATTTGTTCCACTCATGCCGTTAGGAACCGTATAAACCGGTGTTATGTTCCTTGATTATGCGTTCCTAACACGGTTGGGGTGTATGGGACCCCCTCGATAAACCACTAAGTGCTAAGTCTTTTCCAGCAAGTCCCAACATTGGTACTATTTGCCTAATAACAAACTAAACTTGCATAGGGAGTAATTAACCCTCTTTCTTAATCACCAACCCCGGGCCAGTGCTCCACATGAGTGTTGGTCCGAAACGGGGAGTCTGCGGGGCCGCCTTGGGGCAACCCGAGGTATCTGGTATACACCTGTAGAATCGCCCATCCGGTCGTGTCCTGAGACTTAGATACGCGCGGCTACTATCAGAGTGTCGACACGCCGGGAGGATTTGCTGGATTAGCCTTACCTTAGATCGGTATATCTTGAGCACGGGATTCCGAGAATACTCGGGTCTTCCCACTTTGGAGTTGCGACTCCGCGGATCGTGGGCTTGTAATGGGTCAAGTTGGAACACCCCTGCAGGGTTATGAACTTTCGAAAGCCGTGCCCGCGGTTATGTGGCAGATGGGAGCTTGTTAATATCCGGTTGTAGATAACTTGACACAATGTTTCTAATACACTACCAGCGTGTCTTCCGTGACTGTCAATTTCCGAATAGGGATTCGGGTGTTGAACACGGAGGGGTTATGTTTGTTGAGCTTGTAGTTAGGATCACTTCGTGATCACTTCTCGCCCGAGGCTTTCTCTTCTCGCTCTCACTCACGTATGCTAGTTGCTAGTTGCTGCTGCAGACACTTATTCTTTTCTTCAGCCTTATCCTCTCCCAAGGCTTAAATAGTCTTGTTACCCGGGAACGGTATTGCTGAGTCCTCTGTGGCTCACAGTTACTTCACCACACCAGATACAGGTCCAGTTGTGAGCTATCCAGGTGATGGCACTGAGCTAGATTGGGAGTACGACGAGGAGCGTGGCCGTTACTATGTTCGTTATCCGGATGATCAGTAGTGGAGACTTCTACTAGGATTTGATCCGACCTGTGGATGTTATTTAAGTTTGGTATCTTGACATTTGGTTTTGCCCTTAGAGGGTTGTGATATTCTTAATGTATGATGTTTGAGACTTGTATTGTATTTGTGTGACGTGGCGAGTGTAAGCCAACTATTTATGTTTACAATCCCCTCTTTTACATGAGTTGTGCAAAGATTACCAAACTTGAGATCATTCTAGGATGGACTTATGCCTTTAAGCGTGCCTCGACACGTAGGAGGTATAACTCCATCCTGGGCATTACAAGTTGGTATTCAGAGCCTTCTCCGACCTAGGAGCCCCCACTGTTTGATCGAATCGTTGACGGTCGAGTCTAGGCACACACTGAAAAATATTTTGAGTCCTATATTATATCGGAGAGCAGGATTTCTTTGCTTCTCATCTCCTTTCTCTCTGGTGAGGACTCCTGACGTCTACTCTTGTCTCTCCTATCTTCAAAAATTGCACCAATTTTTTTAGGAATCCCGCGAGTATTCTGGGATTTTTTCGATGTTCTTGTGACGAGGATATTGTTCTCGATGCCTCCTGACATTAGGGGTTGTGGCAGTGTCCCGGGGAGTTGAGCTTTGGGGTATTGTCGTCACAAGCATATCGCGGCAGTACTAAATACTTAAGACGGCCGACATCGAAAATCTCTCCTATACGGCCAGTGGCAAGATAACCCTGACATCACCCAGTACTGGGGAGGTAGTTCGGGAGTATTGCCATAGCTTGTTATAGTGGATGCTTTTCGAAGGTCCGAGGTACACAGTTTCCGAGAAAGACTGGTTATGTGTTGAAGGATGGATACACCTGGATGTAGGTTTAGAGTTGATTGCGCGGTGCTTCCCGTGTATCCCCAACACCTGATTGCATAACTGGAATCTTTCGGAAATTTATAGGTGGGTTTATCCAGTAGATCGTAGGCATTCTTCCAACGAATGCAGGTTAGTGAGTTCGGGGTTCTACATTGAGTGAAGTGGTTTATGACCGATGTTACTATCAGGAGTTGCATCTTAAAGGGTCCTTGGCTATGCTGATCCGGGGATTGCAAAACCTTTTCGTAACGCGTTCATATGCTTTCAGCACAAAGATGTTAGAACGAAGCTCCTATCTTGTGTTTGTTCCCTTCCGTACCTTGTTGTTTTCTTATTTTCATTTTTGTTCCCTATGTGGCTTCTCGTGAAGATTGATGTTATCATTTAACTGAGAATTTCATTCGTTCCTCTTGTTCGAATGATTTCATTCGTTCTTATTGTTCGAATGATTATTGTGAAGACTTGTTGCAATTCATTCCATTGATTCAGCTTATACCTTCTGTCAATCAATTGCTGATTCGTGGTCATCTCTTTCAGGATGGCTCCGAAAAAGGTTCCCAACGCTAACCCAGAGGGTGAAGAGGTCCCATATCGTCCTCCTTCCCCTCCTCCTCCGCCTGAGGCTTGGAGAGCGATTATGCAGACTACAGCTCAGAACACCCAGTTGTTGATGCAGATGATGCAGCAGATGCAAGCTAATCAAGCTAATCAGGGTGTTCCAGGGAATCAAGGCAACTTCTTCAACCAGCAGCACCATGCTACTCTCAACCAGTTCTTGGCCAATAATCCAAAAGCTTTCAGTTACTGTGTCGACCCTCTTGATGCTGAAGATTGGTTAACCGACATTAAGAAGCATTTTGAGTGCAGTAACGTAAGAGAAGAGGGTTATGTGAAGTTTGCAGCCTTCCAACTCAAAGATCAAGCAGCTGATTGGTGGCAGCAGTACAAAGACTCCAGGCCAGGTCAAGTGATCTCTTGGGAGAATTTCTGCAAGGACTTTCGCTCGCGCCATATTCCTACAAGTGTCATCGAGGGTATGCGTGAGCAATTCCGCAACCTGAAGCAGGGCTCCATGACAGTCTATCAGTATAATGTCAAGTTCCAAAACCTCGCTCGCTATGCTAAGCAAGACATTCCTGATGCCAAGAGCAAAATCTACCAGTTCCGTGGAGGTCTCAAAGATGAACTTCAGCTTGCTCTCACCTTGTTCGAGCCGGATGAATTCGACAAATTCTATAACATGGCTTTGAAACAAGAAGCAACTCAGCTCAAGATGGAGGCTTCTAAGAAGAGAATTCGAGATGCCGTTCACTCTTCCTCATCGTCTCAGATGGTCTCGAAGCATCAGAAATTCTGGCTTCCTCCTCCTCCAGTGATTCGAGCTCCATACAACTCCAACAACTCCAACAACAAGAACTCTAGTGGACGTGTTTTCTCCCACCCACCCAACCCGAGCAACCAGTCGAAGAAGGAGTTTCAGTCTCAAGGCTCCAAGTCAAGTGGTTCTCATTTCCGTCCTCTCTCTGAAGTGGTGTGCAACAAGTGTGGCCAGAAGGGTCATTATGCCAACAGATGTCCGAACCCGTAGCGTCTTCCACCTCCTCCACCTGTGAGTTCAGCTATTGTCAGGCATGATCCAAAGGCAGCAAGGGTCAATCTGATGAATGCAGCACAAGCGGAGAATTCTTCTGATGTCATTTTGGGTAACCTTCTAGTTAACTCTTTTCCAGCTAAAGTGTTATTTGATTCGGGTGCTTCATGTTCTTTCATGTCTCAACCATTTGCATCCAAGCACAATATTGTCACTTCAAATTTTCCTCAGAAGTTGCAAGTTGTTTCTCCGGGCAAGATTATGACTTCTAGTGTCTATGCTCCGGATGTTTCTATTCGCATGGGAGATTATCGTTTTCTGGCTAAACCGGTGGTTCTTGGTAATTCTGACATTGACCTCATCCTCGGAATGGATTGGCTTTCTCAGCATGATGCTCACATTGATTGTGCTCAAAAGGAAGTCAAGATGACTCATCCTGATGAAGATGTGATTATCTTTGCCTCAAGGGATAACACTATCAGACTTTTCTCTCTTAATGATAAGGGCGAAATTAATGCCATATCTCAAATTCCGGTGGTGAACGAATATCAAGACGTCTTTCCTGAAGAACTTCCAGGCATGCCTCCACACCGTCAGGTGGAATTCGTTATTGAACTTGAGCCGGGTACTGAGCCAGCATGCCGGCGTCCGTACAAGCTCTCTCCGGATGAACTGAAGGAATTGAAGAAGCAGCTTGATAAACAGGAGAGTATGGGTCTCATCAGGCCTAGTACGTCTCCTTGGGGCTGTGGTGTCTTATTTGTCAAGAAGAAAGATGGCACGGAGCATCTCTGTGTTGATTACAGGCCATTGAACAAGAAGACAATAAAGAACAAGTATCCGCTCCCCAACATCAACGAACTCTTCGAGCAGCTCAAAGGAGCTAAAGTGTTCTCTAAGCTTGACCTCCGAATGGGCTATCATCAAATTCGCATTCGCGAGGAAGACATTCCCAAGACGGCCTTCAGAACGAGCTACGGTTCATACGAGTATACCGTCATGTCCTTCGGTCTCGCCAATGCTCCTCCTACCTTTTCGAGGATGATGCATTACATGTTCAACCCCTATACTGGCGAGTTCGTGCTTGTGTATCTGGATGATATTTTGGTGTTTTCCAAGAATGAAGAAGATCACGAAAAGCACTTACGTCTGGTTCTTGATCGACTCCGAGAGCATAAATTCTATGCCAAGTTCTCCAAGTGCGAGTTTTGGCTCGATAAGGTTTTGTACCTGGGCCACATCATCTCAGCTGAAGGTATTGCGGTTAATCCCGAGAAAGTTGAAGCAATTGTCAACTGGGAAGCTCCTCAGAACGTCAAGCAACTCCACAGTTTTCTGGGTCTTGCCAGCTATTGCAGAAGGTTCGTTGAGAACTTCTCCAAGATTGCCAAGCCTCTTTCCAACTTGCTTCAGAAGAATGTCAAATACTTTTGGTCTCCAGAGTGTGAAGTGGCATTCAAAACTCTCAAAGAAAAGCTTGTCTCTACTCCAGTTCTGACTCCTCCAGATGAGTACAAGCCCTATGAAGTATTCTGTGATGCTTCTCTTCAAGGTCTTGGTGGTGTGCTTATGCAAGATAAGAGAATTGTGGCATACACTTCTCGTCAGCTCAAGCCAAGTGAGAAGAACTATCCCACACATGATCTCGAGCTAGCAGTTGTGGTACATGCTTTGATCACGTGGAGACATCTGTTGTTGGGCAGAAAGGTCGACATCTTCACCGATCACAAGAGCTTGAAGTACATCTTCACACAGCCGCATCTGAACCTCCGCCAGACTCGTTGGGTTGAAATGATCCAAGAGTATAATCCCAGCATTGAATACACTCCTGGCAAGGCGAATGTGATTGCAGATGCTTTGAGCAGAAAGGCATATTGCAACAGCCTTCTTATCAAGCCGTGCCAGCCTGAGCTTTGTGTAGCATTCAGGAAGCTCAACCTTCAAGTTGTTCCGCAGGGTTTTCTTGCAAATCTTCAAATTGCTCCTACCTTGGAAGATCAAGTCCGTGAGGCCCAACTCAGTGATACCATGGTGAAGAAGGTGAAACATGCTATTGCTAAGGGCATTCCGAAATACAAGTGCTTCCGTGTTGATGAGAGAGATACCTTGTTCTTCGAGGACAGACTCGTTGTTCCCAAAGGTGATCTCAGGAAGCTCATAATGTAAGAAGCTCATGATTCTCTCCTTTCCATTCATCCTGGCAGTTCCAAGATGTACCAAGATCTCAAGCAATCTTACTGGTGGACACGCATGAAAAGGGAGATTGCCCAATTCGTGAATGAATGTGATGTATGCAGAAGAGTGAAAGCAGAACATCAACGTCCAGCCGGTCTTCTCCAACCTCTTCCTATTCCCGAGTGGAAGTTCGACCACATTGAAATGGACTTCGTCACTGGCTTTCCTAAATCCAAGCGAGGAAATGATGCTATCTTTGTGGTGATTGACAAGCTTACCAAAGTCGCTCACTTCCTGCCAGTCAAAGAATCCATCAATCCAGCTCAACTTGCAGAGCTGTACACTTCCAGAATTGTGTCCCTACATGGCATTCCTCAAGTCATATCCTCAGACCGTGGAAGTTTGTTCACTTCAAGATTCTGGGACTCCTTTCAGTCCGCCATGGGCACTACGATCAGGTTCAGCACTGCTTTTCACCCTCAGACTAGTGGTCAAGTCGAGCGCGTGAATCAGATTCTAGAAGACATGCTCAGAGCCTGTGTCATCTCCTTTGGCATGAAATGGGAAGACTGCCTTCCATTTGCCGAGTTCTCTTACAACAACAGCTTTCAAGCAAGTGCCGGCAAAGCTCCATTTGAAATCCTCTATGGCAGAAAGTGCCGTACCCCTCTCAACTGGTCTGAAACAGGCGAACATCAACTTCTTGGCAATGACTTGATCTCAGAAGCCGAAGAAATGTGCAAAGTCATACGTGAGAATCTCAAGGCCGCTCAGTCGCGTCAGAAGAGCTACTATGACGGCAAACACCGTGATTTGGCATTCAACATTGATGATCATGTCTATCTCCGTGTTTCTCCGATGAAAGGCACCCAAAGATTCGGTATCAAAGGAAAGCTTGCTCCTAGATACGTCGGGCCTTTCAAGATTCTTGGCAAAAGAGGCGATCTAGCCTATCAACTTGAGCTCCCTTCAAACTTCGCCAATGTTCATGATGTGTTCCATGTGTCTCAACTTCGCAAATGCTTCAAGGCACCTGAGTGCATGATTCCGTTTGAAGAGATTGATCTTCAACAAGACTTGTCCTACCGAGAGCATCCAGTTGCTATTCTCGAAGAAACCGAATGCAAGACCCGCAACAAGTCCATCAAATTCTTGAAAGTCAAGTGGTCACATCACACCGACCGAGAGGCTACGTGGGAACGAGAAGATCATCTTCGTTCCGAGTACCCTTCATTTTTCCGGTCCTAGATCTCGGGACGAGATCTTTTTGTAGTAGAGGAGAATTTATAATGCCCCGGATGTAATACTTTCCCTTTTGGGTATATAATATATCTCCGGCTTCATCTATTTCCATTCCGGGTTCTTTGTCTTTCGGGTTTTTGTCGTTTTGTTGTGTGAGTGTGTGGCATTCATTCATATCATGTAGACATGTGCATTTCATTGCTTTTGTGTTGTCGGTTGAATCCGGTTCCACGCGTTCCTTCCCGTTGTCCGTTTCGCGTTCTGGAGCTCCCTCACGTGTCCGTGACGTCCCGTAGGCCTACTTTGGTGTTTGGGCGTGTAACGTTACCGGTGTGCCGCGAGGTTGTTGTGTGTGTTGTTGTTTTGTTGTGTGCAACCCGCCTCTCAAATCTCGTCGCGTTTGGACTCCGTTTGCTATCCCAACAGTTATTCGTGTGGGTCCAAAGTGCCTCCACTTGTGGCCCAGAAACATCCCTACAGCAGCCCACTACCCTCTCCTAGGCCCATCTAAACTACCCCCCCGCGATCGGATCCGTCGGATCGCGATCGGAGGGCTCTAAACACCCCCACAACCCTAAACCTAGCAGATCTGATATATATTTAGTCCCCCTAGGTTCATTTGTGGGCATCCCTATCCTCTAGCCCCCTCCTCCTTTTTTTCTCTTTCTTTCCGTGCAAACCAGCCACTTGGCCAGTTCCCACAGGAACTCCATCGCCGCCGCCAGTCGCTGGGGATCGAGGGGAGACGAGCCCCTCGTCCCGATCCGGTTTCCTCGTCGGGCGTTGACTCCGCCTCCTTCGACCGCGCCTCCCTCGGCCACTCCGCCCGACCGCCCGAGCCGACTGGATCGATCGCCTGGGCTCCCCGCCACGCGACCACAGCGACCGACCGGCCCAAGCCCCACATCGCCGCGCCGCAGCCTCCACTGCGTGGGCCAGTGGCAGCCTCCCGATCCGGCCCACCTTCGCGCCTCGCCCCCCCCGGCTGGGACCACATCACCGCCGCCCCGCCGGGCCTCGCCTTCCTCCGCGGGCCGCCGCCCCGCTACACCGGGCCAGCGCCCCGTCTCCGCAGCCACTGCGGGCCACCGACACCAGGTCGTCCGAGGCCTCCGCCCTAGCCCGTTCGCTCTGCCTCCAGCTGGGCCGCAGTGCCAGATCCGGCCCGAGCCCATCTCCACCTATTCCAGATCTGAGGTTATTTCAAAAAACCCTAAGTCCCTGTAGTTTTTATTCTGTGATGCTGTTTTAGAACTGCTCTAACTTTTTGTGTGTAGCTCCGTTTCGCGCAAATAGCATGTCCAGACGTTCGTGGTGAATAGCACTACGTTTTATCTTTTGGTGTCATGCATGTTAGAAGTCATCTAGGTGCTTGTTTTGCTGTTTCAAGAGTGCATCATGATAAAGACTGCTGCTATGTGATGTTTTTATGTCATCTTTGCATAGTGATATCTTTTAGCTCGTTTGTCCGAATGATGCAAATGACATGTCCACGTGTTCGTCTTGCCATGCTCTCCATGTTGTTTGTGATAGGTTGCATGTTAGATTCATTCTTGCCATGTTTATCATCGTTGCAAAGTGCCATGTGGCTGTGATGTTGTTTCACTTGTTATGAAATGCCATCTTGTTGAGCTCGTTGCTATCGTTGTGTTTATCACCAAGATGCATGCTTGTGTGTTTCGAAATCACCATCATGTGTACTTTGATGTGGTGCTTACCACTTGCCATGTTTAGTTTCGAGGTGACTTAAACTTGCTCTTTTAGATGCCATGATGAAATTGCTGTTTTAGGACTTAGTGGTTTTTCACTAAGTCTGAAATCTGTAATGTTCCGATGCCATGTTCGTGTGATGTTCTAGGACAAACCATGTTAGTTTTGGAGTGGATCTTGATTGTTCCTTGTAGTAGATATTGTTGGCTTTTCATTCATGTTCTCACATGCTTATTTGAGTGGCTGTAGCATGTTTAACTTTTGCTCCAAAGTTTCAATAAAATTCTGCTGCTAGAATTTTATTGTCAAGTTCAATATGTCCAAGCTCATTGCTATTGAACCGTGACTCCTTTGGGGGTGCACCTTTGGACTTAATTGCTGTAGAATATGTCTAGTTTGTGTTCTAGGTCTTTGCCATGATGTTTGAGTGCTGTAGTTTAATTATTTTGTGCTCCGAAGTTGCTATGTTGCTGTAATTTTCAGCTTTCGCTCATTTCTTGTTTCGGGCATAACTTTTAGCCCGTAACTCCAATTTCAGCGAATCTTATATGAAACTTGATTGATTTTCTGTGTAGATTCATAATATCTTATTGTTATCATGTTTTGAGGTGTTTTGCTTGAGTGCTAATTTCTGTGCTCCGTGTGCATCCTTAGTGCATCCATCATGCATCCATCATTTTCGAGTGCGCATTGCATCTTGTTGATTTGTGCTTGGTGTGATTGTATTGTTTAGAGCCGGAAGCTGAGTACGAGTACGAGCACGAGGTTTCCAACGAGGTTGAGCACGAGGACCCTTCTTACGATCCGAACGACTTCTCTTCAGGCAAGATGACCGAACCTCGATAACATTACTATCTTTGCCTATTGCTAGTAGATCCGCTCTATAGTTTCGCCTCGATGCCCATGTTCTTCTTGTCAGCCTCCTACTTGTAACCATTGCCATGCTTAACCACCCTACATATGCAAACCGTTGCTTGGCTAAGTACGCTTCGCTCAGCCCTTCTTATAGCGTTGCTAGTTGCAGGTGAAGATCGAAGATGCTTGCTTCATGTTGAAGTTTGGTTGGGTTATATCACACTATATAATTGCTAAATGAAATCATCTATATATTGGCAAGGGTGGAAGGCTAAGCCTTTTGCTTGGTGATTTGTTCCACTCATGCCATTAGGAACCGTATAAACCGGTGTTATGTTCCTTGATTATGCGTTCCTAACACGGTTGGGGTGTATGGGACCCCCTCGATAAACCACTAAGTGCTAAGTCTTTTCCAGCAAGTCCCAACATTGGTACTATTTGCCTAATAACAAACTAAACTTGCATAGGGAGTAATTAACCCTCTTTCTTAATCAACAACCCCGGGCCAGTGCTCCACATGAGTGTTGGTCCGAAACGGGGAGTCTGCGGGGCCGCCTTGGGGCAACCCGAGGTATCTGGAATACACCCGTAGAATCGCCCATCTGGTCGTGTCCTGAGACTTAGATACGCGCGGCTACTATCAGGGTGTCGACACGCCGGGAGGATTTGCTGGATTAGCCTTACCTTAGATCGGTATATCTTGAGCACGGGATTTCGAGAATACTCGGGTCTTCCCACTTTGGAGTTGCGACTCCGCGGATCGTGGGCTTGTAATGGGTCAAGTTGGAACACCCCTGCAGAGTTATGAACTTTCGAAAGCCGTGCCCGCGGTTATGTGGCAGATGGGAGCTTGTTAATATCCGGTTGTAGATAACTTGACACAATGTTTCTAATACACTACCAGCGTGTGTTCCGTGACTGTCAATTTCCGAATAGGGATTCGGGAGTTGAACACGGAGGGGTTATGTTTGTTGAGCTTGTAGTTAGGATCACTTCGTGATCACTTCTCGCCCGAGGCTTTCTCTTCTCGCTCTCACTCACGTAAGCTAGTTGCTAGTTGCTGCTGCAGACACTTATTCTTTTCTTTAGCCTTATCCTCTCCCAAGGCTTAAATAGTCTTGTTAGCTGGGAACGGGATTGCTGAGTCCTCTGTGGCTCAGAGTTACTTCACCACACCAGATGTAGGTCCAGTTGTGAGATATCCAGGTGATGGCACCGAGCTAGATTGGGAGTACGACGAGGAGCGTAGCCGTTACTATGTTCTTTATCCGGATGATCAGTAGTGGAGACTTCTACTAGGATTCGATCCGACCTGTGGATGTTATTTAAGTTTGGTATCTTGACATTTGGTTTTGCCCTTAGAGGGTTGTGATATTCTTAATGTATGATGTTTGAGACTTGTATTGTATTTGTGTGACGTGGCGAGTGTAAGCCAACTATTTATTTTTACAATCCCCTCTTTTACATGAGTTGTGCAAAGATTACCAAACTTGAGATCATTCTAGGATGGACTTATGCCTTTAAGTCGTGCCTCGACACGTAGGAGGTATAACTCCATCCTGGGCATTACATCGGAAGCGTGTGGGTCTTGGGTTGGTGATGGTTCCACTTGGGTGGAACATTGTCCTTCTCCTTCGGCCACAAGGGGTTCCTCAACGGGTAGGATATATCCAACACCCATTCTTCTTATGGCTTGAGGAGGAATTTCATCACCTGCATCACAAGTACCACTTTGCTCCACTTGGGAGCCGTTATTTTCATTAAACTCTACGTTACTCGTCTCCTCTATGAGTCCAGTGGACTTGTTGAGGACACGGTAAGCATGAGAGTTTGTAGCATAACCAACAAATATGCCCTCATGAGCTCTAGATTCAAATTTAGACAAACGAACACCTTTCTTGAGAATGAAACACTTACACCCGAACACCCGGAAGTACTTGAGATTGGGCTTGTTACCGGTAAGAATCTCATACGGAGTTTTGTTCAAGCCTTTGCGGAGATAGAGACGATTTGAAGCATGGCAAGCGGTGTTGATGGCTTCGGCCCAAAAGTTGTATGGAGAGTTGAATTCAGCCATCATGGTTCTTGCAGCATCTATTAAAGTTCGGTTCTTTCTCTCCGCAACACCGTTTTGCTGAGGGGTATATGGGGCTGCATATTGATGTTTGATCCCCTCATCACCAAGAAACTCATCCAAGGTGTAGTTCTTGAGCTCGGTGCCGTTGTCACTTTTGATCATCAATATCTTTGCTTCATGTTGTCGTTGAGCTTCATTTGCAAAGTTGATGACGGTTTGTTGGGTCTCACTCTTCTTCTTAAAGAAGTATACCCAGGTATATCTTGAGAAATCATCCACAATCACCAAGCAATATTTCCTACCCCCAAGACTATCAAAAGTAGGAGGCCCAAAGAGATCCATGTGGAGAAGCTCTAGGGGTCTCTTTGAATAGATGATAGTCGTGGGAGGATGAGCCTTCTCATGTAATTTTCCTTCAATGCACGCCCTTCAAGCACGATCTTTGGCAAAGCTAACATTTGTTAGTCCTCGGACATGGTCCCCCTTGAGAAGACTTTGCAAAGATCTCATATTGACGTGGGCCAAACGGCGATGCCAAAGCCATCCCACATCAACTTTAGCCATTAGGCATGTCGCGACCTTAGTGGGTTGCTTCGAGAAGTTAACCACATAAAGACCGTTCTCGACATGCCCAACATAGGCTACTTTAAGAGTCTTGCTCCACAAGAGGGACACATAATCAATATCAAAGAATGTAGCAAAGCCCATGAGTGCAAGTTGGCGAACAGAAAGTAAATTGTATGCAAGGGACTCAACAAGCATGACTTTCTCGATCGTGAGATCATGAGAGACAACAACCTTGCCAAGTCCCAATACCTTAGAAGATGAAGCATCACCCCATTCGACGTTGGTGGCCATAGATGAACCGAGATGCACGTCCACCACCAAGTCTTTGCTTCCGGTCATATGATTTGTGGCTCCGCTATCGAGCAACCACGATCCCCCACCGGAAGCAAACCCCTACAATAGATCAATGCTTGGATTTAGGTACCCATTTGGTAATGGGTCCTTTGAGGTTAGTGACAAGGGTCTTAGGAACCCAAATGGACCATTCAATGTACTCATAAGAAGAACCAACAAATTTAGCAAACACATGGCCATCACTGGCACGGCATAAAACATATGAAGGATTAAAATCGCCGGCCATGTTTGATGGTGTGGTGGAGTTTTTCTTGACACCACCACTTTTCTTCTTGGTTGACGCGCCCTCTCCTTCTTTCACAAAGGATTGTCGGAGAGGGGGTGGTTGCTTTGTCTTGTCATTCTTCTTCTTCTTGGGCTTAGGAGCAAACCCAATTCCTTCCTTTGCCACAACTTGCTTTTGATTGCTCAAAAGAGCATTGAGGTTCTTCTCACCTTGTATGCAAGTCACAAGGCCTTTCTCAAGTTGCTTCTTCAATTCGGCATTCTCTTCAACAAGATGCACATGCTCACAACATGGGTTAGTAGCATTTGCATTATCAATTAAAACCATGCGAGGAAAGATAGCCTTTTCCTTGGTTAGCGAAACTTGGAGTTGATCATGAGACTCCTTGAGAGTAGCGTGCATTCCTTTCAAGGCCTTGTGAGCCTTGTCAAGTATGTAAAACTCCTCCTTGAGTTCAGCATGGTCAACCTCAAGTTTTGCCTTCTCAGAGTTAAGGACACGAGAGACAACTAAAGCATGATCAAGATCTTTCCTCAATTTAGTATGATCATCGTTGTGTGACTCCTCAAGAGTCAAACGAAGACCACGCTCTTCCTCTAGGGCATTAGAGAGATCCGATATCTCATCGGCATAGTCTCGACTATGTCCTTCCATTTTAGTAATGGTTTCCTCGTGAGCCTCGATCATGTCATTGGCCTCACCGAGTTGTTCCAAGAGAGCAACAAAATGCTTCTTGGGTTTTCCCTTGAGATTCTTTATAAATAAATCAAATTCATTTTCTCCCTCCTTACTACCCTCACCCTCATCAATACAATTAGTCAATGAAGGATTAGAAGGGATAGTAGTATTGATGTTTGGGGTTACCTTGTTGGTGGCCTTAGCCATGAGACACTTGGCGGTGATGTTCTCGTTTGGTGAGTTGAAGAGAGATGGGTGCGTAGTGGTAGCAATGGCAATCGTGGCCATAGTAGTCACCTCATCGTCTTCATCATTGTCATCATCCTCCACATATTGTTCCTGAGCCACCAACACTTTCGGAGGAGTCTTCTTGATGAAGTTGTTCTTGTTGGGATAGGACTTTGACTTGTCCTTCCGAATAAGCTTGCCTCCAAAATCTTCTCTCTTCTCATATGGGCAATCCGCAATGAAGTGACTTACATTTCCACAGTTGAAGCATGTCCTCACTCGTTGCTTCCCTTTGTTCCCACTAGAGTTGTTCCTGTTAAAGTTGGACCTTGTGTTCTTCTTGCCCCAGAATTGCCTTGAAGCAAGAGCCATGTGCTCATGATAGGCATATTTGGTGTCCTCGGGGCAACACTCTTCATCATCTTCCACTTCCTCCTCTTCCACACAAGCCTTGGCCTTCAGAGCAAGATTAGGCTTCTTGGATCGTTGAGCTCTTAAGACCGCATTGTCGGCGGTCACGTCCAGGATCCTCATGGCAACAAATTCATCCAACACTTCATTTGAGGATAAAGTGTGGAAGTCCGGTCTTTGACGAACGACAGAGGACATGGCCTTATGATAGGGCATCATGGCCTTGAGGAACTTGCGCTTGATCCAATTGTCATCCGTATCCTTACTGCCATGATCGCGAAGAGACACTGCAAGAATAGTTAATCTTCGATAAAGTTCCCGAGGATCTTCATCTTCGATCATAGCAAACTCATCAGCTTCATCTTGCACCACTTCATAGTTGGAGCGTTGAATACTGGTGCTTCCCTTGTACATCGTGCCGACATGCTCCCAAGCCTCCTTGGCAACCGTGAAGGGTCGAAGGTGAGCAATGTCTTCAAGAGGGATGGAATCTTGAAGAATGCAAAGAGCGGACTCGTTGAACTGATGATCTGCAGTCTCTCTTGGAGTCATGTTGTCGGGATCATACGAATAAAAACCTTGCTCAATAATTCTCCAAAGGTTAGTGGAACAATGATTGATATGACGTTTGAAACGAAAAACCCAAGTAGCAAAATCAGTATTTTTAACAAACTTGGGAGGGGGCCCAACAGAGTTTAAATGCGGTGTGGGAACGGGTCCTCCATAGTGTTTAGGAGGAGCAGATTGGGCAAATTTCCCACTCCCATTCTTAGTGACCGGGGCTTGCTCACTACTAGCTTCTCCCTTGTCGGGATTAGCCTCCGACACGTTGGTAGCGGGACGACCCACTTCCAACGGTGAGGTGGATAATTTAAGCCCCTCAAGCATTTCTTTAAACATGCCTTTGACCTCGCTCGCTAGTGATTCTTTCAATGTGGTCAAGGCCACATTGAACTCCTCACGAGTGACCGAGGCTCCCCCATCAGACGTAGGCAAGGACGGATTTCCACCGGAATGGTCCTCCGTCTCGACTACGTTGTCAACCATACTCTTCGGACGGTAAAGTCCTTAAAAAGAGACGAGGCTCTGATACCAATTGAAAGAATCGATATGGTTGACTAGAGGGGGGGGGGGTGAATAGGCAACTAACAATTTTTAGCTTTTCTTAACCACTTTAAATTAAGCGACAAAATAAGTTGTCTAGATATTCTACTAGGAAGACAACTAAGATAAAGGAGGACAATAACTACACATGCATGCTATAGGAGTTGAACAAGTAAAGCATGCAAAAGTAAAGGTAAGAAATAACCACAAGTGGAACCGGTGGAGACGAGGATGTGTTTCCGAAGTTCCTTCCCTTTGAGGGGAAGTACGTCTCCGTTGTAGCGGTGTTGAGGCACAATGCTCCCCAAGAAGCCACTAGGGCCACCGTATTCTCCTCACGCCCTCACACGATGCAAGGAGCCGTTATTCCACTAGTGGTGCCCTTGAAGGCGGCAACCGAACCTTTACAAACAAGGTTGGGGCTATCTCCACAACTAGGAGGCTCCCAACAAACCACGAAGCTTCACCACAATGGAATATGGCTTCGAGGTGACCTCAACCGTCTAGGGTGCTCAAACACCCAAGAGTAACAAGATCCGCAAGGGATTAGTGGGAGAATCAAATATCTCTTGGTGGAAGTGTAGATCGATGCCTCCTCAAGCAATCCCGAGAAAATCAACAAGTTTGATTGTCTAGGGAGAGAGATCGGGCGGAAATGGAGCTTTTGGAGCAACAATGGAGTAGTGGGGGAAGAGGTAAGTCTTCTTGGAGAAGAAGACCCCCTATATATAGTGGGGGGGGGGGACAAATCCAACCGTTATTGAAGTTTTCAGCCCGCAGAGAGCGGTAGTACCGCACATGAGTTGCGGTACTACCGCTGGCTGAGCGGTACTACCGCTTTGGCAGCGGTACTACCGCTTAGGCAAAAGAGGCGACATGATTGACAACCACGGATGAAATAAATTACATCCGTGGCTACATCCGCAGGGAAAACGGTAGTAGCAAAATGCGACACGGTACTACCGCTTAAGCTAAGCGGTACTACCGCATTGAATACGGAAGTAAAAAATTACTTCCGCATCCACTTCTTTACTTGGACTCGGCGCCTGGGCCAGATACACGGTACTACCGCTCTGGGGATGCGGTACTACCGTTGGAGCGGTACTACCGTGTCGGAAGGCGGTACTACCATGTAACTGTGCGGTACTACCGCTTGGTTAAGCGGTACTACCGCTTGCTAGGCAGATGATCAGTTAAGAAGCCACAGATTTGCATATACGAAAAATGGCCGGTTGGACCTCTAGAGAAGCAAGGAAAGGTGGTGCGGGAGTAGGATGTGTACGTGTTGATTCTACCCAAACCTTTCCGACGCGGACCCCATCTTAATAGTACGGCTTTCCTATTAGTCAAAGCCACCGACAGGGAGCAAAAAGAAAACACCGTCTTCCATAGAATTCGAGGGGCAAATAATCGTCTTGTGCCTAAGGGAGATATACCTGTATGAGCTTAGAGCACACGATCAGTCCGCAAATGCATTGTCATCAATCACCAAAACTACTTAGGGAGAAATATGCCCTTACATGTAGATTATTTATTTCTTGCTCTCAAGTTGCTATAAATTTACCTGTCAGGTTTTTATCAGCATGATCAATTTGGTGAAGCTTGTTGTTATTGATCCATGCCTCCTATGGAGTTGCTCCAATGGAGTTGTTTGATGTATGCTATGTCTATTACATGTCCAGGATCTTTATATACTTAGTAGAGTGGATATGCTTGTTGTTTTGTGCCTCCGAAGGCAGCATCGTGATGATGTTTTTGCCTTCCCAGATTTTGACTAAGTCTGGATAAATTTATTGCAACTTGCTACGCTTGGTTAATTGTATTCCAGTAGGTTTTTTGGTGTGTTCTAAGTTCATGTTTGTTAAGTATCATGTCTATTTCACATCCATGCCCTTTGTCTCCATGTTTGAGTGCTGTAGCATAATTATTCTTGCCCCAAAGATGCCATGTTGCCGTAAACCGCAATTTTGCGTGAATATTGTTTTGCTTGCCGTTTGCAAACCGTGCGTCCGTTTCCGGTGATCTTTATATCGATTTCAACCGAAATCTTCCCCTCTATCCAGTGGCTTGCTTGGTTTTCCAAGATGAGGCCTTTTCTGTCATATTATCCTTAGGTTCAAGTGCTTCCACATGCATACGCACATCATACTTGCATCATGTTGATTGTGCATTGCACCGTGTTTGATATTGTGCCGTATTGTGTTCTTGTGTTGAGTAGAGCCGGGAGCCGAGACCGAGTTCGAGGTTACGACCAAGGTTGAGTTTGAGGACCAAGGATACGATCCCTCCGTGGAATCAACAGGCAAGATGACCTTACCCAGATATCACTACTATATTTGCCTATGCTAGATGTCTCGCTCTTAGATATTGCCTCGATGCCTATGTCTATTTGTCGGCCCTCCTATTGTTGCCATGAAACTCTCTAACCACCCACCTAGCAAACCGTTGTTTGGCTACGTAAGCATCGCTCAGCCCCTCTTATAGCGTTGTTAGTTGCAGGTGAAGACTTGAAGATTCTTGCTTCATGATGAAGTTATTGTTGGGATATCACAATATATAAACTGTTAAACTAAATCACCTATATATTGGTAATGGGTGGAAGGCTAAGCCTCTTGCTTGGTGTTTTGTTCCACTCATGCCGCCCTAGGAACCGTTAAACCGGTGTTATGTTCCTTGATTTTGCGTCCCTAACACGGTTGGGGTTTATGGGCCCCCCTTGATAACTCGCTTAGTGCTAAAGCTTTTCCAGCAAGGCCCAACTTTGGTTTTACCATTTGCCATAACTAAATAACTTGCATAGGGACTTTCCGGACCCCGAGGACTTAATTCTACAACCCAGGCCAGTGCTCCTCATGAGTGTTGGTCCAAACTAGGCAGACTGCAGGGCTGCCTTGGGGAAACCCGAGGTATCTGGTATTACCTATAGGCTGACCTATCCGGTCGTGGCCTGAGACGAGATACGCACGGCTACTATTAGGGTGTCGGCATGCCGGGAGGTCTTGCTGGATTAGTTTTACCTTTGTCGGAATATCTTGAGCACGGTATTTCGAGAATACTCGGGTCTTCCCACCTTGGAGTTGCGACTCCGCAGATCGTGAGCTTGTGATGGGCTAAGTTGGGACACCCCTGCAGGGTTTGATCTTTCGAAAGCCGTGCCCGCGGTTATGTGGCAGATGGGAATTTGTTAATATCCGATTGTAGATAACTTGACACCATGTTCATAATACACTACCAGCGCGAGTAACCGTGACGGTCTCTTTCCGAAGGGCTTCGGGAAGTGAACACGGTGGGGTTATGTTTGACGTGCTTAGTTAGGATCACTTCGTGATCACTTTGTCGACCATTGGCACTTTCTCTTCTCGCTCTAAACATGTAGGCTATTGCCAGTGTTGCTGCAACCTTGTTTTAAGCCTTTTTTCCACACCTAAGGCTTTGATAGTATTGCTACCCGGGAACGGGGTTGCTGAGTCCTCCGTGGCTCACAGATTCTACACAACACCAGATGCATGTACCGATGAGAACTACACAGGAGATGGCACATAGTTGTATTGGGAGTTCGATGAAGAGCGTGGGCGATACTACGTGTCTTATCCCGACGATCAGTAGTGGCTTCTAATAGGGGCGATCAGGCCTTGTGTTGCTTTATTTATGGTATCTTTCATTTGGATCTTCGTCCGTAGTTGGACTCTGATGTTTTGGATGATGTATGTTAACGTATTTCATTGTGTGACATGGCGAGTGTAAGCCAACTACTCTTTTACAGTTCATTCCCTCTTTTACATGAGTTGTGCAAAGATACCATACTTGAGATCATTCTAGTATGTGATTATGCCTTTAAGTCGTGCCTCGACATGTGGGAGGCATAGTCACATACTGGGCATTACAGGGCTGCTTATAAAGGGGCCAGGGGGGCTTGCTTGGCCGAGGGGCCAAGGCGGTGGCGGCGTCGGCAGCTCGCACTCCGGCGGGAGTCCGGCTCGGCCACGGGAGGCAGGCGGCGGCGCACGGGCCGGCTGGGCCTTCAGCCCAGTTCGGTCTGAAACTTTTTTTAAATCCTGACGCAGAAAAACACGAAAATAAAATACTAAACGGTCTCCAAAAATTCCGAAATAAATTTTCACCATCCTCTAATAAAATCTAGAACAAGGTGAACATTTTTCTCAGACCTAAGTGCAATTTTGAAAAACGCGCATTTTTCCTATGCAAATAAAATCGCAAATAAATCCGAGATTTTAATATTTTTCCTCCAATATTTCTTTTATTTTGGAGAAGTCATATTATCTTCGCTCGTATATTTTATTAAGAAATATTTTTAGGGAGAGAAGATAATTAAAACCAACGTGATCCCCGTACCGGTATTCGAGAAAACTCAAATACGGAAACAATAGTATTCCCAACTCTCTCCATAGGTCCTTGAGTTGCTTAGAATTTTTGAGGTTCGCCACGAACAAATGCAATGAAAATATGCAATGCAATATGATATATGTATAACATTCCAAATTGAAAATTTGGGTTGTTACACTCATATGTTCCATGACGTTCGAAATGCCTTTGAAGTCGTGGTTCTAAGCCATACAACATGGCACACTGAACCATTGAGTAGTCATCAACACACGACTGCCACACATTCATAATGTCCACAAACGCTGGAGGGGGTGGCGCACCGAGCAGTGCATCAAGGACATAAACCTTTTGCAAATCAGTGAGGATAATCCTCAGATTGCGGGCCTAGTCCACAAAGTTGCTTCCATCATCTTTCAGCTTAGCTTTCTCTAGGAACACATTGAAATTCGGGAGAGCTACTGCGCGAGCCATTGATCTACCACATAATTTGCAAAGACAACTTAGAATGTTGTTCAAGATAATGAGTTCAATTAATCATATTACCTAAGAACTCCCACTCAAATCAACATCCCTCCGATTGTCCAAGTGTAACATGATCCAAATTCACCAACCCAAGTCCGATCATCACATGAGATGAGGTGGTTTCAATGGTGAACATCTCCATGTTGATCATATCTACTATATGACTCATGTTCGACCTTTTGGTCTCTTGTGTTCCGAGGACTTGTATATACATCCTAGGCTCGTCAAGTTTAACCCAAGTGTTCCGCACGTGCCAAACTAGCTTGCACCCGTTGTATGCGAACGTAGAGTCTATCACACCCGATTATCACGTGGTGCTTCGAAATGACAAACTTTCGCAATGGTGCACACTTGGGGAGAACACAATTTATCTTCAAATTTTAGTGAGGGGTCACCTTATAATGCTAATGTTGTCCTAAGCAAAATAAGATGCATAAAAGGATTAACATCACATGCAAATCATAAGTGACATGATATGGCCATCATCTTGTGCTTTTGATCTCCATCTTCAAAGCACTGACATGATCTCCATCGTCACCGGCATGACACCATGATCTCCATCATCGTGTCGCCATTAGGGTTGTCATGCCAACCATGCTTCTACAAGTATTGCTACCATTTAGCGATAAAGTAAAGCATTACATAGTGCTTAATGATCGGCATGCATGTCATACAATAATTAAGGACAACCCTATGGCGCATGCCGGTTGCCGTATTCATTGACATGCAAGTCGGATAATCTATACAAAACATGATCATCGCATACATCAAATATATCTCATCATGTCTTTGGCCATACCATATCACAACGTACCCTACAAAAACAAGTTAGACGTCCTCTACTTTGTTGTTGCATGTTTTACGTGGCTGCTATGTGTGTCTAGTAAGAACCGTTCTTACCTACACAAAGCCACAATAGTGATATTCAAGTTGCTATTTAACCTTCTACAGAGAGACACACACCCACCAGCCATATTTATGCAATCAAGTTGCATGTCAGTCGATGGAACCGGTCTCATGTACGTGGACATGTAAAGTTGGTCCGGGCTGCTTCATCCCACAATACCGCTGAATCAATATAAGACTAGGGAACGAAGCAATCTGAATATCAACGCCCACAAACTCATTTGTGTTCTACTCGTGATGTCATCTATGCATAGACCTAGCTCATGATGCCACTATTGGAGAACGTAGCATGGGAAACAAAAAATTCCTACGCTCATGAAGATCAATCTAGGAGATGACCATCTACGAGAGGAGAGATTGGATCTAAATACCCTTGTAGATTACTAAGCAGAAGCGTATATAACGCGGTTGATGTAGTCGTACCCTTCACGATCCAATCGTGATCCAATCCTATCTAGCTCCGAAAGGACGACACCTCCGCATTCAGCACACATGCGGCATGGTGACGTATCCTCCTTCTTGATCCATCAAGAGAGGGAGGAGAAGTAGATGAGACCTCAACCAGCACGACGGCGTGGTGAAGATGGTGGTCGAGCAATCTCAGTAGGGCCTTGCCAAGCGCCTTCGGAACTACAAATGAGGAAGGACAATAGAGGGGAGGCCACAGGGCGTGGGAATTGTTGTCTCCATCCCTTGCGCCTCCTCCCTGTTATATATAGGGGTGTTGGAGGGCTGGAGGCGCAGCCCTAGCCCCTCCTGCAAGGAGGGGAGGCGGCCAAAGGGGGAGTGCCTTCCAAGCCAAGTGGAGGGCCATCTCCCTTACGGTTTCCCTTCACCTAAGTGGATCACGCCCTAGGTGCTAGAGAGACCTTTTAGGAACCCTCTAGAACCTTCTAGAACCTTCCGGAACCTTCCTAGTACAATACTAGTAAAACCCAAAACTTTTCTAGTAGCCAAAATATGACTTCCCATATATAAATATTTACCTCCAGACCATTCTAGAGCACCTCGTGGTGTCCGAGATCTCATCCGAGACTCCGAACAACATTCGGTCACCAATGTGAATATTCCAATACTACTCTAGCGTCACCAATCGTTAAGCGTGCGGACCCTATGGGTTCGAGAATCATGTGGACATGACCGAGACACCTCTCCGGTCAATAACCAATAGCAGGACCTGGATGCCCATATTGGTTCCCACATATTCCACGAAGATCTTTATCGGTCGAAACATGATACCTAGTTCAATCTCGTTACCGGCAAGTCTCTTTACTCTTTCCGTAATACAAGATCCCGTGACTAACTCCTTAGTCACATTACTTGTAAGCTTCTTGTGATATTGTACTCATGAGTGGGCCCGAGATACCTCTCTGTCATACGGAGTGACAAATCCCAGTTTTGATCCATGCCAAGTCAAAAGACACCCTCAGTGATTCCTGTAGAGCATCTTTATAGTCACCCAGTTATGTTACGACGTTTGATACACACATGGTACTCCTCCGGTGTCAGTGAGTTGCATGATCTCATTGTCATAGGAATAGATACTTGACATGCAGAAAATGATAGCAAAAAACTTGATACGATCATATGGTACGCTTATAGTTTGGGTCTCGTCCATCACATCATTCTCCTACTGATGTGATCCCATTATCAAATGTCAACTCATGTCTATGGCTAGGAAACCATAGCCATATTTGATCAACGAGCTAGTCCGGTAGAGGCTCACTAGAGACATGTTGTTGTCTACATATCGACACATGTATTTGAGTTTCCAGTCAATACAATTATAGCATGGATAATAAAAGATTATGATGAACAAGGAAATATAATGATAACCACTTTATTATTGCCTCTAGGGAATAGTTCCTCACGTCAAAATCTTGAAAACTAGATAACATGTTAATAAGTTTCAATGAACTTTTATTTGTTCTAATATTATATTTCCAAAATGAACCACCATGTGCTTCCAAATTGTACTAACACATGCCCTCAAGTGAAACTAACTTGTACTCACTTGGTCTAAAGCACAACTATGCTTCTGCAAGGAACACACTTGTTTGCTACCCATGGGAGCATAGCCATGCTTTCCAAGTAAACTAATTTGTGATTCGCGTGTGATGACGCATACATGTGATCCCGCGTGAAAAGCACACATCTTCTCACCAGAAAAGCAGTACTCCATGCCGGGAGCACAACAAATCCACGGTCCTAACCGAGAAAACCAACAAAATGCCAAGGAAAAAACCCAGGAAAAAAAGTGAATGCAAAAAACACGGAACCAAGAAAAACCAAAAAGTAGTATGGTGGGGAAGCATCCAACGCGCGACACATGGAGCACTGGAGTGCTCGCAAGTGACCTTTGGAAAGCCCACCTATAAGGTACCTCTAATTAGTTGCTCCCAAAGTTATTAGTCCGACTCCAGATCACTTTTTACAGAGACTATCATGAAGTGTTTTTATTAATATAGACACACCAAGGGCATTGGAGATCTGATAAATATCAAGAAAACACAACTAACATCACAATGGACAAACAAGTGGAGGCAAATTGACTAGTAAATAATAGAATTACATTGACGCCTCACGCCAAAGAATGGAAATTGCACTGAACGAACAGTGAGGGAAAGGGACAACTATGAACAGCCTTGCCATACCAGGATTTGAAAACCGTAATAGGCACTCGCCCCTTGAGACGAGATCTATAAATCACTGAAGCAACATCGGTTGGGACATTACCCCATACAGTACATGTTTGCAATCCATCACAACTAGTTCAAAGGGCTGAAGAAACTAGATCACGCCACAGAAAGACATGTAAGAAAGATGTCACAGTCGCCACACCTATAGGTCTCATTGGAAGACACACCCATTGCTAAGAGTTGAAGGGCACTAACAGATCTGGGAACACAAACTCTCGCAAGCCCTTCATGTGCGCCAGATCGGACATTGTCAAGGTAGGGAGAGATTGGAGAGGCCTTATTTGAGCATGCCATCGCCACTACCTCATCGATGTCATTAAGGAAACAACCTAAGCAAAAATGAAACGGGCGGATCACCCTCCTCTTACTGCCAATTAGGCTGTCGGGAGAAGAAGAGGGGGGCCAAGGCATCAAAATACAGGGAAGCTATGGATGTTGGGAAACGTAGTAGAAAATAAAAAAATGACATACGAACACCCATGAATAATATGAAGATTCATAACAAGTTCGGAACATGATCATTACCGACTTTGAGTTGAAGCGGAAATAAATGAGTCGGTGTAGTTCGTACTTGGAGACCATCGAACCGTTGATGAACGATCACGTGAACCGCCCACAAGCAGTCCCTCGAACAGAAGACCAAAAACACATCCTCTCCACAGATTACAAGTGTATAGTCTTCATGATTTGTCAGTGCTTTGCCATCCAGAACTAATCGCTGCTAGATGATTAGAGGAGAAGGTTAAAGCTAGACGGGGCTTATAATTATGAGGATTAGAGGAACTAGAACTAGATCTAATTATCTCAACTAGAACTAGTACTAGATAACTAGGGGAGGCTCCAAAACTTGTGTGTTCAAAATAGCCCAAAGCCTCTAGTATATATAGGTTGAGAGGAGAGGACGGGCTGCCACACAAGGAGGGAAGGCATCCTTCCTTGGTGCGCCGGCCTAGCGGCCTCCCACTAGGGAAAGGGGGCACGTCCCCCAATTGGGCCATGGTGGCCCAATTCTCCTTCCACCACTTGGCCTTTTAAGGCATGTTGATATTAAATTAAATATAAAAGCCTTCTAGAAATTACTAGAGACTTTTATTATTAATTTAATATCACCGGAAAAAATTTCACCTATATATTATTTATCGGGAATACCGAGTATTGCCCGACAAACTTTGAAACACTTCTGGTGACCCAGAAATGCTTCTGGTTCCTCTCGGAACTATTCTGAATATTAATGAAACTATTTCACAAATAAATTCTCCATACTCTCATCCTACTAACAGTCAGCAGATTGTGATTACCTTAAGCTTGTAACCCTGTAGGTTTAGTAAAACATAGACATGAACAAAACCCCTTTATTCAATGGCTGGTAGAGGAATCGTGGACGTCCATATCGATCCCTCTGATTACACGAATGACATTCGAGGAAACTTTGGTTATCGTGTGATGTTACCTTTGCTTCGCGATACGTTGCAAAACCTGAGGTGAGTGTGTATGTATCCTCTTGAGTCATACACATGATCACTATACGGGTCTTCGCGCTGCCGGTTTTGTTCTTCTTTCTCGTTGTCGTGTTCTGGCATCCCCGTGATTTTGTCACCTATGTCTGGCCAGACAATGATGGATGCCATCACACCAAGAGGGCCCTAAGAATATCTCTCCATCATCTAAAGGGAAAATTCCACTCTCAAGCTATCGAGTCCCTTGTCAAACTTCCTGATGGACCTGTAAGTTGTCGTTATGATCACCAAGTTATTGATGACATTTGAGCAACCCCAAAGCTCATCATACTGTAAGAATTGGATACTATACTCTCATGGTCTAAGGAACTAAAACACACATTAACACTCTATATTATAGCAATTGACTTGTGATGATATCATCTCAAAGTATAACAAACAAGTTTGGGTCGATTCAATATGATCGTTCTTCTAGCGTCATACTCTGACTACAAAAAAATACACTTCTATGATGATACGTGTTTGTCATAGTAGGTCACGTTTTCTGTCATGCATGTACATCCATGACGATTTTATGACAGAATCAAGATAGTCATACATGTGATGTCGTAGAAGTGCTGCGTGACATAACCAAAATTATCATCATGGAAGTGTCCACTTCCAGGACAATAAATCCCATGTCATAGAAGTGCTATCATCAAGGGTCATGTGGAATCCACCATAACAGGTCACCGTTAAGCTATCGGGTTCCGGTTTGGATCCGATAACCCGTTAACAACCTAGACCAATGGGGATTTTCCACCTGTAAAATTCTCAATGGCTAGAGGACCCACGTGTCGGCTCACCGTTGGGACAGATGTCATCCACTCATTGGATCGAAGGCGCCTATGATACGTCGGCACGTGGCACGACCCAACAGAGGCCCATTCCAGTGAAAAGGCTGGACCGTTTGATGTGGTCAAAAGGTAGTAGGACGGCCCATGGAAAGCCTGTTAATGGCATGTTCGCATACAACCCATTTACAGCCCGCTAACTCGTGGCCCGTCACGGCCTACCGGAATTTGGCCCAGTAGCATCATCTGGGTTGTCCAATATGATTCCAACCCGTTGTAACTTCCGGCCCATGTATGGCCCGTGACGTCTTTCGGCCCATAGGAGGCCCTTTGTAACACTGTGCCCATTAAAGGCCCGAGATGAAACTGGCCCATAATGAACAGTTTATTGCTTTATATCCATTAACGACCCATTATTTCGTCGGCTGTTTCCAACCCGTGTTAACTTCGACCTTCTAAGGGCCCATTTATTCTTGGGCTCATTTCTAGAATTCGGTTAGTTACGATTTGTTACTGGCTTGTTCCTCGTGTGGGCCAAATTCAGCCCGTGGTTACAGTCGGCCTGTTTGTGTCCCGTTAACCCATTGGGCTATTTTCATAGCATCATCAAATACAGCCTATTAACGGCCCATTATGGTCGGGCCATAAACAGACGATTTCTACTCTAGTCCATTTACGGCCCATTTTGCGGACCGTTATTGGTCCACGAATAGTACGACCCATGTTTGGCGAAATGATTGTACGGCCCATAGAAGGCCCATTGATTAGACGGCCCGTAGAAGGCCCATGGATCCTACGACCATTAGAAGGCCCATTGATTAGACGGCCTATAGAAGGCCCATGGATCTTACGGCCCGTAGGAGGCCCGTGGTCACTACAGCAGGTAGCAGGACCATGGTTACAACAGTCTATGTATTGCCGCGGTTATTGTGGCCTAGTTATAAAAATAGGTTATTGTGGCCACTAGAAAAACACGGAAAAAGAACTGCAGTGACTACAAGCAAACAACTAAACAAGACAATAAGGAAATAAATAAGCAAGCAACTAATGCTAGGCTATTACGGTTCTTACACATATTACATCCACTAGGCATCAAAGTTCGCCACCAATGCAAATATAGGGAACAAAGCAACATATTACATACACTGGTCGTATAAATTGGCCACCAATGCAAATAAACACGGCAACAAAACAAGTCCATAACCGAAACAACTTCAGAAGAGCTCAAGAAACGTTATTCTAGGTATCCACCATGCTGGCAATAAGCTTAGCAAGCTTATTAGCTTTGTCCTGTTTGGCACTAAAATCCTCCAACGCTTGCTGTTGCACTAGAAAGTATGCATCTGAATGCTCCAGGGACTTCCACAGTCCTTCCGCTTCTTGTCGCAGCATAGCTAATCGATGTCTTTTAGCTTGTAGTTGAGACTCAAGAAACCGAACTGATTCAAACAGTGAGTTTGAATAGCTTGTGCCAGCGGTAGTGGCCAGTAACTCAAACATTAAACCAAGACATGACTTTGGGGTTGTCTCACTATCTTCAAGATAGTTTTCCTTAGCTGTTTTATCAGCTTTGTTGGAGACCAACAAGGATGTCTCACTATCCTCAACCTTGTCTGCATTACTTCCTTTACCATTGCTTAATAAGGCACTCTTCCCCAATATCCTGTCAGCATTCTAAAAGAAGAAACAAGCAGACACATAACAAGTTTAAACTACCAAGTCTTATATTGCCATGTACTACATTATAAAAGCATCGAACAAACATATATCTATGTCCTATGGTCACTGCATTGTCTTGCCAAATCAAAATAGAGACACAGTCCAAATCATATCAATTCAAGACAAAGCAGCACTGAAAGAATACAAAGCATGGGAAACTACACGACACACCAAGATTTCAGATGGGTACCACGGGTCTACATGTACAACAACACTATTGGCTCTATTGTGATGCTAGTAATGTGCATGATATGAGAAGTCAACTGTATACACAATTGAAGTTGAAATCAACAGAGCTATTTATAAGAGCAAACTTGTTAAAGAAACATGCGTAAACATACCTGTTGTGCTAGTGGAGTTTGGATTGGAACCTTCAATTTAAAAATAAGTTTGTATGAGTAAATACAGTGATACAAGAGCAAAGCAGTATGCACGATAGCAATGAAATCTTAAATGAGAATAGTTGTTCTTCAGGTTTAAACACTTGTTCTACATGAATAGGGTATAGTAAGACACAAGCATATAGTACTTAAAAATAAAAAATGAGCTCATAGACCTAACCACATTCTTGGTTCGGGACCAGTACAGAACAAGCCGTTCCCAGTCATCGTTCAGTAAATGTGTCTCAGGAAAACGGAAGGGAATTTAATGATTTTCTTTGCCAGTGAAGTACGTTTTCTTTAGGTAATTCCGATACTTCCACCAAGCATTCTTGAAGATAGCAGAGGTATTAGCATAGGTTACCTCATCCAGAGTTTGCAAATCGGTCCTTCTCTATAGAGAAAAAATGGGAAAATTTGATGTATTATAACCATCATGGAGGTAGAATGTATGGGACAAAGAAAAGTAATTTCCATGAATAACATTACTTACACATAACTCCTGGACAAACACCTGCAACTGGCATTTTCCTTCATCTTCAGTATAATATTTCCATGATGGGAAGATACACACATAGGATTTAACAACATCAAATGCGATAGATGCTAAACTACGAATGGCTGGTTGTGCTTCCTCCACAGGAATAGGTGTACTAACCGGTGGAGTTGGGGTTCGACGTGGTAGTACTGGTGCTTTGGGCACTAGAGCTGCCTTACTAACTGCTCTTGTTTGGGAGCTCTGTGGTGGAGATGGTGTTGTGTCAACACAAACTGGGTTACTATTTGCTGGGGTTGGGGTTAGATTGGGTGAAGCTTGTTCTCTGTCCATCACAGTAGGGTACAATCTGCGAGAGTCTGGGTTATGTGTAGTAGGGATGGTTCTCGTGCATGTACAACCGGGGTGCTATCTCCACTAAGAGGTAGCACTTTTTTATTTGAAGACCGTGTTTTTACTCCGCTAGATTTTGCCATCACCCGCTCCAATTTAAATGGCTGATAAACAGGAAACATACACTAGTACGCGTCGGTGCTATACAAATGGTTTTAAACCCCTTCCCGCGACGGCATTTGGAACCGTCGCCTAGTGAGTGTGGGCGATAGGGGGGTCCTTCCCACATGACCCAGAAATCGTCGGGGATAGGCCCTCCTGGGACACCAAATGAGCTTGTGTGCGATCGGGTGAGGCGTCGAAACCCAATCATTTCCGTAGGTATGTACATCCCACACGGTGAATCCCAGAAAAACATTTCCGTAGGTATATATATCACACACAGTCAATCCAAGGAATACGTTTCCATTCTTATGTACATCCCACACAGTCAATCCAGGAAAAACGTTTCCGTTCGTATGTATATCGCACACAACCAATCCAATGAATACATTTCCGTTCTTATGTACAACCCACACAGTCAATCCAGGGAAAACGTTTTCATTCGTATGTACATCCCACATAGTTTTATGTGTAGGCTCGTGTGTGAAAGGTGTAACTATCACACACGCTCTGCCTTGGTTAACCTTTTGCTTTTATCAACTACATCACACATGATTTGATGAAGAAAACAGTGTGGCATTGGGATATCCATCACAAGCGCTTTTACTACTAGAACCGTTTGCAAAGATCCATGACAGATTTAGAAGGTTTATTAGTTTACAACTAATAATTCTAGTATTACGTGAATTCACATTTCATATCGAACAGTTGTTTGCCAATTTCATATCAGGCACATAAATATATTATAACATCACAGTACGATAGCTACATGAAAACAACACAATACAACATATAGCTAGTTCAACTTCATAAGAACAATATATTCATTTCCCTTATCGAGATCATCCAGGCTCGTCTTATCCACCGCTGCTTTCAGTTTAGTAAGAACCTGTTCTGCACGGGCCAACTGGGAAAGTGCCTCCTCCTTCGCCTACACCATCTTAGCAAAGTTTGATTTAAAAAATTTGAGCTCATTCTCCACCTTCCACTTTTGATCCCGCATCTTCAAATATTCTTCACCGTTGACAACAGTTTTTCTAAGCCTATGTCTGTTCTCTTCCTCATACATGCTCCAGAGCTTCGCTAGGCACATCTTGAAAGACTATGGCCACTCTTAATCAACCCACTCCAAGTAAGAACACTTCCGTTCATCCTATAATTATTTAAACTAGATTAGTAACAATTGTAGGGGAAATGGGTTTATAGCAACTTAGAAAATCACCAATGCTTATTTTGAAAAACTAAAGAAACATGTTAATTATGACATATCTTCTCAAAAAGATCAATGTGCAAATGAATTAATTGCTACTGAGCCAACAACCAAATTATGGAACATCGGAAGCTATAATTAACTACAACAACGCTACAAGTTCTTACTTATGTACAATATAAAGAACAAATTGAACATTTTATGAGGAAGGTAAATATAACTGCAATAGCATAGCGACAGTGTTTGGATGACAGCAAATTGATACTAACAGGTGTGTACATGCACAAATTTAGTAACATAGAACTAATAGCACTAAGGCCGTCCACTATATATGCCAAAAGTGGTGTAAATACAACTGCTGCTACATCTCGCACGGTTCCCTACGCTGGCGAGCCGATGCAGCGGGAAAAAAAATCAGGGACCCGAACTCCGGAGCACGTAGTTGCTCCGATGCCCAGTTCCTTCGTGCCGTAAAGATTTAGTATTTTACTGCTTGGCTGCTCGGATGTGTGGACCAAAGTTGGTTGCACAAACTGCTAAAGCGGTGCCAAATAATTTTCTAATGGCAACAATTTAAGATACTAGGTTCAAACTGTGACACTGTCTTAGGATGCATTTGGTTGAAGGTGTGGTATGAATGGGTTGGGACCGTGACAGTGTCTGAATCACATCTAACAAATGATTTGTAACAACGAAAGAGGGTCTAACCTTCTATGCACATGCCAGAAACTTCCACCCACTGTCCACAGATTCAAACGCAACTAGCTTCACGCATGGAGATTGATGGTGACAACGAGTAGATGGATCTTCAGCCACCCCGCTCCATTCATTGCCAATGATGGTCCTCGGGAGCTACAAGAGGAAGAAATGACTCAAATCAACCGCCGGGCAAAAATCCTTCATTCCAAGTCATAGCCCGAGAGAGAGAAGAGAGGCATACCCGAGTGGTGAAGGAGTCGCTGCCGGAGGAGGAATCGCCGGAGAGGTCTTGGAAGAATACCATGGCGACCCCGGTGGTAGGATGCATGACAGCGAGAGCGAGGAAGCGGCTATAGCTTATGAAGGAAGGAAGGAAGGAGGAAACAGGGGAAATGTGACTTCTGGTCGGGGAGAAAAGGGGCTGGGGGCTGGGGTAGATATTTTGGCGGTAGGCCAAAATTTTGGAAATGTGGAGGGAAACTTTGTGCGCGGTGCCGACGGACCATTCACTTTGAACGATTATGTGCATAACAAATGATTCTTCTGCTTTACGCGCATGGGATGAGTTTGATAGTTCAAATTTTGGTGGAAATTTCCCCAGGTACGTCATTGCATAAATTAACATCGCTTGCTAATTTGGGCACACAAAAGAGCGTACAACAGACAGACCACACTTACTGAATTGAGAAATTTTAGTAATTAAACAGAGCCAGTTGACCTAAACATTGCTCTAACAAAAGACCAGCATAAAAAACAAAGCCTAACTATGCATAATTTTAGCAAATTCGCCGCCGCGGCGGCCTATGCATCGCCGGTGTGAAATGAGACGTCGATGGCTTGTCCTGGCGACATGTCGCCGTTGGTGGACTCTGCGTCCCCCCTGCTGAAGTTGACCGCGTCCTCGTCCTCGTCCTCTTCCTCGGCGCTGCCCTCAAGGTTGCAGTACTCATAGTAGTGGCTGCGCTAGAGCTCGCGTTGGTACTCCACCGCCGATTCCTTGACAGAGAGACTCTTCTCTGCCTCGACCTTGGCCACGCGCAACTCCTTCTCCCGGCGCTCCTCGATCTCTGCCGCCTCCTGCATCTCAAGCTCCCACTTGGCGACCTCATGAGGAAGCAGGTGCTCCATGGCCACCGCCGCCTTTTCGGACGTGGGATGCATGCTGGAGTCCGAGGTGGCCTGGAATATCTTGGCGGGTGCATCCTCGATCTTGGCGTGGATGACCTCGACCCGTGCTATGGCGACATCGGCGGCACGGATGGTAGCTCGAGCGCTCTCGACATTTGCAGCCATCGTCGCAGCAGCAGCTGCAGCCGTCTCGGGTTTTGTGGATTCGGCGGTTGCCGGCACTTGAGCAGACGAGTCGGCGAAGCTTAAGGGGGAGACATAAATAGACCCAGATATTTACATCGCAAACTGTCCCTAGAAACCAACTGCGTGTGATGTTGTAGATATTTTATATTAAAAACTGACATATTTTTTATGCATCCATCATCGCAAGCGGTTTGCACCTTTTTTGACGGTTCTTGTCCACCACCGTTTGCGATCAGGGTTTCGGAAGAAAACTCATCAGCTACAAAGGGATTTCATTTATTTTGAACTTATTTGAACCCTAGACTTTTTGTGTGTTCAAAATGCACTATTCAAAGCCACATCATCAATTTTCAACCCTTTCTGACTTCATTTGGTATTTTTCATGCATTTACTGACCCTGAAATTGAAAAGCACTACAAATGAACTCTGAAAAGGTTGAAAGTTGGCATGGTATCATCATTTCACCCACGTAGCATGTGGTAAAAAGTTGAGAGGGTTATGGCAAGAACTGGATGCACTTCGTGTATAAAATGGACAATCTCTTTCGAAGTATCACGGCTTCGAACGAAAAATCATCTGTTACAAAGGGATTTCATTTTTTGAACTTATTTGAACTCTAGACTTTTTTTGTGTTCAAAATGCACCATTCAGAGCCACATCGTCATTTTTCAACCCTTTCTGACTTGATTTGGTAGTTTTCATGCATTTACTAATTTTTTAGAGCTAAATGACCCCGAAATTGAAAAGCATTACAAATGAACTCCGAAAAGGTTGAAAGTTGGCATGGTATCAACATTTCACCCACATAGCATGAGCTAAAAAGTTGAGAGGGTTATGGCAAAAACAAGATGCACTTCGTGTACAAAATGGACAATCTCTTTCGAAGTATTAGGGTTTTGGACGAATACTCATCTGTTACAAAGGGATTTCATTTTTTGAACTTATTTGAACTCTTGACTTTTTTTGTGTTCAAAATGCACCATTCAGAGCCACATCGTCAATTTTCAACCCTTTCTACTTCATTTGATATTTTTCATGCATTTGCTATTTTTTTAAAGCTAAATGACCTTGAAATTGAAAAGCACTACAAATGAACTCTGAAAAGGTTGAAAGTTGGCATGGTATCTTCATTTCACCCACATAGCACATGCGAATTTTTTTAGAGGGTTACGGCAAAAACTGGACGCACTTCGTTTACAAAATGGACAATCTCTTTCGAAGTATGAGGGTTTTGGACGAAAACTCATCTGTTACAAAGGGATCAATTATTTGAACTCTAGACTTTTTGTGTGTTCAAAATGCAACATTCAGAGCCACATCATCAATTTTCAACCCTTTCTGACTTCATTAGGTATTTTTCATGCATTTATTGATTTTCTAAGCTAAATGACCATGTAATTGGAAATCACTACAAATGAACTCTGAAAAGGTTGAAAGTTGGCATGGTATCATCATTTCACCCACATAGCATATGCTAAAAAGTTGAGAGGGTTACGGCAAAAACTTGACGCACTTCATGTACAACATGGACAATCTCTTTCGAAGTATCATAGTTTTGGACGAAAACTCATCTGTTCCAAAGGGACTTAATTTATTTGAACTTATTTGAACTCCACACTTTTTGTGTGTTCAAAATGCATCATTCAGAGCCACATCATCAATTTTCAACCCTTTCTGACTTCATTTGGTATTTTTCATGCATTTACTGATTCTTTAAGCTAAATGACCCTGAAATTGGAAACACTACAAATGAACTCTGAAAAGGTTGAAAGTTGGCATGGTATCATCATTTCACCCACATAGCATATGCTAAAAAGTTGAGAGGGTTACGACAAAACTAGACACACTATGTGTACAAAATGGACAATCTCTTTCGAAGTATAAGTGTTTTGGACGAAAAGTCATCTGTTACAAATGGATTTCATTTATTTGAACTTATTTGAACTCCAGACTTTTTGTGTGTTCAAAATGCACCGTTCAGAGCCACATCATCAATTTTCAGCCCTTTCTGACTTCATTTGGTATTTTTCATGCATTTATTGTTTTTTAAGCTAAATGACCCTGAAATTGGAAAGCACTACAAATGAAACCTGAAAAGGTTGAAAGTTGGCATGGTATCATCATTTCACCCACATAGCATATGCTAAAAATTTGAGAGGGTTACGGCAAAAACTGGACGCACTTCATGTACAAAATGGACAATCTCTTTCGAAGTATCAGGGTTTCGGACGAAAACTCGTCTGTTACAAATGGATTTCATTTATTTGGACTTATTTGAACTCCAGACTTTTTGTGTGTTCAAAATGCACCATTCAAAGCCACATCATAAACTTTCAACCCTTTCTGACTTCATTTGACCTTATAAAGACATTTAAGTGATTTTCTAGCCATTTAATGACCGTAATTCAAATTTGAACTACATCTACATGCAACACCTAACCGTAACGGTTTGAAAAATCATATTCTTGTGTACTTGTGTGCGAGTTAAAAAAATCTTCAGACCATGTGAATATCTGGTGTTCGAAAAAGAAAATGTAAAGATCTGGCAAGAAAACCGCCCCCACACGATTGCACTCTATTTCGCGCCTCGAGGTTTGGAAGGTGAATGGCGGGGGTTATTAATCAGACACGGTTCTGTATTGGAAACCGATGGCTATTATGTTCACACACGGATTCTAATGCGGCAATCGTGTGTAATTCAAACTACAGTCATCGTAAATTCTGACGATAGGCATGTGTATTGTTCCCGTCGATCTTGATTCTGACCGCCAATAAATACTACCTTGCTCACGTCATCCGCGTGCATTCTCATCTACATCCTCCCCTCGCTGGCCCCTCTCTCTCTCTCTCTCAAAGCTCTACCATGGCGCCGCCAATCTGCCCACGTGCCGACGAGGAGTTGCCACCCCTCGAGGATGCTCATTCGACGAGCAGCAACGAGGAGGACCCCTACGCGCCGTCGGACGAGGTTGTGCTGGACCCCCCAACTTTGGATTGGTTTTGGGGCTAGTACAATCTTTGTCTATGGAAGTCACTGTCGCTGGCTGAGAAAGCCAGGCAAGTGGCGTTCATGAAGAAGATGGCGGAGGAGAAAGCCAGGTACCAGGCGGCCATTGAAGCCCGTGATGCCCCCTAGAAAAAGGAGAAGGTGGAGGTTTGGGAGCGAGCACGTCGTCGTGCGGAGGAGGTGTACGAAGAAGGGTACTTCGCGAGGAAGGTCAAAGGCGCTAGGTGCCTCATCGCTGCGTGGAGGTGGGACGATACGCTCCAGCGTGCCACCAACGAGGAGCTCTGGTGGGCATCCGACAAAATGGCAAGATCGTCCGCGCTCGTCCGCCAGCAAGAGGCAGATCAGTACGTCAAGGAGGCGGAGGAGGCGGAGTACTGCATCCGCGCTTGGATGACACCACGCATCAGGAGTGATTATTAGTTTTAGTATTGTTCATTTTCAATTTTATGCATTGTACCTAGTAGTTAAGTATCATCACGTATATGTGATGATATTATATATATTCTGTGATGAAGTAATGAACAATTAATATATATATATATATATATATATATATATATATATATATATATATATATATATATATATACATATATATATATTATGAATTCCATTTTCTATCTGTTTTTGTATACTAATTTGAATCTAGTTGTTATCATCCACATATACAGAATGGAAAGCGTATATACACACATTGAAACAGAACATATAAGAACGGAAAACATAGCACACACATTGAAACAGATCAATTAACAGAGCAATACTATGATTGCTGTTAATACATAGTTATCCACGTCAAAACGACTCAACAAAATAAAACATGTCCATGAGACCATGACCAACAGCCCTTTCTTACGGTAGCTCTTGCCTCTGCCTGAACTCGTGCACGCGTTCGTCCAAGCGGTCGACACACTCGCGGTATATCTGGAGGGAAATCTCATGCTCCAAGTTGGCTCTTTCATCAAAGATCACCAGCTCGAGGATGCGACGGCCATGTTCCTCTACTGCGCCCAGGCGGACACCTGGGCCAAGGAGGCGGTCGAGCCTATGGACCAGCGCATTGGCATCCAGCGGGCCGCGGACAAGGCGAACGGCGCCACCCATGCGAATGGCGTGGTGGGTGTCCGATGCAAGTACGGCGCGGTCCGCGTCTGGTGAAAGTACAACCCTGAGGGCCTCTACCCACTCTTGGTGAGGAATGGCGGTACTGACGAGACGTGTACCCAGCTGCGACGCCGTGTCGACAGTAGGCAAGCATCGATGGATCCGCTCTTGATGTGCGGCGCGCCATGCCTCTCGCTCTGCGACGCTCCAACGGTCTCGCCATGTGGCGAGCCACAGCCTATCGACGCAGATGCGCCTAGCTTGCTCTACACCGTGCCATCGATCATGTTGTGCGGCAAGCTGCAGCATATCGGCGCTGCCATGCTTATCTTGATCTACGGTGCTCAAGCACCATGCCCCAAAGGTCTTCGCAACCCTGGTGATGACGCGCATCTCGGCGTCGTCCATCGCATTGCCGGGGAGCGCCTCGGCCTTGACGGGCCGTGGCACCTGCTCGTTTTCCTCATGGACGAGGTTGATGGCAGAGGCAGTGCTTTGGTGGGTTGGCATGCTTGGAAAAGGTGGATGTGCTACAGGCTGTGCTTTTTTCCTCCGAGCATCGCGCGCCGCCTAGGTTTATGCGCATTATCGCTGGGTGGCGGGAAACAGGTGAGGAAATGGCGGGAAACGGTGGTGTGTTCACAAAATGCCATCAATTAATGGAAACTTAGCGTAGAAGGAACATCGAGTTAGCACAAGAAGTAGATGATGATCAGATGAAGACGAACCACACTAGGGAACCCGTAGGTGATGAATTCATCAATCACAAACGGTTGAATACTAGCAAGCGTTTGCCCACAACAAACACAGCTTATTCCATCACAAACAGGTCGGATGGATCAATTGTATGCCACGTATCACACATTGTCAAAAATTAATGTTGTAGACCTTCTTTAACATGTGTTAAAAAATCAAAATAAGGACCTTGAGGTTAATTCCACCCCATAACACACACGGCTTATTCCATCACAAACAGGTCAGATGGATCAACTGTATGCCACGTATCACACATTCTCAAAAAGTAATGCGGTAGACCTTCTTTAACATGTGTTAAAAAATTCAAAACAATGACTTTGAGGTTAATACCAATGATGGGATGTATCATAAATGTTCTTAATGGACCTTTAAGATACATCCAATCAATGGGATTAACATCAAGACAACTTCCCATCCGGTCACCCATCTCATGGCTGCTCTAGCCTGAGCACAATTAACTTGCGAGTTCTCTTAGATGAGCTATTGGTGGAACAACTAGTCCTTGCTGATATAGGATGCCCTCTTCGCATCCTAATGGCATACCCGGATGATCGCCCGTCGCCCAATGGCCAATAGATGTTGTGTAGACAGAGCATATCACATACGTCTTATTAGAAGCAATCGTTTGTGTTATTATCGGTCTTCGCACACATTTCTGTTTACAGACCTGTTTGCCGCGTATCACACACATATTGTTATATTGAACCGTTTCTGTTCTCTTATCTCAACGCAAACAGTTAATCCGAGTGAACCGCATGCCATATATCACACGCACCTTGATCTGACTGACTGTTTCTTTTGTGTTGCCTAATCCCAAACAGTTCATCCGAGCGAACCGTATGTTGTATATCATACACACCTTCATCTGGCTGCCCGTTTCTTTTGTTCCTCCTCATCGCAAATAGTTAATTGAACTGAACCATATGCCCTGCATCGCACACGCTACTAAAATCTGAACCGTGTTTGATGCATCCGTAATCGCAAGCGTTTTGCACCTTTTTTGACGGTTTTTTACACCACCGTTTGCGATTATGGCATCGCACATAGTTTCGTCGAAGGGTCTCTGATCGTAGTGTCGCGTTAGCAGCATCCTACAGTAGTGATAGTTGAATGTACAGACATTGTATGAGAGACAGATGCAATAGATAGTGTGGAAAAAAGAGGGTATGAAATAGTTTACATGTATATTCTTTAACTAAAAAGGATATCATGACATAATTTCACATATATGATGTCTATCTAAACTGGATGGCATAGCATGACATAATTCAAAGATATGATGACTAACTAAACAGGATGGCATGACATAATTCACATACATGTTATCTAAGTAATCAGGATTGCATGATTTAATTAACATATGTGATTTATATGCTAAGCAGAGGGCATTCACATATATGATGTCTGAACTAAGAACATGGTGTTGAATATTGTGTATATGATGTCTAAACTATGCAATGCAAGACACCATATGCATGATATGAGTAGTATAACTGTGCCAAGTTAGATCATACACCTTGGTGGGGGAATAGGACTGGCATCTGTCTCTGAATCCATCTCCGAGGAGCTATCGGGACCCAGCAAGAGATCTGCTTCAATAGGTAGCACTGTCTGCTCTGAAGACCTTTTGCACTCCAGATTTTTCCACTATCCACTCAGATGGCTCATTCACAGGAAGAGTACTTTAATGTACAAACATTGTTGACAAATGGAAATGCAATGAAGAAAAGGATGGGCAATATATCATTAAAATATATGATGCCTGGTAGCACAAAGGCACTTCACGTGTAGTTTAGGCCACTGGAGCACTAGTAGTAGGGAAACAGTGATCTAAATTAGCATGAGATCGACGGGGAACACAGTAGGAGATAGCAGACGGAGCATCAACACCTGGAGGAGCAGCGCAAACTAGAGCCAGAGTGGCAACTCGTGTACCTGCAGCAGCCCGTGTACCAACATTAGCAGCGAGTGAGAGCAAGAGCAGAGCAGCATCACGAGCGAGGGGGAGAGCCGAGCAGCAGCGCGAGCGAGCGAGCGAAAGCTGGAGCAGCAGCAGCAGCAGATCTGACTGGTATGACCTTTGTTGCCGAAGGGGCCTTGCACTGGGGGAGAGTCGCTTTGGAGATGTCGCCCGTGGTGCCAACTTCGAGGTAGCCGTGCCATGGGGGTGCAGGATGGAGCACCGTCGGCGCCGGGAGGTCGAGTTAAGGAGAAGGTGTGATGCGATGACTGTACAACCTCTTTGGTGGTGCCGAGTAGGCCACGTCTTTGTTCGAGGAGTTGATGAGGATGCTGCGGTTCCGGTGGAGCAGGTTAAGGTGGCGCTGTGGGGATGGAGCAGCCGCGATAGACGAGGCAATCGTCGGAGCAACTCCATGGATGTCAGGCCCAAGATGCGATTCTATCCCGATCACGTGACACTTACGTGATTGGGGCACAACCGCTTTTCAGGCGCTTAGCAAGATGGATATCATTACATCGTACCATTACATACTTACATGGGGGATACAACAATACATACAAGTCACATGAATACAACAACATCAATACAAAGTATCCGACTATGGATACAAACATGAAAAGCACAAAGACATCCATCTGCTATCCCAGGCTGCCGACCCGGAACCTAACCCAAGACTGAAGAAGAAGAACTCCAACAAAAGAACAACGCTCTCACGTCAAGACATCGGAAATCTGCACCTGCAACTGTTGTTGTAGTATCTGTGAGCCACGAGGACTCAACAATCCCATAATCATGGGTAACAAGACTATCAAAGCTTAATAGGTAGGAAGAGGTAAAGTGGTGAGGTTGCAGCAGCGGCTAAGCAATATATATGGTGGCTAACTTACGAGTACAAGAATAAGATGATCATCTACGCAAACGGTCGCAACTAGTAGTGATCGCTAAAGATCCTGAACTACCTACGAGTCAAAGATAACCCCACCAAGTTCTCTTCTCAAAGTGAAAAGAGACAGTCACGGTTACTCACATAGTTGTGTGTTTTACTTCGGATCCTCTGTCGAGTTTTCTACAACCGGACATTAACAAATTCCAATCTGCCACATAACCGCGGGCACGGCTTTCGAAAGATCATAACCCTGCAGGGGTGTCCCAACTTAGCCCATCACAAGCTCTCACGATTAGCTGAAGTGATAAATATAATATCATCACCCCTTATCTTAGGGAAAACCGATCAGGCTCGGCATCCCGGTGCACAAGACATTTCGACAATGGTAAAACAAGTCCAGCAAGACCTCCCGGTGTGCCGACACCCTGATAGTAGCCACGCGTATCTCGTCTCAGGCCACGTCCGGATGAGCACTACGTACAACAACCGAAGACCCTAGATAACTGGGTGGCACCGCAAGTGGCTCTAGTTTGGGACCAACACCATCAGCACTGCCCCCCCTGTATGTAGAAGAATCCTCGGGTAGCGCTAACTCCCTATGCAATTTAATTAATTAACTAAGTTGTTATTATGAGCAAATTAAAACCAATGTTGGGCCTTGCTGGAGGAGTTTTATTCAAAGACGAACTGTCAAGGGGTCCCCATATACCCATCGTGTAAGGAACGCAAAATCAAGGAACATAATGCCGGTTTATCGGCGCCTAAGGTGGCATGAGTGGAACAAAACACCGAGCAAAAGGCCACGCCTTCCACCCATGCCCAGTATATGGGTGTGTTAATAATAATAATAGATATTGTGATATTCCAACAACAAGTTCCCACCTGGAACGATCTTCATCTTCACCTGCAACTAACAACGCTATAAGAGGGGCTGAGCAAGCGGGTAACATAGCCAAACAATGGTTTTGCTAGGAAGGTGTCAAAGGTTAGAGGTTTCATGGCAACAAGGAGAGGCTGACAATAATGATGGGTAGCGCAACATATAACGATAGCATCGAGACACTAAGCATGGCAATGATAGTAAAGGTATCCAAGGGTATGGTCATCTTGCCTGAGATCCCGCAAGGAAGAAGAATGGATCCGTGAAGAAGACGAAGAAGAAGCCTTGAAGAAGAACCATGGGTAGACGAACGAATCCTCACGAACGCAACGGAACAAGCACTAACGAGAAGAAGCAAGCAATACGGTAAACAAACCACTCAAGAACATAACAATATGCTCAACCAAGTATGATGCAAAACAAGTCTAGTTATGATGCACAGAAAGTCTACACAGGAAGCAAAACATGGCAAGGGAGGAAGCACAACAAAACAACACAAGTCTATATATGATGCATTACATGGCAAGGTATGATGCATGACAATTATATACAGGAAGCAATACATGGCAAGGTATGATGCATGACAAGTCTATATAGGAAGCACAACATGTCTATACAGGAAGCATTACATGGCAAGGTAGGAAGCACAAAAAGCAACACAAGTTTATATGATGCAATACATGGCAAGGTATGATGCATGACAAGACTATACAGGAAGCACAACAAGTCTATACAGGAAGCATAACACGGCAAGGTAGGAAGCACAGAAAAACAACATAAATTTATATGATGCAATACATGGCAAGGTATGATGCATGGTAAGTATATCCATGATGCAAAACAAATCTATACAGGAAGCACAACAAGTCTATACAGGAAGCATAACATGGCAAGGTAGGATGCAATACATGGCAACGGTGCAAGATGTACCCAAACATCAAGCAAACATACTCCAAACATGTTAACAAGATGATATTATGATTCTACATACAAAATCACTCAAGTTTCGTATAAGGAACACCCCAAACGGAGCAACGGGCTAAAAGATACACATGAAACAAGATATAACAACAAGCTGAAGTTAACAACCACATAGCAACTTTGGAGCAAGATATATATATGCTACAACACTCAAACATGGTGACAAGAAGCATGGACATGAAGTAGACATATCCAACAGCAAACAACTCCATTGGAGCATCTCCATAGGAGGCATGGATCAATAGCAACAAGCTACAACATTTTGATCATGACAATAAAAACCTGACATCAATATTTTATAGCAACTTGAGAGCAAGAAGTAAATAAGCTACATCAACTCAAATGATCAAGGGAAGGCATGAATGGATAGACAACAACATATACAACAAGGACTGATCAATGGCCACCCCAAAACTAACATGGATTTACCTATGGCATCAAGCAAACATAGCATCAGGATATTACAGATTCCAGACTTAGTGAAATTTCACTAAGTGTTAAAACAGCAATAACAACATGGCAAGTTTACAAGCATGTTTAAGTCAACACAAGGCATATCATGGAAAGTTAAATGCACCACATCAAAGAGCACATCATGGAGATTCTAAAACATCTAGGCATGTGACAAGGGGACAAACACAACAATAGCAACGAGCTCCTCAACTAGGCATCTCGTAACAAGTTCAGAACATAACAGCCAAATACACTTTTGCAACATAAATAAACATGGCAATATGAACTCACACAAGCATGTTATAGCAACCAACATGTAGAGCATCTCATGATGAACATTTTGACATATCATTTGCATCATTTGGATAAACATGCACCAAGTTATCATATCTCAAACATGGCATAAAAATAACAAGTAGCAGCAGTTTGTAACAAGTAGCACTCTTACAACAAAGATTAAAGCATCTAGATGAACTCAAATGAGCATGGCACAATGGAACAAAGTGTAGAGCATATCACCACGGTCATTTTGACATATCATTCACTCAATTTGGATAAGCACACAAAAAATATCACTATGCAAAGATGCAACAAAATGCTGATAGAAAAGACTTAGCAGAATTTTACACAAGGGAAAAAAACAACAGAGCGTCGGATAATAAAACGCGCACGGGGCAGGGAACTGGGCTGCTCACCCAAATGGGCTCGGCCCAGTCGCGGAAGGAGGCAGGCCGGAGGAAGCCTGGGGTTGGGCCGGTGGGGAGGCCGGCCCGTTGCGGGGCGCGGCTGCATCCCATGAGGCTGGCTCGATCCGACACCCTCCTCGAGCCTCCTGCTCGAGCAGGAACCGGCGGCGGCGGCGCTGATGTCCGAAGGACGGCGGGACTGTTGGAAATATGCCCTAGAGGCAATGATAAAAGAGTTATTATTATATTTCCTTGTTCATGATAATCGTTTATTATCCATGCTATAACTGTATTGATTGGAAACTCAAATACATGTGTGGATGAATAGACAGACTTTGTGTCCCTAGTGAGCCTCTACAGGACTAGCTCGTTGATCAAAGATGACCGTGGTTTCCAGGTCATAGGCATGAGTTGTCATTTGATAACGGGATCACATCATTAGGAGAATGATGTGATGGACGAGACCCAAACGTTAAACATAGCTTTTGATCGTGTCAGTTATCGCTATAGTTTTCTGCATGTCAAGTATAAGTTCCTATGACCATGAGATCATGTAACTCACTGACACCGTAGGAGTGCTTTGTGTGTGCCAAACGTCACAACGTAACTGGGTGACTATAAAGGTACTCTACAGGTATCTCCGAGGGTGTCTGTTGAGTTGACATGGATCGAGACCGGGATTTGTCACTCCGTGTGACGGAGAGGTATCTCCGGGCCCACTCGGTAATACGTCATCTCAATGAGCTCAAAGTGACTAAGTAGTTGGTCACGGGATTATGTATTATGGTAACGAGTAAAGAGACTTGCCGGTAACGAGATTGAACTAGGTATAGAGATACCGACGATCGAATCTCGGGCAAGTAACATACCGACGAGACAAAGGGAACTGTATACAGGATTGCCTGAATCCTTGACATCGTGGTTCATCCGATGAGATCATCGAGAAACATGTGGGAACCAATATGGGTATCCAGATCCCGCTATTGGTTATTGACCTGGGAGTGTCTCGGTCATGTCTACATGGTTTCCGAACCCGCAGGGTCTACACACTTAAGGTTCGGTGACGCTAGGGTTGTTAGTGAGAACAGTGTATGGTTACCGAAGGTTGTTCGGAGTCCCGGATGAGATCCCGGACGTGACGAGGGTCTCCGGAATGGTCCGGGGACGAAGATTGATATATAGGATGAAAGGTTTCGGAGTCCGGAAGTGTTCCGGGGAGCATCGGGAAATCGGCGGATTACCGAAAAGGGTTTCGGGGGTCCCGGAAGTGGTTCTGGGCCTAATGGGCCACAAAGGGGGGACACCACAGCCCTCATAGGGCTGTGCGCCCCCCCCCTGGGCCCTCTCCTATGGCGCATGGGGGGCTGGCCCCTCCTAGGGCAGCCGCACCCCCTGGCTTGGGGGGCAAGGCACCTAGGGGGGGGGAAACCCTAGGGCCTGGCGCAGCCCTTGGCCGCCGCCCCCCCTCTGCCCTGGCCGCCGGCCCCCCTAGGGGAAACCCTAGGGCGCCCCCCTCTCCTCCTTCCCCCTATATATATAGAGAGGTAGAGGGAGGGCAGCCAACACACGTTTGTGCCTCGGTGCTGCCCTCCCTCTCCCACAACATATTCGTCTTCCCGCGGTGCTTAGGCGAAGCCCTGCTGGAATCCTCCTCCACCATCACCACCACGCCGTCGTGCTGCCGGTCTCTCCATCAACCTCTCCTCCACCCCTTGCTGGATCAAGAAGGAGGAGACGTCCCCGAGCCGTACGTGTGAAGAACGCGGAGGCACCGTTGCTTCGGTGCTAGGATCTTCGGCGATCTGAATCGCGGCGAGTACGACTCCATCAACCGCGTTCTTAACGCTTCCGCTTAGCGATCTACAAGGGTACGTGGATCCAACTCTCCTCTCGTAGTAGCATCTCCTAGATTGATCTTGGTGAACGTAGGAAAAAATTTTGTTTCCCATGCAACGTTCCCCAACAGTGGCATCATGAGCTAGGATCTTGCGTAGATGCTTTCTCGAGTAGAACACAAAAGGGTTTGTGGGCGTTGATGTTTAAATTGCTGCCCTCCTTAGTCTTTCTTGATTCAGCGGTATTATGGGATGAAGCGGCCCGGACCAACTTTACATGTCCACGTACATGAGACCGGTTCCATCGACAGACATGTGACTTTTGTTGCATAAGATGGCTGGCGGGTGTCTGTCTCTCCTATCTTAGTTGAATCGGAATAGAACAAGGCGGTCCTTGTAGAAGGTTAAATAGCAACTTGAATATCACCTTTGTGGCTTTGCGTAGGTAAGAAGCGTTCTTGCTAGATACCCATAGCAGCCACGTAAAACATGCAACAACAAATTAGAGGACGTCTAACTTGTTTTTGCAGGGTATGTATGTGATATGATATGGCCAATGACATGATGAAATATATTTGATGTATGAGATGATCATGTTGTAATAGTTAATATCGACTTGCATGTCGATGCATACGGCAACCGGCAGGAGCCATAGGGTTGTCTTTAATTTTTGTATGACCTGCGTGTCAATCATTAAGCGCTTTGTAATGCTTTACTTTATCGCTAAACGGTAGCAATAGTAGTAAGAGCATGGTGGGCGCCGACAACCCCGATGGCGACACGATGATGGAGATCATGATGATGGGGATCATGGTGTGGCGCCGGTGACGATGGAGATCATGCCGGTGCTTTGGAGATGGAGATCAAAAGCACGAGTTGATGGCCATATCATGTCACTTATGATTTGCATGTGATGTTAATCCTTTTATGCATCTTATTTTGCTTAGGACGACGGTAGCATTATAAGATGATCCTTCACTAAAATGTCAAGATAAAATTGTGTTCCCCCCGAGTGTGCGCCGTTGCGAAGGTTCGTCGTTTCGAAGCACCACGTGATGATCGGGTGTGATAGACTCTACGTTCGCATACAACGGGTGCAAGCCAGTTTTGCACTTGCAGAACACTCGGGTTAGACTTGACGAGCCTAGCATGTACAGACATGGCCTCGGAACACGGAGGACCGAAAGGTCAAGCATGAGTCATATAGTAGATATGATCAACATGTTGATGTTCACCATTGACACCACCTCATCTCACGTGATGATCGGACTTGGGTTGGTGGATTTGGATCATGTCACGCTCGAATGACCAGAGGGATGTCAATTTGAGTGGGAGTTATAAATAATTTGATTAGGTAGTAACTCACTTATCATGAACAATAGTCTAAAAATGTCTTTGCAAATCTTTTGTTGTAGATGGCTCGCGCAGTAGCTCCCCTGAATTTTAATGCGTTCCTAGAGAAAGCTAAACTGAAAGATGACGGGAGCAACTTTGTGGACTGGCTCCGCAATCTGAGGATCATCCTCACAGCTGCCCAAAAGGTTTATGTCCTAAATGCACCGCTAGGTGACCCCCCCGCTCCTACAGCCACTGGAGACGTTTTGAACGCCTGGCAGTCGCGTTCGGATGACTATTCGATAGTGCAGTGTGCCATGTTGTACGGCTTGGAAGGAGGACTTCAAAGGCGTTTTGAACGTCATGGTGCATATGAGATGTACCAGGAGTTGAAGTTCATCTTTGAAAAGAATGCTAAGATCGAGAGGTATGAGACCACCGATAAATTCTTTGCTTGCAAGATGGAGGAGAATTCGTCTGTCAGTGAACACTTACTGAAGATGTCTGGGTACTATACCCGCATAGCTGATCTGGGACTTGTGTTCCCGGATGAGGCTATCATTGACAGAATTCTCCAGTCACTCCCGCCAAGCTACAAGAGCTTCGTGCAGCAGTACAACATGCAAGGGATGAATAAAACCATCGCCGAGCTGTTTTCAATGCTGAAAGTCGCTGAGGCAGACATCCAGAAGGAGTATCAAGTGTTGATGGTCAATAAAACCACCAGTTTCAAGAAGAATGGCAAGGGCAAGAAGGGTAACTCTAAGAAGGGTGGCAAAGCAGTTGCTAATCCAGTGAAGAAACCCAAGGCTGGGCCCAAGCCAGAGACTGAGTGTTTCTATTGCAAGGGGAACGGCCACTGGAAGCGGAACTGCCCCAAGTATCTGTCGGACAAAAAGGGGGTCAACAACAACAAAGGTATATGTGATATACATGTTATTGATGTGTACCTTACCAACTCTCGTTGTAGTGCCTGGGTATTTGATACCGGTTCGGTTGCTCACATTTGCAACTCTAAACAGGAACTGCGGAATAAACGGAGGCTGGCGAAGGACGAAGTGACGATGCGCGTGGGAAATGGTTCCAAGGTTGATGTGATCGCCGTCGGCACGCTCGCTCTTCGATTACCATCGGGATTAGTTATGAACCTGAATAATTGTTATTTAGTGCCTGCGTTAAGCATGAACATTATATCTGGATCTTGTTTATTGCGAGACGGTTACTCATTTAAATCAGAGAATAATGGTTGTTCTATTTATATGAGTAATATGTTTTATGGTCATGCACCCGAAGTTAGGGGTTTATTCTTATTGAATCTCGATAGTGATGATACACATGTTCATAACATTAATGCCAAAAGATGTAGAGTTGATAATGATAATACCACTTTCTTGTGGCACTGCCGTCTGGGTCATATCGGCGTGAAACGCATGAGGAAGCTCCATGCTGATGGACTTTTGGAGTCTCTTGATTTTGAATCACTTGACACGTGCGAGCCGTGCCTCATGGGCAAGATGACAAGGAACCCGTTTTCAGGGACAATGGAACGGGCAAGTGACTTATTGGAAATCATACATACAGATGTGTGCGGTCCGATGAGTGTAACGGCGCGCGGTGGATATCGTTATTTTCTCACCTTCACTGATGACTTAAGTAGATATGGGTATATTTACTTGATGAAGCATAAGTCTGAAACTTTTGAAAAGTTCAAGCAATTTCAGAGTGAAGTTGAAAATCATCGTAACAAGAAGATCAAGTTCCTACGATCTGATCGAGGGGGAGAATATCTGAGTTATGAGTTTGGTGATCACTTAAGAAAATGTGGAATTGTTTCACAGTTGACGCCACCTGGAACACCACAGCGTAATGGTGTGTCCGAACGTCGTAATCGAACCCTATTAGATATGGTACGTTCTATGATGTCTCTTGCCGATTTGCCACTATCGTTTTGGGGATATGCGTTAGAGACAGCTGCATTCACTTTAAATAGGGCTCCATCTAAGTCCGTTGAGACAACACCGTATGAACTGTGGTTTGGTAAGAAACCTAAGTTGTCTTTTCTCAAGGTTTGGGGTTGCGATGCTTATGTCAAAAGGCTTCAGCCAGAAAAGCTCGAACCCAAAGCGGACAAATGTGTCTTCATAGGATACCCAAAAGAAACAGTTGGGTACACCTTCTATCTCAGATCCGAGGGCAAAGTGTTTGTCGCTAAGAACGGGTCCTTTCTCGAGAAAGAGTTTCTCTCGAAAGAATTGAGTGGGAGGAAGGTAGAACTTGATGAGGTTATTGAACCTCTGCTTCAACCAGAGAGTAGCGCAGCACAGAAAGATGTTTTTGTGGAGCCTGCAGAGGTTGAAGAGGAAGCCAGTGATGATGATCAAGGAGCTTCTGATCAAGTTACTACCGAACGTCGTAGGTCGACAAGGGTACGCACTGCACCTGAGTGGTATGGTAACCCTGTCTTGGAGGTCATGTTTTTAGACAACGGTGAACCTACGAGCTATGGAGAAGCGATGGTGGGCCCGGATTCCGACAAATGGTTAGAGGCCATGAAATCCGAGATGGGATCCATGTATGAAAACAAAGTATGGACTTTGGAAATATTACCTGAAGGGCGGAAGGCCATTCAGAATAAATGGATTTTTAAGAGGAAGACGGACGCTGACGGTAATGTCACCGTGTATAAAGCTCGACTTGTGGCAAAGGGTTTTTCACAAGTTCAAGGGATTGACTACGATGAGAATTTCTCACCCGTAGCGATGCTTAAATCCGTCCGAATCATGTTAGCGATAGCTGCATATTTCGATTATGAAATTTGGCAGATGGATGTCAAAACAGCGTTCCTTAACGGTTTTCTTAAGGAAGAGTTGTATATGATGCAACCGGAAGGTTTTGTCGATCCAGAGAATGCTGACAAAGTATGCAGGCTCCAGCGTTCCATTTATGGGCTGGTGCAAGCATCTCGGAGTTGGAATCTTCGCTTTGATGAGGTGATCAAAGCGTTTGGGTTTGTACAAGTTTACAATGAAGCTTGTATTTACAAGAAAGTGAGTGGGAGCTCTATAGCGTTTCTAATATTATATGTGGATGACATATTGCTGATTGGAAACAATATAGAATTTTTGGATAGCGTGAAGGGGTATTTGAACAAGAGTTTTTCGATGAAGGATCTCGGTGAAGCTGCTTTCATATTGGGCATCAAGATCTATAGAGATAGATCAAGACGCTTGATAGGACTTTCACAAAGCACATACCTTGATAAAGTTTTGAAAAAGTTCAAAATGGATCAATCCAAGAAGGGGTTCTTGCCGGTATTGCAAGGTACAAAGTTGAGTAAGACTCAATGCCCAGTGACTGCGGAAGATAGAGAAAAGATGAGTGTCGTCCCCTATGCTTCAGCCATAGGCTCTATCATGTATGCAATGCTGTGCACAAGACCAGATGTCAGCCTTGCCATAAGTATGGCCGGAAGGTTTCAAAGTAATCCTGGTATGGATCACTGGACAGCGGTCAAGAATATCCTAAAGTACCTGAAAAGGACTAAGGAGATGTTTCTCGTTTATGGAGGTGATCAAGAGCTCGTCGTAAAGGGTTACGTCGATGCAAGCTTTGACACTGATCCGGATGACTCTAAGTCTCAAACCGGATACGTATATATTCTCAACGGGGGGGCGGTAAGCTGGTGCAGTTCCAAGCAGAGCGTGGTAGCTGATTCTACATGTGAAGCGGAGTATATAGCTGCCTCGGAGGCGGCAAAGGAAGGTGTCTGGATGAAGGAGTTCATGACAGATCTTGGAGTTGTGCCTAGTGCACTGAACCCAATGACTCTGTTCTGTGACAACACTGGTGCCATTGCTCTAGCCAAGGAACCAAGGTTTCACAAGAGGACCAGACACATAAAGCGACGCTTCAATTCCATCCGCGATTCGGTCAAGGAGGAGGACATAAGTATTTGCAAAGTACACACGGATTTGAATGTTGCAGATCCGTTGACTAAGCCTCTTCCACGGGCTAAGCATGATCAACACCAAGACTCTATGGGTGTTAGATTCATTACCTTGTAATGCTAGATTATTGACTCTAGTGCAAGTGGGAGACTGTTGGAAATATGCCCTAGAGGCAATGATAAAAGAGTTATTATTATATTTCCTTGTTCATGATAATCGTTTATTATCCATGCTATAACTGTATTGATTGGAAACTCAAATACATGTGTGGATGAATAGACAGACTTTGTGTCCCTAGTGAGCCTCTACAGGACTAGCTCGTTGATCAAAGATGACCGTGGTTTCCAGGTCATAGGCATGAGTTGTCATTTGATAACGGGATCACATCATTAGGAGAATGATGTGATGGACGAGACCCAAACGTTAAACATAGCTTTTGATCGTGTCAGTTATCGCTATAGTTTTCTGCATGTCAAGTATAAGTTCCTATGACCATGAGATCATGTAACTCACTGACACCGTAGGAGTGCTTTGTGTGTGCCAAACGTCACAACGTAACTGGGTGACTATAAAGGTACTCTACAGGTATCTCCGGGCCCACTCGGTAATACGTCATCTCAATGAGCTCAAAGTGACTAAGTAGTTGGTCACGGGATTATGTATTATGGTAACGAGTAAAGAGACTTGCCGGTAACGAGATTGAACTAGGTATAGAGATACCGACGATCGAATCTCGGGCAAGTAACATACCGACGAGACAAAGGGAACTGTATACAGGATTGCCTGAATCCTTGACATCGTGGTTCATCCGATGAGATCATCGAGAAACATGTGGGAACCAATATGGGTATCCAGATCCCGCTATTGGTTATTGACCTGGGAGTGTCTCGGTCATGTCTACATGGTTTCCGAACCCGCAGGGTCTACACACTTAAGGTTCGGTGACGCTAGGGTTGTTAGTGAGAACAGTGTATGGTTACCGAAGGTTGTTCAGAGTCCCGGATGAGATCCCGGACGTGACGAGGGTCTCCGGAATGGTCCGGGGACGAAGATTGATATATAGGATGAAAGGTTTCGGAGTCCGGAAGTGTTCCGGGGAGCATCGGGAAATCGGCGGATTACCGAAAAGGGTTTCGGGGGTCCCGGAACTGGTTCTGGGCCTAATGGGCCACAAAGGGGGGGACACCACAGCCCTCATAGTGCTGTGCGCCCCCCCTGGGCCCTCTCCTATGGCGCATGGGGGGCTGGCCCCTCCTAGGGCAGCCGCACCCCCTGGCTTGGGGGGCAAGGCACCTAGGGGGGGGGGGGGAAACCCTAGGGCCTGCGCAGCCCTTGGCCGCCGCCCCCCCCACTGCCCTGGCCGCCGGCCCCCCTAGGGGAAACCCTAGGGCGCCCCCCTCCCATCTATTCCCCCTATATATAGAGGGGCAGAGGGAGGGCAGCTGACACACGTTTGTGCCTCGGTGCTGCCCTCCCTCTCCCACAACATATTCGTCTTCCCGCGGTGCTTAGGCGAAGCCCTGCTGGAATCCTCCTCCACCATCACCACCACGCCGTCGTGCTGCCGGTCTCTCCATCAACCTCTCCTCCACCCCTTGCTGGATCAAGAAAGAGGAGACGTCCCCGAGCCGTACGTGTGAAGAACGCGGAGGCACCGTTGCTTCGGTGCTAGGATCTTCGGCGATTTGAATCGCGGCGAGTACGACTCCATCAACCGCGTTCTTAACGCTTCCGCTTAGCGATCTACAAGGGTACATGGATCCAACTCTCCTCTCGTAGTAGCATCTCCTAGATTGATCTTGGTGAACGTAGGAAATTTTTTTGTTTCCCATGCAACGTTCCCCAACAGGGACGGGGCGCGCCGGCGAAGGGCAATGGCGAGAGGGGGCCGGATTTGGCCGGAACGGGGCCGGATCCGGTGAGGGCGGCGACGGATCTGCAGGGCGGCGGGGTAGAGGTTGCAGGCGGGGCGGCGGCGAACTCTGGTGGTCCTCCGGCGAGGGAGGGTGACCGGCGAGGCTCGGCTGGCCACCGGCGGCGGACGGCGAGGCGCGACGAAGGGCGGCGCGCGGGACGAGGCCCTGGCTCGGGCGCTCGTTCCTGGAGCGGGAGCGGCGGCCGGCTCGGGAGCCACGTGGGCCGCGGCGGCGGGGGTTGGGCCCGGGCGGGCTTGGCTCGGGCCCCGTGGGCTTCTGGCGGCTGGTGGGAGGAGAGCTGCGAGGTGGAGGAGGCTGGGGGTTGGGGATGCACAGATTTCAAGGAAGGGGCTAGGGAAGGCCAAAGATGGCATGGAGAGGGGCTATATATAGCAAAAGGGTAGGGTTTGGGGGGTTTTGGACCATTCCGGAGCCATCAGATCGCGATCCAACGGCAACAGAGCGAAGGGGGAATAGGCTGGGCCTAGGTGGGCTGTGTAGAGTAGTTGGGCTGAGGTGAGAGGAGAGGGAGAGAGGCCCGCGGGGGTTTTCGGAGACCGAAAACGTCCGACGAAATAACCGGCGACTAGTGCCGCTATATAAATCCGTTGGGCTATCAAACGAGCTCCGAATGCGATGAAATTTGGCAGGCGGCCTGTCTACACTATAATAAGACCACATGACAAGTTTCATCCCATTCCGAGAACATTTTCCGGCCACTCACAAAATAAATATTCGGAGACACCGCGGGCGCGTGTGAGTGTGTCTGGGCTCAGAACGGACAACGGAGAGGACGAGGGAACTCGGGCGGATGCAAGTTTTGAAAACATGCTGATGCAACACACATGATGACATGGCAAGATGCAACACGCAAGCATATGACATGGCAACGACAGCGAATAACTGGCTGAAACCTGGCGCACCGGTCTCGGGGTGTCACAACTCTCCCCTACTAACAAGAGATCTCGTCCCGAGATCTTAGGAACGAGATGGGAGAGGAAAATGAATAACAAAGTTCTTCGAGGACAAAAGAGTGAAAGCAAAGAACCTTGAGAGGTTGAGCCACTTGAAAGAAAGGATACAACGGAGATGAACGAAGTTGCAAAGACTTCGTTAAACAAGAGGAACAAAGAATATGACGAGAATCAAGGAGGTTGAAAGGCATGAAGCAAGAGTTGACGGAATAAGAATGATTTCGCAACCACTCCGGTTAAAAGAGATAGAAAAGAAATCTCGACGAAGGAATTCGGCAGCACTCCGGTTGAAACTGAAAAAATAGCACACCGGTTGACAAGAATGGAATAGAACGAGAACTTGAGAAGATTGAATAAAAACATGACGAAATGAACAAGACAATGCCTCCGGAACAATTGAAATGATGGAATAAAAGAATGGAGAAGAAGATGACGACTTCGAGCACGAATGGATTTGAAAGAGCATCTTGAAGGAAAGACTCGAACAGAGTTGTTAAGAAAATCAACAACAAAAGAATAAGCTTGTTGTGGACTTATTTAAACACATCTCAAAACTTGAGGTGAATTATGCCACAAATAAAAGATTGAAAAGGAGATGAAGGAAGAATGCAAAACTCCACTTGAAAAGAATAGGGAGAATTATTTGCACTCGAGAGGCAAAAGAATAAGAATGCTAGAGCTGCTCTAGAAGAATTGGTTGAATATTTGAAGAATGAATTGAATGATGGAGAACCACCATGAAGAACTCCGGTAACGAAAAGGAAGAATAATATAGAAATGACAGACGAAAAGAATAAGATAAAAGCCTTGCGATGATTAGAAGGGGTCTCCAACGAGATAGTCAAGAAATCTATGAACTCCGGGAAGAAAAGAATGAAAACACTTGGAACTAGAATTTATTCGTCAAGAATAAACTCCGAATGAAGGAATTAAATCAACTCCACAAAGAAGAATAAGAATTATATTATGCTTCTCCTCCATCAATTTAAATTGATGAACAATGGATTCACATACTACTTATTCTCAATGAAATGGATTAACGAGGGATATATCGCGAACTCGAGAAAGTCTTCATGAACCACCGGTAAGATTGGGATAAAAAGGATGGACTGATATGATAACACCGGAAAAGAACTGTTGAGCGAATCACCGTAAAGAATTAGCCGAGTAAAGAGAAAAGGAACGAACCATCGGGAAGAATTAAAAATCGAGTGAAGAACGAGAATGACCACCATAAGGAATTAAAATTGAACGATGCAAGAGGACAAGCCACCGTGAAGAATTGAGATTGAGTGAACACAAGAGAATGAATCTCCGAGAAGAATAAAGCACTTGGGGAATTTAGATGACGAGAACGAAGAGATTGAAACTGATTAAGAATATTTGGACGAAGCACCTGAAGAATGTGAGACGACGAAGATGCATCAATGAAGAATATTTAGAGGACGAAGTTGAAAACTATGAACGAAGAAATCTTCTGAAAGATGGCCTTCGGAGGAACACAAGAAAAAGAATTCATAAATACCCCGGAATATTGAAAGAAGTGAGAGGTTGAAGCCACGATGAAAAGAATTAAAAGCGATCTTGGAGAAAGCATAAGACTCATGGAATCCATACTTACGTCACATTTGAAAAGAATATAGGAACACTCCGGGAAAATAAAAGAGTCAGGTAAGATCCTGGGAAAAGACCTGTGGGTTATGAGCCCACCGAAGAAAAAAACACCATTGTAAATGAATGAAAAGGAGATGATGCACCGGAACGATTAAAAGACTCGAATGAGGTGACAACCTCGAATTAATTGGAACACGGACGAATCTCCTGAGATGTCTTCGGAACTCCGGAATAATTAAATGGCGAGAGATGAACGAGCAAGGTGAAGCAATTGAGCCGAGGAAAAAGAATATGAACAACACCGAATACTTGAATTGAATCCACCGGAGAGAAGAAGAGGTGAAGAAAATCAAACGAGAGGAGAACTCATCGGAGAAGAAAAGAGATGAAGGATGATGAACTAAACGAGAATTCACTAGTTGAAATAACTGAGGAAAGATTGCAAAGGATTCACACGAGTAGGATGGATACTCGATTAAGGACTCCGACTCCGAGAAACAAAAGGGTGGGAGGGTGGGAAAAGAAAGACCACAACGGACGGGGAAACACCGTCGGTTGAAAAGAACTAAGGTTGCACTTGCAAAGGAGAAGAGGGTTGAAACCACTTGACGAGAGATGCACCAGATGAAAGAACTAAAAACGCAATGAACGAAAACTATCCACGTGATCCTAAAAAAAATTTGAAGGGGAAGAGGAGTAATTCAAAACACCTACGTCAAGATTCCTCACCAGAGTGACGAAGGGGCTGAGGAGTAAAAATAATTCCTACTCTCCGATATAACTAGACTCCGAAAAAGTTTTCTTCTAGACTCAACAACGGCCAAACTACGATCAATCAAGGGGGCTCCTATGGTCGGTCGAAGCTCTGATACCAACTTGTCAAGCCCAAGATGTGATTCTATTCTGATCACGTGACACTTACGTGATTGGGGCACAACCGCATTTCGGGCGCTTAGCAAGATGGATATCATTACATCGTACCATTACATACATACATGGGGGATACAACAATACATACAAGTCACATGAATACAACAACATCAATACAAAGTATCCGACTATGGATACAAACATGAAAAGCACAAAGACATCCATCTGCTATCCCAGGCTGCCGACCCGAAACCTAACCCAAGACTGAAGAAAAAGAACTCCAACAAAAGAACAACGCTCTCACGTCAAGACATCGGAAACCTGCACCTGCAACTGTTGTTGTAGTATCTGTGAGCCACGAGGACTCAACAATACCATAACCATGGGTAACAAGACTATCAAAGCTTAATAGGTAGGAAGAGGTAAAGTGGTGAGGTTGCAGCAGCGGCTAAGCAATATATATGGTGGCTAACTTACGAGTACAAGAATAAGATGAGCATCTACGCAAACGGTCGCAACTAGTAGTGATCGCTAAAGATCCTGAACTACCTACGAGTCAAACATAACCCTAACGTGTTCTCTTCTCAAAGTGAAAAGAGACAGTCACGGTTACTCACACAGTTGTGTGTTTTACTTCGGATCCTCTGTCATGTTTTCTACAACCGGACATTAACAAATTCCAATCTGCCACATAACCGCGGGCATGACTTTCGAAAGATCATAACCCTGCAGGGGTGTCCCAACTTAGCCCATCACAAGCTCTCACGATTAGCTGAAGTGATAAATATAATATCATCACCCCTTATCTTAGGGAAAACCGATCAGGCTCGGCATCCCGGTGCACAAGACATTTCGACAATGGTAAAACAAGTCCAGCAAGACCTCCCGGCGTGCCGACACCCTGATAGTAGCCACGCGTATCTCGTCTCTAGCCACGTCCGGATGAGCACTAAGTACAGCAACCGAAAACCCCAGATAACTGGGTGGCACCGCAAGTGGCTCTAGTTTGGGACCAACACCATCAGCACTGGCCCCCCTGTATGTAGAAGAATCCTCGGGTAGCGCTAACTCCCTATGCAATTTAATTAATTAATTAAGTTGTTATTATGAGCAAATTAAAACCAATGTTGGGCCTTGCTGGAGGAGTTTTATTCAAAGACGAACTATCAAGGGGTCCCCATATACCCATCGTGTAAGGAACGCAAAATCAAGGAACATAATGCCGGTTTATCGGCGCCTAAGGTGGCATGAGTGGAACAAAACACCGAGCAAAAGGCCAAGCCTTCCACCCATGCCCAGTATATAGGTGTGTTAATAATAATAGATATTGTGATATTCCAACAACAAGTTCCCACCTGGAACGATCTTCATCTTCACCTGCAACTAACAACGCTATAAGAGGGGCTGAGCAAGCGGGTAACATAGCCAAACAATGGTTTTGCTAGGAAGGTGTCAAAGGTTAGAGGTTTCATGGCAACAAGGAGAGGCTGACAATAATGATGGGTGGCGCGACATATAACGATAGCATCGAGACACTAAGCATGGCAATGATAGTAAAGGTATCCAAGGGTATGGTCATCTTGCCTGAGATCCCGCAAGGAAGAAGAATGGATCCGTGAAGAAGACGAAGAAGAAGCCTTGAAGAAGAACCACGGGTAGACGAACAAATCCTCACGAACGCAACGGAACAAGCACTAACGAGAAGAAGCAAGCAATACGGTAAACAAACCACTCAAGAACATAACAATATGCTCAACCAAGTATGATGCAAAACAAGTCTACTTATGATGCACAGAAAGTCTACACAGGAAGCAAAACATGGCAAGGGAGGAAGCACAACAAAACAACACAAGCCTATATATGATGCATTACATGGCAAGGTATGATGCATGACAATTATATACAGGAAGCAATACATGGCAAGGTATGATGCATGACAAGTCTGTATAGGAAGCACAACAAGTCTATACAGGAAGCATTACCTGGCAAGGTAGGAAGCACAGAAAGCAACACAAGTTTATATGATGCAATACATGGCAAGGTATGATGCATGACAAGACTATACAGGAAGCACATCAAGTCTATACAGGAAGCATAACATGGCAAGGTAGGAAGCACAGAAAGACAACACAAGTTTATATGATGCAATACATGGCAAGGTATGATGCATGGCAAGTATATCTATGATGCAAAACAAATCTATACAGGAAGCACAGCAAGTCTATACATGATGCATAACATGGAAAGATAGGATGCAATACATGGCAACGGTGCAAGATGCACCCAAACATCAAGCAAACATACTCCAAACATGTTAACAAGATGATATTATGATTCTACATGCAAAATCACTCAAGTTTCATATAAGGAACACCCCAAACGGAGCAACGGGCTAAAAGATACACATGAAACAAGATATAACAACAAGCTGAAGTTAACAACCACATAGCAACTTTGGAGCAAGATATATATATGCTACAACACTCAAACATGGTAAGAAGCATGGACATGAAGTAGACATATCCTACAGCAAACAACTCCATTGGAGCATCTCCATAGGAGGCATGGATCAATAGCAACAAGCTACAACATTTTGATCATGACAATAAAAACCTGACAGCAATATTTTATAGCAACTTGAGAGCAAGAAGTAAATAAGCTACAGCAACTCAAATGAGCAAGTGAAGGCATGGATGGATAGACAACAACATGTACAACAAGGAATGATCAATGGCCACCCCAAAACTAACATGGATTTACCTAGGGCATCAAGCAAACATAGCATCAGGATATTACAGATGCCAGACTTCGTGAAATTTCACTAAGTGTTAAAATAGCAATAACAACATGGCAAGTTTACAAGCATGTTTAAGTCAACACAAGGCATATCATGGAAAGTTAAATGCACCACATCAAAGAGTACATCATGGAGATTCTAAAACATCTAGGCATGTGACAAGGGGACAAACACAACAATAGCAACGAGGTCCTCAACTAGGCATCTCGTAACAAGTTCAGAACATAACAACCAAATGCACTTTTGCAACATAAATAAACATGGCAATATGAACTCAAACAAGCATGTTATAGCAACCAACATGTAGAGCATCTCATGATGAACATTTTGACATATCATTTGCATCATTTGGATAGACATGCACCAAGTTATCATATCTCAAACATGGCATAAAAATAACAAGTAGCAACAGTTTGTAACAAGTAGCACTCTTACAACAGAGATTAAAGCATCTAGATGAACTCAAATGAGCATGGCACAATGGAACAAAGTGTAGAGCATATCACCGCGGTCATTTTGACATATCATTCACTCAATTTGGATAAGCACACAAAAAAGATATCACTATGCAAAGATGCAACAAAATGCTGACAGAAAGGACTTAGCAGAATTTTACACAAGGGAAAAAAACAACAGAGCGTCGGATAATAAAACGCGCATGGGGCGGGGAACTAGGCTGCTCACCCAAATGGGCTCGGCCCAGTCGCGGAAGGAGGCAGGCCGGAGGAAGCCTAGGGTTGGGCCGATGGGGAGGCCGGCCCATTGCGGGGCGCGACTGCATCCCATGAGGCTGGCTCGATCCGACGCCCTCCTCGAGCCTCCTGCTCGAGCAGGAACCGGCGGCGCCGGCGCTGATGTCCAGAGGACGGCGGGGCGGGGCGCGTCGGCGAAGGGCAACGGCGAGAGGGGGCCGGATCTGGCCGGAACGGGGCCGGATCCGGTGAGGGCGGCGGCGGATCTGCATGGCGGCGGGGTAGAGGTTGCAGGCGGGGCGGCGGCGAACTCTGGTGGTGCTCCGGCGAGAGAGGGTGACCGGCGAGGCTCGGCTGGCCACCGGCGGCGGACGGCGAGGCGCGACGAAGGGCGGCGCGCGGGACGAGGCCCTGGCTCGGGCGCTCGTTCCTGGAGCGGGAGCGGCGGCCGGCTCGGGAGCCACGTGGGCCGCGGCGGCGGGGGTTGGGCCCGGGCGGGCTTGGCTCGGGCCCCGTGGGCTTCTGGCGGCTGGTGGGAGGAGAGCTGCGAGGTGGAGGAGGCTGGGTGTTGGGGATGCACGGATTTCGAGGAAGGGGCTAGGGAAGGCCAAAAATGGCATGGAGAGGGGCTATATATAGCAAAAAGGGTAGGGTTTGGGGGGGTTTTGAACCATTACGGAGCCATCGGATCGCGATCCAACGGCAACGGAGCGAAGGGGGAATAGGTTGGGCCTAGGTGGGCTGTGTAGAGTAGTCGGGCTGAGGTGAGAGGAGAGGGAGAGAGGCCCGCGGGGGTTTTCGGAGACCGAAAACGTCCGACGAAATAACCGGCGACTAGTGCCGCTATATAAATCTGTTGGGCTATCAAACGAGCTCCGAATGCTATGAAATTTGGCAGGCGGCCTGTCTACACTATAATAAGACCAGATGACAAGTTTCATCCCATTCCGAGAACATTTTCCAGTCACTCACAAAATAAATATTCGGAGACACCACGGGCGCGTGTGAGTGTGTCTGGGCTCAGAACGGACAACGGAGAGGACGAGGGAACTCGGGAGGATGCAAGTTTTGAAAACATGCTGATGCAACACACATGATGACATGGCAAGATGCAACATGCAAGCAGATGACATGGCAACGACAGCGAATAACTGGCTGACACCTGGCGCACCGGTCTCGGGGTGTCACAATGGAGGTGGAGGACGGCGTGGCTGAACCTGCGGGATGATGAGATGGACGACAGATCCTCATCCGGGGAGGTGGATGAGGGACGTTGAGCTGTTGCGGTGGACGAGGTTGTCGGGGAAGAGGCTCCGGCTGGGTAGCGGTGAGGTGGCGGACGGAGGAGGGTGGGGTTTCGCGTTTGGAGAAGAGAGATTACGATGGCCTGGGATTTCGAATTGCGAAAAGGATGCGATGGGAGGGGGGAACCATGACTTAGGGACGCGTTTGTCCAAAATGTAGGGTGTGTTTCAAAAGTATCCCCACCGATTTGAACTAGCGGCCCTTTCAGCTTAGGGTTAGAAGGAGGATTTCGCATGTCGAGATTTGCCAGCTGTAGTGAGTTTTCGCGCGCGTTGTAATTTCGGGAAAGCACGACGCGAGTTGCGAAGGCGCGAGTTTTGGGAGCACGATATCTGAATTTTTGGGATATAACAAAGCATGGGTTAAATTTTAGGGACAAGCCTAATGTGTAATATTGTACGTACCAAATCAATTCACACTTCCCTCAATGAAAAAATGAAAAAAAATAAAACTATTCACACCACAAAAAGAGAGAGACTTGTCCCGTTTTACTGTACAAATGCTATTCAAAGCTATGAATCCATGTTATGTCCAATTAATTTTTTTGCTGGCTGTATAATGCCTGTAACCTACTCATACCAGCATTTTAGTGCATTCCAAATGTCTTTACTACCACTGCAATTCGAACTAAATTTGAATTTGTTTCTCTATTTGAATAAGAATCTACAATCATGATTGTTGCCAACTTAAACCATCATTCATGTATTACCTTAACAACACACCACTTCATTACGATAGAGATAGATATGAACTATGTGTAATATATGAACTCGAATTCAAATTTTTGAATACACTTGATGTTGATTCCAAATAATAGTACATTTGATGTACTAACTAGATATGCAGAATCTAAACCATGTTCCATATGTACACCGTGTTTATCACACAAAGTATAGTGTCCCACCCCCTACATTATGACAAGTATTTAACCCTGAGCTACAAAAGCCACATATTATCCCAAATTATAATCAATGTTCTATATATTATATGTAGTATAACTTGTTTATAACCACACCATGCGTATCACCATTATATATATTCATTCATGCATGTGTCGGTTTAAAACACTATGATATCTTCTTCAAATATCAGAATCCACTTTTTTATATATAATGAATTATGATCTCTTTTCGTATTTTACACCTTCACGATCCTCTTCTCTTTGTAGCTAACTAGCGCTAACTTTCTATCGAGCATGCACATGACCGCCCCCCCTCTCACCCTCCGTCAGCGTCCCCTTCATCGCGCACATTCGTTATTTATCTTTAGGTCGTTAACCCATGGTGTGTGTAGGCCCCCTGGGTCATTCTTTTCGGCACACACTGGTCGATATAGCTCTCTAGTCAAGTGTGCCTACCACAAACACACACTTCCCCTCTTCTCTTCTCACCGTCCATGCCCCCTATGTCCAATATGGTTCCACGCAGGTGAACACTCCAGCCCCTCTTTTCATCAATCTCATACTCGCACACTCCTCCCCCTTGACATAGTAAGCCCCACGCACCACCTCCTAGCCACACCCCTCTCCCCCTGTCCGTCTCTCCGGACCTTATTTTCTTCTAACACATGCATGCATGTATATGTACCGATCTCCCTACATATAGCTAGGTCGACTATAATTCTTTTTCCCCATGCACCAATTGACTTACCTCACTAGTTATGTCTCTCCCTTTCTTGCACACACGGCGATTGATCTTCCTATGTAGTTACGTCTGCTTACCACAACCATATCGGCTCCCCTCATCATCCTTGCATACCTCCCGACATGTCTCTCACACGCACGTGAATAGACAGGCATACATCCCCTCTCTTATTGATATTGCACTCGTACCCTCCGTTTGTCTAGCAGGCCTCTCCCACCATTTGTGAGAAGCAACTCCACCTCCAACCCTCCGACACTCTACCTTTGTCTTTCTCCCAACCTAATTCCTCTGCTACACATATGCATGGATGCCGATCGATCTCCCTCAATACATAGCTATTTCTCTCTCCTTCTCCACACATATACTAGTCGATCTACCTCTCTATAGTTAGGTCTCCGCCCCTCCCCCCACACACACCCATATTCAAACATTGTAGGTAGGTATCCATGCCACAGAGAAAAACTACACCTCTGCCGTCTCAAATTCCAGTAGGCCAACCGCCATGTATCTTTGACGTGTGCAAACACAAATTCGATGGAACTCTTTACCGATCACGCACCCACACACTTCATCCATGTTTTCGATTCTATCGATATCTCACGCCGATGGTCCCTCCACTCTCTTCTCGTGGATCGCTCCCTCTATATATGATATATACATGCACTACTGCAGGTTGCTGCTAACGCGACACTACAATCAGAGACCCTTCGACGAAACTATGTGCGATGCCATAATCGCAAACGGTGGTGTAAAATAACCGTCAAAAAGGTGCAAAATATTTGCTATGGAGGATGCATCAAACACGGTTCATATTTTAGTTGCATGTGCGATGCAGGGCATATGGTTCAGCTCAATTAACTATTTGCGATGAGGAGGAATAAAAGAAACGGGCATCCAGATGAAGGTGTGTGCGATGTACAGCATACGGTTCACTCGGATGAACTATTTGTGATTAGGCAACACAAAAGAAATGGTCAGCCAGATCAAGGTGTGTGCGATGTACATTATACAGTTCACTCGGATGAACTATTTGTGATTAGGCAAGAGAACATAAACGGTTCAGTATAACAAGATGTGTGTGATACGCGACAAACAGGTCTATAATCAGAAATGTGTGCGAAGACCGATAATAACATAGATGATTGCTTCTAATAAGACGTATGTGATATGCTATGTCTACACAACATCTATTCGCCATTGTGGGACGCGCGGTCATCCGGATACGCCATAAGGATGCGAGGGGCCATTCCTATCGGCAAGGACTAGCTGTTCCACCAGTAGCTCATGTAAGAAATCTATCAAGTTATGTGTGCTTAAGCTGGAGCAACCATCAGATGGGTGAGTGGATGTGAAGTTGTGTTGATGTTAAATTAACTGATAGGATGGGTCATTTCCGTCAAATGACCGAAACGACCCATTCCCTCGGCTAATTTAACCTTGAGGTCCTTGCTTTTTATTTTTTTTATTTTTTAACACATGTTAAAGAAGGTCTACCACATTACTTTTTGACAATGTGCGATACATGTCATGCAGTTGATCCATACGACCTGTTTGTGATGGAATAGACCGTGTGTGTTGTGGGAAAACGCTTGCTAGTATTCAACCATTTGGGATTGATGAATTCATCATCGACGGGTTCCCTAGTGTGGTCCGTGTTCATCTGATCATCATCTACTTTTTGTGCTAGCTCGATGTTCCTTCTATGCTAAGTTTCCATTAATTGATGGCATTTTATGAACACGCCATCGTTTCCCGCCATTTCCTCACCTGTTTCCCGCCACCCTGCTATATTGCGCATAGGTGGCGCACGACGCACGGAGGCGACAAGCGCAACCTGTAGCACACGCACCTTTTCCAAGCATGCCAACCCACCAAAGCGCCGCCTCTTCCATCAACCTCGTCAACGAGGAAAACGAGTAGGCGCCACGGCCCGTCGAGGCCGAGGCGCTCCCCAGCAACGCGATGGACGATGCCTTGATGCGCGTCATCGCCAGGGTTGAGCAGACCTTTGGCGCATGGCGCTTGAGCGCCACGGATCAAGATAGAAATGTCAGCACTGATAGGCTGCAGCTCGCCGCACAACATGATCGATGGCGCATCGCAGAGCAAGCTAGGCGCGTCCGCGCCGATAGGCTGCGGCTCGCCGCTCCGCGTGACCGTTGGAGCGCCGTAGAGCGAGAGGCGCGGCACGCCGCACAGCAAGAGAGGATCCATCGACGCTTGCCTGCTGCCGACACGGCGTCGCAGCTAGGTACACATCCCATCAGTAGCCCCATTCCTCGCCAGGAGTGGGCAGAGGCCCTCAACGCCGTACTTGCACCGGACGCCCGCCGCACCGTTCGCATGGATGTCGCCGTTCACCTTGTCTGTGGCCCGCAGGATGCCAACGCGACCTCCTCGCTGGCCCAGGTGTCCACCTGGGCGTATTAGAGGAATATGCCCGTCGCATCCTCGAGCTGGTGATCTCCGATGAAATAGCCAACTTGGAGCTCGAGATCACGCTCCAGACGTACCGCGAGCGTGTCGACCGCTTGGAAAAATGCGTGCGCGAGTTCAGGCAGAACCAAGAGCTACCCTAGGCAAGGGCCGCTGGTCATGTTCTCATGGACGCGTTTTATTTTGAAATTTTGTTTCGACGTGGATAGCTATGTATTCACAGCAATGATAGTATTGCTTTGTTTATTTCTCTGTTTCAATAGCTGACGGTTTCCAATAAATAACCGTGTCTGATTAATGATCCCCACCAATCACCTACCAAACCTCGAGCCGCGAGATAGAGTGCCAATTGTGTGGGGGACGGTTGTCTTGCCAGATCTTTACATTTTCTTTTTTGAACACCAGATATTTACATCGTCTGATGATTTTTTAACTCGCAAACAAGTACACAAAAAATATGATTTTTCAAACCTCATTGGTTAGGCATTGCATGTAGATCTAGTTCAAATATGAATTACGGTCATGAAATGGTTAGAAAATCACTTCAATGTCTTTAAAAGGTCAAATGACCCCTGAAATTTTCCAAATTTTCACATGACGGTTGTATTAGTGCACGTTAAACTTAGGAAAAAAATTTGAAGGCCGTAAGAGGAAGCTATCTCCCGTCCGTCATCAAACATGCATTGTTTCCTCTCGGAACCACAAACCTTCTAGTGAGTTGCTCCGGTTTGTGAGGGGTGTGTGTCCAAACTTTTGTCAAACAGGCCAATTTTTTTACCACCTCATCTTGGTGGCATGACATTAAATCAAGCAAGGTTTCATGTTTTTCTGATCATTTTTTATTTTTTGGAATTAAAATGCCATGGCATGCACTCCATGCATGTGCCCATGCCACGAGACCAATATGTTTGAAAATTCGTTCTAATTTACTGCACATGGAATTAACTCGCACACAAGTACAAAAAATATGATTTTTCAAACCGTTATGGTTAGGCATTGCATGTAGATGTAGTTCAAATTTGAATTGCAGTCATTAAATGCTTAGAAAATCACTTAAATGTCTTTAAAGGTCAAATGACCCCTGAAAGTTTCCAATTTTTCACATGACAGTTGTATTAGTGCACAGTAAACAAAGGAAAAAATTTGAAGGCCGTAAGAGGAAGCTATCTCCCACTCGTCATCAAACATGCATTGTTCCCTCTCGCAACAACAAACCTTCTAGCGAGTTGCTCCGGTTTGTGAGGGGTGTGTGTCCAAACTTTCGTCAAACAGGCCAATTTTTAACCACAACGTCTTTGTGGCATGACATTAAATCAAGCAAGGTTTCATGTTTTTCTGATCATTTTTTTGGAAATAAAATGCCATGGCATGCACTCCATGCATGTGCCGATGCCTTGAGACCAATATGTTCGAAAATTCCTTCTAATTTACTACACATGGAATTAACTCGCACACAAGTACACAACAGTATGATTTTTCAAACCGTTATGGTTAGGCGTTACATGTAGATGTAGTTCAAATTTGAATTATGGTCATTAAATGATTAGAGAATCACTTAAATGTCTTTAAAAGGTCAGATGACCCCCGATGAGCAGTTGTCCGACATAAAAGTCGTCTGGGTGGCCCGTCGAGCCCGGTAGTTACGAGCGAGGTAGCTCACTGCTCCACCTACCTCGCCTAGCCCGTCAGAGGCAGTTTCCGCACTAAGCCAACGCGTGGTTCCGAAATTGCCCTTTCCAATAAAACTTGAGGAAGAGTGTAAACTTGCTCCACGCCGGCTTGTCAGTGAGCACGGCGGCACGACCATCATCGCTGGCCTCGACACCGCCATGTCTTACAGCGCCTTTAGTGCCTGCGACTATGCCATCCACCGTCGACGCGCGCGTAGCCGCGCCATGCAGGCAGAGAAAGAAGTTGCCGCGGATGTCGACGAGGTGACGGGGCTACGCGGATGTTGACAAGGTAACAACCAGCACGTTCCCGCTCGCTGCCATCATCGAGGAGAAGTAGAACATGGGAGGGCGCTGTCGATAGTATCCCATGAAGGCCACCGCCGAGGCGACGCCGGCAAAAACAGCCAGTGTCTTGCACGATTCTTCTTTAGCCGGATGCTGGAGGAGGACAAAGTGATCGGGCGGCGACCATTTAGATTAGGTATATTAATTCTACCAGGCTGGTTGTAATAGGAGAATCATAAGTAGTATCATGCATGCCAACTAGGCAAATTTGATGAGGTGGCGTAGAATTAAATGAATAAAGAGAGGGTTGAGTACCATATGATGATACCATATGGAATTAAGTTACTCCCACTGTGGTTAGTCTTAGGCCTTGTTCGGTTCAACCTCCTCCCAAGGGGTTTGGAGAGGAATGGAGGGGAATTTGGCTTGTACATGATTTAATCCCCCACAATCTCTGCTAATCTATGTATATTGTGGGCATGTTATTTGACCCCTCATTTTGCCGCGCTATGACCAGTGTGAGTGTCTGCATGCAGTACACCAGCCTTTAATTTGGTGGATGCCAAGCCGGTCTGAAAATGAGATATAACTTTTTTTTTCAAGTTGAAATATGTTACCGACGAGGAGCCGTAATTAAGCTGGAGGTGTCTCTTATTTTCTTTCAAATGGGCAATAAGCTGGAGAGCTAGAGAGTGTCTCCGGTGGGCTGCCTCTAGTATTAAGGCCCTCCAGTACAAAACAAGGGCAACCGACTGGGCCGATACAAAAGCCTATCCATCTTAAAGCCCATTTGTTTTTGTTTTTTGCGAGGAGAAGCCCATATTTCATGAAGAGGGGGTGATCCAAGAAAAACCCTCCTTCCTCCTCGCTTCCACTTATACTGCAGCTCGCTGGACTCTCCCGCTTCTGTGGCCCCCCAATTCCCCCCGCTCCCCATCTTCCTCACTAGTACAGAAAACCCCCACTCACCTTCTTCCTCATTTGCTCAAAAAAACCTCTGCTCCTCTTCTTCCACTCATACAGAATACCCCAGCCCTTCTTCTTCCCCACTAACACTGCCACTAGGATTGTCTTTGGCTACCCTGCTCAAACCCGTGAGCTCGGTGCGATGCCCGCAAAGAAAATGGAGTCGGCTGGCCCCAGCGCCAAGAAGATGAGGCTCCCGCCAGCGGCGACGCCGGTTATAGATCCCGCACCCAGCAGCGCCGGGAGAAGCGGCGAGCCCCCCCACCAGGATCTGAGGAACACGTAGAATCTTCAGTGGACCGCATCAGCAACCTCTAGGATGACATCCTTGGGGAGATGATACGTCTCCAACCTATCTATAATTTTTGATGGTTCCATGCTAATATATTATCCTTCTAGGATGTTTTATGGGCTTTTATATACACTTTTATATGATTTTAGGGACTAACCTATAAACCCAGAGCCCAGTGCGAGTTTCTATTTTTCTCTTGTTTTAGAGTATCGCAGAAAAGGAATATCAAACGGAGCCCAATTGACCTGAAACTCAACAGAGATTATTTTGGGACCAGAAGAAGCCCAGGAAGTGCCGGAGGGGGACCAGAAGGTTCCCGGGCTGCCCACGAGGGTAGGGGGCGCCCCCTGCCTCGTGGACAGCCTGGAGGTCCCCTTTACTTGTCCCCGACTCCAACACCTCCTATATATACAGAAACCTCCGAAAAATAACCTACATCAGGAGTTCCACCGCCGGAATCCTCTGTTGCCACCGAAAACCAATCTAGACCCGTTCTGGCACCCTGCCGGAGGGGGGAATCCCTCTCCGGTGGCCATCTTCATCATCCCGGTGCTCTGCATGACGAGGAGGGAGTAGTTCACCCTCGGGGCTGAGGGTATGTATCAGTAGCTATGTGTTTGATCTCTCTCTCTCTCTCTCTCTCTCTCTCTCTCTCTCTCTCTCGTGTTCTTGAGATGGCACGATCTTGATGTATCGCGAGCTTTGCTATTATAGTTGGATCTTAGGATGTTTCTCCCCTCTACTCTCTTGTGATGAATTTAGTTTTCCCTTTGAAGTTATCTTATCGGATTGAGTCTTCAAGGATTTGAGAACACTTGATGTATGTCTTGCATGTGCTTATCTGTGGTGACAATGGGATATCACATGATCTACTTGATGTATGTTTTGGTGATCAACTTGCGGGTTCCGTGACCTTGGGAATCTATGCATAGGGGGTGGCACACGTTTTTGTCTGGACTCTTCGGTAGAAACTTTGGGGCACTCTTTGAAGTTCTTTGTGTTGGCTGAATAGATGAATCTAAGATTGTGTGATGCATATCGTATAATCATGCCCACGGATACTTGAGGTGACAATCGAGTATCTAGGTGACATTAGGGTTTTGGTTGATTTGTGTCTTAAGGTGTTATTCTAGTATGAACTCTAGGATAGATCGAATGGAAATAATAGCTTCGTGTTATTTTACTACGGACTCTTGAATAGATTGATCAGAAAGAATAACTTCGAGGTGGTTTCGTACCCTACAATAATCTCTTTGTTTGTTCTCCTCTATTGGTGACTTTGGAGTGACTCTTTGTTGCATGTCGAGGGATAGTTATATGATCCAGTTATGTTATTATTGTTGAGAGAACTTGCACTAGTGAAAGTATGAACCCTAGGCCTTGTGTTTCAAAGCATTGCAATACCGTTTATGCCCACTTTTATCATTAGTTACCTTGCTGTTTTTTTATTTTCATATTACAAAAACCTATATCTACCATCCATATTGCACCTGTATCACCATCTCTTCGTCAAACTAGTGCACCTATACAATTTACCATTGTATTGGGTGTGTTGGGGACACAAGAGACTCTTTGTTATTTGGTTGCAAGGTTGTTTGAGGGAGACCATCTTCATCCTATGCCTCCCACGGATTGATAAACCTTAGGTCATCCACTTGAGGGAAATTTGCTACTGTCCTACAAACCTCTGCACTTGGAGGCCCAACAACGTCTACACGAAGAAGGTTGCGTAGTAGACATCAAGCTCTTTTCTAGCGCCGTTGCTGGGGAGGTTAGTGCTTGAAAGTATATCTTTAGATCTTGCAATTGAATCTTTTAGTTTCTTGTTTTATCACTAGTTTAGTTTATAAAAGAAAACTACAAAAAATGAAAATGAGGTTGCCTCATATGCTTCATCTTTTTAATATCTTTCGTGAAAATGATGGGAAGGAAAATTGTGCTCAAGTACTGGAAGAAGAATTACATAGAATGCTTGGCATAAAATATGTGCTTCATGAGCATGATTGCAATGTTTTTAGTATGAATTCTTTGAATACCCATGATGCTAATGATATGCAAAGCCACAAGCTTGGGGATGCTATGTTTGATGAAGATGATATGTTTAGTCCCCCAAGTATTGATGAGCAAATTTATTATGATGAAATCATGACTCCTATTTATGATGATTATTGTGATGACACGTATGCTATAAAGAATAAAGATAACCATGAAACTTGTCATCATGATTTTATTTTTCAATTGGATTATGCTTCACATGATAGTTATTTTTTTGAATTTGCTCCTCCCACTACTATTGATGAGAATAAATTTGCTTATGTGGAGAGTAGTAAAATTTCTATGCAAGTGGATCATCAAAAGAATGATTTATGTGATGTTTATATTGTTGAATTCATTCATGATGCTACTGAAAATTATTATGAGAGAGTATCATATGCTTGTAGGAACTACAATAATATCAAGTTTCCTCTCTATGTGCTTGAAGTTTTGAAGCTATGCTTGTTTTGCTTTCCTATGCTAGTTGATTACTGTTCCCATAAGTTGTTTACTCACAAAATCCCTATGCATAGGAAGTGGGTTAGACTTAAATGTGCTAGTCATATTCTTCAAGATGCTCCCTTTATGTTTCAATTCTTATCTTTTATGCGAGCATCATTGAAATCATCATCCGTAGCTAAAAGGCATTAAAGAAAAGCGCTTGTTGGGAGGCAACCCAATTTTATTTTCTTTGTTTTTGCTTTTGTTTAGGAGTAAATTTTGCATCTAGCTTCTGTTTAGATGTGGTTTTGTGTTTTAATTAGTGTTTGTGCCAAGTAGAACCTTTAGGAAGACTTGGGTGAAGTTTATGCGATCATGCTGTAAAAAACAGAAACTTTAGCACTCACGAGATTAGCTACCATTTCTACTTGAGAGTGCTTTTTAGTTGATTCTTTTTGCAGATGATTAATATACAAATTCCTCACGTCCAGCAATTTATTTCAGAATTTTTAGAGTTACAAAAGTATTCGAAAGTTACAGATTGCTACAGACTGTTCTGTTTTTCACATAGTCTGTTTTCATTGTGTTGTTTGCTTATTTTGATGAATCTATGAGTAGTATCGGAGGGTATGAACCATATAGAAGTTGGAATACAGTAGATATTACACCAATATGAATTTATAATGAGTTCACTACAGTACCTAAGTGGTGGTTTTATTTTCTTATACTAACGGAGCTTACGAGTTTTCTTTTGAGTTTTGTGTTGTGAAGTTTTCAAGTTTTGGGTAAAGATTCGATGGACTATGGAATAAGGAGTGGCAAGAGCCTAAGCTTGGGGATGCCCAAGGAACCACAAGGTAAAATTGAAGGACAACCAAAAGCCTAAGCTTGGGGATGCCCCGGGAAGGCATCCCCTCTTTCATCTTCGTTTATCGGTAACTTTACTTGATGCTATTTTTTTATTCACCACATGATATGTGTTTTGCTTGGAGAGTCATTTTGTTTTATTTTGTTTTGCTTGCTGTTTGAATAATATCTTAAGATATGAAATTCTTAAATGTTAGAGAGTCTTCACATAGTTGCATGATTATTCAACTACTCATTGATCTTCACTTATATCTTTCAGAGTAGTTTGTCGTTTGCTCTAGTGCTTCACTCATATCTTTTTAGAGCACGGCGGTGGTTTTGTTTTGAAGAAATAGATGAACTCTCATGCTTCACTTATATTATTTAGATAGTCTTAAACAGCCTGGTAATTTTCTTAGGTTATGAATTTAGTCCTAATATGATGGGCATCCAAGAGGGATATAATAAAAACTTTCATGTAAAGTGCATTGAATACTATGAGAAGTTTGATACTTGATGATCGTTTTGAGATATGAGGATGGTAATATTAGAGTCATGCTAGTAGAGTAGTTGTGAATTTGAGAAATACTTGTGTTGAGGTTTGCAAGTCATGTAGCATGCACGTATGGTAACCGTTGTGTGACAAATTTGAAGCATGAGGTATTTCATTGAGTGTCATCCTTTGTGTGGAGGTCAGGATCGCGCGATGGTTAACTCCTATCAACCCTTCCCCTAGGAGCATGCATGTAGTACTTTGTTTTGACGACTTGTAGATTTTTGCAATAAGTATGTGAGCTCTTTATGACTAATGTTGAGTCCATGGATTATACACACTCTCACCCTTCCGCCATTGCTAGCCTCTCTTGTACCGCGTAACTCTCGCCGGTACCATACACCCACCATATACCTTCCTCAAAACAGCCACCATACCTACCTATCATGGCATTTCCATAGCCATTTCGAGAAATATTGCCATGCAACTTTCCACTCTTCCATTTGTTATGACACGCTTCATCATTGTCATATTGCCATGCATGATCATGTAGTTAACATCGTATTTGTGGCTAGGCCACCATGCATAATTTTTCATACATGTCACTCTTCATTCATTGCATATCCCGGTACACCACCGGAGGCATTCATATAGAGTCATACTTTGTTCTAGTATCGAGTTGTAATATCGAGTTGTAAATCAATAGAAGTGTGATGATCATCATTATTAGAGCATTGTCCCAAAGAAAAAAAAAGAAAAAAGGAAGAAAGGCAGAGAAAAAAAGGAAGGCCCAAAAAAAAAGAAATAGAAAAAGAAAAAAAAGAAAAAAAGAAAAGGGGGCAATGCAACTATCTTTTTCCACACTTGTGCTTCAAAGTAGCACCATGATCTTCATTATAGAGAGTCTCTTGTTTAGTCACTTTCATATGTAGTAGGAATTTTCATTATAGAACTTGGCTTGTATATGCCAACGATGAGCTTCCTGAAATGCTCTAGGTCTTCGTTAGCAAGCAAGTTTGATGCACACCCACTTAGTTTCTTTTGTTGAGCTTTCATACATTTATAGCTCTAGTGCATCCGTTGCATGGCAATCCCTACTCACTCACATCGATATCTATTGTTGGGCATCTCCATAGCCCATTGATACGCCTAGTTGATGTGAGACCATGTTCCTCCTTTTTGTCTTCTCCACAACCACCACTTTATTCCACCTATAGTGCTATACCCAAAATTGAAAAAGTTTGAAAAAAATTGAAGTATGAAACAAGTGCTTGGCTGAAACCGGGGTTGTGCATGATTTGGGTATTTTGTGTGACGAAGATGGAGCATAGCCAAACTATATTATTTTGTAGGGATGAACTTTCTTTGGCCATATTATTTTGAGAAGATATGATTGCTTTGTTAGTATGCTTGAACTATTATTATTCTTATGTCAATATAGACTTTTGTCTTGAATCTTTCGGATCTGAACATTCATGCCACAATAAAGAAAATCATATTGAGAATTATGTTAGGTAGCATTCCACATCAAAAATTCTATTTTTATCATTTACCTACTTGAGGACGAGCAGGAATTATGCTTGGGGATGCTTGATACGTCTCCAACGTATCTATAATTTTTTATGGTTCCATGCTATTATATTATCCTTCTTGGATGTTTTATGGGATTTTATATACACTTTTATATGATTTTTGGGACTGACCTATTAACCCAGAGCCCAGTGCCAATTTCTGTTATTCTCTTGTTTTAGAGTATCACAGAAAAGGAATATCAAACGGAGCCCAATTGACCTGAAACTCAACGGAGGTTATTTTTGGACCAGAAGAAGCCCAGGAAGTGCCGGAGGGGGACCAGAAGGTTCCCGGGCTGCCCACGAGGGTAGGGGCGCCCCCTGCCTCGTGGACAGCCCGGAGGTCCCCTTTACTTGTCCCCGACTCCAACACCTCCTATATATACAGAAACCTCCGGAAAATAACCTAGATCAGGAGTTCCACCGCCGAAAGCCTCTGTTGCCACCGAAAACCAATCTAGACCTGTTCTGGCACCCTGCCGAAGGGGGGAATCCATCTCAGGTGGCCATTTTCATCATCCCGGCACTCTCCATGACGAGGAGGGAGTAGTTCACCCTCGGGGCTGAGGGTATGTATCAGTAGCTATGTGTTTGATCTCTCTCTCGCTCTTGTGTTCTTGAGATGGCATGATCTTGATGTATCGCGGGCTTTGCTATTATAGTTGTTTCTTATGATGTTTCTCCCCCTCTACTCTCTTGTGATGAATTGAGTTTTCCCTTTGAAGTTATCTTATCGGATTGAGTTTTTAAGGATTTGAGAACACTTGATGTATGTCTTGCATGTGCTTATCTGTGGTGACAATGGGATATCACGTGATCTACTTGATGTATGTTTTGGTGATCAACTTGCGGGTTCCGTGTCCTTGGGAATGTATGCATAGGGGTTAGCACACGTTTTCACCTTGACTCTCCGGTAGAAACTTTGGGGCACTCTTTGAAGTTCTTTGTGTTGGTTGAATAGATGAATATGAGATTGTGTGATGCATATTGTATAATCATGCCCACGGATACTTGAGGTGACAATGGAGTATCTAGGTGACATTAGGGTTTTGGTTGATATGTGTCTCAAGGTGTTATTTTAGTACGAACTCTAGGATAGATCGAACTGAAAGAATAGCTTCGTGTTATTTTACTTCGGACTCTTGAATAGATCGATCAGAAAGAATAACTTTGAGGTGGTTTCGTACCCTACAATAATCTCTTCGTTTGTTCTCCACTATTAGTGACTTTGGAGTGACTCTTTGCTGCATGTCGAGGGATAGTTATATGATCCAGTTATGTTATTATTGTTGAGAAAACTTGCACTAGTGAAAGTATGAACCCTAGGCCTTGTTTCAAAGCATTGCAATACCGTTTATGCCCACTTTTATCATTAGTTACCTTGCTGTTTTTTTATTTTCATATTACAAAAACCTATATCTACCATCCATATTGCACTTGTATCACCATCTCTTTGCCGAACTAGTGCACCTATACAATTTACCATTGTATTGGGTGTGTTGGGGACACAAGAGACTCTTTGTTATTTGGTTGCATGGTTGTTTGAGAGAGACCATCTTCATCCTATACCTCCCATGGATTGATAAACCTTAGATCATCCACTGGAGGGAAATTTGCTACTGTCCTACAAACCTCTGCACTTGGAGGCCCAACAACGTCTACAAGAAGAAGGTTGCGTAGTAGACATCAAAAGAAATCATCTCGCTTCTCCCCACCAAGGATTGTTGCCGCACACAAGCCCTCTCAACTCGGTGGCGCCCTCTATGGCGCACCGCGCACCTCAATCTCGACTGTCGTCAGATATCTGTCCTTCCTGAATTTGATCTCCTTAGAGCCATCGTCTCCTCTCACTAGCAGGGCCCCGTTCAACACCTCTGCATCCCGACACGGTACCTTCTGTCCATACCCTGCACGGTGGACGCTTGGCTGACATCCCCTGAACTCGAAAAACGCCAGAAATTTGAGTTCTACCATTACCATGAATGTTTCATACCACGCACTAAACACCAAGAATTTGTGCCCACACCACCATTGTCCATCTCGTAGCTTTCCTCCTCTCTCCACACCGCCACCTTCGCCCGGTGCCATCTACCAGACAATCTGGTACAAATGCTTCGACTCCCACTGCTAAAAAAACTTTTGCTTGTGGTGATTTATCTGTCGGAGGCCTCACTGCACAACATCATCCACTCCAGTTGCCCTACTCTGGAGTGCTTGTTGATTGTTTTGGGAATATAAACCCCTATCAGTTGTCTCCAAATAAAGTCACCTCACCTTAAAAGCATTGGAATTTGTTTTGAAGGACATCAACTCATCATCGAAGATGCCCCTTCACTTCAAAGGTTGCTCCTTCATTATTGTTATAAACCTTCGCAAATAACTATTGTCTCTGCTCCCAAACTGGAGACCTTGGGTGTAATTAGTGATCCGTTTAATGATCACAACAAGTTGGTGTTTGGCTCCTCACTTTTTTAGCTACCGTATATTATCATCTATACATTTGTAATCATAAGCTGCATTTTTCATTTGTGTGCATAAGTTTTATATCATCTTGGATTACACTTTGGGTACTAATATTATGTTATATGTTCAATGAAGAGTTCGTCCATGGATAGCCTATCAATGCTGTTGGGTTCTGTCAAGATCATATATATCACAATGTTTAGTCACTACTGCAGGATAGTCCAAACGCAACACTATGATCAGAGACCCTTCGACAAAACTGCGTGCGATGCCATAATCGCAAATGATGGTGTAAAAAGCCCGTCAAAAAAGGTGCAAAACGTGTGCGATGATGGATGCATCAAACCCGGTTCAGATTTTAGTTGTGTGTGCGATGAAGGGCATACAATTCAGTTCAATTAACTATTTGCGATGAGGAGGAACAAAAGAAACGGGTAGCCACATGAAGGTGTGTGCGATATACATCATACGGTTCACTAGGATGAACTGTGTGTGTGATTAGGCAACACAATGGAAATGGTTCAACTGAACAAGATGTGTGTGATACGCAGCAAACGGGTCCGTAATTAGAAATGTGTGCGAAGACCAATAATAACACAGACGATTGCTGCTAATAAGCTGTGTGATTTGCTCTGTCTACAGAATAATAACATGTGTGTGTATATATATATATATATATATATATATATATATATATATATATATATATATATATATATATATATATATATATATATATATAACTGAAATAAACATCCAATTACATAAGTGACTATACAGATCATTCGAGCATGTGCTTTAGAACAATTGCATGCATTCTAAAGTAGGAGAAACGATCGTCTACTCATCTACTTCTTGTGACGCTCCCGCCACTTCTCTGTGGCTCGATCTCTCGTCTGGGGTAGGAAGAAGACACTTCCTCATGTCAAAAATCCGCATGTACATCTCGTAGCTTGTGTAAGCATCCTTGGTCGCGTACTTGACATGTTCTTCATCCAGTCTCTCATGCCACACACCTTGTTGCTCTTGTTGCTCTCATTCTTCATCTTCATGTAGTAGGGGTCGATGATGGCCAAGGCGAGGTCAACCAGGGAGTTCAGTTTGTTTTTGTCGCTGCCCCAGACCTTGTAGTGGTGCTAGATGTTGACAAGATTCGAGCATTTCAATTCCGAAACGCCCTTTTAGATCGTTGGTGGTGTCCACCGTAGCGAAACTATAGTCGGAGCTTGTGATAAACCTGGAGAAATGCTCGCAAGGCCTTGTGGCAAGGTGGTAGTGGCAACGAGGATGTATTGTCGCACGCACAACTGGGCGATGACAACCTTCTGATTATGCCCGGCATGACCGGTGGTGTACTCGAGGTCGAAGCCGACCACTTGGTTCTTGTCCTCGGCAAGGAACTGCTCCATAGTTTGGATGGAGCTCTCCACTGAGACCAGATCGTTCGTGTACACGGCCGAGAGGGCCTCCCCCCTCACGTGGGTGTGCACTAGGTGATGCATGGTGAACTGCCCGCCGTTGTCGTCGGCGGCCGCTGGGAGCGCCATTGGAACCATGGGGATTGCCATTGGAACCGTTGGATGTCCTCTCTGTATGTGTCCTCGTGGGTGGGCTTATTGTGTCATGTGATGCGAGAGATGAAGGTAAATGGCCGTAGGAATAAATGGGGGACGGACGGCCTGGATTCTCTGCGCGTCCGCATGGCAGATTTTGCAGCGGGTAACTGCATTGTCGCACCGCGCCCGGTGCAACCGCATGCACACGAACGTGCATGATCATGTGCCGGTCCCAAACATTGGTAGCGCGCATGGAGGGACGAGGGAAGAGCACCCGAAGGGACGCGAGAGCAGAGCACGCGTGGCGGGACGCGAGCAGACCGCATGAACCGCAAGCAACCACATGCATAGAGGGGTTGAACACGCATGAAATGGTTGCCTACAAGTCGGACGACAGTTGTGTCACTGCGTAGAGAGCGGCTTTGTGCTACTACCTCAGTCTAGTCTATAGTCCCCTTTATATTCTGTGCCATACTTTGCCCTCAAATTTATCCAACAAAATGTTAATGCATGTTATAAAAATTATATAATTGGAAACTATGTTCAAATACGAATCCAACTATATAATCTTTGGCAACATGCATTTGTATTTTATTAGTTAAATTATACTTATAAACCAGGACAGGGGGTATAGTAGGTAATTAAATCGCAAACGTTTTTTTATTAACCGTATGTGTACGTGGCCTTTCGTCCTCCTCTCGCACGTCTTGTCACCCCGCTGCCGCAGACGGCTTACAGCGCAAGCTTGCGCAGCGCGCGGGGGCGTTCTTTGGGCCAAACGGTGGCGCTAATGAATCGTCGGTGAGCCCGTTCCCATGCAACCTCGTAGGTTCCCACGCAAGTTTCCTGTCCGACTCGATGAAATCCCCCAAAATCCCAATTCTTACCGGCCTGCTATTTAAACATTCACGGCCGGCGAGTCCTGCATCGCATTTTCCCCTCCCTCCCTGTAGCATATCTCTTCTGCTTCTCCCACAATCGCCAATGGCACCAGTCCGTCGTCGTCGCTCAACCACTCCGCCGTCATCAGAGGACAGCTCTAGCTGGGAGGCTACACCGCGGCGGCGGTGAAGTCCCCGGCTAGTGTAGTGCGTGTGGCATCCCTGTTGGGTGTGCGCGGAACACCCACCACATGCTCCGCTGCCGCTGCCCATTGGTAGCTGTTGCCGCCACCACTGTCGAAAGCCAGGGCCATCTCCCGCTCCGCCGCTGTGGCCGGAAGGCAGGATGTGGCCATCGTGGCCGCCACCCCACTACTGGCCACCGTGGCCATCACCCGCTCCTCCACCGTGGCCCGAAGGCGGGAGGTGGTGGTCGTGGCTGCCACCCCATCATCGGCCGCCGTGGCCGCCAGCCCACCGTCAACCGCTGGGGTCATCACCCGCTCCGCCACTACCGCCCGAAGGCGGGAGGCAGAGGTGCATGCCCGCACGTGCGTCAGTGACCTTGCGCACTACACCGAGTTCCTGCGGGAGGAGGAGTAGCGCCTCGTAGAGCACGCAAAGAGCCTCACCGCCGCAGTGGCCGCGACACTCGCCGCCTCAGAGCAAAGAATAAGGAGATCTACAAGGAGAACCACCGCTTTGAGAGGGGTCGTCTGGAGCGGCAGAGAGCGTTCGAGGTGAGCGTCGCTGAAGCTGCAGCAGCGGCAGGCACCATATTGCAGTTGTCCAGCTCGTCGGTAGGCTCCTCCTCCTCTGCCTCTTACTGAGCATGCTCGGTAGAGGAGAGGCAGCATGGAGTAGTACAAAGCCCCTCCGTAGTAGTAGTAGTAGTATTTAGGGGCAATTTTGTTTAGTTCATCTGACTATAAATGTGGTGGAACTGTACAACGTACTTAAAATTAGCTAGTATATATAGTTGAACTAGCTATCTCAGTATGTGGTTGGCATCAATTTGGGGAAAACTTTGGTCGGTTCAGCTGTCGAGTTGAACTGTTTGCATAAATTAAGAATGTCTGCTTAATCTATGAATGAAATCTATGCTTAATTACTGAATTTTAGTTGCAAAAATTAGATACTGCTAGTGATTTTTAGGACAAATCGCAGTGTTACAAGGTTGAAAAATGGCAATGTTACTAGATCAACAAATATCAATCTTTCCAGTTTGACAAATGGCAATATACCCAATATGACTGATGCAAATCTTACCAAATTGTTTGTAAGCGGTTGCACACATGTCATCCAAAAGAACCATTTGCGTTGAAGAGATGCACAAATACTGGTCTCACTTTGCATATGGTGTTCTATCTAAAACGTTTGCGATCAAGAGCCGCAAAAATCCCGCTCGTCACATTTCAGACATGTTTTGGATTTATACTTGAATTTAAAAATAAAGTACCTCAACGTTTCAACAGTGCCCCGGTGTTTGAAATTCATTCCCATTTCTTGCATGGGACCTAAGCATGCACCCAAGGACACATATATGATTTTTCAACCAATTTATATGTACTTGAGCATGTGCATGTAGTTCAAATTTGAATTATGCACATAAATGCATTAAAAACTTAGTTAATGCATAAAAATGTCCAAACAAAGCCCAAAAAATCACAAAAATTGACACAACACTCCTATTGTTCTATGTTGGCACGAGAATTTTTTGAAAGCAATATGAGGCAATGAATATCATTTCGTCCCCAAAGGTGGGACGTTCCCTACCGAAGCCATCATGCTTGTTGTGAGAAGCTCCGGTTTGTGAGAAGCATATACCCAAACCTGCCCCAAATGGGACAATTTTTTTACCACGACATGTTGATGCCACTCCATAATAGCATGCCAAGTTTCATGAATTTCAGACGAGTTTTGGATTTACTAGAATTTAAAAGTAAAGTTTCTCAACGTTTTGCCGGCAATGAACGGTGCCCTGGTGTTTGAAATTCATTCCCATTTCTTGTTGATTTTTCAACCAATTTATATGCACTTGAGCATGTGCATGTAGTTCCAAATTGAATTATGCACATAAATGCATTAAAAACTAAGTTAATGCATAAAAATGTCCAAACAAACCCCAAAAAATCACAAAAATTGACAAAACACTCCTGTTGTTCTATGTTGATACAAGAATTTTTTTGAAAGCAATAAGAAGGAATGGATATCGTTTCGTCCCCAAAGGTGGGACGTTCCCTACTGAAACCATCATGCTTGTTGTGAGAAGCTCCGGTTTGTGAGAAGCATATACCCAAACCTGCCCCAAATGGGGCAAAATAATTACTATGACATGTTGATTCCGCTCCATGATAGCATGCCAAGCTTCATGAATTTCAGATGAGTTTTGGATTTACTAGAATTTAAAAATAAAGTATCTCAACGTTTTGCCGGCAATCAACGGTGCCCTGGTGTTTCAAATTCATTCCCATTTCTTGCGTGGGACCTAAGCATGCAACCAAGAACACATATTTGAATTTTCAACCAAATTATATGCAACAGAGCTTGTGCATGTAGTTCAAATTTGAATAATGCACATAAATGCATTGAAAACTCAATTAATGCATAAAAATGTCCAAAGGAACCCCGAAAAATCAAAAAAATTGACACAACACTCCTTTTGTTCTATGTTGAAACGAGATTTTTTTTGAAAGCAATAAGAGGCAATGGTATCTTTACGTCCCAAAAGGTGGGACGTTCCCTACCAAAACCATCATGCTTGTTGTGAGAAGCTCCGGTTTGTGAGAAGCATATACCCAAACCTGCCCCAAATGGGACAATTTTTTTACCACAGCATGTTGATGTCGCTGCATGATAGCATTCCAAGTTTCATGAATTTCAGACGAGTTTTGGATTTACTAGAATTTAAAAATAAAGTATTTCAACGTTTTGTCGGCAATCAACAGTGCCCTGGTGTTTGAAATTCATTCCCAATTCTTGCATGGGACCTAAGCATGCAACCAAGAACACATATTTGAATTTTCAACCAATTTATATGTTGTAGAGCTTGTGCATGTAGTTCAAATTTGAATTATGCACATAAATGCATTGAAAACTCAATTAATGCATAAATATGTTGAAAGGAACCCCGAAAAATCAATAAAATGGACACAACACTCCTGTTGTTCTATGTGTAAGTGCATCTAGTGCCCCTTAGTGATTTTGGTGTATTGAAGACTTATAGGTTAAGGGACTAATGTGTTTATGAGTGTACACTGGTCTATAAGTCTATGAGGAGTTTGATATTTACAGAGAAAGTCGACCCCTAAAAATGAAGTTCTTCGATTGAAGACTTTGGAATTCTGAAGACTTTGAAAGTGAAGAAATTGGTGTGACCTTGAAGACTTGGTATTCATTTGAGGAACATCAAGCGTGAAGACTTTTGTTTTTGTAGTTTCATTTTCTCTTTCTTGAGTCATAGGAAACACCGTACTGTTAAAGGTGGTCGAGGAAATACTAAGGAAAAATTTCCATTTGATGCTGAACTCAAAATCCTACACCTACCAATCCCTTCGAGTGAAGCCATTGAAAATCTCATACAGTTCAGTAATATTCCTCAGTGACAGAGACGAAGTTCTTCCGGTCTTTGAGGAATTTGTTATGACTGAAGAGTTAGGAATTCGCCAGTGCGGATTGCCTACACAGTGAGGACCATGATAGCCCTGAGGAATTTGATACTCAAATTTCCGACCGTTGCTGTGCTATGCGCCAGCTGTCCCAAAAAATCTACCTACCTAACGGTCATATCATTAAGGGCATTTAAGTCTTATCATGTCAGGATGCTCCCTAGGCTATAAATAGCCACCCCCTACAACCACTAGCTGGTTGGCTGCTCCGAGAGAAACTGACATTTGACATAAGAGCAACCCATCCTCCGTGGACTTTGAGTGAAAATCATCAAGTGAGGAAAAACCCAAAACCAAACCCAAACACCTACAAACCCAAAAGTGATTGAGCGTCACTGAAGAGATTGATCGTGAGTGGATCCGATGCATGTTAGCTTTGAAGACTGTGCTTCTTCCAAACGGTTAGACGTCATGGTCTAGAGCATCCAAGAGGAATTGTGGATCGCTGAGTGATCGAGTTTGTGAAGGTTCGGAAGTCACCCATGAAGACTTACCATGAGTGATTGGGTGAGGTCTGTGTGACCTTAGCTCAAGGGGAATACGATGAGGACTTGGTTTCTTGGACTGTGTGTCCAAGACTGGGTGTCCGGTACTGTGTGTCCTCAGGTTTAAATACCTAGCCGCCCTAACCAGATGTACAACTGAGACAACAGTCGGAACTGGTCTAACAAATCATTGTCTTCACCAAGCTTACTGGTTCTATTTCCTCAATTCTTCCATTTCCTCATAGCTGTGTTGTGTGCTTGTTCATATCTGTTTGAAGACTTTGACTGAAGACTTTCTCAATTTCCTCAGTTCAATTTCTTCAGTTTGTTTGTCTTCATCCTATGTTATCCCGTGTTTACGCTTGCTGTACTCTGTGCTTGTCTTCATTTCATCATGATGACCATGCTTGTGTTCTGTTATGTTTACTTCTGAATACTTATTCCGCTGCAAGTAGTTCTTTGATAAGGAATTTCCTCATCCGCAAATTCCTCAGTGAAGAATTCATAAAATCGCATATTCACCCCCCTCTAGTCGATATAACGCACTTTCAATTGGTATCAGAGCAAGGTACTCCCTTGTTCTGTGTGATTTTGGTTTAACCGCCTGGAGTTTTAGTTATGTCGACCACAGGAATGAAGACTGTTGCATGCCCAATCTTTGACGGTCATGACTATCCCAAGTGGAAGGCCATGATGAAGAAGCGTCTCATGGTGATGAGCAGTGAGCTGTGGACCATCACTGAGATTGGTCTTACCGATCTTTGCAAGATGGCTGAGGCTGATGATATTCGCAAGTACACTCTACTCAACCTCACCGCGAAGGACGTCATCTGTTCTTGTCTGTCCCAAAATCAATTCAGGAACATTATGCATCTCAGCCATGCGAAGCTTATCTAGGACCATCTCTCTGAGGTTTATGAAGGTCATCAAACTCGTGACGATCCCTAGTTTGAGGATTTCAAAGAATCTCTCAAGACAACGACTTTCGATCCAGAATCATCATCCTCAACACCATGTCTTATGGCAAAAGGTGCCAAGGTAACTGAATGCTACCTATCTGAGTCTAGTGATGATGAATCTGGTGATGAATTTGGACCCAGCTATGTCAAACTTACTTCCCTTGCCACTAAACAACAAAAAGCTTTGGAAAAAGCTCGTAATATGCTTAATGAGAGCAATTATATGTTGGGTGAAGAAATGGATCGATCTAAAATCTTGACCGAAAATCTTCAGAGACTTCAGTCCAAGTATGATAACCTTTAAGGTCATCATAACACTCTTTTGTCTGATCATGAGAATCTTTCTTATGAATTTCTTCAAAGAAAGCAAGATCTTGAAAAGCTAAGAGTGAGTTATGAAGATCTTCAGAAGGAGCGCGATTCATTACTTGCTCAACAAATTAGCGCTTCTCAGTAAGAATTCATTCCTCCATGCTTGAAATGCATTGAACGTGAAACTGCTAATTCTTCACCTGAATGTTCAAATGCTTCTAATGCTACAAATTCTTCAACTGTCTCTGCTATCACTAATTCCTCATCTGAGGACGTTGCTAGTATCACTGATAATGCAGGGCTGAAGGAATTGTAAATGATAGGCATGTACAAAAGCCTCAAAGGGCATCAGACTCTTTGTGATGTGCTTAAAAATCAGATCCTCAATAGGAATCCTAGGAAAGATGGTATTGCCTTTGAGAGGAAACTTAATGCTGATGGTTCATATTGGAAGCCTGAGCAGTACCCCAAAACCTCATAGGTTGCTGCAAAGGGACCTCCAGTTGATCCATCCAATTTATCTGGCTTTACATGTGAATCTCCTCATTCTTCTGATGAGTCATTTGACTCCAACTATAAACTATTCAAAAACCATAATGGTGAAGTATTTGCTAGATATGTTGGAACTAACTGCAGGAATGGTTCCCCTATAAGGAAAATCTGGGTCCCTAAGAGGCACCTTGAAAATCTTCAAGTGAATGTCCTCATGACACCTCTTGTGAGGAATAGGAACCCCAGATCAAACTCTTCATATGGATCAAAATCTTCAGATGGAGTAAAATCCTCATACGGACCAAATTCCTCATATGGATCAAATTCCTCAAAAGGATCATAGTCCTCATATGAATATCATCGTGCTAACAACTCTGTCTCGCAGGGAAAAGCTAAGGGCTATGAATATGAGCATTATTCTTATGACCATTATGTTCATAAGTCCTCGAAGAATTACTCTGCATATTCATATGCTTACCCTAACAACTCTTATGTGAAACAAAATGGGCTGGCTTCTATGCCACCTTTCTCGTATGGAGCTCACAGAGTGATGAACTCTTTGCCACCCCTTCAGATGTGGGTGGTGAAGATAAATAACTAATCTCTTCTGCAGGGTCAGGTCTCCAGTCGTGCTCAAACGTCTGAAGAATTTGCTGGAGACCTGAAAAGTGCCTGAAAGGATGCAGGCTAATCATTGAAGAAATGAACTCTCATTTCTCACGTCCTCATACTGCTTTATCTGTTGCATTGCTTGATGAAATTGATCTGATAATTTGATGTCATATTCTTCACTGATTAATTATATGAGTTTGTAAGCTGCACTAATTCATCTGCAGGATGATCAACCCAAAGCCTCTGAGTGGGTCCTTGATAGTGGATGTACAAATCGTGACTGGTGATATGAATCTCTTGATGGATGCTCCCTTATCACCATCTCATCTGAAGCATATCATCTTTGCTGACAAAGGCAAAAGTAAGGTATTGGGTCTAGGTAAGGTTGTGATCTCAAAGGATCGACACATGGACAAAGTCATGCTTGTCGAGTCCTTAGGATACAACCTCATGTCTGTCTCAATGCTTTGCGATCTTGATATGGTTGTAGTCTTCGGCAAGTATCGTTGTGTTGTGGTCATGGAATCTGATAATTCCAAAGTCTTTGAAGGCTGTAGGAGAGGAGACTTGTATATTATTGATTTCTCTATAGGACCTCAACCAGCTGTGTGTCTACTTGCTAAAGCTTCAGAAGACTGGCTATGTCATCGACAACTTGGTGATGCAGGCATGAGAAATTTGCACACGCTTGCGAAGAAGAAGCATGTCATTGGCATTGAGAATGTCAAATTCCTCAAGGATCACCTATGCGGAGCCTATGACGCTGGAAAGATGACCAAGGCCAATCATCCAGTGAAGACTATCATGACTACTACTCAACCATTTGAATTGCTTCACATGGATCTCTTCGGTCCTAACCATTATTCTGCAGTTTCAAATGATGCTTCTTAATATGGCTTTGTTATTGTTGATGATTACTCTCGATACACATGGGTACAAATTGTTGCTTACAAACATGAAGTGCAGGAAGTCTTCAAACGATTTTCTTCGAGGGATTCAACCAACTTTGGTGTGAAGATCAAGCACATCAAAAGTGACAATGGAACTGAGTTCAAGAGCTCTGGTCTCGATGACTATCTTGATGAACTTGGTATTACTCATGAGTTATCTGCTCCTTATACTCCTCAACAGAATGGCGTCGTGGAGCGCAACAACACGACTCTTGCTGAGATGGCTCGCACTATGCTTGATGAATACAAAATGCCTCGTCGTTTCTGGATTGATGCAATTGATACTGCGTGCCACATCATCAACAGAGTATATCTTCACAAATTCTTCAAGAAGACTGCCTATGAACTCCTCACTGACAAGAAACCCAATGTGAGTTATTTCAAAGTCTTCGGTGCTAAATATTGGATTAGAGATCCTCATCACAACTCAAAATTTGCACCGAAAGCACATGAAGGGTTTATGCTTGGTTACAGAAAGGACTCGCACACCTACAGAGTCTTAAACAACGTTCTTCACAAGGTTGTTGAAACTGTAGATGTGTGGTTCGGTGAAACTAATGGCTCACAAAGAGAGCACCTACCTTCTGTGATGGATGAACCAGAACCTGAGGAAACTATCAAGTTCAAGGCTACTGAGGATGTCATTCCGACCAAAGAATCTGCTGAAGAATTCACTCCAGAACGTGAAGAACGTCGAGCTAATGCACCTGAAGAAAATGGTGCTGAAGAAAATGCTGATCAAATTCCTCGATGACAACCAGCCCATCCTCGTGTTGCAAAAAAAGTGCAGATTGAGAAAATCATCAGCGACATCAAAATACCAGGTCCTCTCACACGCTCAAGAGCTTCACATTTATCTAACTTTTGTGGGCACTTTGTTTTTGTCTCTATCATAGAGCCCACTAAGGTAGATGAAGCATTTCTAGAGCCTGAGTGGATTCAAGCCATGCAAGAAGAATTACATCAATTCGAGCTCAACAACGTCTGGGAACTGGTCAAACATCCAGATCCTCGCAAGCATAATATCATTGGCACAAAGTGGATCTACCGCAACAAGCAAGATGAAAATGGCCTTGTGGTAAGGAATAAGGAACGACTTGTAGCTCAAGGCTACACACAGGTTGAAGGAATTGATTTCGATGAAACTTTTGCACTTGTTGCTAGACTTGAGGCTATTCGCATATTACTTGCTTATGCTAACTATCACGATATCACTCTGTATCAAATGGATGTGAAAAGTGCATTCCTCATTGGTAAGCTTGAGGAAGAAGTATATGTTGCTCAACCCCCAGGTTTTGAAGATCCAAAGAATCCTGACAAAGTCTTCAGACTCAATAAGGCCCTCTATGGGCTCAAGCAGGCCCCTCGGGCCTGGTATGATGCTTTGAAGGAATTCCTCATGAAGAAAGGCTTCAAACCCAGTTCACTTGATCCTACTCTCTTCACTAAATCTTATGATGGTGAATTATTTGTGTGCCAAATATATGTTGATGATATTATCTTTGGCTGTACTAACCAACGCTATAGTGATGAATTTACCTATATGATGAGTGAAGAATATCAAATGTCTATGATGGGAGAATTGAAATTCTTCTTAGGTCTTCAAATTCGTCCACAACGCAATGGCGTATTCATATCTCAGGAGAAATACCTCAAGGATGTACTGAGGAAATTCGGCATGCAAGAGTGCAAAGGCGTCAAAATCTCTATGCCCACAAATGGCCATCTGTGCACTGATGAAAATGGTATTGACTTCGATCATAAGGTATACCGCTCCGTGATAGGCTCTTTATTGTACTTATGTGCATCTAGGCCAGATATAATGCTTAGTGTTTGCATGTGTGCCCGATTTCAAGCTACACCGAAGGAATCACACCATAAGGCTGTGAAACATATTCTTCAATATCTAGCTCACACACCAACACTTGGATTATGGTACCCCAAGGGCTCGGCTTTTGATCTCATTGGATATTCAGACTCTGACTATGCTGGTGATCGTGTGGACCGCAAGTCAACATCTGGTACATGTCACTTCCTCGGAAGATCTTTGGTCTGTTGGTCTTCGAAGAAACAGAACTGCGTATCACTGTCTACTGCTGAAGCTGAGTATATTGCCACTGGCTCTTGTTGTGCTCAATTGTTATGGATGAAGCAAACTCTCAAGGACTACAACATCAACGTGAAGAATGTGCCTCTCTTCTGTGACAATGAGAGTGCCATCAAGATTGCTCACAACCCAATTCAGCATTCGAAGACAAAGCACATTCAGATTCGTCACCATTTTCTTCGTGATCATGTGTTGAAGGGCGACATTTCTATTGAACATGTGAAGACTGAAGAACAACTAGCCGATATCTTCACAAAGCCCTTGGATGAGAAGAGATTTAGCAAGTTGCGGTGTGAGCTAAATATCTTAGAATCTTTGAATGTTCTTTGAATAGGACACTCATCCTAACACTTATAAAAAATTGATGACTTAGATGTGCAACACATGAAGAAATGTTTTTCTTCAATCAATGAAGAATAACACTCTAAGTGTGAAGAAATTAACGAAGAATTTGATTCTCAGAACCCTACGACAATTATATGCGGTGTCTGAAATCATCATTCTTATACGGTGGGTCACACCACCACCAAAGTTAAAAATCTTCAATTTGAGTTTTTCTGAAATTCCTCAGTTGTTCATATTCTTCAACTTTGCATTGTCTTCACATTTTCTGTGTCTTTTCTTCATTGGCTATATATATATATATATATATATATATATATATATATATATATATATATATATATATGAGTTTATGTCCTCTACAACATTCACTTATTGCTATTTCTTCAAGTTGCTTTTCCTGCTACGTGAATGTGATCGGACCCTTCCCCCTCTATGCTAAACTCAACCCATTCTATTCACAAATTCTTCATATGCGTTCTATTTGAAACTCGTTCAAAATCTTCACTGTGTCCTTGTGAGTTGAAGAAATTGCGAACGTAACATTAAAACTCATCTTTTCCAATTTTTTTGATTTTGCCGCTCAAATCGTTCTGCATCCCACGACAATACTTATCTATTCACCCACGATCTCACATGATCTCCACTTCTCAGTACGTGGGTGACACATGTTGAGCGAATGAGAAGGGTCAGGGGCACGTTCGTCCAAATTATTCGGGCGAACGGTTATTCATCTCCGCTATAAATACCCCTCCCCTTCCTCACTTCACGTTTTACTCCCTCGTTCTCTCTCCCGCTCGAGCTTCTCCAATCCTAGCGCCACCGCTACTTCATCGTCGCCGGTGAGGAAGAGCTTCACTGCCTCGACCTCATCGCCGTCGTACTTGCGCCGGCCGCGGATTTCTTCACTCCACCGCCGCCGTAGCTGTCTTCCTCAGCCAAGTTAGGGCGTGGAAGATCTGCACAGACGAACTTAACTTCTCCAACCGATCGTCGTGTTCTTCATCCAGTGTAATTAAAAGTTACTTTTACTGCCCTCTTTGATTTGAATGTTTTCTTCAAAATTCTCAAACGTGTTTTCTTCTTAAAATCTTCACACACTAAACACCTCACATGTCATCTGTTCGTGATTCGATTTCTCTAAGCTATGTTTTTCTCCAAGATTCCTCAATTGTGTGGATTTTCAATCTATACAACTCTGGAACCTAAGACAAAGAACGCTTAGTCAAATTCTTCAAGACACATCTGCTCAAATTCCTCAAACTTGTTCCTTTTACAAAACCTTCTGAGAACGCATATGACCTCTCCAAATTCCTCGCAACTATACTCTGTTCACAGGTACTCATGTCTGCTGCTGAATCTCTAGGTTCTCATGAACTTAACTCATTTGCAGCATTCCTCAAAGAAAAGTTGCACACTTCTTCAGAGAGTTCAATTGTTCAAATTCCTCATCTGAAGAAAATGGCTGATGGAAAGAAGCCACAAAAGGGAGGAAAAAGGCCTGAGGTCAACACAGCTTTCGAAACACCTGAAGACATATATGCTGACTATTGCACTCCTGATAAGGCAAAGTACGGAAAAGAGGACAAGAATCGGCGCAAGGTGCGCATACAAAGAATAGAGAGGAGATAGGCAAGAGAGTGGAGGGAGTACAGGTATGTAACTCCCAAATACATGAAGAAATTCACACTCTATCCTCCATGCCCAAGACCTCCATTGGCACATGGCCAAGTTGCTGATCCCACTAGCCTCAAGCACGGTGAGGACTATCTTGATGAATGGGCTAAGCGCCAGGCCAAGTTGGCCAAACATGCAAAATAAGCAGTGAGGAAATTCAACGAAGACTCTGCTGCTACTGCTGCCACTGTTGAGGCCTCAGCTTCCAAGCCGAAGAAGGCCATGGCAAAGAAGCCTGCACATAAGCCAAGTGCTTCACTTGCAATGCCCTCACGGCCCAGTTCCTCAGCTATTCCCTCATGGCCAGATTCCTCAAAGCCCTCACGGCAAATTCCTCAAACTGCTCCTGCTCCTCCAAAGTCCTCAGCTCCTTCGCCAAAGTCTTCAAATGCTCCGACAAAATCATCTGCACCAGTGCATCTTGCCACATGTCAAAGGACCGCGTGCATATCCATTGCCTCAGGAGCCTCTGCAAGTTCCTCAACGATACCAAGTTCCTCAGCTGGTCCCTCTCTGCTGAAGAAAAAGACCACTGATGGACGAGGTTCTCGCCCAGGTCCTCACAAGAAACAAGTTGCTTTCCAAGTGCCGTCTGATGATGAAGCTGATGATGTAGAACTTGTTCAAATCATCAGAGACAGGCAAGAAAGGGCCGCTAGAGCCAAAGGAAGCGAAGTGCCACTGCTTTTGGATCCAAAAGTGATCCTTGACTTCATTGACCTCTGGCACAAGGATCCCAAGACTCCTATGCATGACTTCAACCTGACTCCTGGCCAAAGTCACATGCTGACCGCCTTCATAGGCGAAGAAAAATGGAAATTCGAAAAGACCAGGCATACGAAGAAAGCGCAGTACAAGAAGGAGCGCTTCTTGAAGAAGAATGTTGTCAATATGACAACTGAAGAACTTGTAAAGATTCAGGGTGAAATCAAAACCCTTAGTGATGAGTTCCATATCGCACAGACTGGATGGGCGCCAAAGTCAGATTTGTGAATTTGACAAAAGGTTTTTCTTCAAATGCTGCTCGTCAAATGCACATTGAAATTCCTCAGGCTAAAGTATCTGCTCAGTCTACTGAAGGACATGCCAGCACCGCTAAAGAACATCAGGCTGCAGAAGAAAATACCAGGGCTGATGACTGCATTCCAGCTGCTGAAGAAATTGCCAGGGCAACCTCTAGTGTTGCGCCCGAGGAAAATGTGAGGCCAGCTGAAGCTCCGAAGGCTGTGCCTGAAGAACATGAAGAAGTCAGGGCAACTGCATCAGTTGTGCCCGAAGAAGTTCAACCAGATTCCTCTACTCCTCCTGCGCCTACTCCAACTCCAATCCTTCCATCTCCATCAGATGTGAAGAAGACCAAGGCTGCAGAGCGTGCAGTTGTGAAGAAAAGAAAGGCATCAACTTCATCAGATCCTTCAGCTCCGAAGAAGATGAAGCCTTTGACAAGCTCAGTTGACAACCCAATTGATGCCATTCCTATTTCATCTGTGCCATCAAAGGACCTTGTTCCACTCGATGAAGAATATGTGATTCCCAGTGAATTCTGATGAAGACATTCCCTCTGCTGCTTCTTTGGAGCAGATGAATGAAGAAATTGAAGTGGATGCAATCCCTTCAACCCCAATCATCTCCTCGCCTATGCCTCAGTTCACTGCTGAAGGGGCTGACGTTGAAGAATTGGATGAACAAGACTCAGACGTGGACATAGGGAGTGCTACTCCTTTGATGAATGATAAATTTTGGGATAGTGAGAATCCCAACTCCCCTCTGTTCATGCCGCTGCAAAAAATTCCTCATTCCCCAGCACAAACTGTTCCATTGGGCTCTGAAGAGACTCATCCCGCACAGTCTGTACATGAAGACATTCCAGCCACTAGTGCTGAAGAAACTGTTGCTGCTGCTGAATCCATGAAGACTGCCACTCAAGAGGAACCAGAAATTCCTCAGCCCGAAGAACCTGAGATTGCGAATCCTGAGGTTGTGATGCAATTGACTGACACTCCTCAACCCAATCCAAAGGATCCTTTCTCACGGAAGCAAACTTTCAAGAAGGCTGATTTCTTCCACGAGCACGTGTTCTTCACTGAATACAACCCCTATGACTCTGCTCGCATTCGGAAGAGGCGTTTCTGGATTGCCAGTCAGGCAAATTTCTATTCCTCAGTGCTATTCAAAAAAGACAAAGTCTTTGATCATGAGCACATTCCTCACGTGGATATGGAATCTCTGTCGTGCTTCGTGCCAGTCCTCAGTGTTCTTCACGACGCTGGACTGTTGGGTTTCCGCACTGAAATCTGTGATTGGAATGAAGAACTTATTCTTAAATTCTATGCAACGCTGCACATCACCAGCAACTCTAAAGATGTAAATTCATGGGTGCTGGACTGGATGTCCGAAAACATTCACTACAAGGCACCAGCTTCTGAATTACTTCAAGCTTTGCCTCTCAGTCCTCCCACTGAAGCAGCTCGTTGCATGTATGAAGAAACTGAACTTATAGATCACTACATGCAAGTGCTGATGAAGCCTTTGAAGCCAGGTCAAGCCCCAAGGACCAAATTCCTCGTGAAGGAATTGATGTTTCTGCCTCGGACTGTCTATCACATTCTGACGAAGACATTGAGTCCAATTAAGGGCCACGACTCAAATGATGAAGAAGTCGTTGGCATCATGAAGAATCTGCTGTTCAACATCATCCATGGCGTTCCAGTCAACTTCCATCATTTCTTCATGAGGACTATGGCAAATGTTGCACTGTCCCCTTTCAACCTAAAGCATTATGCTCTGTGGATTATGAGATTCATCAGGACAAGGCCTTCAGTGAACTACAAAGCTGACACTCTAAATCATTGCAGCTACTTGCCCCCAATTGAAGTCCTCAAACTGACATATTCCTCAGCTGATGACAAGGGCAAGGCTTATGGTTTTATTGTGTAGCGACCAGACCTCAAACAGTGTGATCTCTGTGCTTCAGTGTCATCCCTGGATCAGTAATGCTGACACGCACAGTACTTGAAGGATTTATAACAGAGCAGCAATCACACACTTATTACATCGATAGTTCCAACAATGAACTTATTACAATAAAAATGGCTGAAGGCCATCTAACACGATAACAGCGGAAGGCTTGGAAGATAAGTGAGTCCATCAACTCCAACGGCATCACTGAGTATAGAACCACGACCTAAAAGTGCACCTTACTCGTCGTCTGAAAAGTCTGCAACATGAAACGTTGCAGCCCGAAACGGGTCAGCACATGGAATATGCTGGCAAAGTAACACAAGAGAGCAATTGAAAGTAAAACTATACTATATGCAATATGGCTGGTGGAAAGCTCTATGGTTACAGTTTTGCGTAAAGCCAAATTTTTCCTACTTCAAAGGAATAGATTTCAATTTAACTATCATGGTAGTTGAAACATCGTTGAGAAGATAGACATCCTCTCAACCCCAATTAAAGTTCATCATTAAACCCAACAGTATTAAATTAGAGTAACATGATGAGATGCACATGATATCCAAGTACTAGATACTCAAGACGTCCGTAACCGGGGACACGGCTAATCATGATCAGTTTGTACACTCTGCAGAGGTTTGTGCACTTTTCCTCACAAGACCCGATCTCCTCCGTTTGATTTCTCGCACTGCATGATGTTTGAGAAACGGATGACCGAGACACAGTCTTTCAGATGCACTAGCACCTACGACCGGGTGAACCGTACCAACCTACATCCCCTACATCTGCTAGTTCACCACTGTAGATGTTCGCACAACTTACTCATACTATGCTAGAGCCCATAATAGCATTGTGGCTGCACACGGAAGTTTCTAGTATGAATAATCTCATGATTCCTTTGAGCCTGGGTGGCGGTCCAAAGAAAACAGGCAATCCTTGGAATACCCAGATGCCTCAATCCACCCAGATGTGTATTAATGTTGCCACCTTAAGTTGAACCATTAATTTAACAAACTCACATCTGTCATGGATTTAACTCACCCAATCCACGTCTACGAGCATAGCATGTCCTAACAGCAAACGTAGAAGTAACTCCCAAAGGTTTGAATGTAATGCAGGTAATAGGTACTACCTCAATCTACTTCCCAGTCCCACAAGTTAATTGATCCTACTCATGCAATGTGTGAGGGTTTGGACTAATGCAATGAAAACTGGGTAATTGGAAAGTATGATCAAAGTGTTACTTGCCTTGCTGATGATCCGCAAAACCTAGAGATTCAAAGTAGCAAGCGGCGCACTCCGGGTAATCTATCGTAAACAAACAAGCACACAATAAGTACTTTACTAATGCACGGGTAAAACTCGAATAAAAGATCTAACCAGAAAGTTCAACTTAAGAACTCCGGTTTGCAAAAGAAACGACAAAAGAAGAAACAACGAAAGACAAACGGCGAAAGAGAAACAACTACCGAACCAATCTGGATCTAAGTAAAAATTTAACAGAGGCAAACGCTTGAGCGACTAGGTTAAACAGAAAGAGAATTTCGATACGAATCTCCAGGCGCTTGAATCACCCGATTCCGATAAACGAGTGAAAAGTTAAACTAAAACGAAGATCGGATCAGAGATCATGATCAGAAAATAACTGCGAAAAAGAAAACTAAAGCAGTTTAACAAACGGACGTTCGTCAGCTGAGACTACACGGTGAATTCGTTCGTTAGAACGAACGAACGGGTGAACGTTTACTACTTAACTAAACCAGAAAAATAAAAACAGAAAACCGATCTAATAAAAAAACGGCTAGGGGTTCTAAAAAAAACCAACGGTTTTCTGGAGAAAACCGGCGGCGACTACCTTGAGAACTGCCGGCAGCGGTGGCGGCGGCGGGCGAGGGCGGCGGCTGCGGGGTTGGTGGCGGGCAGCGGCGGCAAGGGCGGCGGCTAGCGGCGGCGGGAGCGGCGGCTGGCGTGGTTGGAG
>LR738710.1:477588774-477617990 GCA_902687465.1 Secale cereale | reverse complement strand
CGGCGGCGGCTGCTGGCGTCGCGGCGGCGGGCGAGGGCGGCGGCTGCGGGGTTGGCGGCGGGCAGCGGCGGCAAGGGCGGCAAGGGCGGCGGCTAGCGGCGGCGGGAGCGGCGGCTGGCGTGGTTGGAGGGGGGTGGCTGGCTATAAATAGGAGGGGGGTGCTAGCTTGGGGGAGGGGGCAACGCATGGCGGCGGCGGCGGGAGTTCGAGCCGGCCACGACGACCGGCTGGCGCGGGGAAAGCGTTGGCGGGAGCGATGGGCTGGTTCGGCTGGGCCTCAGCCCAGTCGGGTCGGTCCTCCTATATATATATTTTAACAACTACGCCAGCGCTAAAACAACTCTAGAAAATAAAATAAAAACGAGATATTGCCAAAACAAATTTTCACCGTCTAAATAAAATATTTAGAACAAGATGAACATTTTCTTGGCACTAGAATGCATTTTTGAAAACATGCAACTTTTCTTAATTCAAATAAAATCCAAATAAACTCCAAATAAAACCAGTTTGATATTTTTATTAAATCTTCCGTATTTGTTTATTTTGGGAGAGTCATTTTACTCCCTCTCTCATATATTTATGATGGAAATACTTGAAGAAAAATAAATAAATCAAACGATCCTATTTTCAAAATTTGAGAAACCTCAAATATGAAAATTTAGAAATCCCCAACTCTCTCCGAGGGTCCTTGAGTTGCTTAGGATTTTTCTCGGATCACCAAAAGCAAGAAAAATTATGATATGCATAATGATCTAATGTATAACATTCCAAATTGAAAATTTGGGTTGTTACATATTGATGAAGGCATTCGTCCATTGGATGGTCAATTTCGCAAAGCTGCATCCTACTCCACCAATGTTGACTCTGCCGCCAATGCTCCCAAGCAAAATCGTCAAGGCACAGCTCCCAGAGTGATGACTGATCGTGAGCTTCTCCTAAGTCTTCACCAGAAGGTTGATTGCAATCACAAATGGGTCAAGCGTCAGTTTGGTTCAATTCTTCACAACATGACTTCTACACACAATGAAGTGAAGAAAAACCATTACTACCTCCATGAAACCCTCAACCGCACCTGGGCTGTTCTGTCTCATCTTTATGGTGAAGAAGATCTGAAGAAAATGGGTCTTAAGGATGACTTTAACTGGTCTGCTCCTCCACTGAAGAAATACAAGAAGGTCAAGGTTCCTCCCTTGGTGGCCAGCTCATATTCTTCATCGCGTGAAACCGACGAGTATGAAGACTTGGACGACACTACGGCAGGCCCTACATCAACCATCGACCCCAACAACGCTGGCGCTCCTTCATCATCTTGAGATTCTTCAGGGGCGTTAGTCCTTAGTTTCGATCCTTTTGGTCATTCGATGACAAAGGGGGAGAAATCTGAGTTAGTCTTCAAGCTGGTCTATATATATATGGGCGTTTTTAAGTTACAACTCTCGTTCTTCTGATGACTTCGCTGGATCGAGTTGTAAACTTAAACTCTATGGTGACCTGATACTTTTGTTGTGGTGTTTCTGCATGCTTATTCCTCATTAATGTTATGCACACATGCTGAATTACATCAGTCACCAAATTTCATCATGCATTTCAAATTCTCCATCTTATATGTCAAATGCGTGTATGAATTACAAGATATAGGGGGAGATCTCCATGATTCTACTCTTCAAGTGTGCACTGCTTCAAAAGCAAATTCCTCACGATGCACATCTTCAGGGGGAGTTCTTCTATATCTTGCAATCAAATTCCTCAATATCAGCATTTACCCTTCATATGTTTATCCCCGTTGAAAACTTAACCTATATTGTCATCAATCACCAAAAAGTGGGAGATTGTAAATGCATCTAGTGCCCCTTAGTGATTTTGGTGTATTGAAGACTTATAGGTTAAGGGACTAATGTGTTTATGAGTGTACACAGGTCTATAAGTCTATGAGGAGTTTGATATTTACAGAGAAAGTTGACCCCTAAAAATGAAGTTCTTCGACTAAAGACTTTGGAATTCTGAAGACTTTCTAAAGACTTTGAAAGTGAAGAAATTGGTGTGACCTTGAAGACTTGGTATTCATTTAAGGAACATGAAGCGTGAAGACTATTGTTTTCATAGTTTCATTTTCTCTTTCATGAGTCATAGGAAACACCGTACTGTTAAAGTGGGTCAAGGAAATACTAAGGAAAATTTTCCATTTGATTCTCAACTCAAAATCCTACACCTACCAATCCCTTCGAGTGAAGCCATTGGAAATCTCATACAGTTCAGTCATATTCTTCAGTGACAGAGACGAAGTTCTTCTGGTCTCTGAGGAATTTGTTCTGACTGAAGAGTTAGGAATTCGCCAGTGCGGATTGCCTACACAGTGAGGAACATGATAGCCCTGATGAATTTGATACTCAAATTTCCGACCGTTGTTGTGCTATGCGCCAGTTGTCCCAAAATATCTACCTACCTAACGGTCATATCATTAAGGGCATTTATGTCTTATCATGTCGGGCTGCTCCCTAGGCTATAAATAGCTGCCCCCCTACAAGCACTAGCTGGTTAGATGCTTCGAGAGAAACGGACACTTGTCATAAGAGCAACCCATCCTCCGAGGACTTTGAGTGAAAATCATAAAGTGAGGAAAAACCCAAAACCAAACCCAAACACCTACAAACCCAAAAGTGATTGAGCATCACTAAAGAGATTGATCCTGAGTGGATCCGACGCCTGTTACCTTTGAAGACTGTGCTTCTTCCAGACGGTTAGACGTCATGGTCTAGAGCATCCAAGAGGAATTGTGGATCGCCGAGTGACCGAGTTTGTGAAGGTTCGGAAGTCACCAGTGAAGACTTACCACGAGTGATTGGGCGAGGTCTATGTGACCTTAGCTCAAGGGGAATACGGTGAGGACTTTGTGTCTTGGACTGTGTGTCCAGGACAGGGTGTCCGGGACTGTGTGTCCTTAGGTTTAAATACCTAGCCGCCCTAACCAGATGTACAACTGAGGCAACAGTTGGAACTGGTCTAACAAATCATTGTCTTCACCAAGCTTACTGGTTCTATTTCCTCAACTCTTCCATTTCCTGATATCTGTGTTGTGTGCTTGTTCATATCTGTTTGAAGACTTTGGCTGAAGACTTTCTCAATTTCCTCAGTTCAATTTCTTCAGTCTGTTTGTCTTCATCCTGTGTTATTCTGTGTTTACGCTTTCTGTACTCTGTGCTTGTCTTCATTTCATCATGATGACCATGCTTGTGTTATGTTATGTTTACTTCTGAGTACTTATTCCGCTGCAAGTAGTTCTTCGATAAGGAATTTCCTCACCCGCAAATTCCTCAGTGAAGAATTCATAAAAATCGCCTATTCATCCCTCCTCTAGTCGATATAACGCACTTGCACTATGTTGACAGGAGAATTTTTTTGAAAGCAATAAGGGGCAATGGATATCGTTTAGTCCCCAAATGTGGCACGTTCCCTACCGAAACCATCATGCTTGCTGTGAGAAGCTCCAGTTTGTGAGAAGCATATACCCAAACCTGCCCCAAATGGGACAAATGTTTTACCACGGCATGTTGATGCCGCTCCATGATAGCATGCCAAGTTTCATGAATTTTAGACGATTTTTGGATTTACTATAATTTAAACATAAAGTATCTCAACGTTTTGCCGGCAATCAACGGTGCCTTGGTGTTTGAAATTCATTCCCATTTCTTGCATGGGACCTAAGCATTCAACTAAGAACACATATTTGAATTTTGAACCAATTTATATGCCTTAGAGCTTGTGCATGTAGTTCAAATTTGAATTATGCACATAAATGCATTGGAAACTCAGTTAATGCATAAAAATGTCCGAAGGAACCCCGAAAAAAATTTGACACAACACTCCTGTTGTTCTATGTTGACACTAGGAAAAAAATTGAAATTGAGAAGAGGCAACGGATATCATTTCGTCCAAAAAGGTGAAACGTTCCCTACCGAAACCGTCACACTTGTTGTGAGAAGCTCTAGTTTGTGAAGCATATCCCCAAACCTGCCCCAAATGGGACAAATATTTTACCACGACATGTTGATGTCGCTCCATGATAGTATGCCAAGTTTCATGAATTTCAGACGAGCTTTGGATTTACTAGAATTTAAAAACCAGGTATCTCAATGTTTGCGGCCGAGTGACGGTGGCAGGTTGCTTGACATTCATTCCCATTTCTTGCATGGGACCCAAGAATGCAACCAAGGACGCAAATTTGAAATTTAACTAATTTATATGCATTAGAGCATGTGCATGTAGTTCAAATTTGAATTATGCGCATAAATGCATCGAAAAGTCAATTAATGCATAAAAATGTCCAAACGAACCCTGAAAAATCCCACAAATTGACACAACACTCCTGTTGTTCTATGTTGACACTAGGCAAAAATTTGAAATCGAGAAGAGGCAACAGATATAGTTTCGTCCAGAAAGGTGAAACGTTACCTACTGAAACCTTCACACTTGTTGTGAGAAGCTCTGGTATATGAGAAGCTTATACCCCAACCTTCCCCAAATGGGACAAAAATTTTCCCACAGCATGTTGATGCCGCTCCATGATAGCATGCCAAGTTTCATGAATTTCTGAGAAATTTTGGATTTACTAGAATTGCAAAAGCAAGTACGTCGATGTTTTCCGGAGAGCCACGGTGCCGTGGTGTTCGAATTTCATCCCCATTTGTTGCATGGGACATAAGCATAAACCCATGGACACATATATGATTTTACAACCCATTTTGGTGCACATTAGCATGTGCATGTAGTTTAATTTTGAATTATGCACCTAAAATGTCCGAACGAACCCTAAATAATTCTAATTCTTTTACGACACACATATAGTTGCATGTTCATTGCAGATAAAAAGTCTAGCAATTCAAACAACGTCCATTTCCGCTGTGACCCCATTATGTAATTCAAATCAAGATGAAAAATCAAGTAGATCGCACACAGTTTATTATGACCAACCATGTGAGATGCAACACAAAATATCCTGGAGTACCGTCGGTGTATAGTATGCCATTAGCTTACGTGAGAAGGTGCGTCGACTACAGTCCACAGTCGGCGTCTCAAGCACACTAGTTCGCTCCCCAAATATCATTTCACTGTTCAATCACCGCCGGTGAAAGAAGGGCACGTGGACCTGCGTCGTGAGGGCAACTTCGGTGTCCCACTCCGGCGCGAGCGCGGCCACAGCCGCCTTGCGCGTGCTAACAAGGTGCATGAGCGCGGCCTCAATCTGTGACCGGGCGACCGAGACAACCCAAACGGCCGCTATTGCTTCTCAGGCGGCGGCAGCAACAGGTGCCTCATGGTTAGCAACTAGCGAGAGCGGCACAACATGTAATGCCCAGGATGGGACTATACCTCCTATGTGTCGAGGCACGACTTAAAGGTATAAGCCCATTCTGGAATGATCTCAAGTTTGGTATCTTTGCACGACTCATGTAAGAATAGGGATGAAATTGCAAAAGGATAGTTGGCTTACACTCACCACGTCACACAATACATTACATAAGCAAATCATCATTCAAAACATCTGTCAGGACCCCGATCCTAAGTCACACAGGTCTAGCCTGTAACACACCATATCACTTTGCGGCCTCACGCACGGTATCCCCACGGGTGCCACCTTACCTGGCCCGGGACCGTTTGCGCATTTTGGCACACGTATATGATAGTGTCGCTAGCATCCATATGACAGAGAACCCGGGCCGACATGACTAGTTGTAAACCAAAAGTGGCACTAAATTACAGAGACAGGCATACATGACCCAGCAACGAACGTGTCGGTCATCAACGTATGAACCCAAGTCGTAGCAAGCTACAAGGACTTAAAGGAACAACGCATGACATTTCCCCTAAGGGACAGACACAGGAACGAAGAAGGACACATGCCGGCCAGCCTAAGTGTTCCGGAGCAGTAGCAAGCTACCAAGGCTTGGTGGAAGCACTAGGAGACATTTCCCTGTAAGATAAGCTACCAAAGGTAAATAACTAGGTGTCGGATCCCACACATAGCAATACACATTAGACGTACGCATAACATGCAAGTATGTGCTGTACAACATGGCATCACAACATAACTCAACAACTCATATAGATAAAGGCCCAGAAGAGCCATCATAGCATTTATTACAAACAGAGGTCACATGACCCAACATACAAAGCATACAGGCAACGGAAGCATAACATGTCTGAGTACAGACAACTACAAATGGAAAAGGCTGAGAAGCCTGACTATCTACAAGACCCTCCCAAGGGTACAAGATCGTAGCTGAGGTAACAAGCTAAACATCGAAGTCCACACGGAATCACTAGCGAGACAGAAGTGTCTCTGCAAAAACATAAATTAAGCAAACGTGAGTACAATGGTACTCAGCAAGACTTACATCAGAACTATCTACATATGCATCGGTATCAACAAAAGGGGGGTGGTGGAGTTTAACTGCAGCAAGCCAGCTTTGACTCGGTGGCTATCCTAAACTACGACTGCAAGTAACTTTGTGAGGTGACGCACACGAGTCCACATATTCACCAATCAATACACCACTATGGATCCGCTCCGGTCTCCCTACGAGAAGGCCATCCATAGCACTCATGCTTATCTTGCGCGTTTTAGAGTATCCACTTTCACTTGTCTATGAACTATTTTAGGCAACCCAGAAGTCCATTACCGCGGACACGGCTATTCGAATAGATCATATATAACCCTGCAAGGGTGTACTTCTTCACACATGTTTCCACCACTTAGCGTCTGCACACGACATGTGCTCGGCAGACTTCAAGCGAAAGCTGACGTGGGTGTAGACCACGACCTAACCAACCACTCAAGTCTCTTGTCCAGGTTTATCGCCTATTTGGGTTCCATCCGTGGGGAGATCCGGCCGGGGTGTCGCTCACGGCCCCAAACGATGTGTACAGGGTTCCCGCGTCACCAAACGGGCGACCGGTACACCGTGCCACGTACCTACCGCGTCACAGCCCACCCCGAGGGTCAGCGCTGCGCACGACCTCCAGTAAACTACAAACACCAGAAACTAGTTGCAACTCCTGGACAGAGAACATGGGCAGTCAATAAGTCGAGCGGGGTCATATTTCAGGGCCCAATGTGTGGTAGTAGCTGATTCATGGATCACAAACACAGAACTCAGTTCCCGAGGACGGCTGAAATGAGACAACCCACCATGTACTCCTACATGGCCTCTGATCGCTACCTTTATCAAATCGTGTTCACACACTTAGCTCTCAACAACAGGACATGTTAACCACATTCCAATTCATCCCCGATGAATCAGACCTGACACAACTCTAAGCAATAGCAGGCATAACCAGAAAGCATGAATGAGTAGGCACAACATGGCTCAAACAACTCCTACTCATACTAGTGGGTTTCAACTAGTTACTGTGGCAATGACAGGTCATGTAGTGGAAAGGGGTTCAACTACCGCAACAAGTAACAATTGAAGCGTTGTTGTCCTAATGCAGTAAAAGAGAGCAAGAGCGAGAGAGTGGGATTGTATCGGAATGCTCAATGGGGTTTTGCTTGCCTGGCACTTCTGAAGATAACATTGGGTCTTCATCGGTGTCATCGAACTCATCGTCGGAACGTCGTCTACTGAGAGGGGACAAACACCGGCAACACAGAGAAAACACAATCAATGCAATGCGACAATATGATGCATGATCATGACATGGCAGTATGCTATTGATTGAGCTAATGCAACTAGCAACCATATTAAATGAAGTTTGTTTGAACCAAAGGTTCAAATTCAAACTCCATATGTGATTATTCAAATGTCATTTAATTGATTTTACCTGATCAGCAGGTTTAACTTGTTCAAACATGCATGAAAATGCCATAAACAGATTCCTTGAATTTTTCTGATCATTTTTCATATATAAATTATTTTCATTGGAGTTATAGACTATTTTCTGTGATTTTTAGAAGTTTTAGCTATTTTCTGAAATAAATAAATCATTTCTGATTTATTTAAAATTCCAGAAAACACTTATTGCGTCAGCACTAGGTCATGCAGACATCAGCAAGTCAATAGGGGCTGGTCCAGTCAAACCTGACCTGTGGGTCCCACAGGTCAGTGACACAACTAACTAAACTAACTTAATTAGCACTAACCTAGTTTAGTAGCCGGGCGGGGCCCACATGTCAGTGAGTCAAAGGCTAACTAATTGCAAATTAGCACTAATCTAAAATTAGCAGGGCAGTGGGCCCACCTGTCAGTGTCTACTTAGGCTAATGACAGTAATTAAAACTTAACTAAAAACCTAAACTAATACTAGTCAAGGGCTAGCCCACAAGTCAGTTAGAGAGAGGGGGGGGGCTCAAACCAGGTAGTGGGGTCAACCCAAGCCGGTCAACGGGTCAAACCCGCCGGCGTTTAGCCGCCGGCGAGGTCCGGGATGGCGGTTGGCGTCGGGTTTCGCCCTCAGGCAACCAAACGAGCGGCGGAGGGGCTCTACGTGGAGCTGGTGAACTCGCGCATCCAGTAGGGCAAGCAAGAGGAGCCGGGGTGGCCGTAATCATCGGCGGCGACCTCAACGGCGGTGGCCGGAATCGGGCCTCGGTGGTTTGGGTGATACATGGCACAGGGAGGTGAGCTAAGGGGCTCTACGGACTCCTAGCAGCGTGCTGAGCACGACGGAAGGCTCGGACACGAGCTTTGCTAGCTCTGTCCACGGCGGCACCATGTTCGGCGGCGAGGAGCTCCGGTCACGGCGGAAACGATGCTACGGCAAGGGGGCAAGCGAAAAGGAGAGAGGGGAAACGCAGTGGAGCTCACAGCGAGGACGAGCAGGTGGTCCACGAGCTCGGGGGCGTCCTTGATGCTGCGAATCGAGCAACGGCAATCACCGGCCGTGGCGATGAAGACGGCGATGATGGCATGGCATTGGGGCACCTGGCGTCGCGTGCGTCGTCTTAGAGCTTCATGGATCTGAGGCGGAGCTCATGGGCTAACTGCCTGGGCGTGGGGATGGTGGTGGCCGCGATAACGGCGAACGGCGGCGACGGCCGTGTTCGGTGGGGGAAACAAAGGACGGGGGGAGAGCGTTCGGGGGAGAGAGGGAGAGGTGTAGGGGGTTCTGGCGTCTCCGTGGCGTCGTCCAGAGCCATCCAGGGGGAGGAGGAGGCATGCAGGCAGGGAGGAGCTGGCGCGGCTCGGTGGCGCGCCTGGCACGCAGCTGCTTCTCCTCCTGGCAGGAGGAAGAAGACAGCGCTGCCCCTGGTGGGCCGGGCCGCTACAGCGCTGGGCCAGGTAAGTCCCTTCTTTTCCCTCTCTTTTCTAATTCTCTCTGTTTATGTTTTCTATTTTTCTTTCTTTGTTTTGATTTGATTTACAAACCAAACCATTTTAAAACTGTCTGTAAATTTTTATGTGAGCTCAGGGAGCTAGTCCAAAGTCACATGCAAACTTACAAAATTACTTGAACTTTATTTCTTATATAACAGAAATAAATTCAACTCAAATATGTTATTGATTTAATTCAAAGGCCCAAAAATAATTATTTTAAACCCTCCAAAAATATTGGTTTGAAATTTATTCTTGCCAATATTTTCCAAGGTTTAACAGGAACATTTTCTTGGGCTTCTTTGAGAAGATTTTAATGTTGACTATTTATTTTTAACTTCTTTCTGAGGGTTTCAACAAAGCTCAATTCAACTTTCAGAAAACTTAAACATGATGCACATGAAGACCAAGCAAGACAGGCAAGGGCTGGTCTAGGGCTGTTACAACATCACAACCCGACTACAGGCCAAGATCCAAAAGAAAGATACCAAATACATAAAGCCACAGGTCCGAATCACCCCTAGTAGAAACCACTACTCATCGTCGAAAACGTCACAAGCATACGGCCACGCTCTTCATGGAACTCCAGGAAGTTCTGACCCATCTCCTGCGTCAATCTCGGCTGAACCTGCATCTAGTGTTGTAGTATTTGTGAGCCACGAGGACTCAGCAATCCCATAACCATGGGTATCAAGACTAGCAAAGCTTTATGGGTAGGAAGAGGTAAAGTGGTGAGGTTGCAGCAGCGGCTAAGCATAATATGGTGGCTAGCTTACGAGTACAAGAATAAGACGAGCATCTACGCAAACGGTCGCAAACTAGTAGTGATCGCTAAAGATCCTGAACTACCTACGAGTCAAACATAACCCCACCGTGTTCTCTTCTCAAAGTGAAAAGAGACAGTCACGGTTACTCACACAGTTGTGTGTTTTACTTCGGATCCTCTGTCTAGTTTTCTACAACCGGACATTAACAAATTCCAAGCTGCCACATAACCGCGGGCACGGCTTTCGAAAGATCATAACCCTGCAGGGGTGTCCCAACTTAGCCCATCACAAGCTACAGGTAAAACCAGCCCTCGAGTTTCCACGAGGTGGCCCCGCAGGCTCCCCGTTTGGGACCAACACCATCAGCACTAGCCCCCATGCTATGTAGAAAAAATACTCGGGGATGAGACCCCCTATGCAATTTTAATTAATTAATTAAGTTGTTATTATGAGGCAAATTAAAACCAATGTTGGGCCTTGCTGGAGGAGTTTTACTCAAAGACGAAGTGTCAAGGGGTCCCCATATACCCAACCGTGTAAGGAACGCAAAATCAAGGACCATAATGCCGGTTTATCGGCGCCTAAGGTGGCATGAGTGGAACAAAACAACGAGTAAAAGGCCAAGCCTTCCACCCATGCCCAGTATATAGGTGTGTTAATAATAATAATAATAATAATAGATATTGTGATATTCCAACAACAAGTTCCCACCTGGAATGATCTTCATCTTCAGCTGCAACTAACAACGCTATAAGAGGGCCTGAGCAAGCGGGTAACATAGCCGAACAATGGTTTTGCTAGGAAGGTGTCAAAGGTTAGAGGTTTCATGGCAACAAGGAGAGGGGCTGACAATAAAGATGGGTAGCGCGACATATAACGATAGCATCGAGACACTAAGCATGGCAATGATAGTAAAGGTATCCAAGGGTATGGTCATCTTGCCTGGGATTCCGCAAGGAAGAAGAACGGGTCCATGAAGAATACGAAGAAGAAGCCTTGAAGAAGAACCACGAGAAGTCGAACGAATCCTCACGATCGCAACGGAACAAGCACTAACGAGAAGAAGCAAGCAATACGGTAAACACACAACACGAGAAATGACAATATGCTCAACTAAGTATGATGCAAGACAGTTCTATATAGGATGCACCACAAGTATCTACAGGAAGCAAAACATGGCAAGGTAGGAAGTACAGAAAAACAACACAAGTCTATACATGATGTAATACATGGCAAGGTATGATTCAAGACAACTCTATATAGGAAGCAATACATGGCAAGGTAGGAAGCATAGAAAAACAACACAAGCAACATGTCAATATGCTCAACCATGTAGGATGTAAGACAAGTCTATATATGATGCTAAACATGGCAAGGCAGGAAGCACTCACAAACAACACAAGTCAACAAGTTTAAATGAGGCCGGAAACTACAACAACAATTCCGGAAAATCCCCATATGCATGTTTAGCAATTTTTAACAAACAACAATTCACACATTTTAATGTTGTTAACATGATGTGGATGACATGATCAAGTTTTTGCAATTTTTAGTAAAAGTTAACATGAAGAGATATGAAATATTTGTCACCGTGGTGGAAAGAAACGGGCCACGGCGGCGAATCCAAAAATGATGCCACACAACATATCGGTACCAGTAGCTCGTCGAGAGACCGGTGCAAAAGATAGCGGAGAGAGTGACATGCAAAAGAGATGGGGTGAACCCGGTTGCCCGTTCCCACGAGTCGGCGAGAAGGCAAACGAGGGCCACAACAGACACGATGCAAACATCCGATTCATCTCATACAACACAAGCAAACGTTCTCGGGTGTCGTCTCGTGGTATACCTTTGAAGCGAGCTTTTTCGGAGGGGGTTCTAGATGTAGAGGAAGTAGTGGTGCTCGCGGGTCGTGGTACACGTTTTGTAGCCGTTCACGTATCTGAAGATGGTCGGGGTCAAAGGTAGAGGTACTTGGCGAAACGAACGTCTTTGGGACGACGGTAGTGGTACATGCACGTAGTGGTACTTGGCGTCTCGGTCTGAAGGGGTACTTGGCGCGTCTGTAATGCCCAGGATGGGACTATATCTCCTACGTGTCGAGGCACGACTTAAAGATATAAGCCCATTTTGGAATGATCACAAGTTCGGTATCTTTGCACATCTCATGTAAAAATGGGGATGAAAAACATAAAAGATAGTTGGCTTACACTCGCCACGTCACACGAATTCATTACATGTTCAAACATCATTCAGATAAACATCACAACCCATCTAAGGGTAAGATCCAAATGACAAGATATCAAACATAACATTAAACCACAGGTCTAGATCAAATCCTAGTAGAAGCTCTACTGATCAACCGGATAGTTCACATAGTAACGGCTATGCTCCTCGTCGTACTCCCAGTATAGCTCAGTGCCATCGCCTGTGTAGCTCACCATCGTACCTGCATCTGGTGTGTTGAAGTAACTGTGAGCCACAGAGGACTCAGCAATCCCGTTCCCGGGTAACACGACTATTTAAGCCTTGGGTGTGGAACAAGGCTGAAGAAAGAACAAGAGGTTGCAGCAGCACTAGCCTAGCTTACGTAAAAGAGAGCGAGAAGAGAAGGTGCCTCGGTATGATCACGAAGTGATCCTAACTAAATCAAGTCAATCCTAACCCCACCGTGTTCATCTCCCGAATCCCTTTCGGAAAATGACCGTCACGGTACTCACGCTGGTAGTGTATTGGAACATGGTGTCAAGTTTTCTACAACCGGATATTAACAAGCTCCCATCTGCCACATAACCGCGGGCACGGCTTTCGAAAGTTCATAACCTTGCAGGGGTGTTCCAACTTGGTCCATGACAAGCCCACGATCCGCGGAGTCACAACTCCAAGGTGGGAAGGCCCGAGTATTCTCGGAATCCCGTGATCAAGATACTCCGACTAAGGTAAGGCTAATCCAGCAAATCCTCCCGGCGTGCCGACACCCTGACAGTAGCCGCGCGTATCTAGTCTCAGGCCACGACCGGATGGGCGATCCCACAGGTTTTTACCAGACCTTGAGTTCCCTCGAGGTGGCCCCGCGTAACCCCCAGTTTAGACCAACACTCATGTGGAGCACTGGCCCGGGTTGTTGATTAAGAAAGAGGGTTAATTACTCCCTATGCAAGTTTTTTTAGTTATTAGGCAAATAGTACCAATGTTGGGACTTGCTGGAAAAGACGTAGCACTTAGCGGTTTATCGAGGGGGTCCCATAACCCCTACCGTGTGAGGAACGCATAATCAAGGAACATAACACCGGTTTATACGGTTCCTAGCGGCATGAGTGAAACAAATCACCAAGCAAAAGGCTTAGCCTTCCACCCATTACCAATATATAGATGATTTCATTAATAATTAATATAGTGTGATATCCCAACAAGCTTCAACAAGAAGCAAGAATCTTCAATCTTCACCTGCAACTAACAATGCTATAAGAGGGGTTGAGCGAAGCCTACGTATAGCCAAACAATGGTTTGCATAGGTAGGGTGGTTAAACAGGTTCATGGTTACAAATAGGAGGCCGACAGGAAAAACATGGGCATCGAGGCAAAACTATAGATCGAGACTTCTAGCAATAGGCAAAGATAGTAATGTTATCGGGGTTCGGTCATCTTGCCTAAAGAGTTGTCGATGGGATCGTAAGAGGGGTCCTCGTTCTCAACCTCGGTAGTAACCTCGTGCTCGTACTCGTACTCGGTCTCAGCTTCCGGCTCTACTCAAACACAAGAACACAAGGCAACGAATCAAACAAGATGCAATGCGCAGAAAAATTACTGGATGCATGACTGATGCACTATGGAAGCAAAACAGATGCACTATGGAAGCATAGAAAGTCTACTTAGGAAGCACAGTGTTACAGCACAACAATATGCATCTAGCAAAATGCTTCAAAACATGATAATAATAGGATAATATGAATCTACATGTAAAAACACACAAGTTACATATAGGACTTGCTCAAAACGAAGCAACGGGCTAAAAGTCACACCCGAAACAATAAACATGCACAAGCTGAAAAAAACAGCCACATAGCAACTTCGGAGCAAGAGATAAATGGCCTACAACACTCAAACATCATGGCAAGGAGCATGGACATAAACTAGACATATCCTACAGCAAACAATTCCATTGGAGCATCCCCAAAGGAGCCATGGATCAATAGCAACAAGCTATGACATATTGAACTTGACAACAAAAACCTGACAGCAGTAATTTGTTGCAACTTGAGAGCAAAAGTTAAATATGCTACAACCACTCAAATAAGCATGTGAGAGCATGAATGGATAGCCAACAATATATACAACAAGGAATCATCAAGAGTCACCCCAAAACTATCATGGATTGGCCTAGAACAACAAGCAAACATGGCATCTGGAAATTACAGATTCCAGACTTAGTGAAATTTCACTAAGTGTTAAAACAGCAGTTTCATTATGGCATCTTTGAGAGCAAGGTTAAGTCACCTCAAAGCAAAGCATGGCAAGTGGTAAGCACCACAGCAAAATACTCATGATGGTGAATCCAAAACATCTAAGCATGCATCGAGGGGACAAACACATCAATAGCAACGAGCTCCTCTACGAGGCATCTCGTAACAAGGTAAACAACATAACAGCCACATAGCACTTTGCAAAGGAGTTAAACATGGCAAGATGAAATCTATCATGCAAGCTAAAGCAATCAACATGTAGAGCATTTCATGACGAACACGTGGACATATCATTTGCATCATTTGGATAAACATGCACCAAGTTATCACATTGCAAAGATGGCATGAAAACAACTACTAACAGCAGTTTATAACAAGTAGCACTCTTCCCACAGATATTTAAGCATCTAGATGACCTCAAACATGCATGGCACAATGGAACAAAACGTAGTACAAGTCCCCACGAACAATTTGACATATCATTCACTCAAATCGGACCATCACACAAAAAGTTATCACTAAAACAAAATAGCATCAGACAACAAAATACTGGGGACTTAGTGGATTTCGGAGGCAACCTCAGGTCAAACGGATCTGGTCAAACGGCGGCGCGGACCGGGCTGGTGGAGGCGGATCGGGTCGGCGGGAAGCGGATCGGGCCCGCGGCTGCAGACGGATCGGCCGGCGGCGGACTGGGCCCCGGGGAGTGGGCTGCGCGGCCCTCCTGGCGGAGGGAGGCTGGGGTCGTCCGGCTGGCTCGGCTCGGGCCTTGCGGGCGAAGGAGGCCGACCCAGGGAGCGGGATCGGCCCGGCGGGCTCGATCTGGCGAGGCGGCTGGCGGATCGATCGGGGCCTGGCTCCCCCCGATCCAATATGGACGGCGGCGTTGTCTCGGGTCGGGCGCGCTAGAGTGGGCTTCGCGGAGAGGCTTCGCGCCGACCTGGGCCCTAGGGTTTCGGCCTAGGCGGGGTGCCGGATCGGATCGCTACGCGCTCGGGGATCCTCCCGATCCCTACGAGCGGTGGCGGCGGCTGGCTCGCTGGGACGAGCGGCAGGGGACCCGACGTGGCCTGGCGAAGAGGCCGGCCAGCGAGGGAACGGCGGGGCGCACCGGTGAGGTGGAGGGCGGCGGCCGGCGGGGAAGGCGAGAAGCGCCGGCGGTGAGGTAGGAGGAGGGTCCGGCTGGTGAGGTGGTGGCGCCGGCCGGCGGCGCGGCGGCGGTGAGAAGCTCAGGCGGTGGCGGGGAACTCCGGCGAGGTATTCCGGCGAGCTCCGGCGGCTGGAGGAAGAAGATGATGGACTAGGGTTTTTAGGGCAAAAATTGGGGAAGATGGACAAATATATAGGCACAAGGAGCTAGGGTTGTCCAAATGAGGTGAGGTTTTCAGCCACATGATCACAATTAGATGGCCTAGATGAAGGGAGGGGTTTGGGTTGGTTTGGTGGGCTGTTGGAGGGGTGTCTTGGGCCTCAAAGAGGGGGTACTTTCAGCCCACGAGAATAACTGTTGGAGTAGCAAACGAACTCCAAACGCGACGAGATTCGACAGGCGGGTTACACACACCAAAACAACATCGCACGACAAGTCTCAACCCAAAACGGAAACATTACATGGCCAAACACCAAAGTAGGCCTCGGGGATGCCACGGACACGTGAGAGAGCTCCGGAACTCGAAACGGACAACGGAAAGAAACGAGTAGGACCGGATGCAAACGACAACACAAAGCAATGCAATGCACATGACTACATGATATGAATGAATGCACACACGCAACACGACAAAACGACGAAAACCCGAAAGACAAAGAACCTGAAATGGAACAGATGGAGCCAAAGATATTATATTGCCCAAAAGGGAAAGTATTACATCCGGGGCATTACAACTCTCCTCTACTACAAAAATATCTCTTCCCGAGATCTAGGACTGGAAAAAGGAAGGGTACTCAGAACGAAGATGATCTTCTCGTTCCCACGTAGCTTCTCGGTCGGTATGGTGTGACCACTTGACTTTCAAGAATTTGATGGACTTGTTGCGGGTCTTGCGCTCGGTTTCTTCGAGAATAGCAATGGGATGCTCTCGGTAGGACAAGTCTTGTTGAAGATCAATCTCTTCAAACGGAATCATGCATTCAGGAGTCTTGAAGCACTTGCGGAGTTTAGACACATGGAACACATCATGGACATTGGCGAAGTTGGAAGGGAGCTCAAGTTCATAGGCTAGATCGCCTCTTTTGCCAAGGATCTTGAAAGGCCCGACGTATCTAGGAGCAAGCTTTCCTTTGATACCAAATCTTTGGGTGCCTTTCATCGGAGAAACACGGAGATAGACATGATCACCAATGTTGAAGGCCAAATCACGATGCTTGCCATCATAGTAGCTCTTCTGACGCGACTGAGCGGCCTTGAGATTCTCACGTATGACTTTGCACATTTCTTCGGCTTCTGAGATCAAGTCATTGCCAAGAAGTTGACGTTCGCCTGTCTCGGACCAGTTGAGAGGGGTACGACACTTTCTGCCATAGAGGATTTCAAACGGAGCTTTGCCTGCACTTGCTTGAAAGCTGTTGTTGTAAGAGAACTCGGCAAATGGAAGGCAATCTTCCCATTTCATGCCAAAAGATATGACACAGGCTCTGAGCATGTCTTCTAGAATCTGATTCACTCGCTTGACTTGACCACTAGTCTGAGGGTGAAAAGCAGTGCTGAACCTGATCTTAGAGCCCATGGCAGACTGAAAGGAGTCCCAGAACTTGGAAGTGAACAAACTTCCACGGTCTGAGGAGATAACTTGAGGAATTCCATGTAAAGACACAATTCTGGAAGTGTACAATTCTGCCAGTTGAGCTGCATTGATTGATTCTTTGACTGGAAGGAAGTGAGCGACTTTGGTAAGCTTGTCAATCACCACGAAGATAGAATCATTCCCTCTCTTGGACTTAGGAAAGCCAGTGACGAAATCCATTTCAATGTGGTCGAATTTCCACTCGGGAATAGGAAGAGGTTGGAGAAGACCGGCTGGACGTTGATGCTCTGCCTTCACTCTTCTGCAGACATCACATTCATTCATGAATTGGGCAATCTCCCTTTTCACGCGAGTCCACCAGTAAGATTGCTTGAGGTCTTGGTACATCTTGGAACTGCCAGGATGAATGGAAAGGAGAGAATCATGTGCTTCGTCCATTATGAGCTTCCTGAGATCGCCTTTGGGAACAACAAGTCTGTCCTCAAAGAACAAGGTATCTCTCTCATCAACGCGATAGCACTTGTATTTAGGAGTACCCTTTGCAATACCATGTTTCACTTTCTGCACCATAGCATCACTGAGTTGGGCCTCACGGATCTGATCTTCCAAGGTAGGAGCAACTTGAAGATTTGCAAGAAAACCTTGCGAAACAACTTGGAGGTTGAGCTTCTTGAATGCTTCACAAAGCTCAGGCTGGAACGGCTTGATAAGAAGGCTGTTGCAATATGCCTTTCTGCTCAAAGCATCTGCAATCACATTCGCCTTGCCAGGAGTGTATTCGATGCCAGGATCATACTCTTGGATCATTTCGACCCAACGAGTCTGGCGGAGGTTCAGATTCGGCTGTGTGAAGATGTACTTCAAGCTCTTGTGATCGGTGAAGATGTCGACTTTTCTGCCCAACAAAAGATGTCTGCACGTAATCAAAGCATGTACCACAGCTGCTAGTTCAAGATCATGTGTGGGGTAGTTCTTCTCACTTGGCTTAAGTTGACGAGAAGTGTATGCCACAATTCTCTTGTCCTGCATAAGCACACCACCAAGACCTTGAAGAGAAGCATCACAGAATACTTCATAGGGCTTGGACTCATATGGAGGAGTAAGTACTGGAACAGAGACGAACTTTTCTTTGAGAGTTTTGAATGCCACTTCACAATCTGGAGACCAGTAGTACTTGAGATTCTTCTGCAGCAAGTTGGAAAGAGGCTTGGCAATCTTGGAGAAGTTCTCAAAAAACCTTCTGCAATAGCTGGCAAGACCAAGGAAGCTTCGAAGTTGCTTGACGTTCTGAGGAGCTTCCCAGTTGATAATTGCTTCAACTTTCTCGGGGTTCACCGCAATACCGTCAGCGGAGATGATATGGCCCAGATACAAGACCTTATTGAGCCAAAATTCGCACTTGGAGAACTTGGCATAGAACTTATGTTCACGGAGTCTCTCGAGAACGAGACGGAGATGCTTTTCGTGATCTTCTTCATTCTTGGAAAATACCAAAATGTCATCCAGATACACAAGCACAAACTCGCCGGTGTAGGGGTTGAAAATGTAGTGCATCATTCTCGAGAAGGTAGGTGGAGCATTGGTGAGACCAAAGGACATGACTGTATACTCATATGAGCCGTAGCTCGTTCTGAAAGCAGTCTTGGGGATATCTTCCTCGCGGATGCGAATTTGGTGATAGCCCATTCGGAGATCGAGCTTCGAGAACACTTTAGCTCCTTTGAGCTGCTCAAACAGTTCGTTGATGTTGGGGAGCGGATACTTGTTCTTTATTGTCTTCTTGTTCAATGGCCGGTAATCAACGCAGAGACGCTCCGTGCCATCCTTCTTCTTGAAAAATAAGACACCACAGCCCCAAGGAGACGTACTAGGCCTGATCAGACCCATACGCTCCTGTTCATCAAGTTGTTTCTTCAACTCCTTCAACTCTTTAAGAGAGAGCTTGTACGGACGCCGGCATGCTGGCTCAGTACCCGGCTCGAGTTCAATGACGAATTCCAATTGACGGTGTGGAGGCATGCCTGGAAGTTCTTGAGGAAAGACGTCTTCGTATTCGTTAACCACCGGAATTTGAGATATGGCATTCATTTCGCCCTTGTCATTGAGAGAGAAAAGCCTGATTGTGTTATCCTTGGAGGCAAAGATAATCACATCTTCATCAGGATGAGTAATCCTGACTTCCTTCTGTGCACAGTCAATTTGAGCATCATGCTGAGAAATCCAATCCATCCCGAGGATGAGGTCAATGTTGGAATTGCCAAGAACCACCGGTTTAGCCAAAAATCGATAATCACCCATGCGAATAGATACATCCGGAGCAAATATCTTTGAATGCATTAGTTTGCCCGGAGAAACAACTGACAATTCCCTTGGCAAACTTTTGGTGACAATGTTGTGCTTGGATGCAAATGGATATGACATGAAAGAACATGAAGCACCCGAATCGAACAACACTTTAGCTGGAAAAGAGTTAACTGAAAGGTTACCCAAAATCACATCAGAAGAATTCTCTGCTTGCGCTGCATTCATCAGATTCACCCTTGCAGACTTAGGATTATGCTTGACGATAGCTGTACTGACAGGTGGAGGAGGCGGAAGGCGCCTTGGGTTGGGGCACTTGTTAGCATAGTGACCTTTCTGAGTGCACTTGTTGCAGACCACTTCTGAGAGAGGACGGTAATGAGAACCACTTGACTTGGAACCTTGAGACTAAAACTGATTCTTTGACTGGATGCTCGGGTTGGGTGGGTGGTAGAAACCACGTCCACTAGAGTTCTTGTTGCTGTTGTAGGGAGCTCGGATCACTGGAGGAGGAAGCCAAAATTTCTGTTGCTTCGCGACGACTTGAGAAGATGAGGACGAGTGAACGGCATCTCGAATCCTCTTTTTGGAAGCCTCCATCTTGAGCTGGGCTGCCTCTTGCTTAAGCGCCATGTTATAGAATTTGTCGAACTCATCAGGCTCGAACAAGGTGAGAGCAAGTTGAAGTTCATCCTTGAGACCTCCCCGGAACTGATAGATCTTGCTCTTGGCATCTGGGATGTCTTGCTTAGCATAGCGGGCAAGATTCTGGAACTTGACATTATACTGGTAGACAGTCATAGAGCCTTGCTTCAGGTTGCGGAATTGCTCACGCATATCCTCGATGACACTTGTTGGAATGTGGTGAGAGCGAAAGTCCTTGCAGAAATCATCCCAAGAGATCACACGCCCTTCTCTGGAGTCTTTGTACTGCTGCCACCAGTCAGCTGCTTGGTCCTTGAGTTGGAAGGCTGCAAATTTCACATAGTCCTTAGGCCTTACGTTGCTGCACTCAAAATGCTTCTTGATATCAGTGATCCAATCTTCAGCATCGAGAGGGTCGACACAGTAACTGAAAGCCTTTGGTTGATTGGCCAAGAACTGGTTGAGCGTAGCATGGTGCTGCAGGTTGAAGAAATTGCCTTGGTTCCCTGGAGCACCCTGATTTGCTTCATTTGCTTGCATTTGCTGCATCATCTGCATCAACATCTGGGTGTTCTGATTTCTAGTCTGCATAATCGCTCTCCAGGCCTCAGACGGAGGAGGAGGGGAAGGAGGACGATCTGGAACCTCTTTACCCTCTGGGTTAGCGTTGGGAACCCGTTTCGGAGCCATCCTGAAAGAAATGACCACCAATCCACGATTTGATTGAAAGAAGGTATAAGCTGAAACAACGGATAGAAATGCAACATAGTCTTCACAAGAATCATTCGAACAAGAGGAACGAATGAAATTCTCAGCCTAATGATAACAACAATCTTCACGAGAAGCCACATAGGGGACAAAAGGTAAATAAGAAAAAACAACAAGGTACGGATGGAACAAACACAAGATAGGAGCTTCGTTCGACATCTTTGTGCAGAAAGCTTATGAACGCGTTACGAAAGGGTTTTGCAATCCCCGGATCAGCATAGCCAAGGACCCTTTAAGATGCAACTCCCGATCGGAACATCGGCCATAAAACCACTTCACTCAATGTAGAACCCCGAACTCGCTAACCTGCATTCGTTGGAAGAATGCCTACGATCTACTGGATAAACCCACCTATTAATTTCCGAAAGTTTCCAGTTATGCAATCAGGTGTTGGGGATACAGGGGAAGCACCGCGCAATCAACTCTAATCCTACATCCAGCTGTATCCATCCTTCAACACATAACCAGTTGTTCTCGGAAACCGTCTACCTCGGACCTTCGAAAAGCATCCACTATACAAAGCTATGGCAATACTCCCGAACTACCTCCCCAGTACTGGGTGATGTCGGGGTTATCTTGCCACTAACCATATAGGAGAGTTTTCGATGTCGGCCGTCTTACGTATTCTAGTACTGCCACGATATACTTGTGACGACAATACCCCGAAGCTCAACTCCCCGGGACACTGCCACAACCCCTAATTTCAGGAGGCATCGAGAACAATATTCTCGTCACAAAGACATCGAAACAATCCAACAATACTCGCGAGATTCCTAAAAAAAATTTGGTGCAATTTTTGAAAGTAGAAGTGGCAAGAGTAGTCGTCAGGAGTCCTCACCAGAATGAAAGGGGATGAGAAGCAAAGAAATCCTACTCTCCGATATAAATATATGACTCAAAACATTTTCAGTGTGTGCCTAGACTCGACCGTCAACGATTCGATCAATCAGTGGGGGCTTCTAGGCCGGAGAAGGCTCTGAATACCAACTTGTAATGCCCAGGATGGGACTATATCTCCTATGTGTCGAGGCACGACTTAAAGATATAAGCCCATTCTGGAATGATCGCAAGTTCGGTATCTTTGCACATCTCATGTAAAAATGGGGATGTAAAACATAAAAGATAGTTGGCTTACACTCGCCACGTCACACAAATTCATTACATGTTCAAACATCATTTAGATAAACATCACAGCCCATCTAAGGGTAAGATCCAAATGACAAGATACCAAACATAACATTAAACCACACGTCTAGATCGAATCCTAGTAGAAGCTCTACTGATCAACCGGATAGTTCACATAGTAACGGCTACGCTCCTCGTCGTACTCCCAGTCTAGCTCAGTGCCATCGCCTGTGTAGCTCACCATCGTACCTGCATCTGGTGTGTTGAAGTAACTGTGAGCCACAGAGGACTCAGCAATCCCGTTCCCGGGTAACACGACTATTTAAGCCTTGGGTGTGGAACAAGGCTGAAGAAAGAACAAGAGGTTGCAGCAGCACTAGCCTAGCTTACGTAAAAGAGAGCGAGAACAGAAGGTGCCTCGGTCGAGAGATGATCACGAAGTGATCCTAACTAAATCATGTCAATCATAACCCCACCGTGTTCATCTCCCGAATCCCTTTCGGAAAATGACCGTCACGGTACTCACGTTGGTAGTGTATTGGAACATGGTGTCAAGTTTTCTACAACCGGATAAGCTCCCATCTGCCACATAACCGCGGGCACGGCTTTCGAAAGTTCATAACCCTGCAGGGGTGTTCCAACTTGGCCCATGACAAGCCCACGATCCGCGGAGTCGCAACTCCAAGGTGGGAAGGCCCGAGTATTCTCGGAATCCCATGCTCAAGATACTCCGACTAAGGTAAGGCTAATCCAGCAAATCCTCCCGGCGTGCCGACAACCTGACAGTAGCCGCGCGTATCTAGTCTCAGGCCACGACCGGATGGGCGATCCCACAGGTTTTTACCAGACCTTGAGTTCCCTCGAGGTGGCCCCGCGTAACCCCCAGTTTGGACCAACACTCATGTGGAGCACTGGCCCGGGTTTTTGATTAAGAAAGAGGGTTAATTACTCCCTACGTAAGTTTTTTTAGTTATTAGGCAAATAGTACCAATGTTGGGACTTGCTGGAAAAGACTTAGAACTTAGCAGTTTATCGAGGGGGTCCCATAACCCCAACCGTGTGAGGAACGCATAATCAAGGAACATAACACCAGTTTATACGGTTCCTAGCGGCATGAGTGAAACAAATCACCAAGCAAAAGGCTTAGCCTTCCACCCATTACCAATATATAGATGATTTCATTAATAATTAATATAGTGTGATATCCCAACAAGCTTCAACAAGAAGCAAGAATCTTCAATCTTCACCTGCAACTAACAATGCTATAAGAGGGGCTGAGCGAAGCCTACGTATAGCCAATCAATGGTTTGCATAGGTAGGGTGGTTAAACAGGTTCATGGTTACAAATAGGAGGCTGACAGGAAAAACATGGGCATCGAGGCAAAACTATAGATCGAGACTTCTAGCAATAGGCAAAGATAGTAATGTTATCGGGGTTCGGTCATCTTGCCTGAAGAGTTGTCGATGGGATCGTAAGAGGGGTCTGATACGTCCAAAACGTATCTATAATTTCTGCTTGCTCCATGCCACTTTTGGGTGATATTGCTATGATATTCATACACTTCCATACACTTTTGATCATATTTGGACTAACTTACTAATCCAGTGCACCCCAGTGCCAGTTTCTGTTTTAGGCTATTTTTGTATTTCAGGTTTTTACGTTTCGAGAACTGCCCAGAAAAATCCAGAAAAATTATATAAAAAATCAGCGAACCGGAAACAACACTGCGTCCGAAGGGCAGCCTGGGGGGCCACAGGGGCTCCAGGCGCCCTGTGGGCGCCCCCCCCCCCTGGGCCGCGCCGGGGGGGGGGGGGGCGCCTGGGCCCCCCGAGGCTCCCCCGGTGCCCAACTTTGGCATATATTTAAAGGGTCCTCCGCAACCCTCGGAACAGGACTTCTTTTCACGATCCCATCTCTGTTCCGCCGCCGCCGCCGCTTCCAAGATCGGGAGCACCAGGAGAACTCTTCCCGGCACCCTGCCGGAGGGGAGGATCACCACCGGGAGCTTCTCCACCACCATGGATGCCTCCCGGATGACTCGTGAGTAGTCTCCCTTGGACCATGAGTCCATGACCAGTAGCTATGTGATGTTCTCCTCCCGTTCTTGTGCTTCACTAATTAGTCCTCGTGAGCTGCCCTACATGATCGAGGCACCTATGTAATCCTTATGTTGTTGCTATGTTGAGTTTGCTGGGATCCGATGGATTATGAGATTATGTTCAGATTGATCTTGAGTACTATATTTGATTCACCTCTTTTATATTTTAGTTCATAAGTAATTCTTGCATGTTCTCCGTTGTTATTTATTGCTTTGGCCGAGTAATAGGTAGTGACTCCAAGAGGGAACGTTATGCTCGATTGTGGGTTCATGCCCCTCGATGACTAGCTTGAGTGACAGAAACATGAGTCTAGGGGATGTGCTGTTGCCACAAGGGGGAAAACAACGGTGCTTGTGCCCGCGGGTGCAAGGATTGTTTTCTTTACGCAAAGTTCTTTTAATGCAGTTGTCTGTTGCATTGAGTTTACACTATGGGTGGGACTCGCAACTTAATACCAGCGAGATGTTCTGGATAGATATCTCAAGGTGGATGATTAGTAGTAGATATTGATGGATTTCGGTCTACTTACTTTGGCGTACCGCCCATGCTTTGAACCTCAACCTTTCTTGCAATGTAATCAGCATTTGTATGCGCTCGTGGGTCCTGTCAATTGCCCAGCTGTAATTTGTTTACCTCACATAGCTGTTTTATCGTCTTTTTGGAGAGAGACATCACTAGTGAACATCATGAGACTCTGGTCCATATTACTATCATTGATCACATCCACTATTTACTTTTCGCTATTTACTTACTATTGCAAAACACTATCTATCACTACTATCATATTGCTTTTAACCCTTTGTGAACTACAAGGCCGGAGAGATTGACAACCTCTCTGTACCCGTTGGGAGCAAAGTTATTTGTATCTGTGTGCAGGTCCACGTTGATTGCTAATTGCGCCGTTAGCAATTGACACCTACTTGTTGAACCTAGGAGTCTCTGGGGATTCGATCCTTGGCATCTTTGCTAGGGGAAAACACTTCTACTTACTGCATCTTACACCTTCCACTTGGGGTAACCAACGAGGGGTTCGAGGCCCATCAAGGAGTATTTTCTGGCGCCGTTGCCGGGGACTCCACTCTTCAGGATAGGGGAATTGCATGCTATCTTTTACCTTTGCTTTTTAGTCTTGTTAGTTTACTTTTTATTTTTGCTTTAGTTCCTTTTATCGAAAATCACAAAAATAGTTATCTTGCTTGCTTGCTACTATGGGTTCTACCAAAAACACTAAATGGGAGGAGTACACCCCTACTTCCATTGCCCCACTTATCTCTGACGGGATTTACAAAAAAAATAAACCTTGTGATTACACTAGTTATGACGGAGAGTTATGCCCATGGCATGGTCTTCCAGGAAAAAAGTATGAGCCTCAGTTTAAAATTGCTACTAAGTTTCCCGAAACTTGGGAAGATGTTCAAACTCTTATAATAGAGAGCGAATTAAACAAAGAGGATGACACTACAATTCTGCCCACTAATGATAAAATTGATTTTGATAATTGTAGTATTTCAGAAGTTGTCGCCTTCCTACAAGGAATGGCTAAGGATCCCAACACTAGCACGCTTAATCTTGCCTTCACAGAGCATATCACTAATGCTCTTATCAAAGCTAGGGAGGAGAAACTTAGAGTAGAAGCCTCCATACCTAGAAAGCTAGGAGATGGTTGGGATTCTATGATTAAAATTAAGATAAACAACTTCTCATGCTATGCTTTATGTGATATTGTAGCTATACCTCTGTTATGCCCAAAAGAATATATGATATGCTTAAATTGAAACCTTATGATTCTTGTTCTTTTGGTGTTCGTCTCGTTGATTCTTCCCTAAAGAAACCTTTGGGGAAGATCGACGATGTTCTTATTGTTGTCAATGATAATTATGTGCCCGTTGATTTCACTATTATGGATATTGAATGTGATCCTTCATGTCCAATTATTTTGGGACGTCCCTTTTTGCGCACCGTTGGTGCTGTCATTGACATGAAAGAGGGTAATATAAAATTTCAGTTTCCTCTCAAGAAAGGGATGGAACACTTCCCTCGTAAGAAGGTCAAGTTACCTTTTGAGTCCGTTGTACGGGCTAGCTATTCTTTTACTCTTGATAAAACTTGATCTATGCATTATGCCTAGCTTAAAGGCATAAAAGAAAGCGCTTTTGGGAGGCAGCCCACATGAATAAATTTTTTGCTTTTGTTGTGTCTTGATGTTGTTTACTGCTGTAGCATCATCATTGTATCTTTGCTTTTCATATTTGTGCCAAGTATAGCCTCTGATTGCTAGAAAGTTCAAAAGTTGTGAGGTGCTGTCTAGGAAACAGATTCTGTCCTTGGATAGAAAAATTCGTATAAAATCACCAGATCATCGTTTTGGTCTGAATTTTTTCTACAGCGTTCTCTATATAATTTTCTTTCGTGCATCAGTTCGGAGTTTTTTGATTTGAGTTGCAGAAGTATCCCGAACAGGTCAATTACTGCCTGCTGTTCTGTTTTTCACAGATTCTGTCCTGTTTTGCCTTACCTTCACTTTGCAAATTAAGAACTTGCTTTTTCTTTGCAAAAACCTTTTGGCAATCTTGAGAAACAGTAGAACTTCAAGAATATCCTTATTTCCAGCAAGGTATAATTATTTTATTAAGGGTACTAACCTCGCTAATCAGATTATGATGAGTTGTGTATGAAGGGAGTTTTCAAGTGTGCGAGGGAAGATGATAAAAAGATTCAGGAGTGTCAAGCACTCAAGCTTGGGGATGCCCCCGTGCACCCCCAAGAAATATTCAAGGAGACTCAAGCGTCTAAGCTTGGGGATGCCCCCGTGCATCCCCTTCTCCATCAACATTATCAGTTCGTCTTTCGTTTCGCTATATTTTTATCACTTCATATGTTATGTGCTATGCTTGGAGCGTCTTGCTTTTAGTTTTCTTTTTAGTTTTTCATAACGAGTCGGAACCCAGCATTCCTTTATGTGGGAGAGAAACACGCTCCACCTCTACCTAGAACATTACATAGAATTTTCATGTCTATCTATGCTGTGTGTGTTCTTTGTCTTTTAATAGCTACTATCGTGCTCTGCTCTTAGTATTCATGCTTATCTTTTCGAGAGCTTCTATTTAGTTGGTTGCTTGAACTCTCTTTAATTACCATGCACACCTTATTAAGAGAGTTTGCTTCCGTTGCATGGGTTAATGTGTCTATGATAAAGATGCTACTTTCATAATGGTGCTTAGTAGTTCAGGTTTTCTTATGGTTAATCTCAAATAGCTAGGGGGTTCCCAATGTGTTATTGGAATACCAACTTCGTTTGTTTGCCTATGATGTGGTATGGTTTAGTAATATCTTCCTTCGAGAATTTATTTTGATTGACTTGGCGTATGCTCACGCATATTCAAGACTGTAAAGAAAGTCTGTCAAGCCTTGATGATCTTTTGTTTCTAAGTAGCGATATAACTACCATGCCTGATTCAATATTGCTTTGTCGCTCTGCATGATTATGACCGTCATTGCTCTCTTAGTTGGTCGCTCCCAGTCTTTTGCTAACCTCCACCTGCACTAAGCAAACTAACCATGCAATACATAGCTCATGGGAAAGTAGCCTAAAAACTATTGTGGTAAAGAATATGTTGCCTATGTATCTTATTTCTTATAAGTTGCTTGCTGAGCGGTAACCATGTTTCTGGGGACGCCATCAACTGTCACACTTTTGTTGAATATCATGTGAGTTGCTATGCATGTTCGTCTTGTCTGAAGTAAGGGTGATTTACCGTGGGTTGAATTAATATGCATATTGTTAGAGAAGAACATTGGGCCGCCAACCAAAGCCATGCATCATGGTGGAAGTTTTAGCTTGGACCTTAATCCTCAATCTCTCATGAGAATATGCTTATGCATTAAAGAGGAGTCCATCATCTATTTTCTATGTTGTCCCGGTATGGATGTCCTCAAGTTGAGATTTATCAAAAACGAGAAATCAAAAGTGATCTATCTCCTTGGACCTTTGTACAGGTGGCATAGAGGTACCCCATTGTGACACTTGGTTAAAACATATGCAATGCAATGATAACCCATGGGGATCCGAGCTAATTAGGACAAGGAGCGAGCACTATTAGTATTCGATGCATGAGGCTTGCAACTTATAAGATGTTTTATACATGACACATATGAAGTACTACTACCGTTGACACAATTGCTTCCATGTTTTCAAATTAAAAAGCTCTAGCATTTAACCTTTCTTTTACCTTTATGTTGAAGCACCAACTACTGAGAGCATGATTGTCATTCTGAGTGTAATGTGCATTGTCCCAAAGTAGCATTGTCTTTTGCATGATTGTGATATCGTTTATTCTGAAATGATTGTATCTAGTCATCACTTAAACCTTGAAGGTGCCCTTGCATTTATGTTTTGCATCACTAAAGGGGGCAAGCTAGATTTCACTTTATCATATTTGCACATCATGTTCATTGCAAATCTTTTTGATGTTTCAGTTTCATGTTGTAAAACTTTCAGTCATTTGTGATTTTCTCTTGAGACAACTTAATTACTTTAGAATCATTGTCTTAGTAAGCTTTTGTCATATGACTATGAGAAAGTCCTATATGGTTAATAGCATGTCACCACAGAAATTATTCTTGTTATCATTTACCTACTCGAGGACGAGCAGGAATTAAGCTTGGGGATGTTGATACGTCCAAAACGTATCTATACTTTCTTCTTGCTCCATGCCACTTTTGGGTGATATTGCTATGATATTCATACACTTCCATACACTTTTGATCATATTTGGACTAACTTACTAATCCAGTGCACCACAGTGCCAGTTTCTGTTTTCGGCTGTTTTTGTATTTCAGGTTTTCACATTTCGAGAACTGCCCAGAAAAATCCAGAAAAATTATATAGAAAATCAGCGAACCGGAAACAACACTGCGTCCGAAGGGCAGCCTGGGGGGGGGCACAGGGGCTCCAGGCGCCCTGTGGGCGCGCCCCCCTGGGTCGCGCCGGGGGGGGGG
>LR738710.1:477528952-477588571 GCA_902687465.1 Secale cereale | reverse complement strand
GGGGGCGCCTGGGCCCCCCGAGGCTCCCCCGGTGCCCTACTTTGGCATATATTTAAAGGGTCCTCCGTAACCCTCAGAACATGACTTGTTTTCGCGATCCCATCTCTGTTCCGCCGCCGCCGCCGCTTCCAAGATCGGGAGCACCAGGAGAACTCTTCCCGGCACCCTGCCGGAGGGGAGGATCACCACCGGGAGCTTCTCCACCACCATGGACGCCTCCCGGATGACTCGTGAGTAGTCTCCCTTGGACCATGAGTCCATGACCAGTAGCTATGTGATGTCCTCCTCCCGTTCTTGTGCTTCACTAATTAGTCCTCGTGAGCTGCCCTACATGATCGAGGCACCTATGTAATCCTTATGCTGTTGCTATGTTGAGTTTGCTGGGATCCGATGGATTATGAGATTATGTTCAGATTGATCTTGAGTAATATATTTGATTCACCTCTTTTATATTTTAGTTCATAAGTAATTCTTGCATGTTCTCCGTTGTTATTTATTGCTTTGGCCGAGTAATAGGTAGTGACTCCAAGAGGGAACGTTATGCTCGATTGTGGGTTCATGCCCCTCGATGACTAGCTTGAGTGACAGAAACATGAGTCTAGGGGATGTGCTGTTGCCACAAGGGGGAAAACAACGGTGCTTGTGCCCGCTGGTGCAAGGATTGTTTACTTTACGCAAAGTTCTTTTAATGCAGTTGTCTGTTGCATTGAGTTTACACTATGGGTGGGACTCGCAACTTAATACCAGCGAGATGTTCTGGATAGATATCTCAAGGTGGATTATTAGTAGTAGATATTGATGGATTTCGGTCTACTTACTTTGGCGTACCGCCCATGCTTTGAACCTCAACCTTTCTTGCAATGTAATCAGCATTTGTATGCGCTCGTGGGTCCTGTCAATTGCCCAGCTGTAATTTGTTTACCTCACATAGCTATTTTATCGTCTTTTGGGAGAGAGACATCACTAGTGAACATCATGAGACTCCGGTCCATATTACTATCATTGATCACATCCACTATTTACTTTTCGCTATTTACTTACTATTGCAAAACACTATCTATCACTACTATCATATTGCTTTTAACCCTTTGTGAACTACAAGGCAGGAGAGATTGACAACCTCTCTGTACTCGTTGGGAGCAAAGTTATTTGTATCTGTGTGCAGGTCCACGTTGATTGCTAATTGCGCCGTTAGCAATTGACACCTACTTGTTGAACCTAGGAGTCTCTGGGGATTCGATCCTTGGCATCTTTGCTAGGGGAAAACACATCTACTTACTGCATCTTACACCTTCCACTTGGGGTAACCAACGAGGGGTTCGAGGCCCATCAGGGTCCTCGTTCTCAACCTCGGTAGTAACCTCGTGCTCGTACTCATACTCGGTCTCAGCTTTCGGCTCTACTCAAACACAAGAACACAAGGCAACGAATAAAAAAAGATGCAATGCGCAGAAAAATTACTGGATGCATGACTGATGCACTATGGAAGCAAAACAGATGCACTATGGAAGCACAGAAAGTCTACTTAGGAAGCACAGTGTTACAGCACAACAATATGCATCAAGAAAAATGCTTCAAAACATGATAATAATAGGATAATATGAATCTACATGTAAAAACACACAAGTTACATATAGGACTTGCTCAAAACGGAGCAACGGGCTAAAAGTCACACCCGAAACAATAAACATGCACAAGTTGAAAAAAACAGCCACATAGCAACTTCGGAGAAAGAGATAAATGGCCTACATCGCTCAAACATCTTGGCAAGGAGCATGGACATAAACTAGACATATCCTACAACAAACAATTCCATTGGAGCATCCCCAAAGGAGCCATGGATCAATAGCAACAAGCTATGACATATTGAACTTGACAACAAAAACCTGACAGCAGTAATTTGTTGCAACTTGAGAGCAAAAGTTAAATATGCTACAGCCACTCAAATAAGCATGTGAGAGCATGAATGGATAGCAAACAATATATACAACAAGGAATCATCAAGAGTCACCCCAAAACTATCATGGATTGGCCTAGAACAACAAGCAAACATGGCATCTGGAAATTACAGATTCCAGACTTAGTGAAATTTCACTAAGTGTTAAAACAGCAGTTTCATCATGGCATCTTTCAGAGCAAGTTTAAGTCACCTCAAAGCAAAGCATGGCAAGTGGTAAGCACCACAGCAAAGTACTCATGATGGTGAATCCAAAACATCTAAGCATGCATCGAGGGGACAAACACATCAATAGCAACGAGCTCCTCTATGAGGCATCTCGTAACAAGGTAAACAACATAACAGCCACATAGCACTTTGCAAAGGAGTTAAACATGGCAAGATGAAATCTATCATGCAAGCTAAAGCAATCAACATGTAGAGCATTTCATGACGAACACGTGGACATATCATTTGCATCATTTGGATAAACATGCACCAAGTTATCACATTGCAAAGATGGCATGAAAACAACTACTAACAGCAGTTTATAACAAGTAGCACTCTTCCCACAGATATTTAAGCATCTAGATGACCTCAAACATGCATAGCACAATGGAACAAAACGTAGTACAAGTCTCCACGAACAATTTGACATATCATTCACTCAAATCGGACCATCACACAAAAAGTTATCACTAAAACAAAATAGCATTAGACAATAAAATACTGGGGACTTAGTGGATTTCGGAGGCAACCTCAGGTCAAACGGCGGCGCGGACCGGGCTGGTGGAGGCGGATCGGGCCGGCGGGAAGCGGATCGGGCCCGCGGCTGCAGACGGATCGGCCGGCGGCGGACTGGGCTCCGCGGAGTGGGCTGCGCGGCCCACCTGGCGGAGGGAGGCTGGGGTTGTCCGGCTGGCTCGGCTCGGGCCTTGCGGGCGAAGGAGGCCGGCCCAGGGAGCGGGATTGGCCCGGCGGGCTCGATCTGGTGAGGCGGCTGGCGGATCGATCGGGGCCTGGCTCCCCCCGATCCGATCTGGACGGCGGCGTTGACTCGGGTCGGGCGCGCTGGAGTGGGCTTCGCGGAGAGGCTTCGTGCCGACCTGGGCCCTAGGGTTTTGGCCCAGGCGTGGCGCCGGATCGGATCGCTGCGCGCTCGAGGATCCTCCTGATCCCTACGAGCGGTGGCGGCGGCTGGCTCGCTGGGACGAGCGGCAGGGGACCCGGCGGGGCCTGGCGAAGAGGCCGGCCGGCGAGGGAACGGCGGGCCGCGGCGGTGAGGTGGAGGGCGGCGGCCGGCGGGGAAGGCGAGGGGCGCCGGCGGTGAGGTAGGAGGAGGGTCCGGCCGGTGAGGTGGTGGCGCCGGCCGGCGGCGCGGCGGCGGTGAGAAGCTCCGGTGGCGGCGGCGAGCTCCGGCGAGGTATTCCGGCGAGCTCCGGCGGCTGGAGGAAGAAGATGATGGACTAGGGTTTTTAGGGCAAAAATTGGGGAAGATGGACAAATATATAGGCACAAGGAGCTAGGGTTGTCCAAATGAGGTAAGGTTTTCAGCCACATGATCACAATTAGATGGCCTAGATGAAGGGAGGGGTTTGGGTTGGTTTGGTGGGCTGTTGGAGGGGTGTCTTGGGCCTCAAAGAGGGGGTACATTCAGCCCACGAGAATAACTGTTGGAGTAGCAAAACAAACTCCCAACGCGACGAGATTCGACAGGCGGGTTACACACACCAAAACAACATCGCACGACAAGTCTCAACCCAAAACGGAAACGTTACACGGCTAAACACCAAAGTAGGCCTCGGGGATGCCACAGACACGTGAGAGAGCTCCGGAACTCGAAACGGACAACAGAAAGAAATGAGTAGCACTGGATGCAAACGACAACACAAAGCAATGCAATGCACATGAATACATGATATGAATGAATGCACACACGCAACACGACAAAACGAAGAAAACCCGAAAGACAAAGAAACCGAAATGGAATAGATGGAGCCATAGATATTATATTGCCCAAAAGGGAAAGTATTACATCCGGGGCATTACAGCGTCGTAGTGGTACTTGTCGTCTCATCATGTAGAGGTACTGGGCTCGGTCGTTGAACTTGACGAAAACCAACCGGAGGTAGCCGTACATTTTGCAGAGGAACTTGGCGACTCTCCTTGTTCGGTAGTCGTTCGACTCGGCATCAACAGCAGCAGCCTTGGCGCATCACGTGTAGACGTGCACTTGTTGGATCTAGAAGAGGAACTCGGCGCCCACGGGTGTTGCAACTGTAGTGTACCCATCAACGGAAAAAGGCAGCAATGATCCAGCTCGGGCAGGGAGGTGGTGCAAAGAAGGCGGTCGGCGATGGAGGCGTCAGCCCCTGCTTTGAAGCAGAGGCGAGGAGCTTGCCTCGAGCGACACCGGTGGAGCAAGGATCTTCGGTCGGCGAGGGCATTCTTGGGGACGACACGGGGCAGCGATGGCATCGGTAGGCGCGAAGGCGGCGGCGGTCGAGGTGCAGGCGAGGCCAGAGATGAGGAAGAGGCCGGCGCAGCTGCGAGAAGGACTGGTCGCGCGCAGAGGGCGGCGGCCCGCTGGTTAGGGTCGAGGGGTTCGGGCGCTGGGGAGCTCCTCGCCCTAGTGCGAGTGGCGACGAAGGACGCAGGGAGGGAAGCTTGGTGCAGGGCCGGCGGGAGCAGGAGGATGCCGAGGGGAAGGAAGGCGCGGAGGAGGAGAGGTGAGGGACGCGCTCGTCGAGAGAGGTCCGTGGGGGTGCGGGCGAGAGAGGCGGATCGAGGAGAGGAGCGCGCGGCGCTGGATGGGAGACGATGGAGAGGCTCGGGGTCGAGGGACCCTGGCGGCGCGAGCGAGGGAGAAAGAGGAGATGGAGCGCACGAGGGGAGCAGCTAGGTCGGGCCTTAGGGTTAGAAGGGGGGCGCGGCTGGGCCGCGGCCACGAGAAGGAGTTGGGCCGGCCTGCGGCTTGGAGGCCCAAAGCAGCGCAAGGGGCCCTTTCCTTTTTTACAAAAAAACAAAAGAAGACACAAAAACCCGATAATGAAAAGGAAAAATGGACAGGGGGTTATATGAAGAATAAGAAGGAAGTAAAAATATACTTGAACTCCTAGGTTTATGCACAATTTTAATAAACTAGTTTGGACATTTTTAAGGATATGAAAATAATTCAAGTTTGAATTAAATTCAAACTTGAGCCATTTTTGAACCCAACCAAAACAAGTCCAAAGGAACTAAAAATTGGCAAGGATGTTGAAGGCATGGTTGAGAATTGATAGGAAAAGAATGAACATTAAATTGGTGCAGGAAATAGAATGCAACAATTTAAATTGACTAACGAAGAAGGAGAAGAAGATGATCAAGCAAGGTTGTGGGAGTCAAAACTTGAAGTGAAACAGACATGGGGAATATTATGCAAGTGTGTGATGGTTGCTTCCAATAATGGAATATTTTTATAATATCTCCATAAATATTAGGAGGATATATATACAAAGAGAAGTCATCCTTCCCTCGATTTAAATGGACCGAAGGTCCACACGACTTATTTAGATGAGATGCAAAATTAAAGTCATGATGGCATGATGACATGATGCAATGCAAAATAAAAAACACAAGCACAAATGAAACACACGGGAGAACCCAGAACATCTGGAATCTTCTGGGACATCGGCCTTCGGGCGTCACAACTCTCCGACACTAACAGAGGATCTCGACCCGAGATCCGAGAGATGGCACCGGATAGAAACGAAAAAGAAGAGGTAAAACAAAGTTGCTTCTTCGACAAACGAGTGAAACCACGAACTTGAGAGGTTGACCAAATTGAAAGAAGAATACAACGGAGATGAACGAATATGAAAACTCCGTTAGAAAAGAGGAACAAGGAACATTACGAGAACCTTATAGGTTGAAAGACATGAAACAAGAGCTTACGAACCAAAAGAATATGAAACTGCAATGGTATAGCCAAGGAATAAGAATGACATAATTTGGACAGCACTCCGTCTGAAAATGGAAGGAATTAGCATGAACTTGAGAAGATTGGATGATCCTAGATGAAATCAACAACATATTGCCTCCGAAACAATCGAAGGAATGGCACAAGGGGTAAGGAAGGCTTCAGACAGCACTCCGGTTGAAAAGAGAGGCAAAACTTGATGAGATGAGAGAATTAGAATGGAGAATACAACACTCCGGATAAATAGATAAACAAGGAAAGAACATGATCTCGATAAAAACGAGATGATGGTTTGGAGAGATCAACATCACAATGCCTCCGGAATGAAAGAATATATACTAGGTCGTTGGAAAGAAAAGAACGGAGAAGAAAATGACAACTTCTCCCACGAATGAATTTTGAAAATCATCCTTACGAAGAAGGGTTGAACGGAGTTGTTGGAAAAATCAACAACAAAAAGAATAAGCTTGTTGTGGGCTTATGGAAAACATCTCAAAATTAAGGTGAAATTCTGCCACTACAAAATGATTGATTTGAGATGAGCGAAGAGATGAAAACTTTTTCCACCGAGAGGAGAAATGAAGAATTTGGGCCATTTATAAGCACCATAATAGCAACAATCCTTAGGGAAAGCTTTTAGGTGAAATACAACCCAAGTTAACTCCAACGAGGAATTTTAAGGTTGAAACAAATCTCATGAACGAAGGAAATGATGGGTTTACATATTTCATTCTTGATAACTTGTGAATCATGAAACATGAAGGAAATTGTCAAGAATGACACAACACCATCTCAAAAGATAAGGTAGAAAGAATTGCACTTCAAAATGCAAGATGGAGAATACTTGAGCTCGAACAAGAATCTTGATGAAGACTTCGAGGATGAATTAAATCATGATGAACCACCATGAAGAACTCCGGTAATGAAAGCATGTGAAGTGAAAGATGAAAAGAATAAGATTCAAGGCCTGCGGTGAATCATATGGAGCTTTGAAATGATATAATTGAAATAACTTGGAGCTCCGGAAAACAAGATGAACAACTTAGGACCGAGAATATGATATGATGGACAAGCTCTGGAAAAAGAGATTAATTACTTCGGGGAAATAAGAATAAGATTTATTGTATGCTTATCCTTCACCAAATTAAATTGATGACAAGCAACGGATTTGGCATTCTACTTATTCTAGTTGCAAAGAACTAAAGAGAGATCTAGCACAACCTTGGATAAATATTCAACGAAGCACCGGTAGGATTATGAAAAGAACAAATGAATTAATACGATAACAAGGAAGAGTAATCTTGAACGAACCATCGTAAGAATTGAGACCAGGTGAAGAAAGAGAATAATCCACCAGGAAGAATAAGCACTTGAGGAAAATTTACAAGAGAACGAAGAGATCGCGAACCGATTAAAGAATACTTGACAAAGCACCAGTAGAATATGGAAACGAACGAAGAGGCATCAATGAAGAATATTTGGAGGACGAAGTTGCAAGCTGAGAACGAAGAAATTTTCTGAAATGATGGCCTTCGGAGGATCACAATGGAAAGAATTCATGAAATGCTTCGGATGGGTATAAAAAGAATTCCTCACAAACGGAACAATAATGAGGATGGTATTAAGCTAGAACCACGAATCTTCAAGAGAACGGGCCAAGATTTAAGAAGAACTCTTCTTCGATCTTCAAATGCGAGAATGACGACGAGATACACCACCATGAATTGTTGAGCACTCCGGAATGAAGAATTAAAAAGGTTGAAACAATGGTGAAAAGAATTGAACGCGATCTTGGAGAAGGTATATGACTCATGTAATCCATTCTTACGTCACATTTGAAAAGAATTCTCTGGAAAAAGAAGAGTCAGGTAAGATCCTGGGAAAAGAACTGTGGGTTAGGGCCCACTCAAAAGAAATCATCGTTGAAAAAGATTGCTTAAGAGATATTACACCGGTTGAATTAAATGGCTTGAGTAAGATAACAATCCTCAAAATAGTTTGAACGGATTAAGGATGGAATTATAAATCTTGTGAGACATCTTGAACACTCCGGATATGAATAAGAGAGTTGAGTAAATAAGAGAGCCTTCGGATAATAATTTTTAACATGGGAAACCATGTTAAACAAAAATGAAGAGATATGATCATGACCAAGGCTTGAATTTATTCCACCGGAGAAGAAACGAGAACGGAGAATGATGAACTTGGAGCTCTCGAGCATCTTCACGATAAATCACCGGATAAGAACATTGATGGAAAAGAATGAAGAAACATCACGTGAATAAAGTGGATATTTCATTTGAGATTTCTTGCTCCATAAAGAAAAGGGTGGGAGGGTTGGGAAAACAAAGACAACTTGAGACGAACAAAATGGACACTGGTTGAAAAAGAATTTAACATGAAAATCTCGATGGTCAAGAAGAATTAGCACTCCCATAGAAATATGAGAACACCAATTAGGAAAGGTATGGAATCAACATTTGACATCGAAGCAACTCGAATACCAGAATCAAAACAAAAACAAAGGATAGATATGTTGCAACATTATCTTCACAATATCATCCGAACAGAGAATTGAACGAATGAATTCCGCAGGTACATCAACTTGTCGAGAAGCCACTTGGGAGTATAAAAGGTAAATAAAAACAACAAGGAGCAGATAGAACAAATACAAGATAGAGGCTTCATTCGACATATTCGTGCTGAAAGCTCATGGAACGTGTTACAAAAGGGTTTTGCAATCCCTGGATCAGCATAGCGAAGGACCCTTTAAGATGCAACTCCCGATCGGAACAACGCCCATAAAACCCCTTCACTAAATGTTGAACCCCGAACTCTATACCATGCATTCGTTGGAAGAATGCCTACGAACTACTGGATGAACCCACCTATTAATTTCCGAAAGTTTCTAGTTATGTAATCAGGTGTTGGGGATACAGGGGAAGCACCGCGCACTCAACTCTAATCCTACATCCAGCTGTATCCATCCTTCAACACATAACCAGTTATTTCCGGAAACCGTTTACCTCGGACCTTCGAAACGCATCTGCTATACAAGCTATGGCAATACTCCCGAACTACCTCCCCAGTACTGGGTGATGTCGGGGTTATCTTGCCACTAACCGCATAGGAGAGTTTTCGATGTCGGCCGTCTTAAGTATTCTAGAACTGCTGCGATATATTTGAGATGACAACACCTTGGAGGTCAACTCCCCGAGACACTGCCACAACCCCTAAATGACAGGAGGAATCGAGAACAATGTTCTCGTCACAAAGACATCGGAACAATCCAAACAATACTCACGTGATCCTAAAAAAAATTGGTGAATTTTGAGAGTAGAAGAGACAAGAGTAATCGTCAGGAGTCCTCACCAGAGTGATAAAGGGATGAGGAGTACAAAGAAGTCCTACTCTCCGATATATATATAGGACTCAAAACATTTTCATGTGTGTGCCTAGACTCAACCGTCAACGATTCGATCAATCAGTGGGGGCTCCTAGGTCAGAGAAGGCTCTGATACCAACTTGTAATGCCCAGGATGGGACTATACCTCCTACGTGTCGAGGCACGACTTAAAGGTATAAGCCCATTCTGGAATGATCTCAAGTTTTGTATCTTTGCACGACTCATGTAAGAATAGGGATGAAATTGCAAAAGGATAGTTGGCTTACACTCGCCACGTCACACAATACATTACATAAGCAAATCATTATTCAAAACATCACAACCCGACTACGGGCGAAGATCCAAAAGAAAGATACCAAATACATAAAGCCACATGTCCGAATCGCCCCTAGTAGAAACCACTACTGATCGTCGAAAACGTCACAAGCATACGACCACGCTCTTCATGGAACTCCCGGAAGTTCTGACCCATCTCCTGCGTCAATCTCGGCTGAACCTGCATCTGGTGTTGTAGTATCTGTGAGCCACGAGGACTCAGCAATCCCATAACCATGGGTATCAAGACTAGCAAAGCTTTATGGGTAGGAAGAGGTAAAGTGGTGAGGTTGCAGCAGCGGCTAAGCATAATATGGTGGCTAGCTTACGAGTACAAGAATAAGACGAGCATCTACGCAAACGGTCGCAAACTAGTAGTGATCGCCAAAGATCCTGAACTACCTACGAGTCAAACATAACCCCACCGTGTTCTCTTCTCAAAGTGAAAAGAGACTGTCATGGTTACTCACACAGTTGTGTGTTTTACTTCGGATCCTCTGTCAAGTTTTCTACAACCGGACATTAACAAATTCCAATCTGCCACATAACCGCGGGCACGGCTTTCGAAAGATCATAACCCTGCATGGGTGTCCCAACTTAGCCCATCACAACCTCTCACGATCAGCTGAAGTGATAAATATAATATCATCACCCCTTATCTTAGGGAAATCTGATCAGGCTCGGCATCCCGGTGCACAAGACATTTCGACAATGGTAAAACAAGTCCAGCAAGACCTCCTGGCGTGCCGACACCCTGATAGTAGCCGCGCGTATCTCGTCTCAGGCAACGTCCGGATGGGTGATGCTACAGGTAAAACCAGCCCTCGAGTTTCCACGAGGTGGCCCCGCAGGCTCCCCATTTGGGACCAACACCATCAACACTGGCCCCCCTGCTATGTAGAAAAAATACTCGGGGACGCGACCCCCTATGCAATTTTAATTAATTAATGAAGTTGTTATTATGAGGCAAATTAAAACCAATGTTGGGCCTTGTTGGAGGAGTTTTATTCAAAGACGAAGTGTCAAGGGGTCCCCATATACCCAACCGTGTAAGGAACGCAAAATCAAGGAACATAATGCCGGTTTATCGACGCCTAAGGTGGCATGAGTGGAACAAAACAGCGAGCAAAAGGCCAAGCCTTCCACCCATGCCCAGTATATAGGTGTGTTAATAATAATAATAGATATTGTGATATTCCAACAACAAGTTCCCACCTGGAACGATATTCATCTTCACCTGCAACTAACAACGCTATCAGAGGGGCTGAGCAAGCGGGTAACATAGCCAAACAATGGTTTTGCTAGGAAGGTGTCAAAGGTTATAGGTTTCATGGCAACAAGGAGAGGGGTTGACAATAAAGATGGGTAGCGCGACATATAATGATAGCATCGAGACACTAAGCATGGCAATGATAGTAAAGGTATCCAAGGGTATGGTCATCTTGCCTGGGATTCCGCAAGGAAGAAAAACGGGTCCATGAAGAATACGAAGAAGAAGCCTTGAAGAAGAACCACTAAAAGTCGAACGAATCCTCACGATCGCAACAGAACAAGCACTAACGAGAAGAAGCAATCAATACGGTAAACACACACAACGAGACATGACAATATGCTCAACTAAGTATGATGCAAGACAGTTCTATATAGGATGCACCACAAGTCTATACAGGAAGCAAAACATGGCAAGGTAGGAAGTACAGAAAAACAACACAAGTCTATACATGATGCAATACATGGCAAGGTGTGATGCAAGACAAGTCTATATAGGAAGCAATACATGGCAAGGTAGGAAGCACAGAAAAACAACACAAGCAACATGTCAATATGCTCAACCATGTAGGATGCAAGACAAGTCTATATATGATGCTAAACATGGCAAGGCAGGAAGCACTCAAAAACAACACAAGTCAACAAGTTTAAATGAGGCCGGAAACTACAACAACAATTCCGGAAAATCCCCATATGCATGTTTAGCAATTTTTAACAAACAACAATTCACACATTTTAATGTTGTTAACATGATGCGGATGACATGATCAAGTTTTTGCAATTTTTAGTAAAAGTTAACATGAAGAGATATGAAGTATTTGTCACCGTGGTGGAAAGAAAGGGGCCACGGCGGTGAATCCGAAAATGATGCCACGCAACATATCGGTACCGATAGCTCGTCAAGAGACCGGTGCAAAAGATAGCGGAGAGTGTGACATGCAAAAGAGATGGGGTGAACCCGGTTGCCCGGTTCCCACGGGTCGGCGACAAGGCAAACGAGGGCCACAACGGACACGATGCAAACATCCGATTCATCTCATACAACACAAGCAAACGTTCTCGGGTGTCGTCTCGCGGTATACCTTTGAAGCGAGCGTTTTCGGAGGGGGTTCGAGACGTAGAGGAAGTAGTGGTGCTCGCGGGTCGTGGTACCCGTTTTTTAGCCGTTCACGTATACGAAGATGTTCGGGGTCGACGGTAGAGGTACTTGGCGAAACGAACGTCTTCGGGGCGACGGTAGTGGTACATGCACGTAGTGGTACTTGGCGTCTCGGTCCGAAGGGGAACTTGGCGCGTCGTAGTATTACTTGTCGTCTCATCATGTAGAGGTACTGGGCTCGGTCGTTGCACTTGACGAAAACCAACCGGAGGTAGCCGTACATTTTCAAGAGGAACTTGGCGTCTCTCCTTGTTCGGTAGTTGTTTGACTCGGCATCAACAGCAACAGCCTTGGCGCATCACGTGTAGACGTGCACTTGTCGGATCCAGAAGAGGAACTCGGCGCCCACGGGTGTTGCAACTGTAGTGTACCCATCAACGGAAAAAGGCAGCAAGGATGCAGCTCGGGCAGGGAGGTGGTGCAAAGAAGGCGGTCGGCGATGGAGGCGTCAGCCCCTGCTTTGAAGCAGAGGCGAGGCGCTTGCCTCGAGCGACACCGGCGGAGCCAGGATCTTCGGTCGGCGAGGGCATGCTTGGGGGCGACACGGGGCAGCGACGGCGTCGGGAGGCGCGAAGGCGGCGGCGGTCGAGGTGCAGGCGAGGCCAGAGACGAGGAAGATGCCGGCACGACGGCAAGAAGGACTAGTTGCGCGCAGAGGGCGGCGGCCCGCTGGTCAGGGTCGAGGGGTTCGGGCGCTGGGGAGCTCCTCTCCCTAGCGCGAGTGGTGGCGAAGGACGCAGGGAGGGAAGCTTGGTGCAGGGCCGGTGGGAGCAGGAGGATGACGAGGGGAAGGAAGGCGCGGAGGAGGAGAGGTGAGGGACGCGCTCGTCGAGGGAGGTTGGGGGGTGCGGGCGAGAGAGGGGGATCGAGGAGAGGAGCGCGCGGCGCTGGATGGGAGACGATGGAGAGGCTCGGGGTCGAGGGACCCTAGCAGCGCGAGCGAGGGAGAAAGAGGAGATCAAGCGGATGAGGGGAGCAGCTCGGTCGGGCCTTAGGGTTAGAAGGGGGGCGCGGTGGGCCGCGGCCACGGGAAGGAGTTGGGCCGGCCTGCGGCTTGGAGGCCCAAAGCAGCGCAAGGGGCCCTTTCCTTTTTTACAAAAAAACAAAAGCAGACTCAAAAACCCGATGATGAAAAGGAAAAATGGACTGGGGGTTATATGAAGAATAAGAAGGAAGTAAAAATATACTTGAACTCCTAGGTTTATGCACAATTTTAATAAACTAGTTTGGACATTTTTAAGGATTTGAAAATAATTCAAGTTTGAATTAAATTCAAACTTGAGCCATTTTTGAACCCAACCAAAACAAGTCCAAAGGAACTAAAAATTAGCAAGGATGTTGAAGGCATGGTTGAGAATTGATAGGAAAAGAATGAACATTAAATTGGTGTAGGAAATAGAATGCCACAATTTAAATGGACTAACGAAGAAGGAGAAGAAGATGATCAAGCAAGGTTGTGGGAGTCAAAACTTGAAGTGAAACAGACATGGGGAATATTATGCACGTGTGTGATGGTTGCTTCCAACAATGGAATATTTTTATAATAGCTCCATAAATATTAGGAGGATATATATATGTTTTGAAGAGAAGTCATCTTTCCCTCGATTTAAATGGACCGAAGGTCCACACGACTTATTTAGATGAGATGAAAAATTAAAGTCATGATGGCATGATGACATGATGCAATGCAAAATAAAAAACACAAGCAAAAATGAAACACACGGGAGAACCTGGAACATCTGGAATCTTCTGGGACGTCGGTCTTCGGGCGTCACACAACAGCTGTCCATTTCGCAGCTGCGGCCTTATCCCTGATGGAGGCCGCCCACGACCATGTCGAGGCCGCCCACGCCCAGCTCGTGGCGGTCACCACACAAATCGAATGAAGCTTCTCCGACAACGGTCGGCAACCCACGGCCAAAGAATTGGCAATCACCGAGAGCATTCGAGAAACCATCCGTTCCCTCGCCGCATACAGTGCGACAGCGGAGCCCGTCCAAGCCCAGATCGTGGCCGCCCACGCGTAGCTCATGGCGGCCTTTTCCAAAGAGATGGCGGACGCGGATGGCGGGATGCTTGCCGAGTATAATGCGATGGATGCCATGGAGCCCCTTCCCCAGGAGACCGTCGGGCGCGAGCTGGACATGGCGGTGGCAGCGGAGATCAACGAGCTCGAGCTGTAGTAGTACTCTTTGTTCTATTTAATTAAGAGCGCCACTGTTTAATTTGTTAGAGTAATGTTTAGGTCAGCTAGCTCTGTTTAATTGCTGAACTTGCTCGATTAAGAAGTATGGGTGTGTTGTAGCCTCTTTTGTGTACCCAAATTATGCAATGAAGGGATGACCACTGTAACCATGGAAATTCGAACCAAATTTTTTGACGTTCAAACTCATCACACACGGGTTAACCTATCTAAATCGTTTGTGATGTTCACATATCGTACACATTTCTGAATAAGGGACCGTGTCTGATGACACTTTGCATGGCAATTTTTTCGCTGAAGAGATCCAAATTTTCGGCTTCCACGGAAATATCTACCTCCCCGCCCCATCCCCTTACCAAAAGCCACATTTCCCCTATTTCCGCCCTCCTTTCCTAGTTGAAACCTTCACTCCTTGCTTGCAGCGCCACCTCCTCGCAGGTAATCCACACCCGACCCCCATCCTCCTCCTCCTTCCGCATCCCACATGCCCCGACCGCCGGCGCGAGCGCGACACCTTCCACCCAAATCACTGACCCCTCAACCAAATAAGCGCCTCCCTCAGCCATGGTGCACACAATATAGCCAAGATCTCAAGGACCATATGGCAACGGAGAAGCAAATCGTGGCCGCACGTGTGGATGAGGTCGTGATGGCTGCGATTCATGCCGACCGCCAGATCATGGAGGAGCACCTTGCCATTTACTAGCTACGCCGATTAAGCATGCTCGGCTTACCCGTTGTGTGTGCTGCTCCTGCCTTTCCTTAACAAAGTCTAGTGAATTGTGCTATCTAATTTTACAATGCAATCTGCAGCTCTAGTGTATATGTTCTATATGTTGTGCAGTGTGGTGCTCACTTACTAACTGTTTGGTTAATTAGTTGTCGTCTTCAGTTAACTGTTTGGTTCAATTCTGCAAATGTGATGTTTAATTCTTCAAGCTGCAATTTTGTATTGTCTTCCATGTGAGAAATAAATCAAATTTATCTTTAAAATATACACGAGAAACAAATACAATTTCTATATTTCCAAGTTGTCAAGCATGCTTGGTTTGGTTATACATTGTGCAATGTAGTGCTCAGTTAACCTTTGGTTCATTTGTGTTGTGGTGTTTAGTTAACTGTTTGGTTCAGTTCTGCAATGTGATGTTCAATAGTTGTGGGTGCATTCTGTTATTGTATACCATGTGAGTAGTAAATCAAATTTGGCTGTACTAAATACATGAGAAACAAATACAATTGCTATATTTCCAAGTTGTTAAGCATGCTTGGTTTGGTTAACTGTCTGATCTTCTATTAGGAGTATGTTATATTGTGCAATGTGGTGCTCAGTTAATGTTTGGTTCATTTGTTGTGGTGTTTAGTTAACTGCAAAAATCCAAAAAAAATATCATTTCTTTTTGGTTTATTTATTTGGTAGTTTGTAGTATTAAACTAAAACCCAAAAATATTTCTCGTTCTTCTTTTGCTTGTTGGGAGTTTTCCCGTGTATATCATTTTTCTTGTTTTTGGCTTTCTTTCATTTTGCTTTCTTTAGAAAAACAAAAAATCCGAAAATATTTCAATGTGTTTCTTTGAAAGTCTTTTCTTTCATTTGGGTCGTCGTAAAAAGAATACCACGATGAAAATGCTGAGTGGATCTTATATGCATTAGTGTTGATTTAGCAATGATCCCATATTACCTTGTAATCTCCTTTGAGTAAATCTTTGCAGATTCTAGCTTAGTTTAATGCACGTGCACTCTTATTATTATTCACATCATTCAGTCATGCAAGTGAAAAGTAATGATGACAAAATATGATGAATTGATTGAGGTGAAGAAAAGCTGGTATGAACTCAACTTGTATTATTTTTGTAAATATGTTTAGCTCATCGTTCTTGATTCAACCTATTATGAATAAACATGTATGCAATGACAATTAGAGATCACAGTTACTCGTGCCATGCTTAAATAGCTAGGAGTGGATAATGGTTTGTTTTGTGTGTCAACATGCATTTAAAATGGTTGTGATGTAGTATGATAGGATGGTATCCTCCTTTGAATGCTTCAAGTGGCTTGAGTTGGCACATGTTCACGCATGTAGTTGAATCAAAACCAACAAAGCCTCCATGATATTTATGTTCATGGTGTTTTATATCCTACGCATGCTTGTATTCAATGTTGATTAACTCAATGCATGTTTATGACCGTTGTCGCTCTCTGGTTGGTCGCTCCTCAATCTATTTGCTAGCCTTCACTTGTACTAAGCGGGAATACTACTAGTGCACCCACTTTCTTAAACCCAGAGTTATTCCATATGAGTCCACCATACCAACCTATATGCGGTAATTGCCCATCGTTCCAAGTATATTTGCATGTGTCAAGCTCTAAATCTTCAAATAATAATCTGTTTTGTATGCCAAATTGCTCATGAAGCGACATTGGGCGGTAAGTGTCTTCCATGCTAGGTGGGGTATTCTCACGATGAGTGTTTATTCGCTTGTCATTTACGGGAAAGTGGCTAGTAATTGGGATGCCCAGTCCTATGATCAAAATAAAAATATAATAATGAAACAAAACTCCCCTGGATTGTTGTTGGTATGGAGGGCAACCGAGGATTTGGCTAGCCATGGCTTGTGTTTGTTGGTGGAGGGGGAGTTAAACTTTACCTTTGTGTTTGGGAACCGCCTATAATGTGTTTAGCATGGAAGATGCTGAAAACTCTCGGTCTCTACGTTGACAAATAAAGCATACTTCTCAAAATAATACTCATCTTTATTTTAAAAACTTCAAGCTCTAGCACCTCTTCAAATCCCTACTTCTCATTAAGGTACCAGCTGGAGAGCACTATTGTCATTTTTATGCTTTGTGTTTAGTTAATGTTGAGTATGAGCATGACTAGATCTCTTTTACCATGAATTACAATGTCTAGTCAGTGCTTGAACTTCAAAGGTGCTCTGCATTTATGTTTTGTGGTCTTAGAAAGGGCTAGCGAGATACCATTTTTTCATATGGCATTGTGATTGTTTTGAAAAAAGTGTTGTCATCCGAGATATCTTATTATTGCTCGCTAGTTGGTTATGTCATTGATATGAGTAAATGTGACACCTCAGTATTATTGTGAATATGGTTAGTTCATAATCTTTGATGAAAACCTCAACATTGGTTAGACATATTTACATAAACAAGATCAAAACATAGTTTGTAAAAGTTTTTCTTTGTCACTTTCAGTTTGTCAACTAAATTGCTTGAGCACAAGCAATGAGTTAACACTGGCACAACGAGGTGCTATACAAACGGTTTGTAACCCCTTTCAGCGATGTAATTTCGAACTATTGCCAAGTGAGTGTGGGCGATAGGAGGGGTCTTCCCCACACGAACCAGAAACTGTCGGTGATAGGCCCTCCGGCCACACACGCTCGACAAAATGAGGTCGTGTGCAACGGGCGAGCGATCAAATATGATTATACATACAGTTGTATTAAAAATAATAATACAATTATACATGCCAAATTGTTTCCAGTCACAAGTACATCCCACACAGTCAGTCCCGGCTAAACATTTCCATTCGTATGTATATTCCACACAGTCAATCCAAGGAATACGTTTCCTTAGTATGTACATCCCACACAATCAATCCAATAAGTACTTTTCCATTCGTATATACATCCCACACAGTCACTCAAAGGAAAACGTTTTCATTTGCATGTGCATCACACACAATTTTCCCCATTAAATCATTTGTGATAGCGTTGTCATTGCATACGATATTAACAATTTTACCATTTGCATTACTGAATGCATCACACACGGCGCGTAGAAGAAACTGTGTGGCATAGGCTGTCCATCACACACCATTTTTATGTGGTAAACGTTTGCGCAAGGTGGCCTAACGCAAACAATTTTCAAGAGGAAGTCATGTGTGATTGTTCATTGATACAACACGGTTTATTCCTAGAAACTATGTCCGTTGCCTGAGGTCATCGCCCACGATGTTTTCTAAATAACCGTTTGCAATAGAAAAACCCAATTAGCAGGCGAATTGTCCTATTATTAATACTCCATTTACTACTCTAATTGACATTTCATATTAAGCACAATATATTTCATTTTCGTATTAAGCAAGCAGGATTTCATAATTGAAATACATCAGAGTACAACATCATATAGCTTCAGCACTCAGCTACCCCATTACACAACTGCACTAGCACCAAGTTTTACATGCAACATCTACAACCTTTCCAAATTGGCATCATAGATGGTACATCGACAGATGAATCTCATCTGGAAAACTGCTGAAGTGGAAGGCGAATACTGAGCCTTCATTGATGTTGAAGGTCTTGCAACTTTAGGCCAGTGCCTGTGGATTGTTGACTGTCCATCCTTCGTCCTCTTCAAGAAGACTTCAATACTGAACCATGGGTGTTGTGTGAATACCTTCCTTGCCTCCTGACCATTCAAGTGGTTTGAGAGGTAATCATCAGTGAACTACTTTGGAAAGGCTTGAAAACAAGGATATGCATAAATATCTTCTCTAATTTGAAATGGAGCAAAGGAATTAAAAAGACAAGGTATAACAGTTAGTACTAACCTTATAGTGCACTGATGTCTTCTTCATTGTTCAGACAAAGAGCTTGTTGTTTTTTGTCACTAATTTCTTTACCCTTACAATATTTTTGAGTTTCTTGACTTGACTGATATTCATGGACAACTCATTTCCACATATGCAAAAAGGGTTTAACAGTGGGTCAAAACCTTTGAAACCAGGACCTACATGTGCAAGACAATTTTTTTAAAACCTAATATTTAAAAACAAGAAGGGGAAAGATGTGTTATTAACTTTAACATGCCTAATATTTTAAAACAAGAAAACATAGTCATTCAAACTTGTATTTTGCAGGTCTAAGTACACTAGTTATTGGCCGTGTTTGGATCAATGGGTTACAGTTACTTTGAGTTAGTTTGGGCTCAAATAGCCCTAAAGTATGCAAACACGAGGGCTAGTTTGAGCTAGTTGTATCTAACCCACCCAAAACAACTATCCCACCCACGAGGTGCTGATTGGGGCTAATTCGCCTAGTGCATTTATTGTCAATCTAACACTGTCATCCGAACACCTCTTTGGCTAGAGTTAGTTCAGGGTTAGTCATTGTTGAGTATCATTGTTATTTAGGAAACGTAGGATAGCGTAGGATTTATTCTACCTTGACTTGTACTCTAAGATGACCATGTACTCCTATATATATGCCCACGAGGCTCAAGCAATGCAATCAACTATTCCACCAATCTCTCTCTCCCTTTTAGCTGTCATGAGCGAGAAACTAACTGTAACCTCTAGCTAAGTTAGAGTATCCAAACAGTGCCATTGTTAAATCAAATGTACAGGCGTGTTAAATACTCCCTCCGATCCTTTTTACTCTGCATATAAGAATTGTTTGAAGTCAAACTTCATGAAGTTTGACCTTATTTATATGAAAAAATATCAACATCTACCATGCTAAAGTTATACAATATGAAAATTTAAGTCATGACACATGTACTAATATTGGTTTCATATTGTGAATGTAGGTATTTTGTTCTATAAAGTTGGTGTAACTTTATGAGGCTTGACTTTAGAAAAATCTTATATGCAGACCAAAAAGATTCGGAGGGAGTACAATATGCTTAACAACAACCAAATATAGTCATTCATAGAGCTATTGTTAAAATTGGTATTTATGAAATTGAACTACACCGTTAAAGTAGCACATATAAAACATTACGCTATCAATAGATGAAATAAACAAGTCATACTACGAACAACCAAAGATGGCAATTGAAACTGGACATATGCTAACTACAAACAACCAAACAACCAAAAACCGTAGAAATAAACAAGGCGTAATGAAAACTACCAAAGATAGCAATAAATATTGGACAAGCTCTCACTACAAAAGGGGTTCGAGAAAACAAAACATGGATTTGGTCACTTGTCATAGATTGACTCCTCATCTTGGTCACCGTCGATGCATGAGGTCTAAATTGCTAGCTGAGGATCCCAAGACAACGTTGCATAATGTGTCCTTTAGAAATGACAAAAGGGGCTCCATGGCAAAGCGTAGCCGGGGGAGGGGGGGTGGGGATGGTTATTTGTGGGAAAGGGGGCGTTTTACAGGCGTCATCTAAGAAACTCAGGGCGGCAAGGGTATGTATATCGGTGGTTAAACTGCATGGGTAGACCGGCAGAGGTTGATGATGGAGGCAGCGCGACAGCAACCTAGCTAGGTTTCAAGCGAGGAGGGGTGGTCTGTGAGCAGGGGATTTGAAGTGAGCGAATGATTTGTGGTGTGTGCGTGGAGGGCGTCCATGGTGGTGCTTGAGGAAATGCCGCGGGTACTGAAAATTTTACTAGGCGGGAGTAAAATGGCAGGGCTACCAAAAATTTGGATCAAGGGATCAAACAGAGCGGGGCTCAAGTAACGAACATCACACACGGTTAAAACATAATAATCGTGTGCTATCAAACATAAAACCACTCCAGCCAAGCATATATTTTTGAGGTTGCGAGGGATGCAGGTGGGAGTAAAATGCCGGGGCTCCAGTTCAAAAATAACCCGAGGCTACTGAAAATTTGGATCAACTGATTGAAGCAGAGGGGGAGTAACAGACATCGCACATGGTCCACACATACGAATCGTGTGCTATCAAACAGAAAAATCCTCTACGCGGGTAGATATTTTCGAGATTACGAGGTAGTTGATATTTTTGAGAGCAGGAGGCAAGCCTCATGGAGCCAATCTGCGGTACTGATATGAGTGACTGCAGGGGCACATGCGTGGCACGCGGGTAGTCTGACCGAACCGTGTCTATTGCGTACCCAATCCCAGACGGTTGCTGCATCCAACTCGTATATATAAATTTGGCAAAAAGAATAACGCGGGAAAGGGCGAGAACACGAACACACTTGCACGTGTACCAAATATATGTATGAAAAGGGTGGTTTGATGTTTGAATACCCAATGCACAACTTTGATGTGGCACCTGTCGCACAAAGCGCAGAGTATTGCTAGTCAGCCACCCCTACGAACCCCACTTCATGTCGGCGGTAAGGGAATCCTAACTACGAATGCATGCCCCCAGATAGTTAGGTTTGAAATCTCACCCTACCATAACACAAAACCTATAGGAGTCCATCATATATATGGTCAAACTTCCCCTTTTGCTTCCGGACAAAGGTAGACCGTGTGCCGACCCACAAATGTGTGCTTGTGGCGGGAGATGGGTGATACCACATACGAACCACCTGTGGTTGGCCCTATACTATATGTATGAAAAGAGTGTGGTGAGATATTTAACTACCATTTACTACTTTGATGTGGCGCGTGTGCCTCGCAAAATAACCGACTTTCCCGACCCCACGGAGGTTGCGGGTAATACGAAGTACCCCCCCCCCCCACCACACACGAACACATGTGTCGGGGGAGAGGGCATCTCACCAAGACGTACTGTAACACGGACCAAACATAATCCAACTTGATCGTATAACCTCTCTCTCTCGTTGTTGGTCAAAGTGATGGACGTCCACACGGCCCTGCAAAATGGGCTAGCTTGTCGCCTATAAACTCGCGAGGGAGTACTGTCTGAAGACAAAACCTACTCTGTGCATGGGGCCCAATTATGTATATGGAAGTGGTGTGTGCGGTGTTTGAATATGCAATGTGCAAATTTGATGTGGCACCATGCTTTGGAACCATATAATCCCCACACTGATCGAGGGATCATGATGCGTAGCATGCACGCACTCAAACTTAATTAGGCCTAGAATGATCAACCTACTATACAGTAACATGAACCAAAGAAGAAGAATCCACCCTGGTAACCTTTCTCATCGTTGGTCGAAATGATGGATGTCCACGCGGGCCCACAAATATATATAGGCTTGTTGCCCATATATAACCAAGCGAGTGAGAGTGTGGAAATACAACCATTGCATGCATGTGTCCCAAACATATTTATGGAGGTGTGTGATGCATGCATATGTGTTGAATTAATACCTAATGCAGAACATTGATGTGGTGCATGCTTTCAAAATAGCACAGGTCCCCACACAGAGCAAGAGGTTCATGACGTGTCATGTGCTCGCCTCCCCCCTTCGATCCAGCGGGATGGATTTATGTGTACACATGCGCTATTATATATGTAATCTCACCTATATCGTGAGACAAACAAAAAATTAATCCCCTCCTAAGTAAAAATAATTAACCTCTCTCGTTGTCGGTGAAAGTGATAGACTAAGCGGGCCGACAGATGGAAGCATCACCGATAACCACGTGAGTTAGTGACACAGGACAACCACCATCGCTTGCATGTGTGCCAAAACATATATATGGAGAGGTCTGTCGTTGTGATGTTTTGAATACATAATGCACAACCTGTGATGTGGTATTTGCCTCAAAAGCCGCAAAGTCCCCACACAGAGTGAGGTTCATGTGTGACACCTAGTATATGTTGGTCCAAGATCCCCTTTGACACGTATTGTATATACTCCTACCCTAACACATCACTAAAAGAATTAATCCTCCTTGTTCGTCAAATGTGCCTCTCTCTCGTTGGGTCAAAGTGATGGAGGACGACCTCGCGGGCCCACAGATGGAAGCGCTGCACACGAGTGGGTAACTATATATAGAGCAACCACCGCCTGCATGGTATTGCGTGATGTTTGAATACCAATGCACAACTTTGATGTGGCACCTACCTCGGGAATCGGAAAGTACCCACATGGAGCGAGGTTATGACACACACACACACACACAAACACACACACACACACACACACACACACACACACATACCCACATAGAGTATACATGTTGCCCCCTCTTTGACATGTAGTATATACTCCTACCGTTCAATTGATCGACGAAGAACTCACGGGCCCACGGAGAGTCACACGCGAGCGAGTGTCATAGGAAAACCACCGCGTGCATGTTGTCGTGTGTTGTGTGATGTTTGAATACCCAATGCACAGCTTTGACGTGGCACATGCTTCGCAAACCGGAAACGCACTCCACAGAGGTTCATGATGCGTAGTAGCTAGCCCCCTTACTCCGAGCCGGTGGGAGGGCCTCATGTGGCATGTGCCCGAACTTTTATATGGAATCTCACCATGATCCACACCGTAATACACATGCCAAGATGAATCCATCTTTGGTCTGATGCCTCTCGTTGTCGGCGGAAACTGAAAACCTCTGCAGGCTAACAAATGGGGACGTCGCTGCTAACCGCATGAGGGAGTGTCCGAGAGGACCAACAATGCATGCATGTGGCACGAACATGTATGTTTGAAAGGGTTGTGTAATGATTTAAATAACCAATTCATGACTTTGATGTGGCATATATACACGACTCACGAAATGATCAATAATCCCACGTCATGGAGGCTCGCGACTAGTACTGTACTCATGACCCCCCCACACACAGACACATATCCCGCACCACCATCTCCACTCTGAGGAATGTCCAACTTTTTCTGCAGTGAACATGTGACCAAAGGAGTGCCGTGTTAAAGTTTGAAAAAAAAACAAAGATCATTCGACCCTTTTTATACATTGATTGATTTCCTAGGGATTTAATGTGCAAAAATCAATTTGGAGCTACATGTGCACCAAAATGGATTGCAAACTCATATGTGTGTACCTCGTCGCATGTTTCCGTGAAAGAAATTTAAAAATTTGAGAATATTGACTTTTAAAATTCAGTAAATCCAAAACTTAGTTGAAATTCATTAAACTTATCATGGTGTCATATATGGACACCAGTAGACTAAGATATTGTATTTAATCGTCAAATATGAGACAAAGTTTTGATATAATTTACCTACAAATGGGTGATTGTTAATAACTGGCAACCAATATTCATACGAAATATTTATTCGGACCGTGTGTGTTAGACTGTGCCATACTTCGGTTAAGCTGTAAAGCAGCAAAATGAATCATCAAAAAACAAAAAAAAAACTATACATGCCACGCGCCCCGTGCTTGCGAGCAGGCGTGAGTTGACGAGACGCATGCGAGTAGTCTGTCGCGCAGGCAGACCGGGAGGCTTGCGAGTAGGTGTGTGAATTGATGGGAGGCGTTTTCGCTGCGCAGTGTCACCGGGAGGCGTGCGAGTAGCTGTGTGAAATGATGGTATAGGAATGCCAGAAGTCCGCCTCGCAGGCTCACCAGGAAGCGAGACAACCTTTGACCACCGCCCGCCTCGCTCCCACTGGTCCATATTAATGGCGTGCCCGAGCGGCTGTACCCCGCTGTCCTCGCCACACACACAATTCTCTTACTCTACCCACATCCTCGATGCCGCTCTCAGTCCTCAAAGCCGTCAGTGTATGAGGATGCCGCCGAAGCACCCCATCAGAGGGAGTGGTGACGCTGGGGATGCTGAAGCACCAGAGCATGGCATGAATATGGAGACAGAGGTTTCTGTTGCCGCCGGCGAGGTGGAGAACGAGATTGCCAACAAGCGGAGGCGGGTCGAGAAAGAACCGCAAGCGACTCCAGCAGGCCTAGACATCATCAGTGGCCTCCTCGATGATATGTTGTCAGTCATCATATCCCCCCCCCAATCAAATATGGGACGAGTACAACCGTCCTTTCTCGGCTCTAGCGCCTCCTATGGCTCTCCACCCCTCTCGATCTCCTCGACGCCCACGAGCTCTGGCATGGCTATCCCAAAAGCTTGGACGTGTTCTCCCAGATCCTCGGTAGTCACCATGGCCCAATCAGAGGCCTTATCATGGGCAAGTTCCGTTCCAATGGCAACAACCGAGCCAAGCTTGACTAGTGGTTTCGATCTCCCGCCCTAGATCATCTCGAGGTGCTCAGTTTGAATGATGGGCATATGCGCTCGACCAACGTCCACGCTCCGCTTTGCACCCACGATGCGCCTCGCCAAGTTCATGAACTGCCACCCCCTATTAATGACGCGCCTGCTCTTTTTCTACCATGATTGAAGCACCTCGAGCTCGTCGCCGTCTGCATCCCAAAGGATGACATTGAGCGCCTGCTCCGTGGCTATACTGCACTCGAGTTTCTTCGTCTTCAGGTGTTGAATTGGTCGAGTAGCTTCCACATCACCTCCATGACTCTCTGGACTATTTATGTGTGTTGCTGGTGCTGCAACAAGAGATCACAAAAGGTGGACCAGAATATTGTCATTGGGGACACACCTTCACTTGCAAGATTACTTGTAGTTAATCAACAAGGTCCAACAAGAATCAATGTCATTTCTGCGCCGAAATTGAGAGTGGTGGGCTACTCGTTTGTCAAATACTCTGAACTTATTATTGGATCCACACACATTTAGGTATAACAATCGCCTTCTACCTCTCCTTCTTGATATCAACATTATTTATAATTTTGAAGATGTATTCTCGTATGTCATCTAGAAAAGCATGACCCAGATTCTACGCACAGTGATGGTATTGGCAGTAGAATCTATCAGACCCGACCTGCACGAAGTTGTTAGTTTCCTGAGATGCTTTCCGTGCCTGAAGAAGCTGTATATCGAGATGATGTTCCTTTCCTGTTAAATGTAAACCATAAGGGAGTTCAATTTTTAGCACCTTTTCCCAAGTTTACAATGACAATGTACTACGATTTCTAATGGAATTTTGCAGGATTTCAGGACATACATACCCCCACACCCCATATTGATTGCTTGATTCACATGGTTACAATCCATAAGCATTTTTCCTTTGGATTCATCTGTACTAGTTTTCTTAGGGAATTTTCGATTCACTCTAGCCTCTTGTGAGGAAGGCTACCATTTTCTAGATTATAATCAAATTCCCATGTTAATCATGTCAGATCGAAGATGGCACATTGGTGCATTTTACAAATCCTACAAACCAAATAGGCTTGTAGTAGTGTTCAAAATTGCATGTAGGCATAACACATTCTCTTCTTTTGCAGATAATAATAGGCCCGGTGGTGGATAATGTGATACAATATAACAACAATCACATCAAATGCCTAGATCCGCATCTCCCAAAAATTACTTTGAAATCCTACCGAGGGACCTTACCGGAGATTGTATTCACCAGGTTCTTTCTTGTCAGAGCAAGGGTGCTGAAGGTAATAAGGTTGAACATGCATTTATATCGAAAAAATGAATGGTTTGTTGATCAACGCTGGCAGCTACTTGAGAATGGAAAAGGTTCCAAAAAAGCAAAACTTCGTATTGGAACAACATATGACAGAGTAATCAGAAGTCATTGTGTCAACCCTATACATGACTTGTCAGCGGCTAATCCCTTTACAGAAACGACGAGGTTTCAAAACATGCCTTACTATTTGTATTTTTAGTTTGAACCCCTCTTATATCCATGTTCAGTTGATCAGCATGGGCATTTGCAACTGAATGAGCTGAATTTCATTTCTAATATCAGTTTGAACCTTGTAATCTTTGAATTTGATCCATGTAACTCTAGAATTTGAACCTTGTAACATTTTAAGCTTTTTTGGTACAATCGTTGAAATGGCATCGTATGAGACTCGCATATTGGTAGTACTATTTTGACCTTAATATGCAATAGACTTAGATTTTATTAACCATTCACGACCAGGGATCCAGCCGGAAGCAGAGCAATAGCAAGCGCCATCGCAACAAGATGTAGATGATTATATGCTCATTTCTCCTAGTACGGTATGCATGTAATTGCTTGCTTTGGTGTGTGTGGAAATGTTACGTTTGTAGTCACTTATGTAATTGTGTGCTTAATTTTGTTATGCAATGTTGTTCTTATAAGTATAGATGTTGATTTTCTTTAGATTGAGAATATCACATCGCACAGATACCTCACTAGGGAACCTGTCAGTCATGAATTCATCAATCCTAGATGGTTGTATACTAGCAAGCGTTTGCCCACAACACACACGGCTTATTCCATCACAAACAGCTCGGGTGAATCAACCGCATGCCACGTATCGCACATGCAACTCTAATCTGATTCGTGCTTGATATCTCCACCATCGTGCGCGCAGTTCATCTTATTTGCCACATATTACTATGCTGGCCTCGGCTCGCATCCCTTGGTGTGCTTTGCTCACTTTTAGGCACCGCGGGGAGCTGTGCTCGCCATTAGGTGCCGCGGCACGCTCTGCCCGCGTCCGTCGGCGCGCTCTACTCGCGTACCTCCACGCACTCAGCTTGTGGACAACTTTTCCTTGCGTGTTCAACTGCTATATGCATATATATGGTTGCTCGACATTGAGTGTAACATCCCAATTTTCAATTGGGATGTTATCATAGATCATTCATATGCATCCATCATTTGAGCATTTTTGAATTTGATTTTATTTGGAAATTAAAACAAAGACTTTAAGAAACTCAAGGACCCAAGTGAGAGTGTTGGATGTTTTCCAAAGAGGACCCACAATTTTATTATTTTTCCAAGTGGGGTTGGATCAAATATTATTTTTACCAATTTTCATTTTCAATATTTTTAAAATAATGAGAAGATAATATGACTTCAAAAGAGAAATAAAAATGTTGGAATTTAAAATTTGAGTAAAAATATTTTTATTCGATTTTTATTTGCAAAGTATTTATTTTAAATTGCATTAAAAGTTTATTTTATTTTAGGCATTTAGGCCTAGAAAAATGTTCACCAGGTCATAAATATGGCCCTACGTATGTGTGAATTTTTCTGCGGTTTTTATTTTTTTTATTGTTTTTTTATATTTCTATGTTTCAGAAAAATATTAAAAAAAAGTTTGGACCGGACCGACTAGGCCGAAGCCCAACCAGCCGGCCTAGCCCAGCACGCCGCCACCGCTGCCGACCGTCGCCGTCGTTGCCTCCGCTGCCCCGCGAGCTGGCCAGCCGCCGCGCCCCGCGCTCGCCGCCGCCCCTCGCGCCGCCCGCCGGAGCACCCTGCCGCCGCAACCACCGCCGACGCCGCCGGACGCCGCCGTCCCCCGTCGCCCGTCGTCCCGTGCCCAACTCGCCGACCCGCCGGATCCAATCCGTCGCCCCGAACCCAACCCATTTAGGTAAAACCGCTGCCGTTTTTTTGTTTTCGGTTTTTTTCAAAAACCTAGATCGATTTTTCCCCATAAAATCCTAGATTTTTTAGGTTTTATTGAACAACGAACGTCCGGTGTTTAGATTAGAAAAACGATTGTTCGCTTTTTTGTGTTTTCGTTTCTGTTATTTTGTGCCAAGGACCTATCCATAGTTAAAGTTTTTAATCCCTAATCTTCAAATGATCACAACTTTTTACTCGCTAGTCGGAATTATATGAAATCAACGCCAAACTCTTCGTTTTGATCTCATCTTTCCACTAATGCAACTCAAATCTGTTTTTGAAAGTTTTCAAATTTTAATTCAAACAAATTTGTATTTGAACTTCTTTTGATCGTAACTTGAGTTTCGTAACTCCGTTTGAGTTGATTCTTTTTGCAAATCGAAGCTCTTGACCTAAAATTTCTGATAAGCACAAATTCACCTAATTTTGGTACTGTTAGAAATTGTTTTCTGTTGTAAGAGCTATTCATTTGTTTTCGAGACTTTTCGAGATCTGTTCTTCGATTCTGTTGCATGATTGCTTATGTATGCTATTGTTTGATCGTGATATAATTTACGGAGTGCAAAGCATGCTACTACGAGTCACTAGGTTTCACCGATCGTTAGCAAGGCAAGTTCATACTTTGATCATACTTTTCAATACCCAGTTTTTATTGCATTAGTTATATCCTCAAAGATTGCATAAGTAGGACTTGGTTACATGTGGTATTGCTGAGTAGTTCATGAGGTAGGAACCCAATGACTTCAGATCAACCCAGGGAATATACACTTTGTTAATTATTTCTTAGCTATGCTCGTAGACGTGGATTGGTATGTGTGATTCATGAAAGTTGTGAGTGTAATAACAACTAAGGGAATGTTTAAGGTGGTAACTTTAATACACAACTGGGTGGATTGGTTGCAGGGCACGTGGAGAATCCAGTTATGTCCGAGGATATACCGGAGGAACCGTGTGATCATCCTATGGAATGCCACCCTGGCTCAAAGGGATCCATATCATTCATGCCTCGAAACTTCCGTGTGCAGCCACAAGCCATTATGGGCTCTCGCATAGTTGAGTATGTTGTGTGAGCTCTTTCAATGGTGGACTAGCAGATGTAGGGGAAAGTAGGTGTATTGGTCTATCCAGGGCAAAGAGTGAATGCTGCTGAAAGACTATGTCTCGATCATCCGATCATGGATGTGGTCGAGACTTGTGGTGAAAAGTGCACAAACCTCTGTAGAGTGTATAGTCTATTCATGAGTAGCCCTGTCCCTGGTTATGGACATCTTGAGTATCCTAGTATTTGAATTATGGACAAATCTCAACACTCTATTTAATTAACTTGCTGGGTATTAATGACATTGGTTATTTTGGGACTGAGATGGAGGAACCATTTCTCAATATTGCTTAACTCAACTGAGTAGTAATATTCCTTTGTTGTAGGGAAAAATTAGCTTTATGCAAAAATTAACCTTACAACCTCCACCAGCCAAATATGCATATAGTTGTAGACATTTGTCCATCATTACTTGCTACAGTGTGTTCTTGCTAGCATATTCAATGTGCTGATCTACACGGCTGCAACGTCTCATGTTGCAGAGTTTTCCAACGAAGAATAAGGTGCGATTAGGTCGTTGTCATGCACTCAATGTTTGTCGTGGAGTTGGACGAACTCAACTTATCTTTGATGCTTCCGCAATTCGTATTAGTTTATTATTGTTAGATGGCCTTCAACCATACTTTTGTAATAAGACTCTTTATGAGGATTTCTCGACGTAATAAAGTGTGATTGATACGCTGTTATTAATCCTTGAAGTACTATGTGTATCAGCATACCGATCCAGGGATAACACTGAGCACAGAGACTCCGGTCCACTGGAATCGAGGTCGCTACAAACATGGTATCAGAGCACACGTTGATTGTAGGACGCGACCACTAGGATAAGCCACATGATGCTCTTCTCTACTCATTCTAATTCTTCTCTATTTCTTTTCTATAGATGTCAGACCTCAGAAGCAAGTTCACCCAGCCTGATGATGACACCCCTTTCGAAAGACACTTGAAGGAAATCACGAGGTACCCGCACATCGAAATACCGAGTATCACCGGAAATTTCTATGCAACATTACGGGAAGAGGAGTGTTGGAAGATCAAAGTTAGTGTTCCTGGGAGGACTATTGTACCAGTCACAGAACCACTTGAGCTTGACTTTGATGCACCTACTTGGAGCTTGGGAAAGAGTATGGTAGCTCACATCACCTTTGGACGCATATGTGAAGTCTACAACATGGATCTTGAAGACACCATCTACTAGATCTGTGGACGCCGAGATGAGGAATGGGAGATGATTCATACCAGGAACGACAAGTCCATTGCAGCATTCATACAGGAGATGGACCAACACATTGGACAGTATGCGAATCAGATGTGCACGCTCATGCTGAAGACCAAGATGGTGATGACATAGAATGTGGAGCTAGAAGAGGAACTCAAAACAATACGTGATGGATATGAAGAGGAAATCATTGTAGTACTGGAGCAGACTGAAGCACTGAAGAAGAAGGTTGGAGCACCCGTGGTGAAGCCAGAACCAGAGATGGGCATTCATTCGGAGAACTACATTCTGATAGAGGACATCGATAGTGATTAAAGTGACTATGAAGACGAAGCTAGAGCAGATATTATGGAGTCTTCTTCCGATGATAGTTATTAGATGACCACCCTACAACCATTAGTATTCTTCCAAGTAGTTAGAATCATTCGTTAGCTTTGTATTAGGATCTTTTGTGTGGTCTTGTTTGAAATTGAGTGATATGATATGAAATTGTTTGTCTCATGTGCATATGGGTAGTGAATTCCCTTAGACCTCATTATATTCTTATTCTCATCCCTCTAACCCATGAGATGCCTCCGAGACATGAGCCTGAATTCGAGTTCCCACTTGAGCTCACTTAGTTGATCTTGTAGTAGAACACTTTGATGCAACTACTTGTTCAGAACCAAGGCAACAACAAAAACAATAACAACAACCCACCTCCTCCTCCCCATGACAACCTGACCCAGTTCCTAAGGTTGAATCCACCGGTGTTCTCTAGTAGCACCGAGCCGATTGTTGCAGATGACTGGCTCCGCAAGATGGGAAGAGAGCTTGCTACTGCAGGATGCACATACGCAGAGAGAGTGTGCTTTACCGCACATCAGCTAGAGGGACTAGCATCCGGTTGGTGGGAGAATCACACTGCCACTTATCCACTTGCTACAGTTACTTGGGATCAGTTTCAGCAAGCCTTTCGCACTGCACATGTCTCAGCTGGAGCCATGAACCTATAGAAGCGTGAGTTTCACAACTTCCGCCAAGGAAACCGTATTGTGGGGCAGTACGTGGATGACTTCACGCAGTTAGCTCTCTATGCGCCAGATGATGTGGCCACTGACTCTGCGAAGCAGGAGAAGTTTCTTGAGGGACTCAATGATGAGTTGAGTATGCTGCTGATGGTAGCAACCTACAACAACTACCAGGAGTTGGTAGACAAGGCCATCATGATTGAAGGAAAGTAGAAGCAGATTGAGACCCGCAAGAGGAAGTATGGATCGGGGAAGTATAACTCTGGAGCCTAGCAAAAGCCATGTTATACCCCATACTCAGGAGGACATAACCATCCCACCCATGGAGGCCATACTCACAATGGAGGAAATTCACACAACCATAGTGGCCCCAGGAATGGCAAGGGGAATGGAGGAAACAACAATCAGAATCGTTCCACTCCATCAACACCCGCTAAGAAGGATTTGAGTCACATTACTTGTTTCAGGTGCGGGAAGACTGGACATTATGCCACAGAGAATCCTGAAGGAAAGAATGGAAATGGCAACGGATGCTCAGGAAAGAATCCCAACCCATTCACCAGAGGACAGGTGAATCAAATCAATGTGGAGGAGATTGACGAGCAACCCGACGCAGTGGTTGGTAAGTTTTTGGTTAATGCATTTACCACCCTTGTTCTTCTTGACACTGGTGTATCTCATTCATACATATCAAGGGGTTTTGTGGAAAACTACCATTTTCCCACCGCAGCCCTTTAGTCGCCTATGTTAGTGAGTTCCCCTAGAGCAGATTACATGGCTAGCCGAGGATGTTATCTGTTGCCATTGACCATTGGGAGACATGTATTTCCCGTGGACCTCATGATATTGGAATCCCAGGGTTTGGATGTAATCACAGGTAGGGATTGGCTATCCAAGTTTGAAGGAAACATTGATTGCACCAATAGATCTATTCTTCTCACCACCCCGGAAGGAAAGAGGATCAAGTATGTGTCGAGGCACACACCCTGGAAGAAGCAAGTGAATGCACTCTCCGGAGTTGTTCAGGAGGAAGTAACGGTTGTGAAGGATTACCCCAATGTATTCCCGAAGGAGTTACCAGGCATGCCACCGGATAGAGACATCAAGTTCTTGATTGAGTTATTACCAGGCACTGAACCAATATCCAAGAGACCGTACCGGATGCCCGCAAATGATTTGGAAGAGATCAAGAAGCAGATCAAGGAGTTAAGGGAGAAAGGTTATATCCGACCAAGTTCTTCACATTGGGGAGCCCCAGTGCTTTTAGTTGAGAAGAAGGATGGTTCACTAAGGATGGTTGTGGATTATCGTGCACTGAATGAGGTGACGATCAAGAAGAAGTACCCTCTGTCGATGATCAATGATTTGTTTGACCAGTTGCAAGGAGCCAAAGTTTTCTCTAAGATCCATTTATGATATGGATATCATCAGTTGAAGATCCGTGAGCAGGACATACCTAAGATAGCTTTTACCACAAGGTATGGGCTTTATGAGTATACAGTTATGTCATTTGGTTTGACTAATGCCCCTGCCTATTTTATGAGTATGATGAACAAAGTGTTCATGGAGTTCTTGGATAAGTTTGTGGTAGTGTTCATCGACGACATATTGGTTTACTCCAAGATCGAAGAGGAGCACAAGGAACATTTGTGTTTAGATTTTGAGAAGCTCAGAGAAAATCAGTTATATGCTAAGTTTAGCAAATGTGAGTTTTGGTTGAAGGAAGTTGGATTTCTCTAACATGTTATATCAGGAGATGGTATAGCAGTCAATGTTGAGGATATCGCTTATCGTTATCGTCTCAGTCAGCTGGGAATTAGAGATTAATCGGAAATCAGCGGATTAATCGATTTTATCGGTCGACTATTAATCGGCCATTTTTTTTTCAAATCCCAGGTTCCCAACACTAAAATATGCTATATTCAACACCAAAACAATATTGGACAGAAGTGTTACCTTGAATCCTAGCCTTTGAATCCTGATACAATGACAAACAAAATAGAAAAACATTACGTATTGCGTAACAAGGTCCATAAAATAGAAGTAAACATAGTTCTTGCAAACATAGTGCTACGAATAGGCCCGATTTATCGGTAGATTCCCGATAAATCGCTTGTCATAGCGATAAAACGGCCCAAACGATAAATGATGAAGATAAGGCATAATCTTATCGGTCACCCCAAGAGTAGCGATAAATCGGACGATAAATCGCCGAATCGGGAGATTTCTTGAACAGTGATAGCAGTAGACCCCTCCAAAGTAGAGGCCACCACGGAATGGAAAGCACCCACCTCAGTTGGTGAGATTCGTAGTTTTCTTGGAGTTGCACGACATTATCGGAGATTCATTGAGAATTTCTCAAAGATTGCGAAGCCCATGACGGAGTTGTTGAAGAAGGAAAGTAAGTACATTTGGACAGAAGAATGTGAGGACAGTTTTCAGGAGTTGAAGAAGCGTTTGGTTACAACTCCAGTGCTGATACTCCCAAATATCCATAAGGATTTTCAAGTGTATTGTGACACTTCACGTCAAGGACTTGGAGGTCTTCTCATGCAAGAAGGAAGAGTTGTTTCATATGCCTCATGTGAGCTTCAACCCCATGAGTTGAATTATGCCACACATGATTTGGAGTTAGCAGCCGTAGTGCACGCACTCAAGACCCGGAGACACTTTATTATTGGAAACAGTTGTGATGTATACATGTATCATAAGAGTTTGAAGTATATCTTCACGCAGAAGGAGTTAAACCTCAGGCAAAGGAGATGGCTGGAGCTCATAATGGATTACGACATGAGATTGCGTTATCATCCAAGAAAAGGCAATGTAGTGGCAGATGCGCTAAGTCGCAAGAGTTATGGTAACACTATCATAACTAGAGGTTTACCACATGAGTTGGCTGATGACCTCAGAGATTTACAGTTGGAGATAGTCCCTAGAGGCTATGTTGCCACATTGGAAATTCAATCCACCTTGTTGGGTAAGATTCAAGAAGCTCAGAAGACGGACGAAGGAATTGCAGAGATAAAGTGCATAATGAGCAAAGGAAAGGCCGAAGGATTCCGTATGATGAATACAGAACACTGTGGTTTGAAGAACATATTTATGTGCCCAATGACCCGGAGATCAGGATGTTGATTCTTCAGGAGCCTTATGATTCGCCTTACTCGATACATCCAGACAACACTAAGACGTATTTGGATTTGAAGCAGAATTTCTAGTGGACCGGAATGAAGAAGGACATTGCCGAGTACTTAGCGGTATGTGACGTCTGTCGGAGAGTTAAGGCAAAACATCAGAAACCAACAGGGTTACTACAACTGTTACCCATACCAGATTGGAAGTAGGATAAGCCTGGAATGGATTTTATCACCGGACTTCCCAGGACACGTTCAGGGTACGATTCTAACCGGGTTATAGTTGATCGCTTGACGAAGGTAGCTCACTTCATCCCTATGAAGACCACTTACACGAGTGCTAAGTTGGCCAAGATATACATGACCAGGATTGTATGTCTGCACGGTGTTTTGAGTGCTAAGTTTTGGAAGCTGTTGCACGAGACTTTGGGTATGAGGCTAGAGTTCAGTACAACCTTTCATCCGCAGACAGATGGACAGACAGAGAGAGTCAATCAGATTCTAGAGGACATGTTGAGAGCTTGTGTGCTAGATAATGGATCTAGTTGGGATGATAATTTGCCTTATGCAAAGTTTTCTTACAACAACAGTTATCAGACTAGTCTACAGATGGCCCCTTTCGAAGCTTTCTACAGAAGGAGGTGCAGGACACCGATGATGTGGGATGAAGTCGGAGACCGCAAGTTGTTTGGACCTGATTTAATAAGAGATTCAGAGGAGGAGGTCAAGTTGATCCACGACAGGATGAAGATAGCCCAGTCCCGATAGAAGAGTTATGCAGATACGAAATGCAAGGAGGTAACCTGCGAAGTTGGAGATAGGGCATACCTTCGTGTGTCCCTACTTCGAGGAGTTAAGCGTTTTGGAGTAAAGGGTAAACTGGCACCAAGATTTGTGGGACCGTAAAGAGTTTTGGAGCGCAGGGGAGAAGTAGCTTATCAGCTAGAGTTGCCCGAGACTTTGTGCGGAGTTCATGATGTGTTTAACGTATCTCAGTTGAAGAAGTGTCACACAGAGATGGCCGAGATTCCGCTAGGAGATACAATGCCCCTGGAAGCAATTCAGCAAGAGAGTGATTTGACTTATGAGGAGAAGGCTATAAAGATTCTTGGGTTTGCCGACAGTGTTACCCGCAGCAAGGTCATCAAGTTTTGCAAAGTTGAGTGGAGTCACCATACAGAGGATGAAGCCACCTGGGAACGAGAGGAAGACCTTCGACAAGACCACCCACACCTATTTTCCAGCCAACCCGAATCTCGAGGGCGAGATTCATCTTAAGGGGGGTAGGTTTATAATATCCCAATTTTCAATTTGGATGTTATCATAGATCATTCATATGCATCCATCATTTGAGCATTTTTGAATTTGATTTTATTTGGAAATTGATCCAAAGACTTTAAGCAACTCAAGGACCCAAGCGAGAGAGTTGGAAGTTTTCCAAAGAGGACCCAGAATTTTATTATTTTTCCAAGTGGGGTTGGATCAAATATTATTTTTACCAATTTTCATTTTCAATATTTTAAAATAATGAGAGAAGATAATATGACTTCTTCAAAATAGAAATAAAAATGTTGGAATTTGAAGTTTGAGTAGAAATGTTTTTATTGGATTTTTATTTGCAAAGTATTTATTTTAAGTTGTGTTAAAAAGTTTATTTTATTTTTAGGTATTTAGGCCCAGAAAAATGTTCACCAGGTCATAAATAAGGCCCTAAGTACGTGTGAATTTTTCTACGATTTTTTTATTTTTATTGTCTTTTTCTATTTTTCCGTGTTATAGAAAAATATATTTTTACAAAAAGTTTGGACCGGACCGACTGGGTCGAAGCCCAGCCAGCCGGCCCAGCCCAGCACACCGTCGCCGATACCAAGCCGTCGCCCGCCGCCATCGTTGCCACCGCCGCCCCGCGAGCCCGCCAGCCGCTGTGCCCCGCGCTCGTCGCCGCCCCTCGCGCTGCCCGCCGGAGCACCCCGCCGCGCCACCACCGCCGCCGCCGCCGGACGCCGCCGTCGCCCATCGTCCCTCGCTCAACCCACCGGTCTCGATCCGCCGCCCCGAACCCGACCCATTTATGTAAAACCGCCACCGTTTTTTTGTTTTCATTTTTTTCAAAAACATAGATCGGTTTTTTTTCCAGAAAATCCTAGTTTTTTTAGGTTTTATTAAACAATGAACATCCAATGTTTTGATCAGAAAAACGAACGCTCGCTTTTTGTATTTTCTTTTTCTGTTATTTTTCGCCAAGGACCTATTCGTAGTTAAAGTTTTTACAGATTAGTCCCTAATCTTCAAATGATCACTACTTTTTAGTCGTTAGTCGAAATTAGATGAAACCAACACCAAACTCTTCGTTTTGATCTCATCTTTCTAGTAATGCAACTCAAATATGTTTTTGAAAGTTTTAAAATTTGAATTCAAACATATTTGTATTTGAACTTCTTTTGATCGTAACTTGAGTTTCATAACTCCGCTTGAGTTGATTCTTTTTGCAAATCGAAGCTCTTGACCTAAACTTTCTGATAAGGCCAAATTCACCTAATTTTGGTACTGTTAGAAATTGTTATTCGTTTGTTTTCGAGACTTTTCGAGATCTGTTCTTCGATTCTGTTGCATGATTGCTTATGTATGCTATTGTTTGATTGCAATAGAATTTCCGGAGTGCGAAGCGTGCTACTACGAGTCACTCGATTTCACCAATTGTTAGAAAGGCAAGTTCATACTTTGATCATACTTTTCAATACCCAGTTTTTATTTCATTAGTTATATCATCAAAGATTGCATGATTAGGACTTGGTTACATGTGGTATTGTTGACTAGTTCATGAGGTAGGAACCCAATGACTTTAGGTCAACCCAGGGAATATACACTTTGTTACTTATTGCTTAGCCATGCTCGTAGACGTGGATTAGTATGTGAGATTCATAAAAGTTGTGAGTGTAATAACAACTAAGGGAATGTTTAAGGTGGTAACTTTAATACACAATTTGGTGGATTGGTTGCAGGGCACTTGGAGAATCCAGTGTTGTCCTAGGATATCCCAGAGGAACCGTGTGAACATCCTATAGAATGCCACCCAGGCTCAAAGGGATCCTATGTCATTCATGCCTAGAAACTTCTGTGTGCATCCACAAGCCATTGTGGGCTCTGGCATAGTTGAGTATGTTGTGTGAGCTCTTTCAGTGGTGGACTAGCAGATGTAGGGGAAAGTAGGTGTACTAGTCTATCGAGGGTAAAGAGTGAATGCTTCTGAAAGACTATGTCTCGATCATCCGATCATGGATGTGATCGAGTCTTGTGGTGAAAAGTGCACAAACCTCTGTAGAGTGTACAATCTATTCATGAGTAGCCCTGTCCCCGGTTATGGACATCTTGAGTATCCTAGTATTTGAATTATGGACAAATCTCAACACTCTATTTAATTAACTTGCTGGGTATTAATGACATTGGTTATTTTGGGACTGAGATGGAGGAACCATTTCTCAATATTGCTTAACTCAACCGAGTAGTAATATTCCTTTGTTGTAGGGAAAAATTAGCTTTATGCAAGAATTAACCTTACAACCTCCACCAGCCAAATATGCATATAGTTGTAGACATTTGTTCATCATTACTTGCTACAGTGTGTTCTTGCTAGCATATTCAATGTGCTGATCTACACGGCTGCAACGTCTCATGTTGCAGAGTTTTCCAACGAAGAATATGGTGCGATTAGGTCGTTGTCATGCACTCAATGTTTGTCGTGGAGTTGGACGAACTCAACTTATCTTCGATGCTTCCGCAGTTCGTATTAGTTTATTATTGTTAGATGGCCTTCAACCATACTTTTGTAATAACACTCTTTATGAGGATTTCTCGACGTAATAAAGTGTGATTGAAACTCTGTTATAAATCCTTGAAGTACTGTGTGTGTCACCATACCGATCCAGTGATGACACTGAGCATAGAGACTCTGGTTCATTTGGATCGAGGTTGCTACATTGAGGCACCGCAGAGAGCTCAGCTGGCGTCCCTGCGCGCGCGCTCTGCCAGCGGTTGGGGCCTGCGCATGATCATGTCGGGGGCCCATATGCATGCGGTTGCGCTACGTGCGTCGCCTCGATGCAGTTACGTGCGGCACGATGGAGTTATGCTGCAAACTAGAACTGCCATCCAGGTGTGCGGATATTCCAGGCCGTCTGGCTTCCCCATAAATTCCCGCAGCCATTATAAACTTTGTCTCTTCAACCTTTCGATCTTGCCCCACAACACAACAAGCACACCCACGACTACACATATAGAGAGGTATCTAGCGGCGCTCCAATGGAGTTCGGTGAGCACAAAGTTAAGACTCACGCGAGGTAGATGGATCTCTCGGTGGTGTACACCATCGACACGGCCGTGGTGCAGGACTACAACAACACCATGGAGTCGTTGCTTGCCCAAGACAAGTACAAGGTGGTCAGCATCGACCTCCAATACACCGGTAGTAATCCTGGCAAAGATCAGAAGCGTGTCGTTGCCTAGTTGTGAGTGGGCCACCATGTCCTCATCTTCCACTACTGCATGGCCACAGAGCCTTGTGACCGTTTCGCTAGGTTTGTCAACAACACCGACTACATGTTCGCTACGGTGGGAAGCTGCAACGATGTAAAGGTGCTCAAGGTTACGGGCTTGGCTTGCAAGAACCTTGTCAAAATATGTGACCACTATAGGGTCTAGGGCAGCAAGAGGAAGGACTCCCAGGTTGAACTCGCCTCGGCCATCATCGACCCCTACTACGAAAAAGATGAAGCAGGATGCCAAGAGAACAAATCTCGTATCCTGGCATAGGGCCTGGACGTGGCAACTGGACAAACCCCACCTCAGGTTTGCGGCCAAGAGCGTGTACACATGCTATGAGATGCACATGTGGATCATTGACATGAGGAAGTGCCTCGTTACCGAAATCGACGAGGCCGGATCGAGCCACAAGCAAAGCAGTAGCAGCAAGCGTCATAGGAAGTAGATGATGATCGTTTATCCTAGTTAATAATGCATGTAATATATAGTTTACTTTGGTGTGTGGAAATGTCATGTGTGTAGTAGCCATCTATGTAATTATGCAAGTAATAGTATGCTTTGGTGTGTGCAAATGACATGTGTGTAGTAGCCACCTATGTAATCGGATGTTTAATTTGGTTATGCAACCATGTCCTTATAAGTGTGCATATGTATATGTTGTTGTTCTGTATGCAATCTCATCACACAACACACACATCTTATTAGCAGCAATCATCTATATTATTATCGGTCTTCGCACACATTTATGATTACAGACCTGTTTGCCGCATATCACACACATATTGTTAAGTTGAACCATTTCTATTCTTTTGGCTCAACGCAAACAGTTCATCCGAGTGGACTATTTGTCCTCTATCGCACACACCTTGATCTGGCTGGCCGTTTTTTTTGCGTTGCCTAATCACAAACAGTTCATCCGATTGCACTGTATGTCGTATATCACACACACCTTCATCTGGCTTCCCATTTATGTTGTTCTGCCTCATCACAAATAGTTCATTATACTGAACCTTATGCCTCGAATCACGCACATAACTAAAATACAAACCTTGTTTGATGTATCCGCCATTGCAAAGGTTTTCCATCTTTTTTGACATTTTTTACATCACTGTTTGCGATTATTGCATCGCACACAGTTTTGTCGAATGGTCTCTCATTATAGTGTCGCATTAGCAACATCCTGCAGTAGTGTAGTGCTCTTGTTTTGGACTCTAATTTGCATGATTTGAATGAATCTAAATTGGACTGATGTTGTTTTCAGCAGAATTGCCATGGTGTTGTTTTTGTGTAGAAATGAAAGTTCTCGAATTAACGTGAAAATTTATGGATAATTTTTATGGAATATATTAAAAATACTGGCGGAAATAATTAGTAGAGGAGGGCCACCAAGGAGCCACAAGATCAGGGGGCGCGTCCACCCGCAGGGCGCTGATACGTCTCCAACATATCTAATTTTTTTTATTGTTCCATGCTGTTATATTATCATTCTTGGATATTTTATAATCATTTTCTAGCAACTTGATACCATTTTTCGGGACTAACCTATTGACATAGTGCCTAGTGCCAGTTGCTATTTTTTGCTTGTTTTTTACTTTGCAGAATATCAATACCAAATGGAGTCCAAATGCCATGAAACTTTTTGGAGATTTTTTAGCCCAGAAGACATCCAGAGCATCAAGGAAGCACACGAGGGGAGTCCCGAGGGGCCCACTAGGCACCAGGGTGTGCCACAGGCCCCTAGCGTGCCCTGGTGGGTAGTGGGGCCCATGGTGACTTTTTCCACCGACCTCCAGCTCTATAAATACCACAATATTCTAGAAACCCTAGAGGAGTCGACGAAAAATTGTTTCAGCCACCGTAAGTTCTAGAACCACGAGATCCAATCTAGATCCCTTTTTTGGCTCTCTGCTAGAGGAGAACACGATCACGGAGGGGTTCATCATCATCATTGGTGCTCCTCCGTTGATCCGTGAGTAGTTTACCACAGACCTACGGGTGCGTAGTTAGAAGCTAGATGGCTTCTTCTCTCTTTTTTTGATCTTCAATACAATGTTCTATTTGGAGATCTATTCGATGTATTTATTTTTGCGGTGTGTTTGTTGGGATCCGATGAATTGTGAGTTTATGATCAGATCAATCCATACATGAGTATTATAGCCTCGTATTTCTTCTTCGACATTTCGGTTTTGTCTGTCCAACTTGATTGATTTATCTTGCAATGGGAAGAGGAGATTTCTAATGGGTTCAATCTTGCGGTGCTCAATCTCAGTGATAGAAAGATACATGACATGCATGTATCGTTGTTATTAAGGATAAATAGATGGGGTCTATTCCTACATGAATAGATCTTGTCTACATCATGCCATCGTTCTTAAGGCATTACCCCGTTTCTCTATGAACTTAATACACTAGATGTATGCTGGATAGCGGTTGATGTCTGGAGTAATAGTAGTAGATGCAGGCAGGAGTCAGTCTACTAATCTTGAATGTGATGCCTATATACATGATCACTGTCTTGGATATCGTCAGAATTGTTTGCTCTTCTATCAATTGCCCAATAGTAATTTGTTTACCCACCGTATGTGTTTTTCTTGAGAGAAGCCACTAGTGAAATCTATGCCCCCCCATGTCTATTTGCTATCATATATTTTCATATCTATTTTACAAAAAACCCAAAAATATTTTGCTGCGTTTTATTTGCTTTTATTTTATTTGCATCTATCAATCTATCTAGTTATCATATTTCAATACCTTGGAGGGATTGACAACCCCTCTACGTGTTTGGTTGCGAGGATTTGTTATTTGTGTGCAGGTGTTGTCTACATAGTTTTGCTTGGTTCTCCTACTGGATTGATAACCTTGGTTTCATAACTGACGGAAATACTTACCGCCGTCGTGCTACATCATCCCCTCCTCTTCGGAGAATTTATTGATGCAGATCACAAGTAGCAGGTGCGCCCTATGAGCTTGTGCCCCCCCTGGACGTCCGACAACCCTAACTCCGACTCCATATATACATATTCGCCAAAAAAAATCAAAGAGGAGAATTCATCGGATTGTATGATACGGAGCCGCCGCCACCTCCTGTTCTTCATCGGGAGGGTTGATCTCGAGTCCGTTTGGAGCTTCGGAGGGTGGAATCCTCCATCGTCGTCATTACCAACCCATCTGCACCTCCAATTTCATGATGCTCACCACCGGGAGTGAGTAATTCCTTCGTAGACTTGCTGGATGGTGGTGGTGCTGGATGAGATTTATCATGTAATCGAGTTAGTTTTGTTAGGGCTTGATCCCTAGTATGCACTATGTTCTAAGATTGATGTTGCTATGACTTTGCTATGCTTAATGCTTGTCACTAGGGCTCGAGTAACGTGATTTCATATATGAACCTATTATGTTTTCACGAATATATGTGTGTTCTTGATCCTATTTTGCAAGTTATATGCACCTATTACGTGTTATGATCTGCTTACCCCAAGGTGACAATAATTGGTATTCTTTCCAGCGATTACCATAGTTTGAGGAGTTCATGTATGCACTAAGTGCTAATGCCACTATAGGAATCATGCACTTTTCCATCAGCAATGGCAGATGGCAAAGGCACGGACGGCAGATGGCAAAGGGCCGACTGAATAAACTAGGTAAAGGCTTCTTTGCCGTCTGCTGGAAGATGGCAAAGTGCCTGTATCCTTTGCCATCAGCTAGCTGATGGCAAGCCTCTGTACGGTAGAGGGACGGGGGTAGCCACGTTAGGAGGCTAACAGCGTGCTTTGCCATCCGCCAGCTGATGGCAAAGGCTGCAGGCTCTTTGCCATGGGCCAGCTAGTGGCAAAGGTTCTAGGCTCTTTCCCATCCGCTAGCTGATGGCAAAGGCTGCAGGCTCTTTGCCATCCGCCAGCTGATGGAAAAGGCTGCAGGCTCTTTGCTATTGGCCAGCTGATGGCAAAGTATCTATATTACCCCGTTTAAGTTTGTTTTTTCTTATATCAATTCATTTTCATAGAAAATCAAACATATATATATATATATATATATATATATATATATATATATATATATATATATGACCAATATAGCATATTCAACACATATTACCAATAGTCATGAACACATATATATCCAACACATATCCAACACATATTACCAATAGTAGCAAGTTTCATCCATACATATACATAGTTTCATCAATATTAAACAGTTTCATCATAGGTAGCAAGTTTCACAAAGTTATAACAAAAACTAAAGACAAGCACTCCATCAACCCAAGCTTCCGTGATCTGAAGCAAATCGGCAAAATGGAAAAGAAGAAAGTTAGAAGAAAAAGACTAGAAGAAGTAGATTATTATGATGAAACTAAAATGTGAAGATTATTATGATGCAACTTATATCTGTATAATAGGTCATTTTGGAGATAAATATGGTTATTATGTTATTTTTGAGCTAGCTAAGCATACTAAGTCATTTTGGTGTAAAAAAAATGCTAAGTGAGCTCATTTTGGAGCTAGCTAAGCATATGAAGTCATTTCGGAGCTAAAAACGTCATTTCGGGAGCATATTATGTCATTTTAGAGCTACCTAAGCATATTAAGTAATTTTGGAGGAAAAATGCTAAGTATAGGTCATTTTGGAGCCATCCTAGGTTAAATAGGTCATTTTTGAGCTAATTAAGGTTATTATTTCATTTTTGAGCTAGCTAAGCATATTATAGCATTTTGAAGCTAAATAGGTCTTTTCTTAAGCATATTATGTCATTTTGGAGCTAGCTAAGCATATTAAGTCATTTTGGAGGAATAAATGCTAAGTATATGTCATTTTAGAGCTATCCTCTGTTAAATAGGTCATTTTGGAGCTAAGTAAAGTTATTATGTCATTTTTGAGCTAGCTAAGCATATTAAGTCATTTTGAAGGAATAAATGCTAAGTATAGGTCATTTTAGAGCTATCATGGGTTAAATAGGTCATTTTGGAGCTAATTAAGGTTATTATACGATTTTGGAGGAAAAAATGCTAAGTATAGGTCATTTTGGAGCTATCCTAGGTTAAATAGGTCGTTTTTGAGCTAATTAAGGTTATTATGTCATTTTTGAGCTAGCTAAGCATATTATAGCATTTTTTAGCTAAATAGGTCATTTATTAAGCATATTATATCATTTTGGAGCTAGCTAAGCGTATTAAGTCATTTTGGAGGAACAAATGCTAAGTATATGTCATTTTAGAGCTATCCTAGGTTAAAAAGGTCATTTTGGAGCTATGTAGAGTTATTATGTTATTTTTGAGCTAGCTAAGCATATTAAGTCATTTTGAAGGAATAAATGCTAAGTATAGGTCATTAGAGCTATCCTGGGTTAAATAGGTCATTTTGGAGCTAATTAAGGTTATTATGTCATTTTGGAGGAAAAAGTGCCAAGTATAGGTCATTTTGGAGCTAAATAGATCATTTCTTAAGCTAAGTATGCATTTGTTAAACAAAGAACTAGGGAAAACTTACCGTCAACCCGTAGGTGAAGGATCGGGTTTCTTGCTCGCGGTAGTGGCAGACGGAGGCGGATCGAGGTTCTTGCTCGCGCCCGTGGCAGACGTCGATGCTTCTCGGGAGTTATGCTGCACCAAATTAAAGATCATTTGCAATGTCTCGTTAGGATGATGCAACTCAAATGTGAAGACTAATAAGTAATGTCCATTCAAATGAAACTCACCATGCTCGCGAGAGCAATGATTGGCATCAGCGGAGGGGTCTGACCGTTCTTCTCGCACATGGACGTTTTGACGAGTCAGTCATATTAGTTACCTATGAAAGGAACATTACATGCATGATTTAACTAATATGCAGAAGAAACTTACCGCGAAGAGCTCGTATATGGCCCGATTAGCCAAGTCGTTCTGGTTCCTCTCCTCCTCCAAAATCATAGCCGTCCTCTCCTCAATCTCCCTCTCCCTCTCCGCCGCCTGCCTCCTTTCCTCCGCCAGAAGCTCCTGGGTCTTCGGTCTCTCTTCCTCAAAAGCAGCCTGCAACACCACTCCTCTTTAGCTTTGTAATCATCGACAGCCGCACACATAATGTAATGGAGGAAAGGTATCTGATTCTGTATAACTAACCGGGATTTCGAGATCCATTGGCCGTGGACGATGCCTTATCTCAGGATCGGAGCTCGTCTGACGCCTCTTGATCTGTGGGAGAGTGCTAGTACAACGTATAAGTCCATCCCCAATGGATAACAAGCCATGGGGCCTCCCGCCACCAGATATCATCACCAGCTCAGGATCAATAGGCTGGCTCGGGTAAAGTCTGGCTCTTTCCTCGCCTTTCCCTCGTCTCTGTACCTCACGAGCTTGTTGTGGGAAGCGCGGTTGGTGAAGTTCTTTGGATCATCGAGATCAGACTCAGAGAATGCCTTGGCCTTCTTATATGGTGCACTATGGGCCATGGCATAGAGGTCGAACAGCTCTAGCACATTCGTCTTGTTGTGTCGCGCCTAAAAGAGAGGAACAAAGTTGTAATGCCCAGGATGGAGTTATACCTCCTACGTGTCGAGGCACGACTTAAAGGCATAAGTCCATCCTAGAATGATCTCAAGTTTGGTATCTTTGCACAACTCATGTAAAAGAGGGATTAAAATGCAAAAGGAGATAGTCGGCTTACACTCGCCACTTCACACAATACATTTCATAAGCAATACATCATTCAAAACATCACAACCCGACTACGGGTGAAGAACCAAAGAAAGATACCAAAACAACAAAAGCCACAGGACAGGATCGAATCCTAGTAGAAACCACTACTGATCGTCGAAGCGTCACAAGCAAACGGTCAAACTCTTCATCGAGCTCCCGGTAAAGAACTGATCCAACTCCTGCATCAAACTCGGCTGAACATGCATCTGGTGTGGTGAAGTAACTGTGAGCCACAGAGGACTCAGCAATCCCGTTCCCGGGTAACAAGACTATTTAAGCCTTGGGTGAGGATAAGGCTGAAGAAAGAAATATGAGGTGAAGGAACAAACAAGAGTCTGCAGCAGCAACTAGCACTAACTTACGTAATAGAGAGCGAGAAGAGAAGAGCATCGGTCGAAAGATGATCACGAAGTGATCCTAACTAAAGCCGGTCAAACATAACCCCACCGTGTTCAACTCCCGAATCCCTATTCGGAAATTGACAGTCACGGTACACACGCTGGTAGTGTATTGAAACATTGTGTCAAGTTATCTACAACCGGAATTAACAAGCTCCCATCTGCCACATAACCGCGGGCACGGCTTTCGAAAGTTCAAACCCTGCAGGGGTGTTCCAACTTGGCCCATCACAAGCCCACGATCCGCGGAGTCGCAACTCCATAGTTGGGAAGACCCGAGTATTCTCGGAATCCCGTGCTCAAATTAAACCGAACTAAGGTAAGGCTAATCCAGCAAATCCTCCCGGCGTGCCGACACCCTGATAGTAGCCGCGCGTATCTCGTCTCAGGCCACGACCGGATGGGACAAGCTACGGGTTTTTACCAAACCTTGAGTTTCCTCGAGGTGGCCCCGCAGGTTGCCCAGTTCGGACCAACACTCATGTGGAGCACTGGCCCGGGGGGGTTGAATTAAATAAAAGAGGGTTTGCAAGACCCTTATGCATGTTTTATTAGTTATTAGGCGAATAGTACCAATGTTGGGACTTGCTGGAAAAGACTTAGCACTTAGCGGTTTATCAAGGGGGTCCCATACACCCCAACCGTGTTAGGAACGCATAATCAAGGAACATAACACCGGTTTATACGGTTCCTAACGGCATGAGTGGAACAAAACACCAAGCAAAAGGCTTAGCCTTCCACCCTGCCAGTATATAGATGATTTCATTTATAAGCATTTATATAGTGTGATATAACCCAACCAAACTTCAACATGAAGCAAGCATCTTCAATCTTCACCTGCAACTAACAATGCTATAAGAAGGGCTGAGCAAAGCCTACGTATAGCCAAGCAACGGTTTGCATAGGTAGGTTGGTTAAACATGGCAATTGGTTACAAGTAGGAGGCTGACAAGAAGAACATGGGCATCGAGGCAAAACTATAGATCGTGACTTCTAGCAATAGGCAAAGATAGTAATGGTATCCGGGTTCGGTCATCTTGCCTGGAATTCCACAAGGGAGAAGAACAGATCCTCGAAGCAGAAGGAGCAACACAGTCGAGCGGATCCTCACAACTCCGGAACGAAACCGAAGCTAACAAGAGAAACAACCGGAAAGAAAGAACAACACGGTAAACACACATATCAAACATGGCATACGATGCACATCCAAGTATGATGCATGTCCGGTTTAATTATGCATGACATGGCAAGTGCACAAACAAATACTACAAGTTAAGTGGAGACCAATATGCAACGAGTTGCATATTGACAAAACACCACATTTAATTATTTAGTTGACTCTCGTTATGTACAAGACAAGATTAAATGTTTTTAACATGGCAAGAGGTGAAACATAATAAAACTACACTATTAAGACATTTTAAATGAGGCCGGAAATAACAACAACATATCCGGAAAATCCCCATGAGCATGTTTAATAATTATAAGCAAACAACAAACACACATATATAAAGTTGTTAACATGATGCGGATGACATGATCAAGTTTTATGCAAGTTTTATTAAAAGGTTGACTTAAACGAGATAAGAAGTATTGTCACCGTGGTGAAAGGAAAAGGTGCCACGGCATGATCCGAAAATGAAGCAACGGCATCATATCGGTTCCGGTATCTCGTTGAGAGACCGGTGCAAAACAAAAGGTGGAGTGAACGAGACAAACAAGATGAAAGGCGGGACGATCCCGTTACCGGGTACCCACGAGTCGGTGACGAGGCAACCGAGGAACAACAAAAGGGACGAAACGGACACGGTGCTCACACGGGAAACATTTCATACAACACAACAAGCATGCATCACACGGGTCATTTCGGTATACCTTCGAAGCGTTCGTTTCGGGGCGGTTCGAGACGTAGAGGAAGGAGTCGTTCACGTCGGAGAGGAGTAGCCGTTCCGTAGAGGGAAGTAGTCGTTCTCGCAACTCGTAGAGGAAGTAGTGGTTCACGTCATCGTGTTGTGGTACTTGGCGAATTCCTCGTTTCCGGGCGACGGTAGTGGTACATGCCGTAGAGGGAAGTAGGTACACGGGCGACGGTAGACGTTCACATTCCGTAGTGGTACTTGGTGTCTCCGGGCGTCGGTAGTGGTACTTGTCGCGGTCGGCGTTCGTAGTGGAAGTAGTGGTACTTGTTCCGTAGCCGTTCACGAGCTTGTTTTTCCGTAGGTGTTCGGTTCGTCGAGGTACTTGGGGGGGGTCTCGGCGACGGTAGACGTTCGGGCCCAAAAGTAGTAATACTTGCATCTCCATAGTTATCTGAGATTAACATTACAGCAACAAAACAAAAAAAACAAGAACAGGGCGGCAGCGACACGGAGAGGACAAAAGAGGCAGCGGGGCAACACCCTGGAGGTGAGGCAGCAGCAGCAAGGCACGGGCGCGGCGAGCTCCTCGCTGGATCCTGGCCGGCGGACGCTGCAGAGGCTCGGCCCGGGCGAGGAGGGCGCGGAGGCGTTGCGGAGCCCCCTTCCTAGGCGACGAAGAGAAGAGGAGGAAGGCGCTCGGCTTGACGTTGGGGAAAGGAGGCGCCGGCGCTCGGGGAGGTGCAGCGGCTCCGGCAGCCTGCTCGCGGAAGAAACGGCGGCGCGCGTGCGGCCTGGAAGGCGACGGGGAGGCCCGAGGCAGGCCGGTCGATGAACGGGGCGACGCCGGAGGCGAGGGCCTGGCCGGCGGGGCGCCAGGGGCGAGGCGCAGGACGATTCGGCGACCTGGCGAGCTGGGCGCTTGTGACGCCAGGCGCAGAGGAGAGGGGAGCCGCGGGACTCCTGGCCGCGCGCTAGGGAGGAGGGAGCAGCTCCCGGCCTGGCCGGCCTGGAGGGAGATCGAGGATGCCGCGCGTAGAACTTGGAGGAGAAGGACGCCGGCGGCTCCTGGAGATGGGGCGCGGGGCTCCTGGCCTCTGGAGGAGGGCGCTCAGGGGCCAGAAGGAGAGAGCCTGCGCGAAGGAGAGACGGCGGTGCGGGGTCGAGGGAGCGAGGCAGAGCGAGGGAATCGGGCCAGAGGCCTGCGGGACAGAGAGCGAGAGGGAAGCGAGACGAGGGGTGGCGGCGGCGCTAAGAGGGAGAGGGAGGGATCGAGCGGGAGCCTGGCGCGCGACAGGCTAGGGTTGGAGGCAGGCTGGGCCTGCGGCTGGAGTAGATGGGCCGGCTTTGGGCCAAAAGGCTGGAATGGGCCTTGAGGCCTGGACCTGCTAAGAGGCCTAGAGGCTGATGGGCTGAGGGCTCTCCTCTGCTGATGTTTTCCAAATTTAAACAGAATACCACAAGAAGAAAGAAAAGAAAGGAGGTGGCTAGGGAAGAACTAGGACAAGGGACTAATTTTTCTTGGGCATCATAAAATGAGCACAGTCCGAGAAAAATATAAAAGGCATGAACGGAAAATAATTCAAACATATTTGAATTTAATCAAATGGGTTTGAACTAAGATTTGATTATTGAAGTGTCCAAAAATGTTCAAATTTTTGGAGGAACCTCGGAACAACGGAAAAGAATTATTGGCAAGATTTTGAAGGTGAAACTCGAAGTGAAAAGACAATGGGGAAATCATGCAAGTGTGTTACGGTGAATTCCAACAAATGGAATATTTATTAATATAGCTCCCTAAAATAATGAGAGACTTTTATATGTTATAAAGAGAAGTCACCTTCCCTCGATTTAAATGGACCGAAGGTCCACACAATTTATTTAGGTTGAGATGCAAAATAAAAAAAAACATGATGGCATGATGACATGATGCAATGCAAAAATAAAAAACACAGCACAAAAGGAACACCCGGGCAACCCGGAACATCTGGAACCTTCGGGAATCTTCTGGGACGTCGGTCTCGGGCGTCACAAATGTATTAGTTAAGGGCTCAAGCTAGCATGAAGAATGAATTTGCATGAATCATGAAGCAAACCACATACCCTGTTATCCCCGTACTGATATAGGTTGACACTGCCTTGATGGTGTGGCACACCGCTCATTTTGCCACGCCGATCCTTTGCATTGTTGTGGGTGGATAGCCATTGGGGAGAGCACCACTCATTCACCAACGCCTCCCAACAATCCAGCCTATCCGCATACCATCTCGAGGGCACCTAAGTTAAGTAAGAGATATTTGAGCTCTACGCCTACTAATCAAATCAAGGAAACTAAGTACAAGGCCATAAGAATAGGTAATTACCTTCATGTACCTCTCCTTACTCACAAATTTTGGGCGGCACTTTGACTTGGACATCTTAATACCAGTCGAGGCGAAGTAGTCTCGAATAGCCTGCGTTCGAGCCCCGTTCCGCCAGTTTTGAAGTAGGCGCCTGCACTCGGCGTCGATAACCCGAGCCGCGGCCTCCTCCTGTCCCTCAGCACACCTGTAGTAGGTCTGCAGTCAAACAAGAAAACACTGATTAGTACAATCACTAGGGTTGCTAATCGAACAAGAAAACACAACGTAGACGAGAGAGGAAAAATTACCCAAAATGTCTGGATCACAACGTCGGCCACAGTGTGGCACTCGACACCACCGATCCTCTCCCCCGGTGGGGCCGAGTCTGCCAAGTAGTGCTCCCAGGTCATTCCTAGCTCTGGAACCTGGCCCTCACCGGGCAACGTGACCCACCCCGGGAAGCTCTGGCGACAAATCACACCAAGGACTGTGTTGGGCCCGCAGACACCACGACCGTGTTTCCAAGACCTGCAGTATGACAAGGCTAACGCATTAGATATTCAAAGAAACGTGAAGGCAAAAGGTTAAAAAGAGTAAATGCACTTACTTCTCCCCATCAGGCGTAATCAACCACCTCTGGTCAGGGGTCGTCGGGGTGGGCGGGAGCTTTGTACCACCACGCTGGTAGACATTGCCCCCCTCAGCCCGCTCGCTCTCACTATAGCTATCAGAACTATAGCCACCCTCGCCACCATCAGCATGGCCACGCGACTCCGGCCAGTCCCTCGATCAGTTCGACTGCGACGTAGCCTGATCTAGAGTCTCGTGGGATGGAGCCTCTGGAACCGAGGTCTCGTGGGGAGAAGGCTCGTCGGCCCAAGGCTCGTGGACCGTGGTCCGAGATGGGTCCACCTCAGGCGGATCCATCTCAGACGGAGCAGTCCTGTGGTAAGGTGAATCAGCTAGGGCTGGCGGCGAGGAATGTGTAGTAGCAACCTTCCAACCTCTCCCACCGCCATGTCCACCTCTACTAGCCTTCTCCTTCTTCTCTCCCTGACCTCTCCCGGGCGAAGAAGAAGCGACCGCTGATGGTGTCTGCATACTGAGATCTAGCGCTCTCCGGAAGGTCTAGGGTGGAATGGAACTACCCCTCCCACCACGCGCCGAGAAAGGAGCCTCGGAGTGCTCTCGACCCGCGCCCACCATCTGTCAACACCTGCAATGACAAAGAGTAAACGATATTAGTACAACATAAAAAAAGAATACCTGACATGAATAATAATATGTATATAATTTAAGTGTATCATCATCATGAACATAAAAAATGGAATACCTAACATGAACTATAATAATATTATTCATCGTCTATATATGCTTCGGGGTCAATAAATGCATCATCATCATCACTGTCAGTAATGACGAGCTCATCATCGTCATCAATAAATGCATCAACATGTGGAAAGCCTCCTTTACGTAATCGGTCAAGCATTGACAGGTCATCCGCAGCAGTAACCTCTTCTTGTTCCGGCTCATGCTCGGATTCACTCTCGCTGTCTACTTCAATGTTCTGGGGTGAAGTAGAGCGGTTCTTAAAACGTTTTCTCGAAAGATGTGTTTCTTGGAAGAACTCTCCTTCATACGTGTCTGGTTAATGTGAGGTTCATAATCCTCTTCATTGGGGGGAGGTGGTCTAACATGTGGCGACACTTCATAAACGACATCCCAACCATTGAGATTTGGATTACTTTGGCAGGCCCACGGTAGATAGAAAATTTCGGTTGCCTGTTGAGCCGTAATATAGACATCGGGAACATCCAAATGGGTGCTTTGTTTGATTTCGACTAGCCCTAGATCTTCATGAGTCCTTCTAGTCTCCTTCGGCTGGAACCAATAACATTTGAAGAGTACGACGTTTGGTGGGTTTGCACCATAGAATAGAAGTTCATAAATTGCTTCAACTCTTCCATAATACTAGGTATCTCCTTCGCCGATAGCAGAGACACAACAATTTGTAGACTTTCGGTCGGCCATAGATAGCACTTTACCACAGATACGAAAGCGATACCCGTTGATGTCGTATTTGTCCAATGAATGGACCTTATAGTCAAAACCGTTAGCGACTTGTCTCAATTCGGCGTCCATAGACTCTGAACTAGCCTACACGGTTAATACAAAATGATTGTTGCATTAGCCGGAAAATAGATGAAGAAATGAAATGGTCTAATGGAAATTACCGTTTTTTGAACCAAGAGATGAAACCGGGATAGCCACGTCCATGCATTGCCAGAAGCTCATACTCTTCGACGGAATCCTTTTGGATCACCGCTCCATACGGGAATTTGGCGACGTATCAACTGTATCAAATATTTGGGAATAAGAGCAGTTCAAAGGAATAAGAGGTTGTGAAACAATGTACCGAGAACTTACTCGATGTACAATCGCACTTCTGTTAGATTGTTCAAGATATACAACGTAATGGTCCGCCATTAATCGACATCCAACAATAAGGGAGTATAAGCACCGGCTGGTGCGAGCTTCCCTTTGAATAGGCTGAGGTTGGATCCACCCTTTTTAGGGTCGCCAACATTGTACCGAGGCTTAGGATTATGGAAATGACAATTTTTGGCTTCGTAGTGTGCTGTCATGAAGTTTGCCGCCTCCTTAGTAATGAATGCCTCGGCCATCAATGCTTCAATTCAACGTTTGCTTTTAGATTTTGCTTGAAGTGTCTTCTGCATCCTTTCAGTTGCGTAGCACCAACGATTATGCACGCCCACCCCCCACTCGTGCCTTGGTCGGGAGATGCAAAATCAAATACTGCATTGGATTAAAGAAGCCCGGTGGAAAGATCTTCTCTAACTTGCAGATCAACTTCGGTGCCAACTCTTCCAGTTCTTCTGGCAAGCCAGGCGATAATTCTTTTGCACATAGAACACGGAAGAAATAGCCCAGCTCTGTGAGTACTAGCCAGTCATCCTCAGGGATAAAGCCACGCAACATCACCGGTATTACCCGCTCAAGCCATATGTACCAATCATGACTCTTGAGACCAAATATTTTCAAATTTTCAGTGCTCGCTCCCCTCTTTAGATTCGCTGCATACCCATCGGGGAACATCAACTCCTTTTTCACCCACAGGATAATTTCCCTCATATCTGGCCTTCCAAGATTGAACCATGCCTTTGGCTTCGCCTATTTATTCTTTCCTTTCGGTTGTCGCATGTTTTGTAGCGGTCTATCACATAGAGCCTCCTGATCGACTCTAGCCTTAGGATTATCCTTTGTTTTCTCCTCTATGACGAACAATGTACCAAAGAGGGCCTCGCCAACATTCTTTTCAGTGTGCATCACGTCGATGTTGTGTGGGCAAAGGAGGTCTTTGAAGTAAGGCAGATCCCACAAGCATGTCTTGTGAGTCCAGGCGTGTTCCGAATTATACCCCTTGAAATACCCTAGACGCTCTAGATCCGACTTGAGAGCGTTTAACTGATCCAGGGTCTGTTGGCCTGTCAACGCAGGTGGTGTAGAGTTTTTGACAACTCTAATTTTGATGAAGTTCTTCTTGTCTTTTCTGAACTTATGGCGAGGATCCAGGAACTGTCTATGCATGTCGAAGCAAGAAAACTTGCCACCCGCCTGCAGCCGACGAAACTCTAGAGCTGCCTTGCATGTGGGGCACGGGAACCTACCATGCACACACCAGCCAACGAATAGCCCATACGCCAGCAAGTCATGCATCGAGTACATGTACCACACACGCATTAGGAATATTTTTGAAGCGGCGTCGTATGTCTTGATCCTATTATCCCAAGCTTCTTGCAATTCATCCTCAAGCGACTGCATGTACACATTCATACTCTTCCCTGGATAGTTGGGCCCCGGAATTATCAACATCAGGAAATGTACTTTCTTTGCATAATCTGTCCGGGGGGGGGGGGAGATTGAGTGGAATGACAAATATAGGCCAACAACTGTATTGGGATGCCATCATACCAAACACGTTGAACCCTTCCGTGCTTATGGCGATTTGAGGATGCCTTGGATCTGCCGCTTTAGCATGATGTATTGCATCGAAGCGCTTCCACGCAAAACTGTCTGATGTGTGTACCAACATCGGCTCCCCATCTGCATCTTGTTCGGTTCTTTTGCCCAATTTGTGCCATGTCATATGTCTGTCCATCTCTTCGACCATGAAAAGACGTTGAAGTCTTGGTATGCTTGGCATATACCGAAGAATATTAACTGGGATTTTTGTCTGACTCTTCTCACCATACCATTATCTACCACAACATACCTGGAAGACTGGAAAAAGGGACAATACTTCAAGTCCGCATAATCAAGCCTAAATAAGCCACATCCTTTCTCACAGGCATCTATCTTCTCATAGGGCATCTTAAGTACACGGAGGATTTTGTCCGACTGGTACAGGTTTGCAGGCATTACATGGCCTTTGGGTAGAAAGCGTCCAAATAGTGTCATCATCGCGTCGTAGCATTCTGTGCCCAAGTTGAATTGAGCCTTTAGAGCCATTACTTGTGCGATGGCATCCAGATGACAAAGCTCAGTGTGCTCGTGGATAGGATGTTTTGAAGACTCCAACACATTTGTGACGCCCCGAGACCAATGCGCCGGGTGTCAACCAGTTATTCGTCATCGTTGCCATGTCATCTGCTTGCGTGTTGCATCTTTGCCTTGTCATCATGTGCTTTGCATCAACTCAAAACTTGCATCCGTCCGAGCCCCCTTGTCCTTTCCGTTGCCGTTCTGAGCCCAGACACACTCGCACGTGCCCGAGGCACCTTCGGATATTTATTTTATAAGTGGCCGAAAAATGCTCTCGGAATGGGATGAAACTTGGCCTGTGGTCTTATTATAACATAGGTAGACCGCCTGTCAAATTTCGTTGCATTCGGAGTTCGTTTGATAGCCCAAGCGTTAAACTATAGCGGCATTATCGCCAGATAAACGTCGGACGTTTCAGTCCCCGAAACAGCTGCCGGGCCTCACTTCTCTTCTCTACTCTCAGCCCACCCCCCTCTTCACAGCCACTAAACCAGCCCACTTGGCCTAGCTAACTGACCCCGCGACCGGAACTGTCGGATCGAGATCCGAGGGTCCAGATCAGCCCCAAAACCCCTCGAACCCTAGCCTTCCATATATATATATATATATATATATATATATATATATATATATATATATATATATATATATATATATATATGCCTTCCTCCTTCCTAATTTGGCAGCCTAGCCCCTCCACCTACCTCTAGCCCCCCTCCTCCTCAATTTCCGCGCCCTAATCATCAACCAGCCACCTCCACCTATAGATCTGGCGCAGCCCAGCCTGAGCCCACCACTTGGCGCCCCTCCATTGGTCCTCCGCCGCCCTGCAGACGCCCGTGGCCAACCGGAGCCGGCCACATCGTCGCCTCCACCGCGCCAGCACCGCGCGGGCCCGCTAGGGCCCATCTGCGGCCCGCCCGGCCCGAAGCTGGCCACCGCCAGATCCCGCTCGCCCGCTCCCCGCAGACCCCGAGCTCGTGCCTCCCGCGGTCGAGCGCCACCGCCCCTCCGCCGACCGGGGAGCCTCGCCGGTGCCTCCAAGCCCTTCCTCGTTGCGCCTCTCTCTCCTTCCCTTTGTCCTTCCTCTCCCTCACCTCACCTCGCCAGCTCTCTTTCTCCCGCAGGTAGCCGCGCCCCGTTCTCACCGCCCCGTCCCCGGTGGACCTCGCTGCCGCCGGGAATGGAAGCCCCGGGGCCAGATCCGCCCGGATCCGGTCGGGCCCCGTCCCCTCAGCCTCCGCCGCCATGGCGCCTTCCCATGAGGAGCACGACGCGAGGACTACGACCTCCAGTGCCTCGCCTCGGCCTCGTGGGTCCCGCACCAAGGCCTGGCCCAGCTCCAGCTCGAGCCGGCCTGCTCCCTCGCCGGCCCTGCTGGCCTCCCACCGGGTATCGGCGTGGGTGGTGGACAGCCAAAGAGAAGGAACCATCACAGGATCATAGCTCCAGTGAGATCCCTGAAGAACCTGCCAGGTATTGTCGAACCTGCCCTCCAACTCAACCATGTAGCGACGGACGTGCTCGTCCTCCTCGCTGACACGGTGACGTACAACCTCCGCGGGGTCCTCAAGCCTCCGCACCGTCACTGGCCCACACGCCCGCCACCAAAGAAGGTTCGGGTCAACAACGGGCTGGCTCCTCACCAAGCTGCGCCCCCCGGAAAGAAGCACCTCCCAGTACTAGCCCGACGGAGCCCAGTCCCGAACATGACCCCTCTGATCAAGCAGGCCTCCGCTGACTGGACGACGAGGCTGAGAGATAGGCATCGTCGACGTCGATGCGGGAATATTGCTTGAACTAAAAGAATAAACTAGTTCTATTAATTCAACTAGTTCTCTATTAATTCAACTAACTAGTTCAACTAATAAGCACTTAATAAAAATAAAAATAAACTAGTTCTTACTAAAAATAAACTAGTTCTTACTAAAAACAAACTAGTTCTTACTAAATAACTAGTTCTTACTAAATAACTACATTCTATCACAAAAACTGTAAAAAACTATAAAAAAACAATAATAACAGAAAATTCATCTAACATTTATATAACTAAGTAACAATTTTAAAATTCATCTAACATTTGTATAACTAAAAATATATAAAAAAACTAAAATCTAATTATAATGTGTGTGTACGGGGGGCAGCATGGGGCTCACAGCGCAGCGACGATCGGCGGCGGCGACGAAGACGATCGACGAAGCGGCGACGACGATCGACGGGGCGGCGACGGCGACGGGGGCGGCGACGGGGCCGGGGGCGACGGCGATGGGGGGCGGCGACGGTGACGGGGGCGGCGATGACGACGGCGATGTGGAAGGCGACGACGACGACGCGGGACGAGCAGGGGGCGGTGACTGGCGCGGTGGACGGCGCGCGTGCGGGGTGGCGGCGACGCGTAGAGAGGAGCGAGCGATTGAGGGAGAAGAAACTAAATTTTTGCTAGTGCTGTTTATATAGGAGAGGCCTTTAGTACCGGTTGGAGCCACCAACCGGTACTAAAGCCTGAAGCGGCGGGAACTGAAGGCTTTAGTAACGGTTGGTGGCTCCAACCGGTGCTAAAGGGGTGGCCTTTAGTACCGGTTGGAGACACGAACCGGTACTAAAGGGGTCTGGTAGCAGAGGTGCTGTGCGGCAAGTTTAGTCCCACCTCGCCGAGCGAAGGGCAGCCGCACTGGTTTATAAACCGCGCCGCGACTGCTCCTTCGAGCTCCTCTCTAATGCAGGCTTCTGGGCCTAACTTTGCCGCGCTGCCCTGTGAGTCTGCTGGGCCGTTATGGGCCTGCAAATTCAGGCCCAAGGCCTTGCAGGCCCACTGGGTAGCGCGCAAATAATTTTTTATATGATATTTCATTTTATATCTAACTAACATTTCTATATCTAAAATTTATCTATCTAACATTGATGTTGTGGATTTGAATGGTAGGCAAATTCAGGCTCAAGGCCTTGTAGGTCCACTGGGTAGCGCGCAATTTTTTGTATGGTATTTCATTTTATATCTAACTAACATTTCTATATCTAAAATTTATCTATCTAACATTGATGATGTGGATTTGAATGGTGCATTTTGAACACACAAAAAGTCTGGAGTTCAAGTAAGTTCAAAAAAATGCAACGCCTTTGTAACATATGAGTTTTCGTCTGAAACCCTCATACCTCAAAAGAGATTGTCCATTTTGTACATGAAGTGCATCCAGTTTTTGCTGTGACACTCTCTACTATTTTGCACATGCCACGTGGGTGAAATGATGATACCATGCCAAGTTTCAACATTTTCAGAGTTCATTTTGTAGTGCTTTTCAATTTCACGGTCATTTTGCTCACAAAACAAATCAGTAAATGAATGAAAAATACCAAATGAATTCAGGAAGGGTTGAAAATTGATGATGTGGATTATAATGGTGCATTTTGAACACACAAAAAGTCTGGAGTTCAAATAAGTTCAAAAAAAATGCAATGCCTTTGTAACATATGAGTTTTCGTCCGAAACCATGATACGTCGAAAGAGATTGTCCATTTTGTACACGAAGTGCATCCAGTTTTTGCCGTGACCCTCCCTACTTTTTTGCACATGCCATGTGGGTGAAATGATGATACCATGCCAAGTTTCAACATTTCCAGAGTTCATTTTGTAGTGCTTTTCAAATTCACGGTCATTTAGCTCTAAAATATTTAAGTAAATGAATGAAAACTACCAAATGAATTCAGAAAGGGTTAATAATTGATGATGTGGATTTGAATTGTGCATTTTGAACACACAAAAAGTCTGGAGTTCAAATAAGTTCAAAAAAATGCAATGCCTTTGTAACATATGAGTTTTCGTCCAAAACCCTCATACCTCGAAAGAGATTGTCCATTTTGTACACGAAGTGCATCCAGTTTTTGTTGTGACACTCTCTACTTTTTTGCACATGCCACGTGATGAAATGATGATACCATGCCAAGTTTCAACATTTTCAGAGTTCATTTTGTAGTGCTTTTCAATTTCACGGTCATTTAGCTCACAAAACAAATCAGTAAATGAATGAAAAATACCAAATGAATTCAGGAAGGGTAATGAATGAAAAAGACCAAATGAATTCAGGAAGGGTTGACAATTGATGATGTGGATTAGAATGGTGCATTTTGAACACACAAAAAGTCTGGAGTTCAAATAAGTTCAAAAAAATGCAATGCCTTTGTAACATATGAGTTTTCGTCCGAAACCATGATACGTCGAAAGAGATTGTCCATTTTGTACACGAAGTGCATCCAGTTTTTGCCGTGACCCTCTCTACTTTTTTGCACATGCCATGTGGGTGAAATGATGATACCATGCCAAGTTTTAACCTTTTCAGAGTTCATTTTGTAGTGCTTTTCAATTTCACGGTCATTTAGCTCTAAAGTACTTAAGTAAATGAATGAAAAATACCAAATGAATTCAGAAAGGGTTAATAATTGATGATGTGGATTGGAATCGTGCATTTTGAACACACAAAAAGTCTGGAGTTCAAATAAGTT
>LR738710.1:477439555-477520137 GCA_902687465.1 Secale cereale | reverse complement strand
AGGTGGGGGAGAGAGAGAGGGGTGGGGCAGGGCTGGGAGAGAGAGAGGTGTGGGGCCGGGCTGGGAGAGAGATGGGTGGGGCCGGGCTGAGAGAGGAGATAGTCCAACCTCTTTGCCATCAGCCAGCGGATGGCAAAGGCCCACATCTTTGCCATCAGCCAGCTGAGGGCAAAGCCCCACCTCTTTGCCATCAGCCAGCAGATGGCAAAGAATCTTTGCCGTCTGCTGACAGATGGCAAAGAGGTGGGGATAGTGGGTCGTTACATCACCGTCATCCACTGGGCCCCACCCACTACTTTGTCGTCTGCCAGCAAACGGCAAAGATTCTTTGCCATCTGCTGGCAGACGGCAAAGAGGTGGGCTGATAGGCCATTACAGCACTGGACCCCACCCACCTCTTTGCTGTCTACCAGCGGACGGCAAAGATTCTTTGCCATCGGCTGGCAGATGGCAAAGAACTGGCTGATGGCAACGAGGTTCTTTGTCATATGTCAGTTCTTTGCCATCTGTTTTTTGTAAGCGGATGGCAAATATGTTCTTTGCCATCCGCTGGCAGATGGCAAAGAGCTGACTGATGACAAATTCCCTGTTTCCAGTACTGTGCTTTGTTCCGGTTTTTTGTTAGAAGGATGCCTTAATGTCCCTTAGTTTCCTTATGGACCCTGCTGCCTCGGGAGGGTAGGACAAAAGATGTGATGCAAGTTCTTTTCCATAAGCACATATGACTATATACGGAATACATGCCTACATTACATTAATGAATTGGAGCTATTTCCGTGTCGCCCTAGGTTATAACTGTTACATGATGAATGCAATCCAACGCAATTATCCATCACAGATCCAATGCCTACGCTTCTCATATTTTGATCTTTGCTAAGTTACTTTCGCTATTCCTGCAGTTATACAATCAATACAAAACAGCTACTACTATTGCTACTGTTACCATTACTATCAAACTACCATACTACTTTTCTACTCATCACCTTGCTACAGATATTAAGTCTTCTAGGTGTGGTCAAATTGACAACTCAACTCCTAGTACTTGCGAATATTCTTTGGATCCCCTTGTGTCGAATGAATAAATTTGGGTTTGAATACTCTACCCTCGAAAACTGGTGGGATCCCCTGTACTTGTGGGTTATGAGCAGTGCAGTCTCTGACATCAACTATTGCAAGGCCGCCATTGCCGCCACCCCACCTCGACCGCTAGGGCCCGCAGCCCGAAGGCAGGAAGTGGCCGTCGTGCACTACAAAATTTCCTCTATTCGGTGACACAAACATGAACCATTGCCTAAAACCATATTCTGTGACGGTCCACCGTCACGAGGTGTTTCCCTCCTGGGGCAGGGCCCTAGACAACATTGGCGACGTCTGGGCTGAGTTTTGGCAATATATTGGGCCCTTCATTTCGCATGTCCATTTTCTAGGACGAGTTTCAACGCCACTGTTAATGTCGGTGGGTTATTTTATTGTAGATCTTAATAGAAAAAATAACTTGCAATTGTTTTTCAGCTAACACATTTAGCAGGATATCTTTTCATTATAGTGAGAACTTGGAATTGGGATCGTCTAGTTCCCTCCTAACAAAGGGATTTGGGATCGTCGGCTTAGGGTCCTTCGTCATACCACACCCCTAGCAACGAGACGAGATGCTGGCACTATAAGGTGAACGTGGAAGCCAGGGTACGACGAGTCTACACGCCACAGTTGAAGGGCGAAGTCACACATGACAACGGCAACGTCAAACATGGGAGATTTTAGGTGACATTTTTTTAATAAAAAATATCATAGTAGCAAATGTCATGTGCGTTCTATTTTCTTTTCATGTTGTACATGCAATGGATCATGGTTGGATTACTCATGGAACGACCCTCACACCACCACACATGGCTGGCATGAATCAGTTTATGGAATTCACTTTTGCTCACAACAATGGGATGAAGATATTGTGCCCATGCAGAAATTGCCGCAATGGGATCTGTGAAACTATTGACGTTGTCAAATGTCAGGTAAACGTCACTGGTATGTTCAGGTCCTATACAATGTGGATCTATCATGGGGAATCAGGGTACATCAGTGCATGCAATTGTACTGCCGATGATGATGGTTATGAATCTGCCAACTCTGATGATTTTGAGCTATGCTAACATTCTGTGTTTAATATGGTGGGAGCTCTAGTGGATGACCTGGGTAGAACAACTGGAAATAAAGAAGATGCATCTGGTGGGTTGGTCATTTCTAAAAAGCTCAATGAAGAAGCGATGAAACCCTTTCACAAGGAATGTGGCAGTATGACACATATGGCATTCATTATCAGGGTGTTTCATATCAAACCATATATGCATATGACCAAAAAGACATTCATTATGCATTGTCAAATGTTATATACTGCTTTGACTAAGGTGGAATTTCCGAAATCTTACGCTGATGCTAAGAGAGCTCTTTGTGATCTTGGTCTTTGATACCAGACAATTCATGTATGCAAGTATGACTTCATTTTGCATTGGGTAGACTATGCCAACAGTACTACATGTCCCCACTGTGGTACATCAAGGTGGAGATATGTCGGTGGGAATAAAAAGGTTCCTCACAAGATCATTCGATACTTTACGATAATCCCACGTTTACAAAGATTTTTTTCTTCGAGGGAAATAATAGAGCACACCGAGTGGCACAAGGAAAAGAGGGTTCAAGAGGCTAATGTAGGCACTTGGCTGATGGTGATGCATGGAAGTACTTCGATGCAAAACATGAAGGATTTGCTAAAGATGCCCACAACTTGAGGTTTGGATTTGCAACTGATGGAGTCAATCCCTTTTGACACATGAGCAGTACATACATTATCTAGCCTGTTTTTTTTTCATTCCATACAACTTCCCACACTGGATGTGCATGGACCAATCCAATTTCATGATGGCATTGTTGATTACTTGAAAATACTCACCAGGAAAGGATTTTAATGTCTTTATGCAGCCACTGATAGTAGATATGCAGAAGTTGTGGGATGGTGTGGAACAATAGATGTATGCACGGGGAAACCTTTCAATTTGCATGCGATGCTTATTTGGTCCATTCATGATTATCCTGCATATGGCACTACCTCCGGTCGGAGCACAAAGGGTTATTACACATGTCTGCATTGCGATGAGAATCCTTGCTTTCAAAAACCGAAAAATAAAATTGGATACGTTGGCCATCGATGATTCCTTCCTAGAAAACATCATTTTAGAAAGTATTAAAAAACCATTTAATAACCAGACAGAGCATAAGGGTCAACCAAGAAAGTTCACAAGTGAAGAAGTGGATTGGTACTTACAACTTGCGAAGGAGAATCTCAAACCAGGGAAGTACCCTGGTAATGCAAGTAGGAAGAGAAAGCACATGGATAATAATCCCACATGGCACCTTAGGGAGAGCTAACATGATTTCCCATACTCGAAGGATATCTTGTTACCTCACAACCTGGATGTTATGCACATTGAGAAGAACATATGTGAAAGTATCAATGGTACACTCCTTGAACTTGATGGTAAGAGCAAGGATACCATCAGCGCAAGATTGAATTTATAGCATATGGAGATGTGGGATGAACATTGGCTGCAAGAAGATCCAAAGAAGGGGGTTCTTACAAAAAGTATCCTGCACCATGAACACTTAGTAAGGAAAACAAAATAAAGTTGTGCAAGTTTCTGGCTAATGTCAAATTCCCAGGCGGACATGCTGCAAACCTGGCTACATATGTGGATGTTGAGTCTGGTAAATTACACGATCTAAAGATGCATGATTACCACATACTCCTGCAGATTATCCTACCAACTGGTCTTAGAGGCACTGTCTCCAAGGAGATGTATGAGGCTATTGCTTTACTAGGAAGACATTAATAATACACTTTGTGAAGAAATTGAGAGATGACATTCTTGAAATTCTTTGCAAGCTTGAGAAGCTCTTCCCACCTGATTTCTTCGACGTAATTGTGCACCTAGTTGTACACCTTCCAGATGAGGCACTACTAAGGGGTTATGGCTAGTATGGTTGGATGTTTCCATTTGAGAGAAGGCTTGGGTACCTCAAGTCAACCATGCATAACAAAGCAAGGCCCAAAGGCTCAATTACAGAGTCCTATATCAGTAATGAGTGCTTGTCCTTTTGCTCCAGATATTAGAAAGAATACATAGAGACTGGTATTAACAAGCCATATAGGAACATGAGTAATAATGATAAGATGAATAAAAACAAGAAATCTACGAGTGTAGGCATATTTTTAGATGGTGGTCTTGTTAGCATTGGTGCCACCTGATAACCCACAAGTGTAGGGGATCGCAACAATTTTCGAGGGTAACGTATTCAACCCAAATTTGTTGATTCGACACAAGGGGAGCCACAGAATACTCTTAAGTATTAGCAGCTGAGTTGTCAATTCAACCACACCTGGAAACTTACTATCTGCAGCAAGGTATTTTAGTAGCAAAGTAATATGGAGATAGCGGTAACAACAATAAAAGTAACGGTAGTATTTTTGTAGTTTTTGTAACAGTAGGAGCGGAAAAGCAAATAAGCAACAAGTAAAATGTGAAAAGCTCGTAGGCATTGGATCGGTGATGGGGAATTATGTCGAATGCGATTCATCATGTAGAAGTTATAACCTAGGGTGACACAGAACTAGCTCCAGTTCATCAATGTAATGTAGGCATGTATTCCGAATATAGTCATACGTGCTTATGGAAAAGAACTTGCGTGACATATTTTGTCCTACCCTCCCATGGCAGCGGGGTCCTAGTGGAAACTAAGGGATATTAAGGCATCCTTTTAATAGAGTACCGGACCAAAGCATTAACACATAGTGAATACATGAACTCCCCAAACTACGGTCATCACCGGGAGTGGTCCCGATTATTGTCACTTCGGGGTTGCCGGATCATAACACATAGTAGGTGACTATAGACTTGCAAGATAGGATCAAGAACACACATATATTCATGAAAACATAATAGGTTCAGATCTGAAATCATGGCACTCGGGCCCGAGTGACAAGGATTAAGCATGGCAAAGTCATAGCAACATCAATCTTAGAACATAGTGGATACTAGGGATCAAACCCTAACAAAACTAACTCGATTACATGGTAAATATCATCCAACTCATCACCGTCCAGCAAGCCTACGATGGGATTATTCATGCACAGCGGTGAGCATCATGGAATTGGTGATAGAGGAAGGTTGATGATGATGATGGCGACGATCTCCACTCTCCGGAGCCCCGAACAGACTCCAGATCAGCCCTCCCGTGAGAGATTAGGGCTTGGCGGCCGTTCCGTATCGTAAAATGTGATAATTCTTTCTCTCTGATTTTTTCCTGCCCGAAAGTGAATATATGGGGTCTGGAGATACGTCGGTGGGTGTCGGGGGGCCCACGAGGCAGGGTGCGCACCCAGGGTGAGGGGGCACGCCCCCACCCTCGTGGACAGGGTGTGGGCCCCCTAACATAGATCTTTCCATAGGTATTTTTTATATTTTCCAAAATAATTCTCCATGGATTTTCAGGTCATTTCGAGAACTTTTTATTTCTGCACAAAAACAACACCATGGCAATTCTGTTGAAAACAGTGTCAGTCCGAGTTAGTTCCATTCAAATCATGCAAGTTAGAGTCCAAAACAAGGGCAAAAGTGTTTGGAAAAGTAGATACGTTGGAGACGTATCAACTCCCCCAAGCTTAAACCTTTGCTTGTCCTCAAGTAATTCAGTTGATAAACTGAAAGTGATAAAGAAAAACTTTGACAAACTCTGTTTGCTCTTGTTGTTGTAAATATGTAAGCCAACATTCAGGTTTTCAGCATTGATCATGAACTAACCATATTCACAATAACTTTCAGGTCTCATGTCTACTCAGATCAATGGCATAATCAACTAGCGAGCAATAATAATAAACCTTGGATGACAACACTTTCCCAAAACAGTCATGATATGATATAACAAGATGGTATCTTGCTAGCCCTTTCTGAGACCGCAAAACATAAGTGCAGAGCACCTTTAAAGATCAAAGACTAACTAGACATTGTAATTCATGGTAAAAGAGATCTAGTCATGATCATACTCAATGCAAATTAATAGTAATACATGCAAATGACAGAGGTGCTCTCCTACTAGTGCTCTTTGATTAGAGGATGATGACTCAGCATAAAAGTAAATAGATAGGCCCTTCGTAGAGGGAAGAAGGGATTTGTAGAGGTGCTAGAGCTCGATTTCTAAATAGAGATGAATAACATTTTGAGCGGTATACTCTCATTGTCAACATAACCACCAAGAATCTCAATATCTCCCATGCTACACACATTATAGGCGGTTCCCAAACAGAATGGTAAAGTTTATACTCCCCCAACCACCAACAAGCACGCTCCACGGCTAGCCCGAAACAACGGGTACTGTCCAAACCAGCAACAGCCCTGGGAGAGTTTTGTTTAATTATTATGATTTTGAGCATGGGACTTGGCATCCCGGTTACCAGCCATTTTCTCATGAATGATGAGTGGAGTCCACTCATCGTGAGAATAACCCACCTAGCATGGAAGATATAGACATCCCTAGTTGATACATGAGTTGTTCGAGCATACAAAACATATTTTCATTTGAAGGTTTAGAGTTTGGCACATACAAATTTACTTGGAATGGCAGGTAAATGTGATGGCCTCGCTTATTAGGGATGATAGACTACTCATATCAATAAGGAATTCCTTCTTTTCCGGGAGCCCATTCAGATAGAACTCCAAAGTTAAGCGTGCTCAGCTTGGAGTAGTTTCAGGATGGGTGACCGACCGGGAAGTTGCTCCCGGGTGCGCACGAGTGAGGACAAAGTGCGCAGAAAAGACTAGTATTGATATGTGAGGCCAGTCTAGATCCCGCTAGGAGTAACGACCACCGGTGGGTGTGTCCGGGGCGTTACAAGTTGGTATCAGAGCCGACCCTCGCGGTTACACGGATGTTTGCGGACAGTTTGCAGTCATGTTGTGCATGACGTTTGTGACCCGTTGTGGCACACGACATGGCACATGTGCTGTCCTGGAAGCACAGACGGTTGTGCCAAGAGGGAACGTTCCTGTGGCCCGACGAGGACGTCGGTTCCTCTGAGTGAGGGTGTATGTGATGGCCTCGCTTATTAGGGATGATAGACTACTCATATCAATAAGGAATTCCTTCTTTTCCGGGAGCCCATTCGGATAGAACTCCAAAGTTAAGCGTGCTCAGCTTGGAGTAGTTTCAGGATGGGTGACCGACCGGAAAGTTGCTCCCGGGTGCGCACGAGTGAGGACAAAGTGCGCAGAAAAGACTAGTATTGATATGTGAGGCCAGTCTAGATCCCGCCAGGAGTAACGACCACCGGCGGGTGTGTCCGGGGCGTTACAGTAAATTCCGCAAATAGGAAGGTATGGTGGACTCATTGGAATAACTTTGGGGTTTATGGAAGTGGATGCACAAGCAGTATTCCCGCTTAGTACAGGTGAAAGCTAGAAAGAGACTAGGAAGCAACCAGCTAGAGAGCGACAACGGTCATGAACATGCATTAAAATTAATCAACAATGAATGCAAGCATGAGTAGGATATAAATCACCATGAACATAAATATCGTGGACGCTATGTTGATTTGTTTCAACTACATGCGTGAACATGTGCCAAGTCAGACCACTTGAATCGTTCAAAGGAGGATACCACCCCATCATACCACATCACAACCATTTTAATATCATGTTGGCACGCAAGATAGACCATTATAAACTCTAAGCTAATTAAGCATGGCATAAGCAGCTATGATCTCTAATTGTCATTGCAAGCATGTTTCATTCATAACAAGCTGAATCGGGGATGATGAACTATCTTATTTACAAAGACAAGAGAGGTCGAGTTCATACCAGCTTTTCTCATCTCAATTAGTTCATCATATATCATCCTTATTGCCTTTCACTCGCACGACTGAACGGTGTGAATAATAATAATAGTGCACGTGCATTGGACTAAGCTGGAATATGTAAGCATTTAATACAAGAGAGAAGACAAAGTAATATGGCTCAAGGTCAAATCAACAATAAAGCATATGAGAGAAACAAAGCATTTCAATCATGGTCTTCTACTCTTAACCCCCAAAGAAAAGAAAAGAAACTATTTACATGGGAAAGCTCCCAACAAGCAAAAGAAGAACGGGGAATCTCTTTGGGTTTTCTTTTAATTACTACTACAAGGAAACTAAACTAGCTAGAAGCTACAACTAATATTTTTTTGTTTTTCTTAAGGTTTTTTCTAGCACAAGAGAAAAAGACTAAGAAAAAAAATTGAAACTGAGCATGGATGGTATAGTGAAAGAGTGTGAGCACCGACAACTAGAATAAGTGTGTGAGCGTGAATGTAAAGTTGGTGAGAAACACGTACTCCCCCAAGCTTAGGCTTTTGGCCTAAGTTGGTCTATGGCCATGGATCGAAGCTACTCCCTCCAGTGTACTGAGATGTGTCCTCTGGGTGCCACTGGTTTGCAAGCTCATCTAGATCCCACCCATAAACAGACAGACGGTAAGGATCGAGTGGTGGTTCTGGCTCATGCTCTGAAGCTCGTGCCTGGCTCTGGTACTTGTAAAAGGCATCTGATGTAACGAGATATATGTCTGTAGACAGATCAAACAGTGATGGTGCAGGCAAAGTAACAATCACACAATATTTTTCATCAAACCTTAATTTATAATTAAGCAACATATCCTTGTCTTTAACAATAAAATCATGTTCTATCATGCTCTTGTAATCTAGATAATCAGGGGCAAGCAATTTTTCTTCCTTCTCATGATGCTTAATAGGTATTCTAAAATGTTCAGCAAGGCGAGAAGCAAAGATGCCTCCAAAGACAGGGCCCTTTTAGCAATGACGGCGCCCAAGCTAAAAGTTGTGTCTTGAAACAAAGCATGGCGTAAAATGGCAATATCAGGGGCACTAAGATTCCCACTATTCCCACGACCAATTAAACATCCACTAGCAAATAAAGCAAAGTAGCACAGAACAGGGAAATGTATACTAGTAATTCTTGCCCCTAAGACGTGTCTGGTTTCCCCTACAGCTATCATGTCAATAAACCCTTCAACGTCTTCACGACGTGGTTCATCAAGTCTACCTTCAAAGGGTATCTTGCATACTTCACAAAACTCAAAGAATGATATCTCCTTAACCTCATCATATAAACGAAACTCCACTGTAGGTGGTGTTTTCTTAGCATGAAAATGGAAATTTTGGTGAAAATATTAGTGAGTAAGAGATACTATTCACGCTAGTCGTGGAGGAAGTCGGTGAGGCCTGCATTATTTGCCAACCAATAAAAGTCTTCGTAAATCCTGGCGGCTCCCATGAACTCATTACACGGCCATTCACACGGCTGAACTTCCGCCATGCGAGGGAGATTATATTTGGGCTTCTTATTTTCTTCCTTCTTCTCCTCCTCTGAACTTTTACTGGAGGAACCCCTCAACAATCTCTTTATCATTTTCCTCCTCTGCAATTTCTAAAAAAATTAGTAACTCAAAATAAAAGTTAACCGAACTCAACAAAGATTGATAGCAACAACTCCTACTAGTGCCTAGAGACTATATCATGCATTAGAGCTACTTGGGACCAAGGAAATTTGACACGCAATCTCAATAACAAGGTCACTACAACATCAAAAATTTGCAATAAATAAAGCACTAGAACAAAAACTAATTGGACCAATGGAGGAGTCACATACCAAGGAACAATCTCCCCAAACAGTTTGGTGAATGGTGCTTTGAGCAAGGAGCTCGAAAATGGCAGCAAGATGAGCTAGAACTCATGCTTGAGCTGGTTGGTGATTTTTTTGGGAGGAAGAAGAAGGGAATGGGTGCAGGAATAAGTGGAGGGGAGCCACATGGGGCCCACGAGGCAGTGTGCGCACCCTGGGCCCTCGTGGCCAGGTGCGGGCTCCCCTCGCTGTGTGTTTTGTGCCATATATTCCCATATATTCTAGAAAAAATCATATTAAATTTTCAGGGCATTTGGAGAACTTTTATTTTCGGGGTATTTTTTTATTGCACGGATAAGTCTGGAAACAGACAAAGAATACTATTTTTGCTTTATTTATCCTAATTAACAGAAAGTAAAAGGGGGATACAGAAGGTTGTGCTATCTAGATTCACCAACCTCATGCTCATAAAAAGGAATCCATTAACAAGGTTGATCAGGTCTTGTTAATATACTCTTTCCGAATAACATGAAACTGGAGAATTTTTGAATAACACTAGGTTACCTCAATGGGGATATGTATGTCCCCAACAATAAGAATGTCATGTGCCTTCTTGACAGTAGGAAGAGGGAATTCAAAACCTCCAATAGTAATAGTTGAAGTTTTTCCAATATAATTGATACAGTGGACCTGAGGTTGTTTCCTCGGAAAGTGTACCATATGCTCATTACCAATGACATGAAAAGTGACATTTCCTTTGTTGCAATCAATAACAACCCCTGCAGTATTCAAAAAGGGTCTACCAAGGATAATAGACATACTATCGTCCTCGGGAATATCAAGTATAACAAAGTCCGTTAGAATAGTAACATTTGCAACCACAACAGGCACATCCTCGCAAATACCGACAAGTATAGCAGTTGATTTATCAGCCATTTTCAAAGATATTTCAGTAGGTGTCAACTTACTCAAGTCAAGTCTACGATATAAATAAAGAGGCATAACACTAACACTGGCTCCAAGATAACACAAAGCAGTTTTAACATAGTTTCCTTTAATGGAGCAAGGTAAAGTAGGTACTCCTGGATCTCCTAGTTTCTTAGGTATTCCACCTTCGAAAGTGTAATTAGCAAGCATGGTGGAAATTTATACTCCACGTATCTTTTTATTGGTAATAATATCCTTCATATATTTAGCGTAAGGATTTGTTTTAAGCACATCAGTCAAATGCATACGCAAAAAGATAGGTCTAATCATTTCAGCAAATCTCTCAAAATCCTCATCATCCTTTTTCTTAGATGGTTTAGGAGGAAAAGACATGGGTTTCTAAACCCATGGTTCTCTTTCCCTACCGTGCTTCCAAGTAACAAAGTCTCTCTTATCATAACATTGATTCTTTGATTGTGGGTTATCAAGATCAATAGCAGGTTCAATCTCTACATCATTATCATTGCTAGGTTGAGCATCATCATGAACATCATCATTGATATTATCACTAGGTTCATGTTCATTACCAGATTGTGTCTCAGCATCAGAAATAGATATATCATTGGGATTCTCAGGTGTGTCAGCTACAGGTTCACTAGAAGCATGTAAAGTTCTATCATTTTTCTTTTTCTTCTTCTTAGAAGAACTAGGTGCATCTAAATTTGCTCACTGGGAATCTTGCTCAACTCTCTTAGGGTGGCCCTCAGGATACAAAGGTTCCTGAGTCACTTTACCACCTCTAGTTGCAACTCTAACAGCATAGTCATTATTCTTACCATTTAATTCATTGAGCAAATTATTCTCAGCCTTAAGTACTTGTTCTACTTGAGTGGTAACCATAGAAGCATGTATACTAATGAGTTTCAGTTCACCTTTCACTCTAGACAGATAATCACTCAAGCGTTCAATCATATAAGCATTATGTTGCAATCGTCTACCAACGTAAGCATTGAAGTTTCTTGTTTCACAATAAAATTGTCAAACTCATCTAAGCATTGGCTAGCAGACTTATAACGACGGATATCATGTTCATCAAATTTATAAAGAGAATTTACCTTTACTACCTGTGTCGGGTGATCGAGACCATGTATTTCTTTAATAGGTGGTAAATTCTTAACATCTTCAACTTCAATAGCTTTTTCTTTCATAGATTTTTTTGCCTCTTGCATATCTTCAGGACTGAGAAACAGAACACCTCTTTTCTTCGGAGTTGGCTTAGGGGATGGTTCAGGAAGTGTCCAACTATTTTCATTGGCCAGCATATTATTCAATAGTAATTCAGCTTGATCAACTGTTCTTTCCCTGAAAACACAACCAGCACAACTATCCAGGTGGTCTCTGGAAGCATCAGTTAGTCCATTATAAAAGACATCAAGTATATCGTTCCTCTCACGAGGATGATCAGGCAAAGCATTAAGTAATTGGAGAAGCCTCCCCCAAGCTTGTGGGAGACTCTCTTCTTCAATTTGCACAAAGTTATAAATTTCCCATAAGGCAGCTTGTTTCTTATGAGCAGGAAAATATTTAGCAGAGAAGTAATACATCATATCCTGGGGACTACGCACACAACCAGGATCAAGAGAATTAAACCATGTCTTAGCATCACCCTTTAATGAGAACGGAAACAACTTAAGGATATAGTAATAACGAATCTTTTCATCGTCGGTAAACAGGGTGGCTATATCATTCAACTTAGTAAGATGTGCCACAACAGTTTCAGACTCATAGCCATGGAAAGGATCGGATGCAACCAAAGTAATTAACTCATGATCAACGGAGAATTCATAATCCTTATCAGTAACAAAGATAGATGAAGTAGCAAAAGCAGGGTCATGTTTCATTCTAGCATTCAAGGACTTTTCTTCCAGCTTAGCTAATAATTTCTTAAGATCATATCTATCGTTGCAAGCAAGAAAGTCTCTAGCAGTTTCTTCATCCATAACATAACCCTCAGGAACAATAGGCAATTCATTTCTAGGGGGAGAAGCTCATCATCACTTTCGTAAATATTATCAGTTTCAATATTTGCATTCTCCCTAACCCTAGAAATTTGTTCATCTAGAAATTCACTTAGTGGCAGAGTATTATCAGGCATAGAAGTAGTTTCATCATACATAGCAGAAGTGGCATCATCAAGAACATATGACATATCAGATTCAATAGCAGGAGTAGGTGTCGCAAATTTACTCAAAACAGAAGAAGAATCAAGTGCAGAGCTAGATGGCAGTTCCTTACCTCCCCTCGTAGTTGAGGGAAAGATCTTGGTTTTTGAGTCCTTCAAATTCTTTATAGTGATCAACAGATATAAATCCCAAGTGACTTAAAGAATAGAGCTATGCTCCCTGGCAACGGCGCCAGAAAATAGTCTTGATAACCCACAAGTGTAGGGGATCGCAATAGTTTTCGAGGGTAAAGTATTCAACCCAATTTTGTTGATTCGACACAAGGGGAGCCAAAGAATACTCTTAAGTATTAGCAGCTGAGTTGTCAATTCAACCACACCTGGAAACTTAGTATCTGTAGCAAGGTAGTTTAGTAGCAAAGTAATATGGAGATAGCGGTAATAGCAACAAAAGTAACGGTAGTATTTTTGTAATTTTTGTAACAGTAGCAGCGCAAAAGTAAATAAGCAACAAGCAATATGTGAAAAGATCGTAGGCATTGGATTAGGGATGGGGAATTACGTCAGACGCGATTCATCATGTAGAAGTTATATCCTAGGGTGACACAGAACTAACTCCAGTTCATCAATGTAATGTAGGCATGTATTCCGAATATAGTCATACGTGCTTATGGAAAATGACTTGCATGACATCTTTTGTCCTACCCTCCCGTGGCAGCGGGGTCCTAGTGGAAACTAAGGGATATTAAGGCCTCCTTTTAATAGAGTACCGGACCAAAGCATTAACACATAGTGAATACATGAACTCCGTAAACTACGGTCATCACCGGGAATGGTCCCGATTATTGTCACTACGGGGTTGTCGGATCATAACACATAATAGGTGACTATAGACTTGCAAGATAGGATCAAGAACACACATATATTCATGAAAACATAATAGGTTCAGATTTGAAATCATGGCACTCGGGCCCTAGTGATAAGCATTAAGCATGGCAAAGTCATAGCAACATCAATCTTAGAACATAGTGGATACTAGGGATCAAACCCTAACAAAACTAACTCGCTTACATGGTAAATCTCATCCAACCCATCGCCGTCCAGCAAGCCTACGATGGGATTACTCACGCAGGCGGTGAGCATCATGGAATTGGTCATGGAGGAAGGTTGATGATGACGATGGCGACGATCTCCACTCTCTGGAGCCACGAACGGACTCCAGATCAGTCCTCCCGAGAGAGATTAGGGCTTGGCGGCGGCTCCATATCGTAAAACGCGATAATTCTTTCTCTTTGATTTTTTCCTCCCCGAAAGTGAATATATGGGATCCGGAGATACGTCGGTGGAGCATCAGGGGGCCCACGAGGCAGGGGGCGCACCCAGGGGGAGGGGGCGCGCCCCCACCCTCGTGGATAGGGTGTGGGCCCCCTGACGTAGATCTTTCCGCAGTTATTTTTTATGTTTTCCAAAATAATTCTCTATGGATTTTCAGGTCATTCCGAGAACTTTTTATTTCTGCACAAAAACAACACCATGGCAATTCTGCTGAAAAGAACATCAGTCCGGGTTAGTTCCATTCAAATCATGCAAGTTAGAGTCCAAAACAAGGGCAAAAGTGTTTGGAAAAGTAGATACGTTGGAGACGTATCACCACCCACAAGAAAACATGCTCCGAGGATTGGGGAAAAGTGCATACATATATACTTGACAACTATCCAGAAGTAGAGAAGTACATGGAGTAAGTTTCAATCACCTAACTAAGTCGTACTACGATGTTGTGAACAAGTATATCGTAACTAAGTTCATGACTAGTTTACATCTTTTCCACAGGGTTCACAAGGAAGAATTAAAGAAAACGGGTGTGCAAAACGTGGAGCGGAAGCTAAAGGAAGAGTTCGTTGACTGGTTTGCAAATAATGTAAGGAAGTTAAGAAATGGGGCCAAAGATATAAAGTTGCTATCAAAATGGACAGACATGCTTGTACGTTCGTGGGATGCATGCACCATGAATGGTGTTAGGTTCCCTTCCATGGATTTTGAAAAGCACCGAAGGAATCAAAATTTGGGCGCCATGATGAAGGTATGTGTTGAATACTCTGAAGAAGAGAGGGAACTATAAGGGTGCCGAAGCAAGTTCTTGAGGTCAAGTACGGAGAAAGATCAGTATTTATGTTTAGATGTGATTGGTTTGACCTTGATGGCCTAAAAAAGAAAAGCTTGAAGATGAAGTTTGATGGGTTTCTTTAGAAGCGCAAATACTTTTGTATTCTGGTACTAGGACGCTCCATTCATGCTGGCGTCCCAACCTACCACATGTATTTACATGGAGGACACAAAGTTTGGTCACCCATGGAGGGCGGTTGTGCCTATTGGGTCTAGAGGCACATATGATGTTCCAGAGAAACAATTGGTGAGTAGGAGGCGACCATACAATCCTATCAAGAAGATGCCTATTCTTCACCAGATTGTTTTGCTACGAATGTTGAGGATGAAGTGGAGGATCATGATGTCGTCGGAGATGTTGAGGATGAACAGGAGGAAGATGATTTTGTATCAAATGTTCACCGCGAAATAGATGACGCGTTACGGGTTTCAATTCCTTCTAGTGTTGTGGAAGAAATTTGGCGTTAATTTTAGCAGGACAAGACTTTGATATGAGCAAGGATGAACTGGTCAATGAGGAGGAAATAGGTCCAGATGAGATGGATAATGATCTTGATTAAAAGTTGTGTTACTATCATGTTGCTTGGATATTTAATATGTTGATGTAATGTCGTATTAGGGAGACTCGTGTTGAATATCGCACACATTTCTTGAATTTGCTACCTTATGTTTATGAAAGTGCTTGAAACTACTCCCGAAATGTATCCATTTTATTTCCAAAAGGGTTTACCGAAAGTTCTAAAAGTAATCAAATACGTTTATATAATTCACCTGACAAAGAACTACAAGAGAGCATACATAAGTACACATACACCTATGGCGGATAGTGCAGCTAAATCACTTCTATCCTTGCTCTTAATCGCATGCTTCAGGTAGAGGTATACCACCTTTCTCTCTTCTTTCATGCAAGCTATCTGCTTGTTGCTACTTGAACTGTGTTGGAATTTCCCCGAAGAGGAGAGTATGATGAAGTACAACAAAGATTAGTATTTCCCTCAGATAAGAACCAAGCTTATCAATCTAGTAGGAGAACCAAGCAACACGTCGTTAGCAGCACCTGCACACAAACAACAAATCCTTGCAACCCAATGTGAACAAGGGGTTGTCAATCCCTTGATGGTTACGAGCAAGATTAAATTGTATGGTGTTTGATAGATAGATTGGAAAAAATATGAAATAAAATAAATAAAGTAGAAACGCAGCAAGGTATTTTTTGGTTTTAATATATGATAAAAGATAGACCCCGGGCCATAGTTTTCACTAGAGGCTTGTCTCTTGAAAATAGCATATGGCGGGTAAACAAATTACTATTGGGCAATTGATAGAAAAGCAAATAATTATGATGATATCTAAGGCTATGATCATATATAGGCATCACGTCTGAGACAAGTAGACCAAATCTTGCCTGCTTCTACTACTATTACTACACGTCTACCACTATACAACATGCATCAAGCGTATGATGTTCATAAAGAATGGAGTACAACGCCTTAAGAAAGATGACAGGATGTAAACAAGATAAACTCACGTATGAAAAAACCCCTTATTTTACACTTAATAGCAACTATACAATACGTGCCATGTCCCCTTCTATCATAGGGATTGATCACTACAAGATCGAACCCATTACAAAGCACCTCTCCCATAACAAGAAAAATCAATCTAGTTGGCCAAACCAAATAAATAGAATGAAGATGTCGGGGCTTGATGCACATGATCACCTATGGGGCCACCGACCCCTTGTGGTTCGGCAGGGGGGTCATGTTGCACAAAGAGCAGAGATAATGAGGTAGCACGGCGACGAGACGCTTGTGCTTTTACATAGGTTCGGGCCACTGAGGAGCATAAAACCCTACTCCTACTTTGGTGGATTTAATGGAGGAACATGAAGCACACACAATGCTCAAACCCGGCAGGGTTGCCTTTGGGAGAGCTGCTACGCGAGTACAACTGTCCAAGGGTCTGAATCTTTAGCTAGATTGCATTGGGCCTCCTTTTATAGCTCAATGGGTAACCAAAGTGGAAAAACAGACATTATCTAGTGATTAGATAGCCAACAATGCTATCATACCTAACTTTGGCACTTAGGACAAAATACCATAAGTGCTAGCTTAGGTGGCATGCGAGGATGCATTCCCAACAAGCTTTTACCACCTCTTTAGCTAACTATTGCTCATTATCTTGGCACGCCTCTGGACGGGTGTCAAACATGCATAATCTATCTTCCAGCGAATCTCCACGTGCTTAGCAAGAGCCACTTAGCCACCCGAGGGCTCGACACCGCGTCGACATGTGACTGGCATTGCGATGCGGTGGAGCAGTGGCCGATCAGCTCGCGCCTGCCGGGGGATGGCTTGCCAGGTCTTCTTGAATGTGTGCCCCTCGATCCCCGACACGCACCGGCGACGTGGCTGGCGGGGCTCGGGCCCGTTCTGGGCTGTTTCTTAGACCTTACCCATGTTACTTAGCTAGAAGAGGTTGCTTATGTTGGAGTCTGTGTCTTCAATGCTGGTTTTGTCTTCTTGATGCGTTCCTTGATCTCACGAAGAGCAGCTTCTCCGGCTTGGTCTGGATTTAATGTGGTAGTAGCTTTCCCCAGCAGGACTAGGCCATCGGGTTGGAGGCTTATCATCTGTGCACAAGTCAGGGGGAAATAAACACACCTGTTTGTGTACCCCGACAGAATCCCCGGGCCCGAGCCATACGTGCCAGTTGGCATATTTGGGTTAGGCCCGAAACAGTATATGGACACGCGTCAGAGAAATGTTGCCCTCACGTCCTTGGTCGTGATGACTCGTCAAGTCCATGTCCACTCCGCGCAATTACCGCAGGTCATGGTGTCGTGGAACAGTAGCCGTTGGAGAGTAAAAACGCCTGTAAAAATGGCATTTTTTGAAAAGAAAGCGAAGAGCCAACCCCCATGCGTATTCCCATTAAAAAGGTAATGCGCAGGGGCGCTGCTCATTCGTGTCCGTTTCTCCTTCATTCATATTCCTCCTCAAGGCAAGAATCAGCTTCCGCTGCCGCCATCCACCCATCAAGCACTGCTAGATCTTCCACCGCCCTTGAGAGCCCAAGAGATGGGGCAAAAGACGAGCGCTGTGAAGTGGAAGCAGACGGCTGCACCAGCGAACCCTGCGGCGGAGGAAAGGAAGAGCTGGGCCTTCTCCATCGCCAAGCACGAAGTTCTAGGTGTCAAGCTGAAACTCTTCTTCGAAGGCCTGATTGAGGGGTGAAGATGTACGTACACGACAGTGCCACCTACTTCGCCAATGAATCCTGGAAGTTGGCTCGCGACGCTCTCTTCCTGATCCTGAGCAACCTCGCCTTCTTCCACCCGGAACTTGACCTCTCGAATGGTTTCAAGAAGTTGCCGCCAGGTCCGACACCTCTGCTGCCGCGAAGAAGGTCGGTCCCCTTGCTGCTAGGGTCCTCTCAGTCCCAAGGACCCAAAGAAGTCGGCGGGGTCAGCCTTAAGTCACTCTTGCTGCCTTGCTGCCCTGTACCTAAGACACAATATGTATCCAGTATTAGGTTATGCACTATCTTTGCATTAATGTTTGCTGAACTGATATCTTTATGTAAACGCATGCTATCCCCTCTTGCTTTTCTCACTAGTGTTCATATGGTTAATTTCCTTGAGTGCTTTGATTGCCCTCCAACAATGTGTGGCCACGATAGCTTCGAGGAACGGGTCCTTAACATTCTGCTGACAAAGGAACGATGCCCGTGGGTTTTTCCTAAATAGTTCTTGATGCTGCCACCTGCTTCGTTGAGTGGACTCAAAACAAAGCAATGGCGCAAAAAAATACGGTAAGGTTCCTTCACGCACATGATTTACTATATGGAACCTTAGTAGCTAGAGGGATACACAAGTGCGAGGTCTAAGGAGAGTTGATAATCATGTCAACATAGCTTTTGTTATGGCTCCACTTCTATCGCGGCGCATATCTGTTCATGCACACTATCCCTTCCTCCATTCGCGGCCTCCCCTCCTCTTTGCATTATCCAGTGAATACATGCGTGTGTACCCACCTTTGCCCTGAGAAGAAGGGGAAAAGAGAGGGGAAAATAGAGAAACTTCGGGGTCCTTTAGTAATGAGTACAATCCTCGGCACGGTCCTGCCGAGTTAATGTAAACATTCACAACTAACGGAAAGCGGGGGAATAAACATGAATGGCCCAGCCTTCCCTCCTTTCCTTCACTTCCAATGGTCCCAGAGTGACCAACACGATGGAGCGATAGGCACCCTGCCGTGGTTCGCATGCCGGGGGTGCTAGCCGATGGATTCGCTCTAGCATTCGGATCGGGTTTTACCCTTGGCGAGATAAATGCAGGACCGAGCCTTACACGAGCTTATCAACACTAGCATAACCACCATTATGTAGAACTGATCATGGGGAGGAAGGAGAGGAGAGAGAGATATAGCCGTGTACCTTTTTGCTTCTCCCCTATCGGACCGACCTGCACCTCCCTGGGATTAGGAACGCTTGCTCGATGATAGCGATAGGGATGACGACACCGCTCAGTTTTCCACCTCTTCTATCGCGGTCGACATTGTGGTTGTAATGTCTACGTCGGACACATCAACCGTAGCGCCGACGCCCCTCGTCTTTGTCGTTGTCATTGTAGCAGCGGTGAAATGCGATGGGATCTGGAGAAGAAGATACTTAGGGAGCAGCATTGGTCATCTCCAACGACTCTTCAGGCGGAGGAAATGATGACGAAAATCGAAGTGCTGCTCATGATCTCAGGTCTGCACAAATAACGCTCCCCTACCTGGCGCGCCAAGGATGTCGGGGGTTGATGCACATGATCACCTATGGGGCCACTGGCCCCTAGTGGTTCGGCGGGGGCAGGTCATGTTACACAAAGAGCAGAGGTGATAAGGTAGCACGATGATGAGACGCTAGTGTTTTTACCCAGGTTCGGGTCGCCGAGGAGCGTACAACCCTACTCCCACAGGGTTACCTTCGGTAGAGTAGCTACGCTAGTACAACCGTCGAAGGGCCCGAATATTTAGCTTGGTTGCCTTGGGACTCCTTTTACAGCTCAAGGGGTAAGAAAAGGCGCAAAAGAAACATTATCTAGTGATTAGATAGCCAACAGTGCTATCATACCTAACTCTGGCACTTAGGATAAAATGCCATATATACTAGCCTAGGTGGCGTGAGGGGATGCATGCCCGACAACCTTTTACCACCGCTTTAGCTAATAGTTGCTCATTATCTTGACACGCCTCAAGGGGTAATCTGTCTTCCAGCAAGCCACCACATGCTTAGCGAGAGCCACTTAGGCACCTGAGGGCTCGACACCGCATCAACAAGTGACTGGCGTTGCGATGTGGTGGAGCGGTGGCCGATCGGCTCGCGCCTGCCGAGGGATGGCTTACCAGGTCTTCTTGAAGATGTGTGCGCCCCGGTCCCCGGCAGGCAGCGGGGACATGACTGGCGCGACTCGGGCCCGTTCTGGGCCGTTGCTTCAACCTTCCCGGCGTTGCTTAGCCAACAGAGGTTGCTTCTGTTTGAGTCTTGGTCTTGAATGCTAGTTTTGTCTTCTTGATGCGCTCCTTGAGCTCACGGAGAGCGGCTTCTCTGGCTTGGTCTAGATTTGACGTGTTAGTAGCTTTCCCCGGCAGGCCTAGGCCATCGGGTCAGAGGCTTATCGTCCGTGCACAAGTCAGGGGAAATAAACACCCCTATTTGTGTACCCCAACAGGATAGAAATACGAAGCTATAGTAATCATGCATAAAAGAGTTCAGAGAAAACTCTAATAATATTCATGGATAGATCAGATCATAAACTCACAATTCATCGGATCCCAACAAACACACCTTAAAAGTCATTACATCGGATAGAACTCCAAGAACATCAAGGAGAACATTGTATTGAAGATCAAATAGAGAGTAGAAGCCAACTAGCTACTAACTATGGACCCGTAGGTCCGTGGTAAGCTACTCACGCATCATCGGCAGGGCAACAAGGTTGATGTAGAGCCCCTCCGCGATTGAATCCCCCTCCAGCAGAGTGTTACAAAAGGCCTCCAGATGGGATCTCATGGTTCTGGAACTTGCGGCGATAGAAAAAGTATTTCGTAGACTCCTCTGTTGGTTTCACGATTTTAGAGGATTTATAGAGGTGGAGTTAGGTCAAACAAATCTACATGGTCCCGACAAGCCACCAGGGCACGCCCTACCCCCTGGGCGCACCCTGGTGCCTCGTGGGCCATTGCTCCATCTTCTTGTCCCCTCCCGAAGCTTCCAGGGTCTCTTATTGCCAGAAAAAATCTCCAAAAATTTTCGTGGCATTTGGACTTCATTTGGTACTGATATTCTTAAAAACGAAAAATAGGCAAAAAAGAGCAACTGGTACTAGGCACTAAGTTAATAGGTTAGTACCAAAAAAATGATATATAATTGCTTGAAAGTGTATACTAAACATCCAAGATTGATACTATAATACCATGGAACAATAAAAAATTATAGATACGTTCACTAGTACGCGTCGGTGCTATACAAACGGTTTTTAATCCCTTGTCGCGACGGCATTTGGAACCGTCACCTAGTGAGTGACGGCGATAGGTGGTCCTTCCCACACGACCCAAAAACCATCGGGGATAGGGACCCTAATGTACTCCAACTCATTTCTGCTCGCATTGCCATCCCAGTCGGTATTCTGTGGTGCTACATTTACGATGGGCGGCCCATCACAAACGGTTCACTATTATAGAACGTGTATGTTGCGTGGCCCATCACAAATGGTTCACTATTAAGAAGATTAGCTAATCGTTGTACGGGTGTCAGATAGGATTACGAAACGTCAGACTGGAGTAACATCGTCATACACGACAACTATCGCAGACTCTATTCTGTGGTGCAACGTTTATGATGCATACTTCATCAGAAATAGTTCATGGTTGTGAATCGTGTACGATAAGACAACTAACACAAACGTTTAGTTTGCCTGCACCGTTTGTAAATTGTATCACATCGCACACGCTTTGCAAACGTCAACTGTGTGCTTGCTTGCACACGTTTCCTCCCTGTGAACCGTCTCGGATTATGGTGTATATCGCAAACATTTGTGTTTTACCAACCGTGTGTGCCGTAACAACCTGGAGAGCGTAATTTCACTGTAATTTAATTGCTGCTATTTCAAATTTTATCGAATTTAAATTTGAATTTGAATGTATGCTACAGCTTTATTCATATCCATCAAGTTGAAACCTAAGAACCAAATAAAGAATGATGAACCATAGTTGTATACTTGTACTATTAAAGACGGCAAAGAAAGAGGCGAAATACATTCTGGTTGCTGAACATGGTGAAGCGGAATGCCCATATTGTGCCCTCCTCCTTGCAGAAGGCACGCACGACTCTAGTCCAACCCCTTGTGATGGCCGACCGCCCATTCTTCACGGTCTTCATGAAAACATCTAGATAATCATCGTGTTGTGGTAGAAATACTTTAACCTTTGCATGCCCACCAATCATGTAGTTTGAGAGGTAATCTTGATTAAACTTCTTTGGCAACCACTGCAAAGGAAAAAGATTCAGACATTGTCATCTAACACAACTCATTATGGGCAGTAAAAAGAAGGCTCCAGAGTTCTTACTTACCATCCTGCAGTTCGTCGTTGTGTTGGATAAAGTGTAAACAAATAGTTTAATTGCCATCTTTGGACCCATACGCAGAAAGGGTCGAAGCGCGGATCTTTACCAATGACATATGTACCTAAAGGCACCAAGTTAATATCAGAAGCTAAACAACAATTGCACAATGATGTAGAACAACACTCTTTTATAATTCTCCCTCTGTTCCTAAATATTTGTCTTTGTAGCGATTTCAACAAATGACTACATACGGACCAAAATGTGTGAATCAACACTCTAAAATATGTCTATATACATCTGTATGTGGTAGTCCATTTGAAATCTCTAAAAAGAAAAATATTTAGGAACAGAGGGAGTATCTTATAACATCCAATATACTCTCATATTAAATGAATTAACATCTTATATTATGGGCCTGAAGGAGTTTAGTGCATTCTTACAAATTATCGGCTGATTAACTACTGCTGTATCCATGGGTTACAGTTAGTTTGAGCTAGTTCGGGCTCAAATAGCCCTAAAGTATATCTAAACATGAGGGATAGTTTGAGCTAGTTGCATCTATAACCCACCCAAAAAACCTATCCAACCCAAGAGGTGCTAACTGGAGCTAGTTCTCCTAGTGCATTTATTGTCAATCTAACCCTGCCATCCAAACAACTCTTTGGATGGAGTTAGTTCAGGGTTAGTCATGAGCTAGAAACTAACTCTAACCTCTAGCTAAGTTGAGTATCCAAACATGGCTGTGTTGTTGTTGTTGTTGCTGCTGCTCTTCTACGTATATCTAGACATCATTAGAATATTAAGGTAACACTCTTCCTTGTTGCTATGTACCCTACGATTGCATATTTAGACATTAAGTACAGTGCATGTTGCTATGTAGCCTTAGATATATTACATATGTCCATAGTTAACCTAACGATAAATCGGTTGCAGATATATTCAGTATTCAGTTAAAAGTCTGATTCACGGATTAGTCCCTTATCAGCCCCCGACCTATATGGTACCAGCTACGATATCCTGAACAGTGAGCAGATATAAGCCATGGGATGAAACTAACCTCGATGGAAAACAACAGTCGTTCCCAAAAATTTCCTGTGTAGGTACATCGAGAAGCATGTTAAGCACAACAGGCTAAACATCAACCAAAATTATCCATGGCACACAAAATAATCTCCAAAAGATAGCTTTAGTATGCAGGTTTAAGAACGCTAGCAAAGCAAAACAAGTGGAACGGTGTGTTAACTACAACATGCCTAAAATTTAACAACAAGCAAACATAGTCATTCAAACTGGTATTGTGCCGGTCTAAGTACACTGGTTATTGTTAAGTAAAAATGGAAAGGCATGTTAACTACAAAATGCAAGAACCAAATGTAGTCAGTCATAGTGGTATTGTTGAAACTAGTGTCGTGGTACTAAGTTTGACAGTAAGGATAGGGTGTACGTAGGAGGAGGCAAGGTCCTAGCTATGGCAAGGTTGTACACAAGAGGCTTACGAGTTCAGGCCCTTCTCGAAAGAAGTAACATCCCTACGTCTCGGTGCCCGGAGGCTGTCAAATGAAATATAGATGTGTGTGTGAGTTACAGGGAGTGTGAACCCTTGTATTGGAGGAGGGGGGTGGCTTATATAGAGTGCGCTAGGACCCCAGCCATCCCACGTTACAGAAGGTTCAATGTACATACAAGTAGGACATTGCTGATAACACCTGCAATAAAGGACAGTAAAGGCTATCATTACTGTAGAGTGAATGCCCGACCGTTGCTAGCATTATGAGACCTTTGACCTTTAGGAGTCGAGTGGTTTCTTGCATGGTCGAGTGGCTTCATTCTGTCGAATGGAATTGGGTTATCCGAGTGAGGTAGGTTGTCGAGTGAATTGCTCTCTTTGGCCATATCAGTCGGCATCTTCTATCATCCTTGGAATGTCTTTGATCTTTAGGGCAGTGACCTTGGGTAGGGCATCTAGATCAGGTCTATGACCCTACCCTAGGTTTGTGGCATCATCAGTAGCCCCCGAATGGATTGAGGTCCGAGTGAAGAAGAGGGTTAAAGTTGATTTTGATCCAAGTCCAATGCTTCAGAGGCATCTTCCTTGAATCGGGGCATCGGGTTGGCCCTTGAACCTTAATTGAGTCGCCTTGATCGATTCACAAATCGTCGAGTGAATTTTTGTGTATAGTTTTGAGTGTTTGTCTTTGCCCTCGCACCCTTTCTTTCGAGGCTTCTTGACCTTCTACGGCGCTCAGTTGCACCACTTTTCTCCCAACACCATTACGTACCTAGCCGCTTTCATCTCCCTGTGTGAGAACTTCCTGGGGTGTCGACCACACTAGGGTTTGTTCAAACACATTTTCACTTGTCATTCCCAATCCGTCAAGAAGGCGAATCCGAGTGACGAGAAGACGCATGTGATCCAGATGTGCAGCGGCTTAGGCATTCAGACTAGGGGTAGGAGTACTTTCCTTCCATGGTCCTTCCTGAGTCGGTCAGAGGATGACAGTCGTCCTGGTTCTACTGCAAGGACATCACGACTCCTGGTCAGTCGACCGGACTCCCTCCTTTTATTCTGGTTCAAGTCAGTCAGCCTCCCCCGTTGCTTGTGAGTCGGGCTGAGAAAGTAGAGGTAGACATGTTGGTCGAGCGAGTGGTTCTGCTGGTCCGCGACGGAGTCACTGGGATGGACCTACTGGAGGAGTTCCTCAGTCGATGGATTCAGCCTCTCCAAGCTCGTGATCATCAAATGTGGATGTACTCGGGTACCAATGACATCACTCGGGTCCACCCGGAGGAGGTCGCTGAGAAGACGATGGAGGGGTGGTTGAAGAGCATCACTGGGAACAAGGATAACCCTCGCGGGACTAGGAGAGTCTGCCCGTTTGACGCAGATCACGAATGAGACAAGGTTTGGCTTTGATTTCCGAGTGAATTTTCCGATTCGTCGTTGTAGATGTCTGTGAACCCGGTTGATGTTTGATTGACTCTTTGCTTTGCAGATCTACACTGAGATGTATTCGGTGCCCAATGGAGAGCAAGTCCAAGAGGGGGTGGAGGGTGTCGGTGAAGCCACAGAGTGGAAGTCCGACGAGGAGACTGAGGACTCGAGCAGCGGCGAGGAGGTCGAGTCACCGCCTCGCATCGAGAGGCGTTCCTAGCTGACCCATGATTCGGACAACGTGCGGGCCAAGACGGTTCCCTCCAGTTCCCAGGTACCAAAATGCTCTCGGACGTCCTCTCCTGATCCGTCTGAGAAGGCTCGGAAATAGCCCAAGGTTGCTGCTTCTAGGCCTCGGAAGGCCCTGCCCAAGATCAAGGTGGACGTTCCGATTGCTTCCGCATGAGTGTCATTCTTCTCTGTTCTTATCTTGTTCAAGAAATATGAAGCGTCTTGCTAATTTACTTGTCCATTTTACCGAATGTGTTCTGAAATCTTTAGCGCTGCCACTTCTAGAACCTCTATGGAAATTGACAAGGGCCGCGATGATGAGGAGACTGCAGACATGGCCACATCCAGTGCAGGTATAGTTCTTCGATAACGTCTTTACTTTTATTCATCACTCCATCAGTCGACTGAGCTTTCCTTTTGGTTGAATGTTTAATCAATGCCACCCAATGTTATCGAGTTGCTTGATGATGATGAAGAGCACGTAGAAGTGCCCTGGAGGAACACAGGAAGGAGAGGTCGGAAGGTGTCTGCTGGTTCGGACGCCCAGCAACAAGGAGACATGGCTTAGGCTGCGGTTTCCTTTGCTGTTCCCATGTCGACTGTTCGTCCATCTGCGTTGACTGCCCAGGCTGCGGCTCCTTCAACTGTTCCGACTGCCCCATCATCTGCGCACTTTGCGACTCATGATGTCCCGAAGGACCCCGTGAACGCGGGTAAGCAAGCTATTCATCAAGCAGGGCTGATGATAGATCAGACGAAGGTAGCATATGAGGCCATCATGGCTGCTTATAATGCTTGTTCGGCCCTTCGGACCAACGTCCAGGTAAGTCTTTTCCGACTGACTGTTATTTTGTCGAGATCTTCGATCTGAAAACATGTTGCTTTGTTTGTAAGATGATATTCCACCTGAAAATTGCTGCTTTGTTCGTCAGATGATATTCCACGCACTGGGTGTTCTCGATCTTGGAAAGTAGCTCTTATGATCCGATCGGTCCGGTTGTGGTGATTGGACCAGTGGGGGTACGCTAAGTGCACCCACTAGGTGTAGTCCCCGAGGCCATGGTCGACTAAGGCAGTCGGCTATGGTCTTAGTACTGATGCTGTTTGTTTGGTTTTGAACACTTTCCACTCGTACAGGACAGATCCAGTTGAGTGGGAACCGGTGGGGGCACGCTGAGTGCACCTACTGGGTGTAGTCCCCAAGACCATGGTCGACTGCCGGCAGTAGTCTATGGTCTAAGAACAATCCGCGACTCTTTTTTTACGTCTTCCGCTCGTACAGGACGGTTCCAGTCGAGTGGGAACCGGTGGGGGCACGCTGAGTGCACCTACTGGGTGTAGTCCCCGAGGCTACTGTTGAGTGTTTGAATCGGCAGTAGTCTTAGAACTCTCTTGTCGTAACACTTTGCTCTCTGCACTTCTCCGAGTGGAAATGACTGTCTTTGTCCTTTTTGACTGGTTTGTCTTCTTTATCGATTATAGAAATCTTGTGAGGTTGGAGCTCAATTAGCAGATCTTGAGAAGAAGCAGATCCAACTCAATCTTGATCTGGGGCTGGCTAGGGAAAACTTACAGAAATCCAAAAATGAAGCATCTGGTATGAAAAGTACAGAACTTTTTGACTGTATTTAAATCAACGTGTCCGGTGGAACGCGGACACCCACGGGCTCATCTATCTAGCATTATCTTTTGCAGAGCACATGAGGGTAGCCTTGGAGCTGAGGGATCTTGATTTGGCTGCGGCGCAGCAGATGGCGCAGTAGAAAACCGAGCTTGTTGAACAGAACTCAGTCGGCAAGCTGGAAGAGGAAAATGCCAAGCTGAAGACCGCCCTTGACGAGGCCAACAAAGAAGTGACACGACTAAAGAGGGCCAATCTTGCTCTGGACGACAAGATAGGGGATCTCTCACGGAAGAGGGACGGGTTGAAGACTTATCTGGGCGACCTTGACAAAAATATGTTCCTCATGCTCGACGGTATCTTCTTTTGTCTGACTGAATCAGGGTTGTCGACTGATAGCCTGACTGTTGGCTCATCATATTTTTGTCTGTGTAGAATTCTACCAGAACATTGAGGAAGAGACAGGATGGATCGACACTGGTCTGGATCCTACCAATTCTCTTGTCAAGGACAATGTTGCGACGACCGTCTTGCGACTGGAGTCTCTCCTTACTAGCGCCACCGGCTACCTTGCCCAGTTGAAGGCGGTGATGTCACGGATCGACACGGCGCTCTGGCGGGGGATGGTTCTTGACAACGACCTCGAGTCTCTGATGACCCGGCTCAGTGAGATCCCTGGTCCAGTGCAAGAGTGGAAGAAGTCGTCCGCCTGGTGTGGTGCTGACTTTGCGATGTCTCTGGTCCGTGTGCATTGCAAGGAGGTGAAGGAAGAAAGGTTGGCTGCTCTTAAGGTTGCCAATACCAAATAGCTTCAGTTTCAATCATTCATGGAGACTTTCCTGGAAGCCGCCACTCGCATCAATGACGGAATCAACATGGATGAATATGTTACGCCTGCAAGGCATCCTCCTCCCGAAGAGTGAACAAACTTTATGCCCCAACTCAATTTGCCTCGGAATGGTGAGTGATTTTGTAAACGCTAAACTCTTTCGGGCTCGACACCCGAGTACTTCTGCCCGAACCTTGCGAGTCTTTATCCGAACTTGATTTCCTTTGGAATATGTTTGCTTTGCTTCTGATGTTTTTGGATCTTTTGGTTTCGATTGGACATTGTACTTATGGCGTAGCTCGGAAGGCCAAGGTACGTTGTATTTGTGGCGTAGCTCGGAGAGCTAAGCTACACTGTATATGTGGTGTAGCTCGGAGGGTCAAGGCACATTGTACATGTGGCGTAGCTCGGTGAGCCGAGGTACATTATACTTGTGGCGCCGCTCGGAGAGCCAAGGTATGTTTTACTTGGGGCGTTGCCTGGAGTGATTCTGAGTCTCCGAGTGAGAGGGTTGCTCTTCACTTGGAGTGTTTTTGAAACTTACGTGATTACACGGTCACAGCTAAGCCCCCGAGTGAGAGGGTTTCTCTTCACTCGGAGTGGTTTTGAAACTTAGGCGAACTGGATTCGCGGCTAAGCCACCCACTGGGGGATTTGAGAACATGTGCCTTTGGAACAACAATCATTATGGGATTGCCACAAACTTGTCTTTGAAAAGCAAACTTAAAGATTCATATTACAACTCGTTCGGTCAAGTGCCTTAAGTGTAAAAGCGGCAGAGCAGATCCGCATTCCATGAGCATGGCTCATCTATTTTCTTGGCTACATTGTGGAGGTGGTATGCCCCGTTGTGGAGTACTTTGGTGATTATGAATGGGCCTTCCCAGGCTGGAGCAAGCTTGTGAGGTCGTTTCCGACGTACTCGGAGTACAACATCTCCTTCCTGGAATGCTCGGCCTTGAACATTGCGGGCGTGGAATCGACGCAGGTCCTGCTGGTATATGGTCGAGCGGATCAGAGCCATCTCGCGCTCTTCCTCCAGGAGGTCGACTGCATCTTGGCGAGCTTGTTCTACTTCAGCTTCCGAGAAGAGTTTTACCCAAGGGGCGTTGTGCAGCAAGTTACTTGGAAGTACGGCCTCGGCGCCATACACCATGAAGAAGGGGGTCCGCTCGGTCGACCGGTTCGGAGTTGTTCTTAGTCCCTAGAAAACAGACGGTAGCTCAGTCACCCAAGCACCAGTGGCGTGTTTGAGGTCACACATCAGCCGTGGTTTCAACCCTTGAAAGATCAAGCCATTTGCCCTTTCTGCCTGCCTAGTCGACTGCGGATGTGCAACGGATGCATAGTCGACTCGAGTGCCCTGGGAGGTACAGAATGCTTTGAACTCGTCTGAGTCAAAATTGGAGCCATTATCTGTGATGATGTTGTGAGGGACTCCATATCTAAATATCAGTTCCTTGATGAAGCTGACGGCGGTGCTTGCGCCGAGGTTCTTGATGGGCTTGGCTTCAATCCATTTGGTAAACTTGTCGACTGCCCCGAGCAAATGAGTGAAGCCGCTCCTACCTTTCTTGAAGGCCCAACCATGTCTTATCCCCAAACAGCAAACGGCCAGACCAACGGGATAGTCTTCCAGGCAGACGCAGGTTTGTGGAACATGTTTGAATAGAACTGACAGCCCGCACATTTGTTGACAATATCTTTTGACATCTCGTTCTCATGGGGCTAGTAAAACCTGACCCGGTATGCCTTGGCCACAATGGTCTGAGAGGAAGCATGGTGGCCATAGGTTCCCGAGGGAATCTCATTCAGGATCATTCGACCTTCCTCAGGGGTGATGCAACGCTGAGCGACTCCTGTGACACTTTCTTTGTAGAGCTGTCCCTGTATCACAATGAAAGCTTTGGATCAATGGACAATCTGACGAGCCTCATCCTCATCTTGTGGGAGTTCCTTCCTGGGCAAGTACGCAATATACGACACTGTCCAGTCGGGTGTGATCACCAAGACTTCCATGATCAAGTCGACCACGGCTGGACTTCAATTTCGGTCGGAATGGACGCACTTATCGGTTGTGGGGGCTCTTTTGTGAAGAGGTCTTCCTTGACTGACGGGGTGTGTAGATGCTCCAAGAACACATTTTTGGGGGTAGGTTTCCGAGTGGAGCCTATATTTGCAAGATCGTCAGCAAGCTGATTCTTGATTCTAGGCACGTGGAGCTCCAAACCTTCGAACTTCTTTTCTAGCTTCCACATTGCGCTGTAATAACTGGTCATCTCTGGGCTCCTGATATCCCATTCCTTCATTAATTGATTGACCACTAAGTCCGAGTCGCCGTACACCATTAGGCAATGGACGCCGAGTGAAATGGCCATACACAACACGTACAAAAGTGCCTCATATTCAACTTCGTTGTTCGAAGAATCAAAGTGAATTTGCAGGACATAACTGAGCTTGTCACCTCTGGGGGACACCAAAACCACACCTGCACCGGATCCATCCAGCATCTTGGATCCATCGAAGAACATAGTCCAATGATCCGACTGGATTTGATTCGGTTGCTCCTATTTGATCCACTCGGCAATGAAATCTGCTATTGCCTGAGATTTGATTGATTTCTGTGCTTCAAACTTGACCGGTTGCATACCGATTGTTTAGAATTTCAGATAATGGAGCGTCGCTGACAACTGAAATTGAATGATCTGAGAAGTAGTGTGCAACTTTCTTGGCGATCAAGTAGATCCCATACACAAGCTTCTGATAATGCCGATATCTCTGCTTGGATGGAGTCAAGACTTCAGAAATTTAGTATACTGGGCGTTGAACCTTGTAGGCGTTGCCTTCTTCTTCCCACTCGACCGTGAGTACTATGCTGACAACTTGTCCAGTGGCTGCGATGTACAACAATAGAGGCTCTTTGCTGAATGGGGGCAGCAAGCACCAGATGGGTGGAAAGCAGGGCTTTGAGTTCCTCGAACGCTGCTTCAGCTTCATAATTCCACTCGAACTTGTCAGATTTCTTCATCAGTCGGTAAAGACGTAATGCCTTCTCAGCGAGACAAGAGATGAATCGACTCAATGCGGCCAAACAACCAGTGAGATTTTGAATGTCATGTATACGCACGTGGTGTTTCATTCGGAGGGTAGCTGACCTTTTCTGGGTATACCTGGCATGTTGGATGGCTTCCATGCAAAGATGTCCAAGTTCTCACGGAGGAACTGGATGAGCGCTTCTTCCTATTTGCTGTCGAGTGTGGTTGAGATGTGAGTTGGAGCGGCATTGGGGTTGGTAGGACGAATATGCACGGGCTTCATTTCTCTGGCTGACTAGAACGCTGACTCAGAAGCAGGCATCTTAGCTCGCAACAAATCACTCGGATCCGTATTCTTCTGGTACTCTTCCATCCCTATTGCCGCCATCTGCTCATCAGCAATTTTCGAGCCTTTCTGGAAGCATTCTTCTTCTTTTTGCCGATCCCAAGTGATAGTGATCACGCCTTTGGGCACCGGCATCTTCAGTTTGAGGTATACATAGAACGGTCGAGCCATGAAACGGGCATAGGTGGGCCTGCGCAGAATTGCATGGTAAGCACTGTGGAAGTCCACCACCTCGAACGTCAACTTCTCTTTGTGGTAATGAGTCGAATCGCCGAAAACCACATCAAGGGTGATTTGACCAAGTGAGTCGGCCTTCTTCCCAGGGATGACTCCCTGAAATCTCATGTTGCTCTCACTCAGTTTGGACCTCGGAATGCCCATTCCCTAGAGGGTTTAAGCATACAGGATATTCAGACCACTGCCGCCATCCATCAGAACCTTAGTCAACCACGTACCGTCGACAACGGGGTCGACCACCAATGCTTGCCGCCCAGGGGTAGCAATGTGCGTGGGGTGGTCGGACTGGTCGGATGTGATGGGAGTCTTAGACCACTTTAAGTATGTCGTTGTTGCTGGAGCAACCATGTTGACTTCTCTATTGATAACTTTCAGTCGACTCTTGCTTTCAACGTCAGCAAAAATCATCAAGGTGGAGTTGATCTGGGGGTAACCTCCATCCCCTTCTTTGTCTTCAGTCTCCTCAGATTCTTTCTCCTTCTCAGTGGGCTGGTCCTTCTGGAAGTTCTGAATCTGGAGCCGACATTGTCGAGTGGTTAAATCAAGTTCCCCTTTTCGTCCTTCTTCGTGTGAATAGGACATGGTAAATGAAGCACGTCATTCCCTGCTTAGTCTTTCACTTTCTTGGGGATTGAAGGACCTTTAGGTTTCCCTTTACTCTTCCCCTGGGTAACAACTGCCGCCTCTCCTGGAGCTGCGGGCTCTGCTTTACGCTTCGGCTTCTTATTGGAATTCCCATCATCTTGGCCGACTGGTTTCTTGCCACTATGGAGTCGATCCGCTTCTTCTCCATTAGCATACCGACCGGCTATCTCCATCATCCGAGTCAGAGACATATCTCCTGTCCGACCGTACGTCAGGTTGAGCTCTCTGTACTGTATGCCCTCTTTAAAGGCGCAGACTGCCTGATGCTCGGACACGTTGTCCACGTATGATGCAGAGTGGTGCACCTCTAGAGGTAATCTCTCAAAGTCTCATTCAGCTTCTGGACGCAACGCTGTAACTCCGCCAGTCCAGCAGGCCACTTGCAAGTGCCCTCAAAGGTCCTGACGAACACTCGGGCAAACTCCTCCCAGCTGAAAATGCTCCCAGGGGCTAACTGATTCAGCCAAGCTCTAGCCGAGCCTCCCAACATCAGAGGGAGGTGCTTCCTAGCCACATGGTCATTGCCACCACCAATCTGTATAGCCACTCGGTAATCTTCCAGCCAAGTATCTGGCTTCGACTCACCGGTGAATATGGCACCCCGGCTCAGAGAAACCGGAATGTCCCGTATTCCAGCCCAGAGATCGAGGAGAAGTCTTCTGGAATACGGAACTGCCTAGCATGGAACAAATCAACTCTTATTGCACGAATAAAATTACACAGGTCTGATGTGACAAAGGAGCACATCAGCACGGCGACACTATGCCTGCGATACAACACTTGCTCTATGCTAGCAGTGAAACAACTCGTAGCAGCGGAATACTCCTAGCTGCGGAACAACGACGAAGGTGGTGAACTCCACTCCGCAGGGACTCTGGCTGGGACACAATCTAGCTCGCATGCACGGAAACCTCGACAAACAATCAAGCAATCATGGCATCACCTGCAATCTGGCATGACACGCCAGGTCAGTACATTGAATGTACTTGCAAGCTCACAACAACCAAAAGCATCAAGGCAAAACAATAACATAGCATTAATAGGTTCATTAATTAACGAATATCATGATGAAACTACTACTAAGCATGGTATGAAACTAATACAATACTGATAAATCACTATCTCCAATTTATATAATAATATCTCTCTTGGCTAACCGACCAAGTAATAAACAAGCTTGTCACCACGTGACCAAAGTCCAAACGTGATCTTACCAGCGATCACTACCATGACCAACACTTGGTCTACATCATCAGCAATATCCTGCACTGCTCAACATATCAATATATATATAAACATCTATAGTTCATTTTAGTTATTCCGTCATTTAAGTGTTGATCGAACGGTGTGACCTAGTACGAACCCATGCCCATGACTGAGGACGCGTCTATCGATATATTAAATACAATTTGCAGAGGTAGTGCACTATACCCACACCACAGAACCCATGGCCTCTTTCTCCCATTCGGGTGGACCAACGGCGTTCCGACAAAACCGATCTACTGTCATGACACTCTCCCGGCCACTCCGAATCATTCCCCACTGGGATAGTCCTGGGTGGCCCCGTGTCTACCAAAGACACCAACGGCCACCGTCTTGGCAAAAACAAATAAAAGTCCCAAACAGGGAAAAAGCACTTATTATCCAATTACGGGCACACAAGGTTATGTCCGACTACCTGATCAGGGTAGTGCATGCCCATAACCTTCCCTGGTTGGAGGCGCCGGCGAGAGGCATGACATTAGCTTCTCATTAGGGCCTTCCCTTAAAGGCAAATGTGGTTGCACTGGGGAAAGCCCGGTTTGGTGGCACCTGACCAACTTAATGATGGAGTTTATCTTACAAAGTTTAAGTGGGAAACAGATACTCCGATATTAACTATAGACAAATAATCCAAGTCATAGAAAAATCCAACAAATAATCCCAAGATTAATAACATCATAATAAAATACTCCAAGGATAGCATAACATCCCTACCATGAAAATTCCGAGAACACTACTATGCAAATATCAATAACTAACTATCCAGCTATGGTTCACATGCAAGCATCATATCCATCAGCATACTCCAAAACATAATATCAACTAGCAGCATGATGAAAATAATACTAGCCACTAATAATCCAAAGGCAACATGACATCCCAAACCAAATACTCCAAAAGTAATAGTAGATACTAGCCTAAAAAATAGCCTCTAAGAATCCAAAGGCAACAAGTCATCCACACAATCATGCAAATACTAGTCCTAGAACTCCAAGCAACATCATGGCAATAACGAGATCCAAATACAACTCCGAGAAATGCCATGAACAAGATCATACGTAGCTAATGCAATATTTAAATAAGTTCAAATAAAGAACCATGTCACTGCATTGCAATCATGCAAGTGGAGGGTGTGGCTTGCGTGGGGTGGAAGAAATCACCGGGACAAAGTGCGAAAAACTCGCAGAAAGGATCGCCGGAAAACGTTCTCTCTCGGAGGGGGCTGTTTAACGGCAATGGCAAAATGGTCATTTTCAGAATGTTGAAACATAATGAAAATGATGCCAACAAAATGGGCTCGACGAGATGAAGAGATGGGCTTTGGAATCACCTCATTTGGAGTTAGGATAAAAAAGATATGAAGTGTTTTCTGCCAGGGACCTTTCTGTAACAGAAAAGTTTACAGACTGGGCCAAAATAGAAAAAATGAAAGCACCTTCCAAGAAATACGCTTTTGGGACATTGAAGACGCATTCTTGTCCGAAGCCGTACTAGTTTACGTTTTCACTGAAATGAAAGCGCACTCCGTGGAAGTGCGCTTCCACTTATTGACGTGGTAGAGGCGGGACCGGGGATGTGCAGCCGACGAATGGGTCCCATGGGCCAGGATCGCTGACGTGCGGGTCCCGCAGGGGGGCGTCACTTATACAGCGAGGTGGCCGGGGTCAACGCCTGGCCCGCTAACGAGTGGGAACAGGGCCCACTTGTCAGCAGAGGCGAGGCTGTCGTCTTCTTCCCCCGCGCTCGCCGCGATGCAGAGGGGAGGGCTCGGCATCGGCGACCGTCCGGCCGGCTCCGGCCACCATTCGGGCCGTTCGGCCTACCGGCGTGATCAGCAGGCCGAGCCACGCCCATCCCCGTAGGGCACGAACGCCGAGGAGGGCTGGAGCGGCGAGGACTTGAGCTCCGGCGGAGATGGTCTCGGGTGGGAATTGGGCACCGTGGCTAGGGACCACCGGAGGGAGAGGGAAGTGGCGAAGGGGCTCTAGGGGATGCGGTGGAGTGCACTGGCACAGCTAGGATAAGGGGGATGGCTCGGGTGCCGCTAATTTAGACGAGGCCGAGGCGGCGGCCATGGCGGCAGAGAGGGGCGAGGGGAGCTCCAGAGCTCGGGGAAGGAGCTGGGGAGGTGAGGTGGGGCGAGTGGAGGAGCTTGGTGAAGCGAGACGCGCTCGGGGGCTTATATAGGCAGGGGAGGAGGAGCTGCGCTGGTGTCGCCGCGGACACGCGTCCACGCCGGCGAGCTCCGAGGCAGGCGACGAGGGGGCACAGTGGAGAGGCTCACGGGGAGGCAGACGACGCCGGGGAGCAGAGGAAGAAGCCGAGGGAGGCTCAGGGCCAAGCAGAGCACCGTGGCCACTGTTGTGTTCGGCGGCGTGCGTCGGCAAGCGTCGATGGCTGTTAGTGGAGGAAGAGGATGGAAGGGGAGAGGGGTCCAGGAGGTCTGCGACGGTAAGGTGAGTCCAATGGATAGACTCACGCGCGCGGCCGAGACAGAAACAGCGCTCTGGACACGGCCACCATGCACAGGGCGCGCGCACAGACACGCCCTTGTCGTGATCACCACGAGCACTGGAACGTAGTGGTGAAAACAGGCTGGGAATTGATGTCTAGTGGTAAGTCTATGCGTGGTAAAACTCAGCTGTGGTGGTAGAATGGTGAAAAGATCTATGGTTGAGTGGTAAAGCTCCTCCGAAGTTTACTGCAGTAAACTTTGAGGAGAAAAACTGATCAACAACAATTGAGTTGGAGCCAAAGAACTTGTCTGGTAGGTTTAGGTAAGGAAGAACTACTATCCTGGTAAGTTTGAGAGGATTTGGACAAAGATAAATCATAGTTGCTTTGCAATTGCCAATTCTGGTCTAGAAACTAGATCAAGATGTTGCACTCAAATGGTGTGGCCACTTGAGCTCAAACTTGGCAAGGCTTAGGGATTTGGACATATAGAGATGCTGTATAAATTTCATACTAATTGGATTTACCAAAATGGTACTTCCTTCACAAGCATCTTTTCTGTCCAGAAACTTCGGAAAAATCCTGAGTGAAAATGGCTACACAAAATGCATCCACAATTGGTGGAGGCAGGTCATATGGTTGGGAGAAGGTCCTGGAATATTTTCAACCATAGTGGAGCAAGGTAAAATATACTTGCTTCACAAACTGAAAATTTGGACAGAAACAAAGATTTGAAGGTGTGCTCACATGGTAGATTTGATGGAGCTGAATTTTGGCGCAGTGGGATGAAATGATCACAAGAAGAGGCATCCAAAATTTCAACTCATTTGGATGCTCCTAGCTAGTACTTCCTTCACAGTGGCTTCTATTTGACAGAAACTTTGAAAATTCACTCAGGAAGATTGGCTAGGCAAAGATAGTTGCATTTTGGCATGTGGCAATTATTTGGACATAAAAATATGTCCAAGGAGTTTGGGGTCAATTGGGCAGAGATAAATAACACTTGCTTCACAAAGTGCCATTTAGGGCAGAATATAAAAAAAATATTTGAGAATTATTTTTGAACATTGCATTTAACAGTTTTGCCATATTTGATGAAGATATGACCCAAACAATTTATTAAAATTTATTTGGGAATTTTTGGAGTGACAAAAATATAGGTTGCTTCACAACCTAGGGTAGACAGGGTTATTCCTTTAATAGAAAAAGGAATATTCCCTAGGAAAAGAAATTAGGGTTTGCTCAGGCAGTGGAGTGACATGATCTTGGCAAAGTTTTGAGAAGGATGAGCCACTTGGGAGGGAAAAAGAAGATGATTTCCCAGGTGACAAGGCCATAGAATCACTCCAAAAAGAAAAACAGAGCAAAAACAAATAAATCAAAAAGAAAAAGAAAAGGGCGAAAAACCAGGCTGTGACAAACCTTCCCCCCTTAAAGAAATCTCATCCTTGAGATTTGTTGGCTCAGGGAATAAGTATAACTTTGAGGATATCGTTTCCAACGCGGATATCCATTTCCTTTATTTATTTGTTCCCCGAGAATTTCTCATGATCTCATTATCTTTGCTCGGAGGTGGTTTGCTTCACCTTTCCCCAAATTCTGACGAGTTTGTGCTCATATACCAATTCATTTTGCTGACGTTGATTATTTCATATCCGAAGTGATATCCAATGTATCTGAGCATAAATTTTCTTTTGGTCATGAAAATGTCACAGCCCTAGACCAGCCCTTGCCTGCCTTGCTTGGTCCTTAGGTGCATCATGTTTATTTTCAAAGGAAACCTGAAATGGGGATGCTCAAACCCTAGCACTAAATGAATTTAACTAGGGTCAAATTAAAATACTTTTCAGTAAACCCAAAATGCCCTTGGAAAAAGTTCATCATTTTTGGATTGATTAAAAACCTCTGCCAAAAATGTTGCACATATTTCTAGGACCATTCTGGATTTTTGAATTAAATCATATCTTACTTGCATTTGGGCATTTAAATTTTATATATTATTTTAAATGTCCAAATAATCCCAAACTGAAATGTTCCATGTTGGTTGTATGCTAAACAGTGGGCATGAGCAGTTTGGTGAATTTTGAAAGTGCCTAAGCATTTTTAGAAAAGCCACAAAGCTACAAAAGAAATAGATAATAGAAAAACAGAAACTAAATCAGAAAAGACAGAGAGAGAGGAAGCCCACCTGAGCCACTTACCTCTGTGGCCCATCCGGCTGGCCCAGCCCATGAGGGGCAGGGGGGTCTTCTTCCTCCCGCCAGTCGGACGCACGGCGCGTGCCCGACGCGCGCCGGCCACCTCCATCTTGCCTGCCTGCCTCCTCGCTGCCCCGAAGCCCCTAGAGGACGCCACGACACCCCTGGAACCCCCTGGACACTACTCTCCCCTCCTCTGCTCTCCCCTTCGTCCCCTCCCACCATGGCAGAAGCCGCCGCGGCTGCGCCGGCGAGCACCACCGCGGCCATAGCCCTCCCCATGCCCCCGCAAAGTGCCCAGTAGCTCCGCCTCATTCCTCTCTTCCTCCTCGCCGAGCTGCCCGATGCCAGGAGCCCCTGGAGCGCCGTCATCGACCTCGTCTTCAACCTACGGCCGTGGAGATCGCCGGCGACCGTGCGGCCGCTCCGGTGCTTCCTCAAGCTCGCTGAGGCCACCACTACATTCGTCGTGAGCCCCTGCTTGTTTCCCCTCTCTCCCCGCAGTCTAACCTGTCCCCTAGCTAGCTCCACCACCGGACCCGTGAGCTCACCGCCGCCGGTCACGTCGCCGCCGTGGCCACAGCCGCCTCTGCCGTTTTTGAGTGCGTCACCATGCTCAGCACATCACCAGGAGGCTGTAGCACTCAGCCGTTCGTCCCCCCGTGCACCACAGCATTGACTCCGTCGACGCCCGAACCCCGGCCACCGCACTTCCCCTCGTCGCCGTCGTTCTGGTCCTCCCCGGCGCGAGCTGATGGCTCCGTTGGATGCGGACGAGGACCAGCATCACGCCAAGCCCCTCCGCCGCTCTTTTGGTCGCCGGAGGGCGTTTTCCGACGCGCCCCGCCGTCTCGGCACTTGCCGGCAGCGAGCCGCCGGCCAGTTGACCCACCTAACCACGGGTTTGACTCCCCCTGAGTCACTGACTCGTGGGGCCGAGCTCTGTTTAATTAGTTTAGGTTTTTAATTAAGTTTTAATGCTGTCATTAACCTAACTAGAAACTGACTTGTGGGCCCCCGCGCCTAATTAGCTTAGTCTAATTTTCCTGTTTAGCTTAGTACTAATCCGGTGGACCCCACATGGCAGTTTGACTTTGGTCAAGTCAACACTGACTGGTCCCACCTGTCATGCACACAAACCAGCCCTTAGACACTGACCAGTGGGCCCCACTAGTCAGGTTTGACTGGACCAGCCCCTGTTGACTTGCTGATGTCAGCATGACCTAGTGCTGACGCAGTAACTATTTTCTGGGATTTTAAATAAATCAGAAATGATTTATTTATTTCAGAAAATAGCCAAAACTTGTAAAAATCATATAAAATCAACCGTAGCTCAGATGAAAATAAATTATATATGAAAAATGATCAAAAAAATTCAAGGAATCTGTTTATGACATTTTCATGCATGTTTGAACAAGTTAAACCTGCTGATCAAGTCAAATCAATTAAATGGCATTTTAATAATCACATATGGAGTTTGAATTTGAATCTTGAATTCAAACCAACTTCATTTAATTGTGTTGCTAGTTGCATTAGCTCAATCAACAGCATATTGCCATGTCATGATCATGCATCATATTGTTGCATTGCATTGATTGTGTTCTTTCTCTGTTGCCGGTGTTTGTCCCCTTTCAGTAGACGTGTTCCGACGGTGTGATCGATGACACCGATGAAGACTCATTGTTATCTTCAGAAGTGCCAGGCAAGCAAACCCCATTGAGCATTCCGATACAATCCCACTCTCTCGCTCTTGCTCTCTTTTACTGCATTAGGACAACAACGCTTCAATTGTTACCTGCTGCGGTAGTTGAACCCCTTTCCACTGCATGACCCGTCATTGCCACAGTAAATAGCTGAAACCCACTAGTATGAGTAGGAGTTGTTTGAGCCATGTTGTGCCTACTCATTGATGCTTTCTGGTTATGCCTGCTATTGCTAGAGTTGTGTCAGGTCTGATTCATCGGGGATGAATTGGAATGTGATGAACATGTCCTACTGTGTGTGAGCTAAGTGTGTAAAGGTAGCGATGAGAGGCCATGTAGGAGTACATGGTGGGTAGTCTCATTGCAGCCGTCCTCAGGAACTGAGTTCTGTGTTGGTTGATCCATGACCAGTTACTACCATGCATTGGGCCCGAAACCAATGGACCCTCTCGACTTATTAATCAACATGATCTCTGTCCAGGAGTTGCAACTAGTTTCTGGTGTTTGTAGTTTACTGGAGGTCGTGCGCAGCGCTGACCCTCAGGGTGGGCTGTGACACGGCAGGTACGTGGCACGGTGTACCGATTGCCCGTTTAGTGATGCGGGAACCCTGTACACATCGTTTGGGGCCGTGAGCAACACCCCGGCCGGATCTCCCCACGGATGGAACCCAAATAGGCGATAAACCTGGACGAGAGACTTGTGTGGTTAGTCAGGTCGTGGCCGACACCCTTGCTGGGCCTCCGCTTGAAGGTTGCGGAGTACATGTCGTGTAGACGGCGGTAAGTGGTGAGAGCGTGTGTGAAGAAGTACACCCCTGCAGGGTTAGATATAATCTATTCGAATAGCCGTGTCCGCGGTAATGGACTTCTGGGTTGCCTATTACAGTTCATAGACAAGTGAAAGTGGATACTCTAAAACGCGCAAGATAAGCGTGAGTGCTATGGATGGCCTTCTCGTAGGGAGACGGGAGCGGATCCATAGTGGTGTATTGATTGGTGAATATGTGGACTCGTGTGCGCCACCTCAAAAGAGTTACTTTCAGTCGTAGTTTAGGATAGCCACCGAGTCAAAGCTGGCTTGCTGCAGTCAAACTCCACCACCCCTTTGTTGATACCGATGCATATGTAGCTAGTTCTGATGTAAGTCTTGTTGAGTACCTTTGTACTCACGTTTGCTTAATTTATGTTTTTGTAGAGAGACTTCAGTCTCGCTAGTGGTTCCGCTTGGACTTCGACGTTTAGCTTGTTACCTCAGCTACGATCTTGTACCCTTGGGAGGGTCTGGTAGATAGTCAGGCTTCTCAGCCTTTTTCATTTATAGATGTCTGTACTCAGACATGTAATGCTTCCGTTGCCTGTATGCTCTGTATGTTGGGTCATGTGACCTCTATTTGTAATAAATGCTATGATGGCTCTTCTGGGCCTTACCTATATGAGTTGTTGAGTTATGTTGTGATGCCATGTTGTACATCACATACTTGCATGTTATGCGTACGTGTAATGTGTATTGTTATGTGTGGGATCCGACACCTAGTTGTTTACCTTTGGTAGCCTATCTTACAGGGAAATGTCTCCTAGTGCTTCCACTGAGCCTTGGTAGCTTGCTACTGCTCCGGAACACTTAGGCTGGCCGGCATGTGTCCTTCTTCGTTCCTGTGTCTGTCCCTTAGGGGAAATGTCACGCGTTGTTCCTTTAAGTCCTTGTAGCTTGCTACGACTTGGGTTCATACGTTGATGACCGAGACGTTCGTTGCTGGGTCATGAATGCCTGTCTTTGTAATTTAGTGCCACTTTTGGTTTATAACTGGTCATGTCGGCCCGGGTTCTCTGTCATATGGATGCTAGTGACACTATCATATACGTGTGCCAAAATGTGCAAACGGTCCCGGGCCAGGTAAGGTGGCACCCGTGGGAATACCGTGCGTGAGGCCGCAAAGTGATATGATGTGTTACAGGCTGGACCTGTGTGACTTAGGATCGGGGTCCTGACAGCTTTGGTATCAGAGCCTGACTGCCTGTAGGATTAGCAAGCCAAACTAGTCGAAGTTGTGTCTAGAAACACTTTAGTTATGTAAGGGAATTGATTGTGGAAGGGAATGTAAGGCTCTTTTTACTCCTTTACCTTATGACCTTCTGATCTGAGTCACCTTCTTCTTTCTACGGGGATTAAGAACTAGGATTCTCATTCTATTTATCAGGATCACGTTATTGTGGATTCAACCCTCAGTTCAGTTTCTACTACTTCTGTTTGTTCAACTGTTGGTCTCAGAACCTTGACATTATGATGTTAAGTGGATATGCTACCCTCTTGCTTGGATCACAAAAGTATTTTCGAGCAATTACAGCTGTTATGCTGTCCGAGTCATCCCAGGTTTCTAAATAGTCTGATGCATTTGCAAACCATTCCTATCTGTTCTTAATGTCCTTTTAGGCCAGATTAACCACACTAGTCGTTGTGTTGAGGTACTCTGCTACCTCGACATATATGTTGGACTTATCATTATGACCCTAGCTGTCTTAGAGGATCACCCAGTAATCTAGCAATGCTTTATATTCTCAGTGTGATGATTCTGGCCATTATTCTCGAAAGTATCCCGTGATGCCATTTAGTTGGTAGGTATTCTATTCCTGGGTTCTCGAACCCGAGCTTCACCCTACTTACTTCATGTTGATAGTGTTTGCTCGTTCCTTTAGGATATTAGTAACCTTGTGATAGTCCTCGAGGTCCGTGGTTATCGTTCTTCCAATACCATGAACCATCCTTGGCAGTAGTTCTCCCGAACCAAAAGATCACAACTAGAGTGCTCTTGAGTAGTACTCCATTCATATCGTGACTCTGCCAGTCCTACCTTTCTGCATGGATTATCTGGAAGAAATATGTTGAACTCGTTCGACATGTTAATCTATGCATCCACAACTCAGAAGTTATATGTCCCTTGAGTTGTCTCCTTTAGTTGTATTATGACCCTCGTCTATCAGTTGATAGTCAGGAGTAGTTGTGCACTCGTGTTCATCAATGCCTTTTACTCTTGTGGTCTGTCAAGCCATTCTATTTTGGAATGACTAGGGGGAAAACAAACTCCAGTACCTTATCCATATCCAGGATTGGGTCAAAGAAGTTGTACTCCGCAGATGAAGAATGTTAATCCATCTTCTAAACTGTTCTATCATGGAGTATTACCATCTTTATGTCAAGAATGTCATGGGAATTGCTTCAACTCCTATGAACCTTTGATAAGGTGATATTTCTCGCCTTCATCGTTCATTTCTCGGCTTCCGTGTTATTATAACCGGAATGCTGACAAGTGGATTCTGATGTGTGAAATCAATACTCCTAGCAACTTCGTTGCTTGGTAGTTAAAGGACAACAATTTCATTCTTAGCGTGATGATTACTGAATCACCATTCTAAGATTGATTGTGCTACCTAGTCCACTTTCCTGGTGCACTCCTTGATTGATGAGTTGGGATTTTGTTAAGTCCTCGCTCATTTGATCATATCGTCTTGCCTTGAAAGGCAAGATTGTTCTCGAGCTTAGTAACATATCGGTGGTTCGTAATTTTCCGAATATCTTCTCGGAAGTATTACCAGGTTGTCACCTGACTGCTATGTTGAGTTCGTGATCAAGTTGGTTCCTTATAAACCACCACTTCTCCAAGAATCTGTGTTGGATACCCTGAGCTAGCCGGTTAAGCTAAACGACAACTTAGAGAGTTGGAAGATAAAGGCTTAATCCACATAACTCACTTCAAGGGATATCTTGAGTATATATTGAAGATAGATGATATCTTCATCGACTGATCTCCGTGATCATTTGTGAATCTATTGTCTTGTCCAAGTTTTGATTTGAGTATGGGTTATCATCAAGTCAAATCAGAACCAACGATATTCGTAGTGTTGTCTTACTCCTGGTTGTTTCCTTGAGCATACACCATTATATCTTTTGGGTCTGACCAATGCTATCATTTTGTTCACATTGTCATGGAATTCCATCTATATGGAAACCTGGATGAATTGTTGTTGAGCCCACCAGCAACATTGTTATCTTCTCCATGAATCTATGTTGCACATCCAGTTAGTATTGGAAACTTTTATAAGCATTATCTTCATGGCTGTTCGTGAAGCATATGTACGGAAGAAAGAAGTGTCTTCCTCTAATTCACGTGCATTTGATGCAAGTTGCCGCTGTGAATTTGAGAAAGTCAATATTGTTCCTGTGGAATCATCCCAAGTCAGTCATGCATACGTGCGAAGTATTCTGTGGTTCGGAGACTTGCAACCTTCATTCCATATGTATTCCTAGCACACCAAGCCACTGATAGATTTGTTCAAGGAGAAGAAGTTCCTTCTTAAGAATCATGACTTATGTTAGGACTTCGCTATCCTTGTTGATGGTTCCCCACCTGAACTCGGTAGTGTTTTATCATAAGACTACTACGTGGTCATGCTTGTCTTGGACAACGTGTTTACATGTTTCTAGCAAAACCAGCTCATGTTTTGGAGCTTACTACCGCAGACCATTTCCCGAGAATCTCGCAACGCCGTCTCGTTGATATGTGTTGCAAACATTCATTCCTTCTAGACCCGATGAGTTTGGAATATCCTGACACCAATCAGAACTGAATCTCAGGCAGATATGATGGTTGGAGCTTTTCCAAAGAACTATAATATTGGTCTCTCGATAGCCGGTAAAGTGGATGCCGCGACCAACACACCCAGCCGGAAGACCTGTTGTTGTAGAATCTTGATTGAAGAAGTTGGCCACCTTCCCATAAGGACTTCGTAGGACTTACTCCCTAGTTGTTCCTTATGGACTTTTTGTGCTCCCGAAGTCCGACCTTTACTTGATGGCCATGTTGATGCTTTTAAGCATTGACCGTGGTACCTAGCACATCAAGGAGAACATTAGAAGCGGAGTGCTAAATGTCTCTCGGTCGATCATCCAGATCTTGCCCCTTGGCCTCGCTAAGGTGAAATCTGAGAGAGTGTTATCTTCCTTTGCATCTGCATCGTCCATCGTTATTCATCAGGGTAGTATGTGGTGTTGCCGGGATCCTTGACACGGATATTGGTAAAACCTTGATGAAATGGGAATGCTCAAGTTCTTGAGAGCACGCACAAGCACTAGGTGTTATCACCGACACTATCCGGGATTGCTTACAGTGTTCTTGGTTATGCTATAACCTCTCAAAGAGTAGATTCACTCTCTACTGTTGGGTTTCTTCCCAGATACTAGAATCATTCCCAGCATTTGCATTTTGTTCCCAGCTTGCACCGTCAATGTGCCAACTTGCCATGGGTCCCATTCATTTCCGATGATAAGCAAAATCATCCGTTGTGTTGTCTTCAACAAGGTAGTCCATGTCATCTATCCTAGGTGGAGTATGTCATTCTTACGGACCCTGTCAAATGATCGTTTGTGATTGCCTTAGGCTGGTATAGGGAATTTCAATGATCTCTATATCAAAAGTAATTCTTTTTGCCACTTAAGGGAATAACTCTACGAGTCACCTTCTCTAAAGGTGCCCTATCTTGTGGTATCGATCACCCTCTCCTTAGGTGTGGAATTATTGCCGTCAAGTGAATCTTCATCGTTTATTTCACTCCATCCCTTTGGATGTGTGTCCCGTGCCTCAGCTCAAGAGATGTTTCGACGTCTCAATCCATGAGTTGATTTTGAATTGCTCGATCTTCGAGAAGATCAAATCCTGTAGAATTCACGTTCTTTTGTTGTCGTGTTAGATGAAGCTTTGAATTCAAAGATGCCAAGGTCTACATGATGTTTTGAATCAACAATTTCGAGGAGGAAAACTGGATCGAGAAGTTTGTGTTAGTTAGTGTCCCCTCTGATTTCTTACCCTACGCTTGAATCTCGGGACGAGATTCTTGTTTAGTGGGGGTGAGTTGTCACAGCCCTAGACCAGCCCTTGCCTGCCTTGCTTGGTCCTTAGGTGCATCATGTTTATTTTCAAAGGAAACCTGAAATGGGGATGCTCAAACCCTAGCACTAAATGAATTTAACTAGGGTCAAATTAAAATCCTTTTCAGTAAACCCAAAATGTCCTTGGAAAAAGTTCATCATTTTTGGATTGATTAAAAACCTCGGCCAAAATGTTGCACATATTTCTAGGACCATTCTGGATTTTTGAATTAAATCATATCTTACTTGCATTTGGGCATTTAAATTTTATATATTATTTTAAATGTCCAAATAATCCCAAACTGAAATGTTCCATGTTGGTTATATGCTAAACAGTGGGCATGAGCAGTTTGGTGAATTTTGAAAGTGCCTAAGCATTTTTAGAAAAGCCACAAAGCTACAAAAGAAATAGATAATAGAAAAACAGAAACTAAATCAGAAAAGACAGAGAGAGAGGAAGCCCACCTGAGCCACTTACCTGTGTGGCCCATCCGGCCGGCCAAGCCCACGAGGGGCAGGGGGGTCTTCTTCCTCCCGCCAGTCGGACGCACGGCGCGTGCCCGACGCGCGCCGGCCACCTCCATCTTGCCTGCCTGCCTCCTCGCTGCCCCGAAGCCCCTAAAGGACGCCACGACACCCCTGGAACCCCCTGGACACTACTCTCCCCTCCTCAGCTCTCCCCTTCGTCCCCTCCCACCATGGCCGAAGCCGCCGCGGCTGCGCCGGCGAGCACCACCGCAGCCACAGCCCTCCCCATGCCCCTGCAAAGTGCCCAGTAGCTCCGCCTCATTCCTCTCTTCCTCCTCGCCGAGCTGCCCGATGCCAGGAGCCCCTGGAGCGCCGTCATTGACCTCGTCTTCAACCTACGGCCGTGGAGATCGCCGGCGACCGTGCGGCCGCTCCGGTGCTTCCTCAAGCTCGCTGAGGCCACCACTACATTCGTCGTGAGCCCCTGCTTGTTTCCCCTCTCTCCCCGCAGTCTAACCCGTCCCCTAGCTAGCTCCACCACCGGACCCGTGAGCTCACCGCCGCCGGTCACGTCGCCGCCGTGGCCACAGCCGCCTCTGCCCGTTTTTGAGCGCGTCACCATGCTCAGCACATCACCAGGAGGCTGTAGCACTCATCCGTTCGTCCCCCCATGCACCACAGCATCGACTCCGTCGACGCCCGAACTCTGGCCACCGCACTTCCCCTCGCCGCCGTCGTTCTGGTCCTCCCCGGCGCGAGCTGATGGCTCCGTTGGATGCGGACGAGGACCAGCATCACGCCAAGCCCCTCCGCCGCTCTTTTGGTCGCCGGAGGGCGTTTTCCGACGCGCCCCGCTGTCTCGGCACTCGCCGGCGGCGAGCCGCCGGCCAGTTGACCCACCTAACCACGGGTTTGACTCCCCCTGAGTCACTGACTCGTGGGGCCGAGCTCTGTTTAATTAGTTTAGGTTTTTAATTAAGTTTTAATTGCTGTCATTAACCTAACTAGACACTGACTTGTGGGCCCCCGCGCCTAATTAGGTTAGTCTAATTTTCCTGTTTAGCTTAGTGCTAATCCGGTGGACCCCACATGGCAGTTTGACTTTGGTCAAGTCAACACTGACTGGTCCCACCTGTCATGCACACAAACCAGCCCTTAGACACTGACCAGTGGGCCCCACTAGTCAGGTTTGACTGGACCAGCCCCTGTTGACTTGCTGATGTCAGCATGACCTAGTGCTGACGCAGTAACTATTTTCTGGGATTTTAAATAAATCAGAAATGATTTATTTATTTTAGAAAATAGCCAAAACTTGTAAAAATCATATAAAATCAACCGTAGCTCAGATGAAAATAAATTATATATGAAAAATGATCAGAAAAATTCAAGGAATCTGTTTATGACATTTTCATGCATGTTTGAACAAGTTAAACCTGCTGATCAAGTCAAATCAATTAAATGGCATTTTAATAATCACATATGGAGTTTGAATTTGAATCTTGGATTCAAACCAATTTCATTTAATTGTGTTGCTAGTTGCATTAGCTCAATCAACAGCATATTGCCATGTCATGATCATGCACCATATTGTTGCATTGCATTGATTGTGTTCTTTCTCTGTTGCCGGTGTTTGTCCCCTTTCAGTAGACGTGTTCCGACGGTGTGATCGATGACACCGATGAAGACTCATTGTTATCTTCAGAAGTGCCAGGCAAGCAAACCCCATTGAGCATTCTGATACAATCCCACTCTCTCGCTCTTGCTCTCTTTTACTGCATTAGGACAACAACGCTTCAATTGTTACCTGCTGCGGTAGTTGAACCCCTTTCCACTGCATGACCCGTCATTGCCACAGTAAATAGTTGAAACCCACTAGTATGAGTAGGAGTTGTTTGAGCCATGTTGTGCCTACTCATTGATCCTTTCTGGTTATGCCTGCTATTGCTAGAGTTGTGTCAGGTCTGATTCATCGGGGATGAATTGGAATGTGATGAACATGTCCTACTGTGTGTGAGCTAAGTGTGTGAACACGTTTTGGTAAAGGTAGCGATGAGAGGCCATGTAGGAGTACATGGTGGGTAGTCTCATTGCAGCCGTCCTCAGGAACTGAGTTCTGTGTTGGTTGATCCATGACCAGTTACTACCATGCATTGGGCCCGAAACCAATGGACCCTCTCGACTTATTAATCAACATGATCTCTGTCCAGGAGTTGCAACTAGTTTCTGGTGTTTGTAGTTTACTGGAGGTCGTGCGCAGCGCTGACCCTCGGGGTGGGCTGTGACACGGCAGGTACGTGGCACGGTGTACCGATTGCCCGTTTGGTGATGCGGGAACCCTATACACATCGTTTGGGGCCGTGAGCGACACCCCGGCCGGATCTCCCCACGGATGGAACCCAAATAGGCGATAAACCTGGACGAGAGACTTGTGTGGTTAGTCAGGTCGTGGCCGACACCCTCGCTGGGCCTCCGCTTGAAGGTTGCCGAGTACATGTCGTGTAGACGGCGGTAAGTGGTGCGAGCGTGTGTGAAGAAGTACACCCCTGCAGGGTTAGATATAATCTATTCGAATAGCCGTGTCCGCGGTAATGGACTTCTGGGTTGCCTATTACAGTTCATAGACAAGTGAAAGTGGATACTCTAAAACGCGCAAGATAAGCGTGAGTGCTATGGATGGCCTTCTCGTAGGGAGACGGGAGCGGATCCATAGTGGTGTATTGATTGGTGAATATGTGGACTCGTGTGCGCCACCTCAAAAGAGTTACTTTCAGTCGTAGTTTAGGATAGCCACCGAGTCAAAGCTGGCTTGCTGCAGTCAAACTCCACCACCCCTTTGTTGATACCGATGCATATGTAGCTAGTTCTGATGTAAGTCTTGCTGAGTACCTTTGTACTCACGTTTGCTTAATTTATGTTTTTGTAGAGAGACTTCAGTCTCGCTAGTGGTTCTGCTTGGACTTCGACGTTTAGCTTGTTACCTCAGCTACGATCTTGTACCCTTGGGAGGTTCTGGTAGATAGTCAGGCTTCTCAGCCTTTTTCATTTATAGATGTCTGTACTCAGACATGTAATGCTTCCGTTGCCTGTATGCTCTGTATGTTGGGTCATGTGACCTCTGTTTGTAATAAATGCTATGATGGCTCTTCTGGGCCTTACCTATATGAGTTGTTGAGTTATGTTGTGATGCCATGTTGTACATCACATACTTGCATGTTATGCGTACGTGTAATGTGTATTGTTATGTGTGGGATCCGACACCTAGTTGTTTACCTTTGGTAGCCTATCTTACAGGGAAATGTCTCCTAGTGCTTCCACTGAGCCTTCGTAGCTTGCTACTGCTCCGGAACACTTAGGCTGGCCGGCATGTGTCCTTCTTCGTTCCTGTGTCTGTCCCTTAGGGGAAATGTCACGCGTTGTTCCTTTAAGTCCTTGTAGCTTGCTACGACTTGGGTTCATACGTTGATGACCGACACGTTCGTTGCTGGGTCATGAATGCCTGTCTCTGTAATTTAGTGCCACTTTTGGTTTATAACTGGTCATGTCGGCCCGGGTTCTCTGTCATATGGATGCTAGCGACACTATCATATACGTGTGCCAAAATGCGCAAACGGTCCCGGGCCAGGTAAGGTGGCACCCGTGGGAATACCGTGCGTGAGGCCGCAAAGTGATATGATGTGTTACAGGCTGGACCTGTGTGACTTAGGATCGGGGTCCTGACAGAAAACCTTTTTACTTCTGCCATGGGGTGGCTTCGAATAAATGCAGGCCTTCTGGTTCAAATAAATGCTGAGAAATATTTATGGCCATCTTCTGACGGGATCTGACTTCCCATAGGTGGTACTGATTTATTTTGATATGTTCCTTTGGCTCGGGCATGAGAGATGAGCCAAAATTTGACTGCCTTTTTGTCGTGAACAATATAACGTTGTATGGAGTTACAGTTGTGACATACGTCAAATATTTATATCTTGAGACTGGCCTGACAAGGAGCTGACGGGCAAATGCCTTTTCCTGTCAGACTGACCGTGGTCTGAGTTAATTTGCTTGGCTTTTGATTGTCTTGGGTATCCGCACCCTGATGGTCGCACAAAAACCATCATACCTTTGCTGTCAGTCTCATCTTTTGACAGTCATGATTTCCTGGGCAGGGTACCTTACTGAAATAACCTGGGCATGCTTGTCCTTGATTGTTTGTATGGCCATGGGTTCTGTCAGGGGAATTATTTTGACAGGCGTATCTTGATCCTTATCCCCTGGCAGGTAACCTTTCTTCAATGGCAGGTTTATCGTCTCTCAAGTTTTATATCACAGGAAATGATCATCTAAACCCTTGCAAGAAATCGGCAAATAAATCAGTAGCCACCAGAACGGTCTTTACAACTCAAATCTGGGGCATTACTGAAGTATATATCTAGCTTCCTTCACATATATTGGAGAATCTAATTCCCAAGGCAGACTTGTTTTCTGACTGATTCTTGCATTTGACCAGACTGTTGCGGATCGGATTTTTAGGATGCACTGTCATATGCTATCATTTCACCATTTAATATTTTGCACAAATGCCGTACTGAAGGAGATTGGATGGCTTATACTGGAAACCATCGAGAGCATCTTGCTGAGGAAGATTGTGTACCCTGCTTCAGAAGCTTTCCCCCCTTAATGAATTTCTAGGGAAAACTGGGTACCGTATGCCGGAAGCCTTTCGTGGTTGCTTGCTGAAGAAGACAGAGTACAGCAGAAGATTCTCACTGTGATATGCAGACCAATTTCCATATATTTAACTATCTTAATATTTTTGTTCTTGACTTCTTGAGGCAAACATACGTTTTGACTGAATTGTTCTTCTGACCAAAATATTGCTGATCTGATTCTTGAGCGGTACTGCCACATATTGGAAACTCATCATATAATCTCTGAGGTTGGTGCAATATTACGATACTGGTGCGAACTGAGTGGCTTACGAGAGAAGCCATCTGAATAGCTTGCTGAGAAATACTCTTTAGCTTCTACTCATCTTTTGTCTGGGTATCATGCAGAAGAAGGCTCTATAGCTTACACACGAAGCTTCGTCTGATTATTGGGCTGGAGAAGCCTGAGTTCCGTACTGGAGAAGCTTTCCCTCGGGTTTGCTTGCTTAAGAAAAATTTATTTTCGTCTGTCGCAAGATTTTACTGAGGTATCTTGTTGAGAAAGACCTAGTATCTTGGGCCGGAAATTATTCACATGTCATGCTGAGGAAATATTGGGGAGCCTTGCCTCATAATTTCTTCTAATAGCGTGTGAAATAATGTTGGGTTTCTTACATCCAAAACTTTCATACTGATATGCAGACTGAAATCCATACACACGCTCATAATATTCTGAGGCCAATTATTTACCTAAGCAAAATGGTTTGACTGTCTTCCACGAGTATATCACATACTAACTTTATTTCCGATGATAGCATATTTCAAGCATCATGCCTTGCTGAGCCAAAAAAATTGTGTATGGTCCATACCTTTGCCAGCAAATATACCATAGATCTGGTACCTAACTTGTCTTGCTGCGGACTTAACTGTTACTGCGGCCAATATCTTGGTACTGATGTAGACTTGACTTATCGGTACTGTTGTGAGGAGTGCTCATTGATGCAAGATTGATTAGCATTCTCAAAATCAGGTATTTCCCCATTTCACTGCAGTCGGTTGAAAATTCCATTCTGTTTAGCTGAGTTTCCAATTATTTGAACTCCTTATTACTTCTTCGAGTACGGTGTCAGTTCATGAGCCATTCTTTATAGGGAAAAAATAATGTAACATCGGGGCCCAAAAAGAAAGAAGCGAAAGAAAACTCAACTAAACCAAAAGCACACAACAACAATCAATTCACACACAATAAATGTCACATATTACTGCTAATCACACAATATGCATGCCTACTTAAGCACACAAAATCGCATGGGATCTCCGGTTCTACGATCTAGCATGATGTGAAGATGTGCACGAGAGTGAATAAATGTGTGGAAGAACTGGTGTAAACAGCGCTACACCAAGTGCTAGCTTAGCCAGGTAGCAACCTGGACTAGCTCGGAGGCGAGGACGTACTTGGTAACCCTGTAGCAGGACACGAATGTCGCAACCACATTATTATCAAGCAGACGGAAAATATCCGTACTCGTCCAAGAAATAAGGATAGCAGGGAAAAACTAAGTCTGCTGGCATTACCCCTTTCTTGATGACTAAGATCATTAAGGGTTGCCAACACGACAAGAAAAAGGACGATCCAGGGTAAAAACATGTCTACCACCGAAACAAAATGGGGCCGAAGGAAGGAACTCGGCGCAATACCTAAGCACCATTTTTGCAAACCGTGTCAGGATCACTTGGCATCACTCTGCTGGGACAGAAATGAAGCCAAACACCGAAGAATGGGCAAGAAAAATAAAACTGGAGAAATGCAAGGACTGAGCTGTAGTAGATCCTGAACCGATGCCACCTACACTTACCAGATAAATCGTTAGTATCAAAAAAATAAGACTATATGCATGCTATGCGAAAACAAATGCAACAACCAAAGGCAACAAACAAGGCCAGACCCTATACTACCGCTTACTACCGGTTTCTACCGCTCGCGCTAACTAAAGTGTCCTATAGCCAGACCTTGCTCTGATACCAAGCGCTGTGGCACCCCGTCTCAGAGAAACTGGAACGCCCCGTATTCCAGCCCAGAGATCGAGGAGCAGTCTTCTGGAATACGGAACTGCTTAGCATGGAACAAATCAGCTCTTATTACATGAATAAAATTACACAAGTCTGATGTGACAAAGGAGCACATCAGCACGGCGACACTACGCCTGTCATACTACACTTGCTCTATGCTAGCAGCGAAACAACTCGTAACAGCGGAATACTTCAAGCAGCGAAACAACGACGAAGGTGGTGAACTCCACTCTGTAGGGACTCTGGCTGGGACACGATCTAGCTCGCATGCATGGCAACCTCGACAAACAATCAAGACATCATGGCATCACCTGCAATCTGGCATGACACGCCAGGTCAGTACATTGAATGTACTTGCAAGCTCACAACAACCAAAAGCATCAAGGCAAAACAATAACATAGCATTAATAGGTTCATTAATTAACAAATATCATGATGAAACTACTATTAAGCATGGTATGAAACTAATACAATACTGATAAATCACTATCTCCAATTTACATAATAATATCTCTCTTGGCTAACCGGCCAAGTAATAAACCAGCATGTCACCTCGTGACCAAAGTCCAAACATGATCTTACGAGCGATCACTACCATGACCAACACTTGGTCTACACCATCATCAATATCCTGCACTGCTCAACATATCAATATATATAAAAACATCTAGTTCATTTTAGTTATTCCGTCGTTTAAGTGTTGATCGAACGGTGTGACCTAGTACGAACCCATGCCCATGACCAAGGACGCGACTATCGATAGATTAAATACACTTTGCAGAGGTAGTGCACTATACCCACACCACAGAACCCATGGCCTCTTTCTCCCATTCAGGTGGACCAACGGCGTTTCGACAAAACCGATCTACTGTCATGACACTCTCCCGGCCACTCCGACTCATTCCCCTCTGGGATAGTCCTGGGTGGCCCCGTGTCTACCAAAGACACCAACGGCCACCGTCGTGGCAAAAACAAATAAAAGTCCCAAACGGGGAAAAAGCGCTTATTATCCAATTATGGGCACACAAGGTTATGTCCGACTACCTAATCAGGGTAGTGCATTCCCTAAACCTTCCCTGGTTGGAGGCGCCGGCGAGAGGCATGCCATTAGCATCGCATTAGGGCCTTCCCATAAAGGAAAATATGATTGCACTGGGAAAGCCCGGTTTGGTGGCACCTGACCAACTTAATGACGGAGTTTATCTTAAAAAGTTTAAGTGGGAAACAGATACTCCGATATTAACTATCAACTAATAATCCAAGTCATAGCAATATCCAACAAATAATCCCAAGATTAATAACATCATAATAAAATACTCCAAGGATAGCATAACATCCCTACCATGAAAATTCCGAGAACACTACTATGCAAATATCAAGAACTAACTATCCAGCTATGGTTCACATGCAAGCATCATATCCATCATCATACTCCAAAACATAATAGCAACTAGCAGCATGATGAAAATAATACTAGCAATAATAATCCAAAGGCAACATGACATCCCAAAACAAATACTCCAAAAGTGACAGCAGATACTAGCATGAAAAATAGCCTCTAAGAATCCAAAGGCAACAAGTCATCCACACAATCATGCAAATACAAGTCCTAGAACTCGAAGTAACATCATGGCAATAACGAGATCCAAATACAACACCGAGAAATGCCATGAACAAGATCATACGTAGCTAATGCAATATTTAAATAAGTTCAAATAAAGAACCATGTCACTGCATTGCAATCATGCAAGTGGAGGGTGTGGCTTGCCTGGGGTGGAAGAAATCACCGGGACAAAGTGCGAAAAACTCGCAGAAAGGATCACCGGTAAATGTTCTCTCTCAGAGGGGGCTGTTTAACATCAAGGGCAAAATGGTCATTTTCGGAATGTTGAAACATAATGAAAATGATGCCAACAGAACGGGCTTGACGAGATGAAGAGATGGGCTTTGGAATCACCTCATTTGGAGTTAGGATAAATATATATGAAGTGTTTTCTGCCAGGGACCTTTCTGTAACAGAAATGTTTACAGACTAGGACAAAACAGAAAAACTGAAAGCACCTTCCAAGACATACGCTTTCAGGACAATGAAGACACATTCTTGGCCAAAACCGTACTAGTTTACGTTTTCACTGAAACGAAAGTGCACTCCGTGGAAGTGCACTTCCACTTATTGACATGGCAGAGGTGGGACTGGGGTTGTGCGGCTGACGAATGGGTCCCATGGGCCAGGGTCGCTGACGTGCGGGTCCCGCAGGGGGGCCAGTCACTTATCCAGCGAGGCGACTGGGGTCAACGTCTAGCCCGCTGACGACTGGGGCCAGGGCCCACTGGTCAGCTGAGGCGAGGCCGTCATCTTCTTCCCCCGCGCTCGCCGCGATGCAAAGGGGAGGGCTCGGCTCCGGCGACCGTCCGGCCGGCTCCGGCCACCATTCGGGCCGTGCGGCCTACCAGTGTGATCAGCAGGTCGAGCCGCACCCGTCTCCGTAGGGCACGAACAACGAGGAGGGCTGGAGCGGCAAGGACTTGAGCTCCGGCGGAGATGGTCTCGGGTGGGAATTGGGCACCGCGGCTAGGGACCACCGGAGGGAGAGGGAAGTGGCAGAGGGTCTCTAGGGGATGTGGTGGAGTGCACTGGCATGGCTACGAGAAGGGGGATGGCTCGGGTGCCGCTAATTTAGACGAGGCCGAGGCGGCGGCCATGGCGGCAGAGAGGGGCGAGCGGAGCTCCAGAGCTCGGGGAAGGAGCTGGGGAGGTGAGGTGGAGCGAGTGGAGGAGCTTGGTGAAGCGAGATGCGCTCGGGGGCTTATATAGGAAGGGGAGGAGGAGCTGCGCTGGCGTCACCGCGGACACGCGTCCAAGACGGCGAGCTCGGAGGCAAGCGATGATGGGGCACAATGGAGAGGCACACGGGGAGGCAGACAACGCCGAGGAGCAGAGGAAGAAGCCGAGGGAGGCTCAGGGCCCAGCAGAGCACTGTGGCCACTGTTGTGTTCGGCGGCGGGCGTCGGCAAGCATCGGTGGCCATCAATGGAGGAAGAGGACGGAGGGGGAGAGGGGTCTAGAAGGTCTGCGACGGTGAGGTGGGTCCAATGGACAGACTCACGCGCGCGAAGACGACGAGAGGCGCGCAGCCGAGGCAGAAACGGCGCTCTGGACGCGGCCACCGTGCACAGGGCGCGCCCAAAGACACGCCCTTGTCGTGATCACCACGAGCACTGGAACGTAGTGGTGAAAACAGGATGGGAATTGATGTCTAGTGGTAAGTCTTTGCGTGGTAAAACTCAGCTGTGGTGGTAGAATGGTGAAAAGATCTATGGTTGAGTGGTAAAGCTCCTCTGAAGTTTACTGCAGTAAACTTTGAGGAGAAAAACTGATCAACAACAATTGAGTTGGAGCCAAAGAGCTTGTCTGGTAGGTTTAGGTAAGGAAGAACTACTATCCTGGTAAGCTTGAGAGGATTTGGACCAAGATAAATCATAGTTGCTCTGCAACTGCCAATTCTGGTCCAGAAACTAGATCAAGATGATGCACTCAAATGGGGTGGCCAGTTGAGCTCAAACTTGGCAAGTCTTAGGGATTTGGACATATAGAGATGCTGTATAAATTTCATACCAATTTGATTTACCAAAATGGTACTTCCTTCACAAATATCTTTTCTGTCCAGAAACTTAGGAAAAAACATGAGGGCAAATGGCTACACAAAATGCGTCCAAAATTGGTGGAGTTAGGTCATATGGTTGGGAGAAGGTCCTGGAATATTTTCAGCCATAGTGGAGCAAGATAAAACATACTTGCTTCACAAACTGAAAATTTGGAAAGAAACAAAGATTTGAAGGTGTGCTCAGATGGTAGATTGGATGGAGCTGAAGTTTGGAGGAGTGGGATGAAATGATCATAAGAATAGGCATGCAAAATTTCAACTCATTGGGATGCTCCTAGCTAGTACTTTCTTCACAGTGGCTTCCGTTTGACAGAAATTTGAAAATTCACTCAGGAAGATTGGCTATGCAAATATAGTTGAGTTTTGGCATGTGGCAATTATTTGGACAGAAAAAGATGTCCAAGGAGTTTGGGGTCAATTGGGCAGAGATAAATAGCACTTGCTTCACAAAGTATCATTTAGGGCAGAATAGAAAAAAGAATATTTGATAATTATTTTTGAACATGGCAATGAAAAGTTTTGCCATATTTGATGAAGATATGACCCAAACAATTTATTAAAATTTATTTGGGAATTTTTGGAGAGACAGAAATATAGGTTGCTTCACAACCTAGGGCAGACAAGGTTATTCCTTTAATAGAAAAAGGAATATTCCAAGGAAAAGAAATTAGGGTTTGGTCAGGCAGTGGAGTGACATGATCTTGGCAAAGTTTTGAGAAGGATGAGCCACTTGGGAGGGAAAAAGAAGATGATTTCCCAGGTGACAAGGCCACAGAATCACTCCAAAAAGAAAAACAGAGCAAAAACCAATAAATCAAAAAGAAAAAGAAAAGGGCCAAAAAACAGGCTTTCACAGTGAACTTGCTCACTCCTGATGCTAATCTGAAGTTAGGGGGAATGTGTGTGGCCCTGATGGCATTGCTGAAACACTAGGGCCCAGAAATGGACGCTCTACTACCACTCGGACGATCTCTGTCTTGTCGTTCTAGGTGCGCCCGGTTCCAGTCGACCAGACCTTGCACAAGAATAGATCTTGCATCAAAGCTAGGTCTTCGGGGATCCATTGGGATCCTTCATTCGTCACCATGCAGGCACCTGCCATCATGTCGCCGGGGCGAGTACGATCCGCTTCCCGGAGGAGGCGTAGGCACTCGTCGGCAATCATTGTGACCGAGTCAAAGGTCGTACAGATCATAGTTCCGACCTGGGTGTTGCTCTTGATGGGGTCCACGGTCTTCATGCCGCGGGGGCGATCTTGGGCTATGGGCCGACCAGACGGTGTCCGCTGCCACCGACCTGCTGTAAATCATGTTGCGCAAATGGGACATGTGGGGACCCCGACTCATAAGTCGTGATCACCGAATGCGCGTGTACAGTGATCCCAGAGATCAATGCTCACTGAACACACAGAAGCTAAATAACAAGAGTCTTACATCCTTACATACCGTGTTACACAAGTAGGACCATAATGGTCAAGTCTTGAGTATATCATCGCAGCGGAAAATCTTCAAAGACAACTGGGACCCATGCCATCTGCCTTAACCCTACAGGCATTCTGACTGGGAAGCGTCCTAGCTCGCATGCTCGTCACCAAGAAATCTTCATCATAACCTATTCTCTCCTACCTGGCCAATAAAATAACCAGTGGCAAGCCAATGAGTACATTGAATGTACTCGCAAGCAACCCAAGTGTGATAACAGAATACTTATGCAAGGCTCTACTGCTAGGTTGGCAGTTTTGCGGAAAGCTAGATTTTCATATGCAATTATGATCAACATATAACAAGGATATGCACGTGTCTGTAACAAGTATCAGGAGGTCACATACATCATTTTCGAGGAAGAGTTGTAATCAACTCATGCTCAAGCTCATTGTGACTTCCTCACAATCACATCAACAATATCACTGAACCATGTTGACTTCATCAATATCATTGAACCATGTTGTTTCCTCACACACACACACCAGGTTTCGCAAACATTGGACGTAGCCCAAGAGCGGTTACGCAACTGTCCATGACCGTGGACACGGCTATTCGAATAGTTTTACACTCTGCAGAGGTTCACACTTTACCCACTAGATCCGGGGAACTTCCGTGTCATCCATGACCCGCGGTACCTCAGGTACCCGGGGTAAGCACCCGATCACTATCTTTCCCTAGACGACACTAACATAGAGTCCACTCGATTGGTAGCAGCCCCGTGCCAAACATTTCACATCTCAAGGTTTGTGGAGACTCGCTTCGTATTCATCACATATCACAAGCACGGGGTACCAACGGTGTGTCCGGTGCCCTGTGAAAACAGTCATGGCTGCCTATCCAAGCACGACCCCATCCCGAGAGTGACCTCATGTCACCCCCGTCACTAGTAATGCGGGCACCATGCTAGTATCGACCTAGGTAATCAATAATGCCCTTTCCCATATAAGGGTAGAGTGGTTGCGCATGTAAGGTTGGAATAACGGTCGCAACTTAAACCAATCCGTTTTTTTTTCAAAACACACACACTTTCCTCGGTACACCACTTCGTCATCAAGTGGTTACCCATCTCACCAGCTCCCTCGGGCATAAATGGCACCCGACGGGGTTTTCTAAAAGACTTTTGAAAGTATCCTGCCTCCGTCACCATGCATGTACCCGACCCATTTGCGTAGCCACTAGTAAAGCAACCTAACTACTACCACCCACATAACCCTCATAGGAAGGTAGGGTCATGTTTGATGCAAGTATCAATAGTAAGCAACAATGGTAGCAACCAAAGTGGTTTCCACCTCAACATGATTCCGATGCATTGAATAATAAGGTGCTATGAGACATGCATAAAAAGGTTTCTTGGACATGGTCAAAGGGCTGCTTGCCTTATTCTTCAGAGTCTTCAAATCTTCTGGTCCATCTCCGAATACTCCGCTTATTACGTCAACTAACGATGGAAACAATCGTAATAAGCAACACAATCAAAGCAACAATAAAAGTGCTCTAAAAATAGGAGTTGGACTTTTCTAGTATACCTCTGGTCATATTAGAAATGACCAAGGTGGTTTCATAGGTGTTGGATCAATAGGTAGTTGGGAACATTTCAATATGTTGGAACCAAAGGGTTTATGGATTTGGAAGAAGTATACGGAAACATTTCCTCGAATGATGAGCAAAGGTACCCATCATCAAGTCATGATTTTTGAAGCATTTAGGAGTTGGTTTCACTGGATTTGGATTTGAAATGAATTTCCTAGGATTTTCCAAAGCTGATAAATATGAAGAAATGGCTCAATAATTGGTGGGGTACAGAAACTATTATTAAAAATGTTCCAAAACTAAGTTTTGACATGACAAGCATCTAGGAACTTGAACCACTGCATTTGGATCAAAAATGAGCTCTCTGTGATTTTCTAAAGTTAATCACAGAAAGTGAAAAATGGGCATTAGATAAATATTTGTATAGGAAAAGTTTCTGGAATAATGTGCATGTTGCACCATGTGATAGGGCATGATTTTAGAAGCTACCAGAAATTTGAATCATGCAATTTGGAGTTCATATGAATATTTTGGAGATTATTGAATTTGACTGGAAAAGAAAATAAAAAGGAAAAAGGGGTTATACCCTTTTACTGTGCACATGCGGGATGTGGTCGTGGGCCGGCCCAGTGGCACCAGCCGCGCGGGCGGAGGTGGTGACGCCGAAGGCGTCATCTCTGGATGGCGTTTTCGCCTGGGAGAAGCGGCTCGCGCCTGGCCCGTCTCCACTTAAGCTGCTGGGCCCGTCGGCCGGGTCGCCGCCAGGTGGGCCCTCCCCGCAGGGTCGTCTTCCTCCTCCCGCTCCCGCAACAGAGGGGAGGGGAGGCTCGGCCGCACGACGCCGGCGCCCGTCCCCGGCGGCACATGCCACCCCCGGCCAGGGCGCGGCCACCGGAGGGGTCCCCGGGGAGCGGCGCATCCAGGAGGCCCCTTGGGGCGGCAGGGGAGGGGCCAGAGCTCCTCCTGCATAGGCCATGGCGGCGGCCTCGGCGGTCGATGGTGGAGCGGGCACCACGGGGCTTGGGAAGGAGCGGCGAGGGGACGGGGAGCTTCGCACTCCAGTGGGCGTTCTCCTCCTGGTGGCCAGCACGGAAGAGGAAGGCCACAGGGAGCAAGCTAGGGAGGAGACCGACGGCGGCTCGACGGCCATGGAGGGGCAAGGAGAGCACTAGGGGAGAGGGAAGACGTCCGGGAGGTGCACGGGAGAGAGGAGGGTCCAGCAGAGGTGAGAGGAGCTCGGGGGGAGGCCTCTTATAGGGGCAGCTGCGGTGCACCGTGAGCACGGTCCAGGACGCGCACGGCGAGCTCGTGGAGAGAGAGGAGGAGGGCCGAGGAGGATAAAACCGACAGCCCGGCAGGTTGCGGACGTCGAGGGGACCTCGATGGACACGCCCACTCTGCCCAAGACCGTCTGGAAGCCTTGGGAGGGCCGAGCTACAATGCCTTGGTGCACTGTAGCATGCTCCAGAGTGCGTCTTTGGCCGGCATGCTCAAGTCTTTGCTGTCCAGGCCGTGTCCCCCAGTGTCCAGTAGTGTCTAGCAGTACTATGGGATAGTAAACCATGGCGTGGGGGTCTTGGATGCTCTGGGGAACCACTGGGATGAGGAGGGAGGTGAGGGAGAGGGTGAATCCTGCTGTCCAGCAGTGTAACTTGGTGTTTTACCTCCTCCAATAATTGAGATAAGGCAGAGGAGAGTTACTGGAGGTAGAATAGGACTAGGGGAAGCTGTGGTAAGAATTTGAGGCCATGGAGAAAAGTAAAAGAGGTTCAACCACTAGTTTTGGTAATTGGACAGAAGGTGTTTGATCAGGGTTTGGTCAAGCAAATGACATCCACTTGACATGGGACTTAACAGGATCAAATGTCACACATAATTAGGCCTCTACACCAAATTTGAGCTCATTTGGGCAAAGTGGCCAATGTAACTTTGGTGAACCCTAGAAATGAACAGAAATGGTTTCACCATGTTTGAGTCAAGCAAATCATCTCCCCTTGATGCACCACTTGGTGTAGCATCATCATTTGGGGTTATGAACATGCCCACAAAGTTTGAGGCTCCAGATAAAAAGTTGACAATGTAAAGTTGTTCAAATTTGAATTTAAACAGAAGTGGTTTTGGGGTGATCTGATCAAGTTTCTCTATTCCAAATCTTGTGCCATTTGGTCTAGATGCCTTATTAGGCCATTCTAGCATGTGCACCAAATTTGAGAGCAATTGGACAAGTTTGGCAATGTAGAGTTGCTCAAACTTCAAATATGGACATAATGGTTTTGAAGGGGTTTGAGGATGTTTCCTTGATCTTCAAGGCATGAGGCTTTGCAAGATCATCAAGTATGTCATATGTGACATGATAGAATTTCCCTGGAATTTTTGGAGAGTATTTCCTTTGTAAATATTTCAAAAGCTTGAAATATCCAGAAAGGGTTTTGGAAGGATTTGTCCAATATTTTGAACATGACCATGTGTTGAAACTCTTATATATGGACAATATGTGTCCTATGAGTCTCCCTGAATTTTGGCAAATATTTTTGAAATGATTAAATAATTTTTCCCTATTAAAGACCATTTCTGGCCTTAAGAAAAAGCTTTTAAATAAAATGTAAAAATAACTTTTAAAATTATACTTCTGTGGTTTCTGGGAGTCCTATATCTAATAGGATTCAAATATACTTTTTGAAAGATTTTTCACACCCTAAATAAGGTACTTGCAGTGCAAACCTCAATTCAGGGGTTTTTGGAAAACTAATTTTAGAAAATACCATTTGGCCAAAATATTTTTATAAGAAAATTCTATACTGGTCTATACACATGGCATGATCATTGGAAGAAGGTTTTGGGTCAAGGAGATGAAGTATATGAGTTGGAGAATTTATTTGATTTTTAGAGCACTAGCAAACAGCAGACAAAAGTCAAATCAAGCAAAGTCAATAACACTCATAAGTTTTTGCAAATCCACATTTTTAACATGAAAATTAGCTTAAGCAATGTGACATGGAAGTCAGGGTGTGACAGACCTACCCCCCTTATAAGAATCTTGTCCCCGAGATTCCCAGACTAGGCGTGGAAAGAAAGGCGGAGTCTTGGACACGGGGTAGTCTTCACTTCTTCTTGTTGATTCTGCTTCCGAGCGGTGCTCCTTGGAATCTTGAAGTGCTTGATGGTATGGCTTCTTGCTTGATGTCGTCCTTGATGGAGGTTGCTGAGGGGTCTCTTGCATAGGTTAGGTTGGGTTAGCTGCCAAAGGCTCGGGGATCGATGTCCTTGCGGGCATCGGGCTAGCTAGGAGGTAAGAAGTACTTCCAGAGTGGGGGCTCATGGAAGATTTGGTGCACGGAGGGTATCTCAGGTGGTAGATCCAGCTGGGGAGCCGTCTACCACATGACTTGAAGTGATCTCGAAGGGTCCGATGAACCTTAGTGCGAGCTTCCTCTTGACGTGGAAATGCTTGGTTCCCTTCAGAGGGGTTACCCGCAGGTACACGTGGTCCCCGACATGGATACTCATGTTCTGACGGTGAGGGTCAGCATAGCTCTTTTGCCTTGACTTGGCTGCCTTCAAACATTCTCTGACTAGTTGGACTTGCTCTTCCGCTGCGCGGAGAATATCCGGTCCAAGGACTAGCCTTACTCCAGTCTCTGACCAGTTGAGGGGTGTGCGGCATCTGCGTCCATACAACACCTCAAATGGTGCCATCTGAAGGATCGACTGGTAACTGTTGTTATAGAAGAACTCGGCAAAAAGGAGGCATTCCTCCCACTTGGCTCCATACGCCAAGACACAGGCTCGGAGTCATGACTTCGAGAATCTGATTGACTCGTTCAGTCTGACCTCCAGTCTGGGGGTGGAAAGCCGTGCTGCAAGATAACTTGGTTCCCAAGGCTTCTCGGAACTTCTTCCAAAACCTTGAGGTGAACTGGGTTCCTCGATCTGACACAATCTCCTTGGGAACGCCGTGAAGACTTAAGATTCGGTCGATGTAGAGAGCTGCCAGCCGGTTGCCATCATAAGTGGTCTTGACAGGAATGATATAGACCCCTTGGTCAAATGATCGACTATGACCTAAACAGAGTCATGTCCTCTATCCGACCTTGGTAATCCAGTGACGAAGTTCATTCCGTCTTTATCCCACTTTCACTCAGGAGCCTTGAGTGGTTGAAGCAATCCGGTGGGTCGCTGATATTCAGCTTGACCCTTTGGCACACATCACACTTTGCAACATAGGTTGCAAATCTCTCTTCTCATCATGTGCCACCAGAATCGTGCCTTCAAGTCTTGATACAATCTTGGCGTGAGCGTTCCTTCGACACGGAAATGCTCGACTCCTTGAGAGGGGTGGTTTGCAGATACGCCCGGTCTTCAACGCGGAAGTTTTCTTCTTGATGACGGTGGTCAGTGTAGATCTTCCTTCTTGACAGGGTGGTCTTCAAATGTCTTCTACCCAGCTGTCCGTCTCTTCTCTGTCTTCGGGCAGACAAGTAGGCCATCAAATAATGATGCTACCCATCTTGTCCACTTACTCCATGAGGTCTAAGCGGTACGCAAGGTAAGCTGGGGTGTTGGTGGTGGTCTCGGTTGAGTATTGCAGAGGCCTTCCTGACTCAGAGCCAAGGCCCGTGGTCGAAATCTGATCAGGTTGTGGCTCGGTGGGGCTTAAGGGTTTCAAGGATTCTAGTGAGTGAATGAACTTATATCATCTTATCCTTAAGCACAGTTTCTGAGATGCCAATAGCTCTATCTAGTACTCCGAACGAAAAAAACATCTCTCGCAGAGACCAACTTCAATCACCGCTCATGCCATACATATCCTCATGATTCTCAAGAGATGGTCTCACAAAATTATACTGTCTATGATCCCCAAATCTATATGTATGCCTACCTCTAAAATCCAAAGGTAGATCATACATGCTGCTGAGCTGAAATTAAACTCCACAATCCAAGCACTCAACCTATTCTTGCAAGGCTCAAGATAATGCATCTCTAATCTAAGGAAACACGTCATATGCCACTCCAAGATTTGTTTCCTTCCTATAGATCAACTCCAATAGCCCGGTAATTACCATCAATCACCACATAATCGAACAATCCTACAAATCCAACGTCTACGGTGTTCCACAAGATCTCAAATCCCTATAATCCCCAAATACTCGAAAGGACTATGCATCATGATAGTAAGTCCACCAAATTCCCATCATCCGGGTCAAGTAAACTCCAAGATCACGATTATATAGATCCCTAAATCAACTCCGACAAATAATCCAATCTCCTAGGTTACTGTCCACCGAGAAGCATGATATCATAATCAGAATCATAGGCCTAAATCCAATCTTACTCCGAAACATGTAGACATATCCAGCATTATACCAACCAGAATCACCTACATAAACCCAAATCTCATATCTAACGGGTACTCCTACATGCTTCCCCAAAGTCATGATCCACCAATATGAAAACCTCACAATCCATCAAGGTCTCAGATAGTTCCTCGAAGTTACTGATGTAAATCACCAAGTTATCTGTCCAACATCCTCGAACGGGTCTATCTATGGCATCGTCAGACCTCGTGCTATATCAGGATGAAAATGTGCTCACTCATCGTGTCCACTAGCTCCTTTACCAACCCAGTGTTGTGCAAGGTTACAAAGGCTTAACAGGTTCTCTCGCTTTACCATGGGTGAGGCACATGGTTAAGGATTCGTGCTGGAGTGTCTCGGGAAGTCTCAAAGGGTCTAGGAATGGGGTTACTGATCTGGAGGGTTAAACATAACTCTACGGGGTTGCACTTGGTCACGGGGGTTGTAGCAGAAGTCTTCAGTGCCAGTTGGCTGTCGAGGTAGGATCCTTGGTGCATCTTGTCTTGCGGGTCTTCAGTTGGGGAGAGGAAGAATAGAGAGGAGAAGCAGCATAGAGGAGGGAAATGCCTAAAGGGGGTTCTATAGTGCAGGTGCAACAAACAGGTGCAAAAAGGCCGAAACAAAAGAAACGAGGCAAGGAAGGTGATATAGCCATGCACTTGTTGCCTGGGGCAAAAGTGCGACTTATATCAAAACACAAACGAATAAAAGCAAACAACACACAATCATGGTTCTATTCGAACCTTCATATGGACTCGACTGCGCATAGGGGGTACACGACTCATCCTACCCTAGGGGTTCTCGGACTCTGTGTCGTGACTTGTGCCTCGTGCAGTCTTCTGAGCTTCCTCGGATGTTGCTATGCCCCTTGTAGTTGCTTGATGAATGATCCGGGTTGAGCCTGAAGAATCTTCAACAACTTCTCGCCTGATGAGGTGATGTGGTGAAGGTGCCTCCTTGTAGCTGGCGTTGACTTGTCTCCTCTTGTCTCTTCAACCATGACGATCCCCTGTGCCTTCTAGGGCGTCGAGGGTACCAGGTAGGCAATCCATATGTAATGATAATAACAAGGCATAATAGAGGTCCAACATGTCGGTTTCGTTGATGAAAACATCGACACCAAGAGCGGGGGATGAAGAGAACCGTTTTCCTGCTCACCATAGTGAGGCGGACCAAATGGCAAGGTTCTCATCCACCGGTGGTTGTCGATACAACAACGGTAGTGACAGGATTACTCCATTAGCGATGCATATCATGATTTTTGCATAACCTATACCCTGGTCATTTATAGGCCAAAGTTGCACCATCTTGGGGCTCTTGTCAAGGGTGTCCCCCTTCTTCTGGGTCTTCATGTCCTTATCCATCGAGGATGTAACTTCCGTTGGTATCATCTTGTCGTGGTGTCACCAATCTTGCGTTCAGAAGAGGTGGGTAAGTGTTTGGCAAGGTGCACTCCACGAGGATTACAGAAAATCCAGTGGTCAGGGGCATAGGGGTTTTAGCGACCAAGGTTTTGAAGAGGAAGAGATCAAGTATAGCCTAGTTTTCGAAAAACTGAGAAGGGAAGAGGAGTATAGATAGTTTTGGAAACTAGTAGTAGTTTGGAAAATAGTTTTACCTAACTAACGACCATGCTAACTAAGGCTTCCTACAGTCAGGATGGCTCTGATACCAGCTCTGTGGGGACCCCAACTCATAAGTCGTGATCACCGAATGCGCGTGTACAGTGATCCCAGAGATCAATGCTCACTGAACACACAGAAGCTGAATAACAAGAGTCTTACATCCTTACATACCGTGTTACACAAGTAGGACCATAATGGTCAAGTCTTGAGTATATCATCGCAGCGGAAAATCTTCAAAGACAACTGGGACCCATGCCATCTGCCTTAACCCTACAGGCATTCTGACTGGGAAGCGTCCTAGCTCGCATGCTCGTCACCAAGAAATCTTCATCATAACCTGTTCTCTCCTGCCTGGCCAATAAAATAACCAGTGGCAAGCCAATGAGTACATTGAATGTACTCGCAAGCAACCCAAGTGTGATAACAAAATACTTATGCAAGGCTCTACTGCTAGGTTGGCAGTTTTGCGGAAAGCTAGATTTTCATATGCAATTATGATCAACATATAACAAGGATATGCACGTGGCTGTAACAAGTATCAGGAGGTCACATACATCATTTTCGAGGAAGAGTTGTAATCAACTCATGCTCAAGCTCATTGTGACTTCCTCACAATCACATCAACAATATCACTGAACCATGTTGACTTCATCAATATCACTGAACCATGTTGTTTCCTCACACACACACACCAGGTTTCGCAAACATTGGACGTAGCACAAGAGCGGTTACCCAACTGTCCATGACCGTGGACACGGCTATTCGAATAGTTTTACACTCTGTAGAGGTTGCACACTTTACCCACTAGATCCGGGGAACTTCCGTGTCATCCACGACCCGCGGTACCTCAGGTACCCGGGGTAAGCACCCGATCACTATCTTTCCCTAGACGACACTAACATAGAGTCCACTCGATTGGTAGCAGCCCCGTGCCAAACATTTCACATCTCAAGGTTTGTGGAGACTCGCTCCGTATTCATCACATATCACAAGCACGGGGTACCAACGGTGTGTCCGGTGCCCTGTGAAAACAGTCATGGCCGCCTATCCAAGCACGACCCCGTCTCGAGAGTGACCTCATGTCACCCCCGTCACTAGTAATGCGGGCACCATGCTAGTATCGACCTAGGTAATCAATAATGCCCTTTCCCATATAAGGGTAGAGTGGTTGCGCATGTAAGGTTGGAATAACGGTCGCAACTTAAACCAATCCGTTTTTTTTCAAAACACACACACTTTCCTCGGTACACCACTTCGTCATCAAGTGGTTACCCATCTCACCATCTCCCTCGGTCATAAATGGCACCCGACGGGGTTTTCGAAAAGTCATTTGAAAGTATCCTGCCTCCGTCACCATGCATGTACCCGACCCATTTGCGTAGCCACTAGTAAAGCAACCTAACTACTCCCACCCACATAACCCTCATAGGAAGGTAGGGTCATGTTTGATGCAAGTATCAATAGTAAGCAACAATGGTAGCAACCAAAGTGGTTTCCACCTCAACATGATTCCGATGCATTGAATAATAAGGTGCTATGAGACATGCATAAAAAGGTTTCTTGGACATGGTCAAAGGGCTGCTTGCCTTATTCTTCAGAGTCTTCAAATCTTCTGGCCCATCTCCGAATACTCCGTTTATTACGTCAACTAACGATGGAAACAATCGTAATAAGCAACACAATCAAAGCAACAATAAAAGTGCTCTAAAAATAGGAGTTGGACTTTTCTAGTATACCTCTGGTCATATTAGAAATGACCAAGGTGGTTTCATAGGTGTTGGATCAATAGGTAGTTGGGAACATTTCGATATGTTGGAACCAAAGGGTTTATGGATTTGGAAGAAGTATACAGAAACATTTCCTTGAATGATGAGCAAAGGTACCCATCATCAAGTCATGATTTTTGAAGCATTTAGGAGTTGGTTTCACTGGATTTGGATTTGAAATGAATTTCCTAGGATTTTCCAAAGCTGATAAATATGAAAAAATGGCTCAATAATTGGTGGGGTACAGAAACTATTATTAAAAATGTTCCAAAACTAAGTTTGGACATGACAAGCATCTAGGAACTTGAACCACTGCATTTGGATCAAAAATGAGCTCTCTGTGATTTTCTAAAGTTAATCACAGAAAGTGAAAAATGGGCATTAGATAAATATTTGTATAGGAAAAGTTTCTGGAATAATGTGCATGTTGCACCATGTGATAGGGCATGATTTTAGAAGCTACTAGAAATTTGAATCATGCAATTTGGAGTTCATATGAATATTTGGGAGATTATTGAATTTGACTGGAAAAGAAAATAAAAAGGAAAAAGGGGTTATACCCTTTTACTGTGCACATGCGGGATGTGGTCGTGCGCCGGCCCAGTGGCACCAGCCGCGCGGGCGGAGGTGGTGACGCCGAAGGCGTCATCTCTGGAGGGCGTTTTCGCCTGGGAGAAGCGACTCACGCCTGGCCCGTCTCCACTTAAGCTGCTGGGCCCGTCGACCGGGTCGCCGCCAGGTGGGCCCTCCCCGCAGGGTCGTCTTCCTTCTCCCGCTCCCGCAACAGAGGGGAGGGGAAGGGAGGCCGGGCGACGCGGGCGCCCGTCCCCGGCGGCACAGGCCACCCCCGGCCAGGGCGCGGCCACCGGAGCGGTCCCCGGGGAGCGGCGCATCCAGGAGGCCCCTTGGGGCGGCAGGGGAGGGGCCTGAGCTCCTCCTGCATAGGCCATGGCGGCGGCCTCGGCGGTCGATGGTGGAGCGGGCACCATGGGGCTTGGGAAGGAGCGGCGAGGGGACGGGGAGCTTCGCACTCCAGTGGGCGTTCTCCTCCTGGTGGCCAGCACGGAAGAGGAAGGCCACAGGGAGCAAGCTAGGGAGGAGACCGACGGCGGCTCGACGGCCATGGAGGGGCAAGGAGAGCACTAGGGGGAGAGGGAAGACGTCTGGGAGGTGCACGGGAGAGAGGAGGGTCCAGCAGAGGCGAGAGGAGCTCGGGGGGAGGCCTCTTATAAGGGCAGCTGCGGTGCACCGTGAGCACGGTCCAGGGCGCGCACGGCGAGCTCGTGGAGAGAGAGGAGGAGGGCCGGGGAGGATAAGACCGACATCCCGACAGGTTGCGGATGTCGAGGGGACCTCGATGGACACGCCCACTCTGCCCAAGACCGCCTGGAAGCCTCGGGAGGGCCGAGCTACAGTGCCTTGGTGCACTGTAGCGTGCTCCAGAGCGCGTCTTTGGCCGGCATGCTCAAGTCTTTGCTGTCCAGGCCGTGTCCCCCAGTTTCCAGTAGTGTCTAGCAGTACTAGGGGATAGTAAACAATGGCGTGGGGGTCTTGGATGCTCTGGGGAGCCACTGGGATGAGGAGGGAGGTGAGGGAGAGGGTGAATCCTGCTGTCCAGCAGTGTAACTTGGGGTTTTACCTCCTCCAATAATTGAGATAAGGCAGAGGAGAGTTACTGGAGGTAGAATAGGACTAGGGGAAGCTGTGGTAAGAATTTGAGGCCATGGAGAAAAGTAAAAGAGGTTCAACCACTAGTTTTGGTAATTGGACAGAAGGTGTTTGATCAGGGTTTGGTCAAGCAAATGACATCCACTTGACATGGGACTTAACAGGATCAAATGTCACACATAATTAGGCCTCTACACCAAATTTGAGCTCATTTGGGCAAAGTGGCCAATGTAACTTTGGTGAACCCTAGAAATGAACAGAAATGGTTTCACCATGTTTGAGTCAAGCAAATCATCTCCCCTTGATGCACCACTTGGTGTAGCATCATCATTTGGGGTTATGAACATGCCCACAAAGTTTGAGGCTCCAGATAAAAAGTTGACAATGTAAAGTTGTTCAAATTTGAATTTGAACAGAAGTGGTTTTGGGGTGATCTGATCAAGTTGCTCTATTCCAAATCTTGTGCCATTTGGTCTAGATGCCTTATTAGTCCATTCTAGCATGTGCACCAAATTTGAGAGCAATTGGACAAGTTTGGCAATGTAGAGTTGCTCAAACTTCAAATATGGACAGAATGGTTTTGAAGGGGGTTGAGGATGTTTCCTTGATCTTCAAGGCATGAGGCTTTGCAAGATCATCAAGTATGTCATATGTGACATGATAGAATTTCCCTGGAATTTTTGGAGAGTATTTCCTTTGTAAATATTTCAAAAGCTTGTAATATCCAGAAAGGGTTTTGGAAGGATTTGTCCAATATTTTGAACATGACCATGTGTTGAAACTCTTATATATGGACAATATGTGTCCTATGAGTCTCCCTGAATTTTGGCAAATATTTTTTAAATGATTAAATAATTTTTCCCTATTAAAGACCATTTCTGGCCTTAAGCAAAAGCTTTTAAATAAAATGTAAAAATAACTTTTAAAATTATAATTTTGTGGTTTCTGGGAGTCCTATATCTAATAGGATTCAAATATACTTTTTGAAAGATTTTTCACACCCTAAATAAGGTACTTGCAGTGCAAACCTCAATTCAGGGGTTTTTGGAAAACTAATTTTAGAAAATACCATTTGGCCAAAATATTTTTATAAGAAAATTCTATACTGGTCTATACACATGGCATGATCATTGGAAAAAGGTTTTGGGTCAAGGAGATGAAGTATATGAGTTGGAGAATTTATTTGATTTTTAGAGCACTAGCAAACAGCAGACAAAAGTCAAATCAAGCAAAGTCAATAACACTCAAAAGTTTTTGCAAATCCACATTTTTAACATGAAAATTAGCTTAAGCAATGTGACATGGAAGTCAGGGTGTGACAGGACACGACTACATTCTGCTCTCCAGCTGTTCGGAGTAGCGCCCGGATCTGCTGCAGGCCTCTTCCAGCCTCCGACTGAGACGGCTGGATCGACTATGTGATGCGGGCCGCAGTTGCAAGGTTATGAATCGGTGTGCGGAATACATGGGGCTCGCACGGGAACAACTGCCGCGGCCGTCGATTGGATTCAGGAATCAATCGTCGGGCTCGATCGTCGAGCGAACGCTGAAGGTTTTCCAGACGCGCGCTTAGCCACGATGGCTTGGTGGGTGGCTTCCAGAGCTCGAGCCTCAAGAGTTTCTCCCAAGATGGGGGTATAGAGTGCATCTTTGTTACGGCGACAGAGCTTTTCCCTTCGCTCGGCAGTGAGGGGCTCGGGTATGTACCCATCGTGGTCATACGACTGACCATCGTCGCTGTTGCTGTTTCCGCCGCGACTGTACCCCGGTGGACTGCGCCGCGAGTCGACCATGAGGTCCTCTGCCGCGGGGTCACTGCTCCCGCACTCGGGAAGCGTGTCTACGGATCCAGTCGACCGGCCCATAGTGGTATGATACGTCTCCAACATATCTATAATTTTTTTAGTATTCATGCTATTATATTATCCATCTTAGATGTTTCACATACATTTATATGCAATTTTATATGATTTTTGGGACTAACCTATTAACCTAGAGCCCAATGCCAGTTTATGTTTTTCCTTGTTTTTGGAGTTTTACAGAAAAGGAATACCAAACGGAGTCCAATTGACGTGCCAATTTTTGATGATTTTTTTGGACCAAAAGAAGCCCCTGGAGTAAAAGAGTTGGGCCATAAGAGTCCCGGGCTGTCCATGAGGGTGGGGGTTGCGCCCACTCTCCTAGGCGTGGGCCCCTATCTTGTGGATGACTCGGAGACCTTCTGGACGTGAGACCGATGCCAAAAATACCTATAAATACATAAACCTCCAGAAAATAACCTAGATCGGAAGTTCGGCCGCCGCAAGCCTCTATAACCACGAGAAATCAATCTAGGCCCTCTGTGGCACCCTGCCGGAGGGGGCCATCATCATCGGAGGCCATGGAGGAGGATCCCGGAGGGGCCATGATCGCCATGAAGGCCAAGGACAAGAGGGAGAACCTCTCCCCATCTAGGGGGAGGCCATGGAGGAGGAAGCACAAGGGGGAGAACCTCTCCTCCTCTCTCTCTCGGTGGCGCCGGAGTACCATCGGGAGGGGAATCATCATCGCGGTGATCGTCTTCATCAACATCACCATCATCATGACCATCCTCATCTCTTTTACGTGGTCCACTCTCCCGGACCCTGTTGTAATCCCTACTTGAACATGGTGCTTTATGCCACATATTATGATCCAATGATGTGTTGCCATCCGATGATTTTTTGAGTAGATATCCTTTGTCTTTGGGTTGATTGATGATCTAGATTTGTACGAGTTGTATGTTCTATTTTGGTCCTGTCATGTACCCTCTGTGTCACGCAAGCGTGAGGGATTCCCCTTGTATATATCCATTGTATTATAAAAATAATGTGTATTGGTTTTAGGATGATTAGATTGCTTGTTTTCTATGTGCAGAACAAAAAACAGAAACTTTGGTTGTAGCACGTGATTTTACATTTTTTACTGGAAGGTCAAAAGGGTCTAAAACTTTTTGCACATTAATTATGTACAAATTTTTCAAATTTTCATATTTTTCAGAATTATTTAGAGTTACAGAAGTTTACTAAACTTCCAGATGACTACTGTATGTCCTGTTTTTGATAGATTCTGTTTTCTATGTGTTGATCGCTTATTTTGATGAATCTATGGGTAGTATTGGGGGGTATGAACCATGGTGAAGTTAGAATACAGTGGATAAAGTGCTAATATGAAATTGGAATAAGTCTCCAACAGTACCTAAAGGTAGTGATTTGCTTAATTATACTAACAGATCTCACAAAGTTTTTGTTCAAGTTTTGTGTGGATGAAGTGTTCAAAGATCGAGGAGCTATCAATATGAGAAGAGTAAAGAGATGCAAGAGTTCAAGCTTGGGGGTTCACAAGGCACCCCAAGTAAATATTTCACTCAAGCATCTAAGCTTGGGGATGCCCAAGTTGGTATCCCATCTTTCTTCTTCAACAATTATCGGTATACCTCAGTTTTTGTTTTTTTCACATGATTTGTGTCCCTTGTGTTTTTCCTTCTTTTATTTAAGAACCATGCTAGTATGAGATAGCCCTTCCTTGATTTATAGAATTCTTCATGTGCTTCACTTATATCTTTTGAGTATGATCTTATAGAATGATCTTTGTGCTTCACTTAAATCTTTTGATTACGGTTTATAGAATGCTTGATGTGCTTCACTTATATATTTTGAGCTTGGATATTTGCTAGTCAATATTAATCCTAGAATATTCCATGAAATTCACTTATATCTTTTGGAGTATGAATAATACTATCATCTAAAGTGGATTTGGAAGAGTGTCAACTTTAGATAGTAATGATTCCACTATTTTGAGTTTGGTCCTACTATTCCAAATGAGAAGAATTTTGCTTATGTGGAGAGTAGTAAAATTTCTATGCTTGTAGATAATGAAAATAATATGGTTATATTGTTGAACCCATTCATGACGCTACTAAAAAAATTATGAGGGAGGAATATATGCTTGTAGAAGTTGCAATAATATCAAGTTTCCTCTCTATGTGCTTAAAGTTTTGAAGTTATACTTGTCTTGCCTTCCTATGCTAGTTGATTCTTGTTCCTATAAATTATGTACTCACAAAATCCATAGGCATAGGAAGTGGGTTAGCTTTAAATATGCTAGTCATATTCTTCATGATGCTCTCTTTATGTTTCAATTCTTATCTTTTATGTGAGCATCATTGAAATCATCTTGCCTAGCTAAAAGGCATTAAAGAAAAGCGCTTGTTGGGAGACAACCAATATTTACCCATACTATTTTTGTGTGTTTACATGATTAATCTTCTGTAGTAATCATTTTTTATAGATTTTGTTTCAATAAAGTGCCAAGTAAGACCTTTGGGAAGACTTGGGTGAAAGTTAAGGTGATCTTGCTGTAAAAAATCAGAAACTTTGCGCTCATGGGATTAGCTGACATTTTTTTTACAGAAGAGTGCTTTTGAGTTGATTCTTTTTGCAGGACATTGATAGACAAATTCCTTACGTCCAACAGTTTATTTCATAATTTTTAGAGTAGCAGAAGTATGGTTGTTGTTCAGATCATTACAGACTGTTCTGTTTCTGATAGATTCTGTTTTCATTGCATAGTTTGCTTGTTTTCTAGTTTCTATGGCTTATATTTCTTAATATAAAATTGTAGAAATGATATGGTACGGTAGGAATTGTGTGATAACAATTATGAACCTTGTCTTTCACAGTACCAAAGTGAATGGTTTACTCTTTATCATACTAACCTATCTCACGAAGTTACGTTAAGTTTTGTGTGCTTGAAGTTTTCAAGCTTTGGATTAGATATCGATATGAGGAGAATAAGGAGTGAAAAGACACTAATCTTGGGGATTCCCAAGGCACCCCAAGGTAATATTCAAGTAATACTCAAGCGCCTAAGCTTGGGGATGCCCTAGAAGGCATCCCCTCTTTCTTCTTCAAAACTATCGGTATACCTTACTCGGAGCTATATTTTTATTCGTCACATGATATGTGTTTTTCTTGGAGCATATTTTCAATTTTACTTGCTGTTTGAATAAAATCATTGGATCTAAAATCTTGAATGAAAAAGAATCCTCCCATGGCAGTTAATTATTTGACTACTAAGTGTCCTTCACTTATATCTTTTGGAGTAGTTTGTCATTTACTCACGTGCTTCACGTACATCCTATGAGTAAATTGTTGAATGAATTCAATATCATAAATCTGAATTTATATATGCTTCATATGCTTATACCATGGGGAGTAATGACTTCACACAGAATAAGTATACGTAGTAAACTTATTGAAAGTTAGCAAACGCAGAATTGGTCACTTGAAGAATTCATGAAAGAATATTGAAGGAAGAGAGATTTCACATATAAATATACTATGTTGGACATATTTTGTAATTGTGAGCACTCATTAAAATATGACATTCTAAAAGGTTGATGTTGGACAAGGAAGACAACTTAATGGGTTATGTTTTCCTATATCCGAAACGTTATATTGTCTTGGATCATCCAACATGTTGGCCTTGCCTTTCCCTCTCATGCTAGCCAAATTCTTTGCACCAAGTAGAAATAATACTTGTGCTTCCAAACATCCCTTAAACCAGTTGTGCCATGAGAGTCCATCATACCTACCTAAGGATTGAGTAAGGTCCTTCAAGTAAGTTGTCATCGGTGCATGCAATAAAAAATGCTTTCTAAATTTGTATGATCTATTAGTGCGAAGAAAATAAGCTTTATATGAACTTGTGATAGGGAAGAAATAAAAGCTACAGACTGCATAATAAAGGTCTTTGTCACAAGCGGTAATATAAAGTGACGTTCTTTTGCATTAAGATTTTATGCAACCAACCATAAAAGTGCATGACAACCTCTGCTTCCCTCTGCGAAGGGCCTATCTTTTACTTTTGTCTTCTACCCTTATACAAGAGTCATGGTGATCATCACCTTTCCTTTTTACACTTTTTCCTTTTGCAAGCACTTTGTGTTGGAGCGATCCGGATATATATATCCACTTGGATGTAGGTTTTCATAAATTATTATTGTTGACATTACCATTGAGGTAAAAGGTTGGGAGGCAAAACTATAATCCCCTATCTTTCTCCGTGTCTGATTAAAACTTTGAACCCATAAATATCGCATGAGTGCTAGCAATTGTGAAAGAATAAATGATAGTTGAGTATGTGTAGTTTACTGAATCAAAGCTTTTACAAAGACCCTTCCCAAAAATAAGATGAATTGCAATTGTTTGATGACTAAGAGCACTGTTTGTTAGTTTTCAAGAAAGTTTATTATCTATACTTTAACATGTGAATAGCTTGTTACTTGATCATGAAAAGTATTATGAGATGAGCTACTGTTATGACACATAATGATGCTAGAAAAGGTGATTGAAATTATCATTGATGAAACTTGTGCACGTGCTAGCATTCACACTTCATAAATGATTTCGTTTATCATTTACCTACTCGAGGATGAGCAGGAATTAAGCTTGGGGATGCTCATACGTCTCCAACTTATCTATAATTTATGAAGTATTCATGATATCATATTATCCATCTTAGATGTTTCACATACATTTATATGCTTTTTATATGATTTTTGGGACTAACCTATTAACCTCAAGCCCAGTGCCAGTTTCTGTTTTTTCCATGTTTTTGAGTTTTACAGAAAAGGAATACCAAACGGAGTCCAACTGACGTGCCAATTTTTGATGATTTTTATGGACCAAAAGAAGCCCTTGGAGTAAAGAGTTGGGCCATAAGAGTCCCGGGCTGTCCACGAGGGTGGGGGGCGCGCCCACCCCCCTAGGCATGGGCCCCTATCTCGTGGATGACTCGGAGACCTTCTGGACGTGAGACCGACGCCAAAAATTCATATAAATACAGAAACCTCCAGAAAATAACCTAGATCGGAAGTTCCGCCACCGCAAGCCTCTGTAACCACGAGAAATCAATCTAGGACCTCTCTGACACCCTTCCGAAGGGGGCCATCATCACCGGAGGCCATGGAGGAGGATCCCAGAGGGGCCATCATCGCCATGAAGGCCAAGAACAAGAGGGAGAACCTCTCCCCATCTAGGGGGAGGCCATGGAGGAGGAAGCACAAGGGGTAGAACCTCTCCTCCTCTCTCTCGGTGGTGCCGGAGTGCCATCGGGAGGGGAATCATCGTCATGGTGATCGTCTTCATCAACATCACCATCATCATCACCATCCTCATCTCTTTTACACGGTCCACTCTCTTGCACCCCGCTGTAATCCCTACTAGAACATGGTGCTTTATGCCACATATTATGATCCAAGGATGTGTTGCCATCCTATGATGCTTTGAGTAGATATCCTTTGTGTTTGGGTTGATTGATGATCTATATTGGTACGAGTTGTATGTTTTATTTTGGTGTTGTCCTATGGTGCCCTCCGTGCCGCGCAAGCATGAGGGATTCCCGCTGTAGGGTGTTGCAATACGTTCATGATTCGCTTATAGTGGGTTGTTTGAGTGACAGAAGCATAAACCCGAGTAAGGGGATTGTTGCGTATGGGATAAAGGGGACTTGTTGTCCTATGATGCTTTAATGCTATGGTTCGGTTTTACCTTAATGATCTTTAGTAGTTGCGGATGCTTGCTAGAGTTCCAATCATAAGTGCATATGGTCCAAGGAGAGAAAGTATTTTAGCTTATGCTTTCTCTCATATGAAATTGCAATGATGACTACCGGTCTTGTTAACAATTGCCTAGGACAATTCTGCACAACGGTCCAACATTATTCCACACTCGCCGTTTATAATATTTAGTAATATATTCTAACTTTATGATAACATCACCTAATTTTATGTTTTAGCTCTCCGATATCATGCAAAGTTATCCTCTTCAAACCCACGACATAGTTTTATTTCTCATTTCTAGTTGGAAGCAAACGTCCGGTGAACGTAGAGTCGTATCAGTGGCAGATAGGACTTGAGAGAATATTGATCTTACCTTTAGCTCCTTGTGGGTTCGACACTCCATACTTATCACTTCCACCATTGGGAATTTCTATGATGATTCCCTGCACTTAGGGACTATCATGGTACTCGTCGGGCTCGATGACCACGACTTGGGGGTGGCCGATTGGCGAGCCACTGCGTGCTTCACCCACCGCTGGAGCCGCGAACGACGAGATCGCTTGTGGCGGCGACCAGCGGGGAAAGCATACGAGGAAGGAGCCGACCGATACTCGGTCGACGGATGCCAGAGAATGACGCCGCAAACACTCGCGCGGAAGTGTGCTGCCCCGCGAACGGGCAGTGCCTCGACGTCAAGGGGGGCCTCCTGGAGCCAGGCGGAGTCGTCGACGATGAAGATGAGTGCGCCGAGTCAGATCTCGCAGCCCAACACTAGACCACCGTCGGAAACCATGATGATGGAGACCAGGAAAAAACTTGCAACCTCACTGGAAGTCGCTAAGACACCTGCCCCACGGTGGGCGCTAACTGTTGTGGTACTAAGTCTGACAGTAAGGATAAGGGGTACGTAGGAGGAGGCAAGGTCCTAGCTACGGTAAGGTTGTACACAAGAGGTTTACGAGTTCAGGCCCTTCTCGGAAGAAGTAACAGCCCTACGTCTCGGTGCCCGGAGGTGGTCGACTGGAATATAGATGTGTGTGTGAATTGCAGGGGGTGCGAACCCTTTTACTGGAGGAGGGGGTGGCTTATATAGAGTGCGCCGGGACCCCAGTCATCCCACGTTACAGAGGGTTCAATGTACATAAAAGCAGGACTTTATTGATAACACCTGTAATAAAGGACAGTAAAGGCTATCATTACTGCGGAGTGAATGCCCGACCGTTGCTAGCCTTATGAGACCTTTGACCTTCAGGAGTCGAGTGGTTTCTTGCATGGTCGAGTGGCTTCATTCTGTCGAATGGAATTGGGTTATCCGAGTGAGGTAGGTTGTTGAGTGAATTGCTCTGTTTGGCCATATCAGTCGGCATCTTCTATCATCCTTGGAATTTCTTTGAGCTTTAGGGCAGTGACCTTGGGTAGGGCATCTAGGCCAGGTCTGTGACCCTACCCTAGGTCTGTGGCATCATGAACTGGTACTGATGAAATTGTACTGCACAATTCATACTTGCACATATAGAACATGACATTGTGAATAACGGGAATAAACAAGGCATACTACGAACAACCAAAGAAAACATTTGAAACTGGACATATGCTTACTACAAACAACCGAACAATCAAAAAACTTCAAAATAGGAATATGCTAGCTATAACAGGCTTAATAGCAAGCAAATATATGCATTCCTATCTGTATGTTTAAAACTGGATTGATGAAATGTACTGCACGATAAATAATTGCACATATAGAGCATCACATTGTCAACAACTGAAATAAACAAGGCATACTACAAACAACCAGATATAGCAATTAAAACTGGACATATTCTCACTACACTACAAAAGGGACTCGACAAAACAAATCAAGGGTTTCCCCCTGTGAAGAGGCACGTCAAAACAAATCATGGGTTTCCTCACTTGTCACAGATGGGCTCGTTCCCATGGGAAGAGCATGGACCCTGGATGCGCTCCATGTTGTCGCAGATGGGCTCCTTCCCCTTGGAAGAGCACGGCTGTAGGGTGCCCTCCCTGATGTCGCAGACAGGCGCTTTCCCCTTGGAAGAGCAGATGGGCTCTTTCCACTTGGACGAGCGGGAGAGGGTGCCCTCCTCGTGGTCGCCGTCGATGAGGTCTGACTTGGAAGCTGTGGATCCCAAGCCAGTGTCATAGAACGTGTCCTTTAGAAATGACAAAAGGGGCTCGATGGCGATGTAGGATAGAAAATTGTTGTCAGCGAACCAAAGGAGATCAGCGGCGGGGCCATGGATGAGATCGACGGCGGTTGAACCCAAGGGGTTGGGGATGGGCCACTTAACCTGTGACATAGCCCGCCTCAGGCCGTCGCTGTCGATGAGCTCGATGTTGTAGCCCGTGGCCAAGACATGCCCGCATACTCTAGCCCGCTGCTTGAGTGCCTGCCGCCAGTAATGGTCGTTAGCTTCCTCGGTGACGTCGGGCGAAGAGACTGCGATACACCTCTTTTGGGCCAGTCACTCCTCGAGCTCCACGGGAAGCGTAGCCGGGCTTAGGCTACGACACTCTGGAGTGGCGGATGGGGATGGGGACGGGAATCTATGGGAAAGGGGCGTTTGGCAGGCCTCATCTAAGAAACTCAGGGCGGCCTGGGTATGGAGATCGGTGGGTAAGCTGCATGGGCAAACCGGCAGATGTTGAGAATGGAGGCCTTGCGGCGGCGGCGGGGACCTTGCTAGGGTTTCGAGCG
>LR738710.1:477380585-477438494 GCA_902687465.1 Secale cereale | reverse complement strand
CCCCCCCCCCCCCACACGCACACTTTCAGTCGGCGGGCCTGAGAGGCATATCTCACCAAGATGGATCGTAAAACGAATCACTAATAATGCACCTTGGTCGTACAACCTCTCTCTTGTTGTTGGTCAAAGTGATGGACGTCCATGTGACCCCAGATATGGGATAGCTCGCCAATAATCACACAAGTAGCTAGTCCTCGAATACAACCACTGCATGCGTGTGGCCCAAACATATGTATGAAGAGGTGTGTTTTTGAGTAACAATGGAACAACTTTTATGTGGCACCGTGATTTCGAACTAGAAATCCCCACACTGAGTGAGGGATAGGTTGACGATGCATATGTATGTTACACCACACTTCAAGCCAATGACGGGGATTCATGCATGCATGCGTTCATAGTATATGCGCTCAAACTTAAGGTCTGAATCTCACCATGACGTATACTATGATAGCACGGACCAAATGAAGAATCTGCAATGGTAACCTATCTTGTTACTGGTCAAGGTGATAACGGATGTCCACGTGGGCCCATGAATATATAGGCTTGTCGACGGTAACCACGCGAGGGAGTGTATTGTTCGAAGGCACCACTACATGCATATTTATGGAGGTGATGCGTGTGCATGTTTGAATACCATTTCACAACATTGATGTGGTGCGTGCGTCAAAAATCGTACACTAGCTCCCCCACAAAGCGAGATCGGTCCATGACGTGTGATTGTACTAGCCACTTCGACTCACTGGGAGGGATTCGTGCGAACACATGCATGTGTGTGTGCTTAAACTGTGTCATGCATGCATGTCATCCCAGATCATGACCTATATATATATATATATATATACCATATTACAAGCAAAAATAATAATCCCATCCTAAATCAAATTAACCTCTCTTGTTGTCAGGCAAAAAGTAGTGATGGACCAAGTGGGCCCACAGAAGGAAAGCATCGATTTCGCTGATAACCGCTTAAGTGGGTGTTAGAGGACAACCACCACCGCTTTGCATGTGGGCCAAACATATATTTGTTGAATACCCAAAATGCATAACTTTGATGTGCCACATGCCTCAAAAACCGTAAACCATGCACCCACATAGAGCGAGGTTCATGAAGCGTACTACATATGATGGTCCCCTTCCCCTCTCTTCACCGTATACTATATGCTCCTGCTGTAATATGTACAACCCAAAAGAATCCTCATCGATGGTGAAATTAATTAACCTCTCCTGATGTAGGTCAAAGTGATGCATGTATGCTTCGATGATGGCCTCGTGGGCCCATAGATGGAAGCGTCACACGTGAGTGTCCTAGCTAGCTAGGATAACCACCGTGTGCATGCATGTGGCCCAAAGAGGTGTTGTGTGATGTTTGAATAGCCAATTTCACAATTTTGAGGTGGCACGTGCCTCGGAAAGCAAAAACTCCCGACACTGAGTGAGGTGTACTTGTTCACGGACACGTATGTACAGTATATATGCTAGTCGCCTCTCACCTCTTTGACGCGTACTATATCCCACCATAACAAAAACAAAAAGGATTCTACCTTGTTGGTCAAATTAACCTCACTGCCGGCTGTTCGTCAAAGTGATGGATGACGACCTCGCGGGCCCACAGAAAGCGTCACACACGAGTATCGAGTGTGGTGTAGGACAACCATCGACTGCATGTGGCCAAAACATGTATGTATGAAGGGTTGTGTAATGTTTTAAGTAACGATTTCATGACTCTGATGTGGCACTGGCCTCCCTAACAAGACGTCCAACCCACACGGCGTCGAGCTTCCACAGCCGGAGGCAGAGTGCCACACTGACTCTGGTGATGACCCCGGCGACGACCACTCCAGCGATGACTCCGACGACGACGGACAACTGTTTAGTCATCTATACCCATTTATGTGTCAAATAGATCATAGGGTTTCTATAGTTACTCCTGTCTCCCCTTTTTGGAATGGAAATCCTATTGTTATGTTCTCCCAATCCATGAAATCTGAGTAGTTTCGTTAGATCCGTGTAGTGTATTGATTGTTTGAATGGTACAAGTGATAAGTGATTAGTTGTTTCATCTGTGCAAATGATTTATGCTAGTAATCCGACTAGGGTTAGTGTTCGTGCTAATAATTCCTAGCCAGGACTTGACAATTGATTTTGAATGACCTACATATGTTTGTGCCATTATTTTCTTCAAGATTGGTCTATACATAGACAAATGTGCTTAAAAATCGAACCATAATTTCTGGATATGCATAAATAAATAGCCATAAATTCCTAATCCTACTTCACGGCATGTAATCATTGATTTGATGCCATTTTTTGGCAACTGCCAAATGTTCGCTAGAGATTGGTTTGTAGCCCTTGATTTGATGCCACATTTTTTTTACTATTTGTATAGGTACTGTCTGACGATGTGGACAATGAGGATGAAGATGTCAAGAGGAGGTACAAGAGGCAAATATCGAGGGAGCTTTATGCTGGAATGCATAACAGGCGTATTAGGACCTAGAACGGCGGCTATCGATGCCCATTTTGCTACCACTATCTTCATGATGCGTATCAAAGTGTTCTGGCGCATGCAAGAGGAAGGCTCGTTGGCTCCTTCAAGCAGAAGTATTCTCGCAGGGTGGAGCACGACGCGTATACCGAGTACCTCGAGAAGCTTCAGGATCGTGCCGACATGTCAGATGAGATGTGGGATCGAACTATGTATGCTTGAGGAATGTTTAATCATGGTTGAACTATGTACGCTTATTATCTATGTCCAAGTATGTTTAATCTATGTTTACTTATGTATAATCGTGGGATATGGATGCAACCAGTTCGGTTGATGGAATCTACCTCCGTCTTGGTTTATTGGTCCCCTTTGTAATTTGTGCAAATTTTGACCAAAGGTTTGTAAGGGCATATTTAGCCCGATGGTGTTTTGGTGATTGATGACAATGCTTTTGCGGACTAATCATGTGTTCTAAGCTGTTTCAGATATATCTCACCTAGGCACAAGACAATTATATGCCCCTCGGAATCTATGGAAGACGGTGTTTCCTTTTGCTTATTTTTCGGTGGATCTGAGTAATAGGAAAGCCGTACTATTAAGAGGGGATCCGCTTTGGTAAGGTTTGGGTGGAATCAACACGTACACTTCCTTATCGCACCCACCATACCTTCCCGCCTCAATGGAGTACTACATTCCCTTTGTCTGGTTTTCCTGGCCCCAGCGGTAGTACCGCGGGCCTCAGCGGTAGTACCGCCTGAGTGCCTTAAGCGGTAGTACCGCTCCACTAAGCGGTAGTACCGCTTGTTGCACTCTGCGGCTGTACCGCTGCTGCTCGTATTACTACCGCCTCGACTCGAGAGCGCTTTTTCTCGTGTCGGATTTTACAGCACTAGGAACGGTAGTAGTGGCGGTAGTACCGCTCCCCAGCGGTAGTACCGCCCTGCAACCGCGGTAGTACCGCTCTGGGTCCCAGCCCCCTGGCGCGGCAGTACCGCTTGAAGGGAAACAGTAGTACCGCTTGATAAGCGGTAGTACCGCTCGCTCAAGCGGTAGTACCGCTCTCTGCGGGGCTGAGTGAGGGGGTAACGGTTGGATTGTTCCCCCCACTATATAAAGGCATCTTCTTCCTCCTTGTTGACTTACCTCTTCCCCCAAATACTCCATTGTTGCTCCAAGCTCCATTTTCGCCCGATCTCTCTCCCTAGCCAATCAAACTTGTTGATTTGCTCGGGATTGCTTGAGAAGGCATCGATCTACACTTCCACCAAGAGATATTTGATACCCCCCACTAATCCCTAGCGGATCTTGTTACTCTTGGGTGTTTGAGCACCCTAGACGATTGAGGTCACCTCGAAGCCATATTCCATTCTGGTGAAGCTTCGTGGTGTCGTTGGGAGCCTCCAATTCGGTTGTGGAGATAGCCAAAACCTTGTTTGTAAAGGTTCGGTTGCTGCCTTCAAGGGCACCACTAGTGAAAACACGGCACCTTGCATTGTGTGAGGGCGTGAGGAGAATACGGTGGCCCTAGTGGCTTCTTGGGGAGCATTGTACCTCCACATCACTCCAACGGAGACGTACTTCCCTTCAAAGGGAAGGAACTTCGGCAACACATCCTCGTCTTCACCGGTTCCACTTGTGGTTATTTCTTTCCTTTACTTGTGCAAGCTTTACTTGTTTATCTTATATAGCTTGCTTGTGAGGTTGTTATCTTTACTTCCAATTAGTTGTCATCTTAGTAGCATATCTAGACAACTTACTTTGACGCTTAATTTAAAGTGCTTAAGAAAAGCTAAAATTGTTAGTTGCCTATTCACCCCTCCTCTAGTCAACCATATCGATCCTTTCAATTGGTATCAGAGCCTCGTCTCTTTTTAAGGACTTTACCGTCCAAAGAGTATGGGTGACAACGTAGTCGAGACAGAGGGACATTCTGGTGGAACTCCGTCCTTGCCTACGTCCGATGGGGGAGCCTCGATCTCTCGTGAGGAGTTCAATGTGGCTATGACCACATTGAAAGAATCACTAGCGACCGAGGTCAAAGGCATGTTTAAAGATTTGCTCGAGGGGCTTAAATTATCCACCACACCGTTGGAAGTGGTTCGTCCCACTACCAACGTGTCTGAGGCTACTCCCGACAAGGGAGAAGCTAGTAGTGAACAAGCCCCGGTTACTAAGAATGGGAGTGGGATCTTTGCCCACTCTGCTCCTCCTACTCACTATGGAGGACCCGTTCCCACACTGCATTTAAATTCCGTTGGGCCCCCTCCTAAGTTTATAAAAAAAAATCAGATTTTGCTACTTGGATGTTTCGCTTCAAACGTCATTTAAATCATTGCTCTACTAATCTTTGGAGAATCATTGAGCAAGGTTTTTATCCACGTGATCCCGACAACATGACTCCGAGAGAAACTGCGGATCATCAATTCAAAGAGTCCGTTCTTTGCATACTTCAAGATGCTATCCCTCCCGAAGACATTGCACATCTTCGACCCTTCACTGTGGCCAAGGAAGCTTGGGAGCATGTTGGCACTATGTACAAGGGGAGCGCTAGCATTCAACGCTCAAACTATGAAGTTGTGCAAGATGAAGCCGATGAGTTTGCTATGATCGAAGAAGAAGATCCACGTGAACTTAATCGGAGACTAACCACTCTTGTGGTCTCTCTTCGAGATCATGGGAGTAAGGACACGGATGACAATTGGATCAAGCGCAAGTTTCTCAAGGCCATGATGCCCTACCATAAGGCCATGTCCTCTGTCATCCATCAAAGACCGGACTTCCACCACTTGTCTTCAAATGAAGTGTTGGATGAGTTCGTTGCCATGAGGATCTTGGACAAGACCGCCGACAATGCGGTTTTAAGAGCTCAACGATCAAAGAAGCCTAACCTTGCCTTGAAGGCCAATGCTTGTGTGGAAGAAGAGGAGGAGGATGATGATGATGAGAGTTGCCCCGAGGACACCAAATATGCCTATCATGAGCACATGGCTCTTGCTTCACGGAAATTTTGGGGCAACAAGAAGAACACGAGGCCCAACTTCAACAAGAACAACTCAAGTGGAAACAAGGGCAAGCAACGAGTAAGGACATGCTTCAACTTTGGAAATGTAAGCCACTTCGTTGCGTATTGCCCATATGAGAGAAGAGAAGACTTTGGAGGCAAGCTTATCCGGAAGGACAAGGCCAAGTCCTATCCCAACAAGAAGACTCCTCCCAAAGGGTTGGTGGCCCAAGAAGAATATGTTGAGGATGATGATAATGATGAAGATGATGAGATGGTCACCATGGCCACAATTGCTATTGCTATTACTCCACGCACATCTCTCTTCGACTCTCCAAATGAGAACAACACCGCCAAGTGTCTCATGACTAAGGCCACCAACAAGGTAACTCCAAATATCAACACCACCATCATCTCTAATCCTTCATTAACGGGTTGTATTGATGAGAGTGAGGGAGCCAAGGAGGAAGAGAATGAGTTTGAGTTGTTTATGAGCAAACTCAAGGGCAAACCCAAGAAGCATTTTGTTGCTCTCTTGGAACAACTCGGTGAGGCCAATGACATGATCGAGACTCACGAGGAGACCATTGCTAAAATGGAAGGTCATAGTCGAGACTATGCCGATGAAATATGGGATCTCTCTAATTCTCTAGAGGAAGAGCGTGGTCTTCGTTTGGCTCTTGAGGAGTCACACAATAATGATCGTGCTAAATTAAAGAAAGATCTCAATCATGCTTTAGTTGTCTCTCGTATGCTTAACTCCGAGAAGGCAAAACATGGGGTTGACCACGTTAGACTCAAGGAGGAGTTTGTTACACTTGACAAGGCTCACAAGGCCTTGAAAGGTATGCATGCTTCTCTCAAGGAGTCTCATGATCAACTCCAAGTTTCCCTAACCAAGGAAAAGGCCATATTTGCTCGCATGATGTTGATTGATAATGCAAATCCTACTAACCCATGTTGCGAGCATGTGCATCTTGTTGAAGAAAATGCCAAGTTGAAGAAGCAACTTGAGAAAGGCCTTGTGACATGCATACAAGGTGAGAAGAACCTCAACAACCTTTTGAGCAATCAAAAGGAGGTTGTGGCAAAGGAAGGAATTGGGTTTGCTCCTAAGCCCAAGAAGAAGAAGAATGACAAGACCAAGCAACCTCCCCCTCTCCGACAAACCATTGTGAATGAGGGAGAGGGTGGCTCTAAGAAGAAGAACAATGTGAAGGGTGGTGGTGTTAAGAAAAACCCCACCATACCATCAAACATGGCCGGCGACTTTAATCCTTCATATGTTTTATGTCGTGCTAGTGATGGTCATGTATTCGCTAAATTTGTTGGTTCTTCTTATGAGTATATTGAATGGTCTATTTGGGTTCCTAAGAGCCTTGTTACTAACCTCAAAGGACCCATTACCAAATGGGTACCTAAATCCAAGCATTGATCTCTTGTAGGTGTTTGCTTCCGGTGGGGGATCATGGTTGCTCGATAGTGGAGCCACAAATCATATGACCGGAAGCAAAGACTTGGTGGTGGACGTGCAATTAGGCTCATCTATGGCCACTAACATGGAATGGGGTGATGCTTCATCTTCTAAGGTATTGGGGCTTGGCAAGGTTGTTGTCTCTCATTATCTCACGATCGAGAAAGTCATGCTTGTTGAGTCCCTTGCATACAATTTACTTTCTGTTCGCCAACTTGCACTCATGGGCTTTGCTACATTCTTTGATATTGATACCATGGCCCTCTTGTGGAGCAAGACTCTTAAAGTAGCCTATGTTGGACATGTCGAGAACGGTCTTTATGTGGTTAACTTCTCAAAGCAACCCACTAAGACCACGGCATGTCTAATGGCTAAAGTTGATGTGGGATGGCTTTGGCATCGCCGGTTAGCCCATGTCAATATGAGATCTTTGCAAAGTCTTCTCAAGGGGGACCATGTCCGTGGACTAACAAATGTTAGCTTTGCAAAAGATCGTGCTTGCAGGGCTTGCATTGAAGGAAAGTTACATGAGATGGCTCACCCTCCCACGACTATCATCTACTCAAGAAGACCCCTAGAGCTCCTTCACATGGATCTCTTCGGGCCTCCATTGTTTGATTGTCTTAGGGGAAGAAAGTATTGCTTGGTGATTATGGATGATTATTCAATATACACCTGGGTATACTTCTTCAAGAAGAAGAGTGAGACCCAACAAACCGTCATCAACTTTGCAAATGAAGCTCAACGACAACATGAAGCAAAGATTTTGATGATCCGAAGTGACAATGACACCGAGTTCAAGAACTACACCTTGGATGAGTTTCTTAGTGATGAGGAGATCAAACATCAATATGCAGCACCCTATACCCCTCAACAAAACGGTGTAGCGGAGAGAAAGAACCGGACACTGATGGATGCAGTAAGGACCATGATGGCGGAATTCAAATCTGCATACAACTTTTGGGCCTAAGCCATCAACACCGCGTGTCATGCATCCAATCGGCTCTACCTCCGCAAAGGCTTGAACAAAATTCCATATGAGATACTTACCGGTAACAAGCCCAATCTCAAGTACTTCCGGGTTTTCGGGTGTAAGTGTTTCATCCTCAAGAAAGGTGTTCATTTGTCTAAATTTGAATCTAGAGCTCATGAGGGCATATTTGTTGGTTATGCTACAAACTCTCATTCTTACCGTGTCCTCAACAAGTCCAATGGACTCATTGAGGAAACGAGTAACGTAGAGTTTGATGAAAATAACGGCTCCCAAGTGGAGCAAAGTGGTACTTGTGATGTAGGTGATGAAATTCCTCCCCAAGCCACAAGAAGAATGGGTGTTGGATATATCCTACCCATTGAGGAACCCCTTGTGGTCGAAGGAGAAGGAAAATGTTCCACTCAAGTGGAACCATCACCAACCCAAGACCCACACGCTTCCGAAGAACAAAGTGAAGGCCCTCAACCGGACGAACAAGGCCAAGTGCAAGATCAATCAGAAGATGGTGGGGAACCACCAAATGATGCACAAGGCCACGTTCTATCCTCTGAGCAAGATCAAGATCAAGAGGAAGCTCAAGATCAAGATCTAGCTCCTGACGTTGCTCAAGATGATCAACTCAGTGCTCCTCAATTATCTCTTGAGGAGCAATTGGAGCGTCGTGCTGCAAAAGTTGCCTCCAGGCTTGCTTCTAGAGAACATCACATGGAGAATATTCTTGGAAGCATCAAAAGGGGTGTAAGCACTCGTAGACAATTAGCAAACTATTGTGCTCATCAAGCTTTTGTCTCCTATGTTGAACCTCAGAAGGTCTATGAGGCGCTTGAAGACCCTCATTGGCTAAATGCCATGCATGAAGAACTCCATAACTTCGAGCGCAACAAAGTATGGCGTCTGGTGCCGAGGCCAAAGTGGATCTTTAAGAATAAGCAAGATTCTCACGGCATTGTCATCCGCAATAAGGCACGTCTGGTGGCTCAAGGCTACTCCCAAGTCGAGGGTATCGACTACGGTGAAACCTTTGCCCCCGTTGCTCACCTTGAATCTATTCGTTTGTTGCTTGCCTATGCTTCTCATCATAATTTTAAGCTACAACAAATGGATGTGAAGAGTGCATTTCTTAATGGCCCTATTAATGATTTGGTGTATGTTAAACAACCCTTGGGGTTTGAGGATCCCAAGTTCCCCAATCACGTGTAACAACTCGATAAGGCACACTATGGCCTTAAACAATCCCCACGTGCGTGGTATGAGCATCTTACCGAGTTGTTACAAGATCATGGGTTTGAAATTGGGAAAATCGACCCCACTCTTTTTACTAAGAAGGTCAAAGGGGAGTTGTTCGTCTGCCAACTATATGTTGATGATATTATCTTTGGTTCTCCTAACAAATCTTTCAATGATGAGTTCGCCGCACTCATGACCACACATTTTGAGATGTCTATGATGGGAGAGTTGAAGTACTTCCTTGGGTTTGAGATCAAGCAAAGAAGAGAAGGGATCTTTATCAAACAATCCAAGTATACTCAAGACATGCTCAAGAGGTTCAATCTAAGTCATGTCAAGCCGGCTACTACTCCAATGCCAACCAAGTGCCAACTTGACATTGATCCCAATGGTAAAGCGGTGGATCAAAAGGTATATCTCTATATGATCGGATCCTTGCTTTACCTTTGTGCATCTAGATCGGATATTATGTTGAGTGTGGGAATCTATGCACGGTTTCAAGCCTAACCTAAGGAAAGTCACTTTGTGGCAGTCAAGCGAATCTTTCGATATTTGGCTCATACCCCAAACTTTGGCTTATGGTACCCTAGAGGAGCAAACTTCAACCTTGTAGGTTTCTCTGATTCGGACTGGGCGGGAGACAAAGTGGATAGGAAGTCCACTTCCGGAGGGTGCCAATTTCTTGGTTGCTCTCTGGTAAGTTGGTCGTCCAAAAAGCAAAGTTGTGTGTCTCTCTCGTCCACCGAAGCAGAGTATGTGGTAGCTGGCAGTTGTTGTGCTCAACTCCTATGGATGAGGCAAACTCTAAAGGATTATGGTGTCACTTGTGACAAAGTGCCTCTTTGGTGTGACAATGAAAGTGCTATCAAGATTTCTCTCAACCCGGTGCAACACTTCAAGACGAAGCATATAGAGATTCGGTATCACTTCATCCGGGATCATATACGACAAGGAGAGATCGAGCTTCACTATGTCAACACTCATGATAACCTTGCAGATATCTTCACAAAGCCTTTGGATGAAGCAAGATTTCGCGAGTTAAGGCATGAGCTAAATATCATTGACTTGAGCAACGTGGCTTGAACACGTGCACACCCCACCATACTCTTCATATTGTCAAATCTAGATGTAGGCATGGACATAGGGGGAGTGTTGTTCTCTCAATGAACTCTCTCTCCCCCCATTATGCATAAATTGATCAAGTCTTTCACATTAAACATCTTTGATGGTACTTGTGCTTCAAGGGCGAGTTTTGGTCATGGGCCCAAGGTTAAAATCTTCGCGGCGCCATACCTCTTGACTCAAACATAGGTGGCTTCGGCCACCGCCCTCTCTTGAAGAGGGTTTTCTTGTCTCTTGCTGGTGTGTGTTTGTTGTGTCTTGGTTTTCCTTGCTTTTGTGTTCTTTTTCTTGAGCTAAGCCTTGGAGTTTAGTTGCCGCGGCATGCTGGGCGGTACTACCGCTGGTGGTGCGCGGTACTACCGCTTATAAGATGTACTACCGCCCACCAACGCGGTACTACCGATGTGGGGCAGTACGTGGGGGTTATATCGGGAAAGGGAGAGGTTTCTCTCCCCCATACCCATTCACTCGTCCCTTCATTCCTCTTTCTCTCCCAAGCAGTTCGTCGCCGCGGGAGGGCTCCGGCGGACCTCCTCCTCCGGGGCGTTTCTCTCCATTTCCTTTGGTGGAGTCGATCCCCACCTAGTCCTCTTGCCATGGATGCCGGTATTGCCCCTGTTCCTCGTCTCCTCTTGTCTTGTTTTCAGATCTTGTGTTTTAGGGGCAATAGTGATTGCATCTCTTGATTTTTTGCTAAATCTAGGCTTGAGTAGGTTGGAGAAGGCAACTAGACTGTCTAGATTAGAGTATGGAAGGAATATTTTTGAATTTGACTGGCCGGTAGTGCCGGATCTGACCACGGTAGTAGGGAACTGCTGTTCCCCGCCTCGAGCGATACTACCGCTTACAGGCCACGGTACTACTGCTGCCTGCCCAGTTCAACCATGTTTTTTCATTCTCTGATCTTCTTTTGTTGTGTTCGTTGGCTTATGCTCGTTCTTTCCGATTGGTTTGCTTGTGCTTGTGTTTGGTTCCAGGTGATGAACATCCTGAGCATCAAGCTTGCCGTATCAACCCCAATCGTGCCACCTCGAAGCGCTACCGCACATCTGAGTCAGCAGGAGGTTCCTCTAGTGCTCCACCTCCCCCTCGACAGAAGAAGAAGTCCATGGCAAAGCCAAAGGGCAAAACTGTGACTCAAATGAGTGGCAAGGAGTTCTGGGCAAGGCGTCGCCGCAATCCCTGTGAAGTAGATCAAGAACCCAATTTGGTCAACCATCCATTCTGGAACCGCTTTCAGTTTGCCATCTACTTTGATGTGCTCAAGGCAAAAAAGAATCTCTTTGTCAGTGTTCGCTCCATCGACAAGGAGTACCTGGAGAAGGATCCTGAGTATTTTGGCGGTGCTCTTCAAATGTGCTCGCTGCTTAACATTCTCCAGATCATTCAGTTCAACAAGGATATTGATGCAGATCTTGTGGCTCAGTTCTATGCCACTATCCATCTAGGGACGGATGAGGACATGACTCTGAAATGGATGACCAATGGCAAATTGTTGTCTGTCAAGTGGAAGGCTTTCATGGAGTTACTTGGGGTGGAAGACCAGTGGCTTGAGACTTCAGTTGGCTTTCGTCCTCATCACAACACCACCTCCACCCACAAGCAAGCTCTCTGGCCCTACTGCACTGTGAAGGTCCACCCTGAAACTAAGAAGGTAACATATGATTTGTCTGCCTATCTGGATATCCTTCACCACATCTTCCGTGAGACTCTCTTCCCTCGAGTTGGGAATCATGATATGGTTCACTCCTATCTTGTGGACATGCTTCTCTTTTGCCAACATCAGCTAGAAAGGAACACTGGTGAGACCCTGGATAATTCTCATGTGATGTGGTCTGAGCTCCTGTCTGCTATCTCTGAACGCAAGTGCCTGATCTATGGACCATTCATCATGCTCCTTATTGAGAAGGCTTGGGATCATGTCTATCCCAACGTTTTGCTTGAAACTGGAGAGTTGGTATCTCATGAGATCAAGCGTCTGAGGAGGAAGGACAACTGGGGCACTCATGCTCCCAAATCTGGAGGTTCATCCTCTGCTGCTGCTATGGAGACTGAGGAGGCTGAGGCTGAGGCGGATGATGATGATGACTATGAGCCATCTGGTGCAGAGCCCTCGTGGGCAAAGAAGCTCAAGCTGAAGATGAATAAGCTATTTTGCATGGAGTCTCATGGTCAGTACATGACTCATATGGCAGAGAAGAAGGCCAGGGGACGTCACAAGGAGCTCATGCGTCAGTTGGGTGCGACTGTGGTCAGTGGCTCTGAGGAACAGGTAACCGAGGAGGAAGAGTGGATTCAGCAGCACTGCCCGTGGATAGATTCCGACGCCGAGCAGTTTCAGGTCGACGACGACGATGCAGATGACCCCGTTGGGATTTGATGTTCGAGACCTTCACCTGCTCTCACCTGGAGCCGTAGCTTAGCTCTCTGCCCTTTTGGTGTCTCGATGCCAAGGGGGGGGGGAGAGTTTAGGGATTTGTGTCGTTGCCTTTGTGTTCCTATCGTTTGTGCTTTCTCGTCTTTTGCTTTGGTTGGCTTTCATGAGACCTAAGTTCCCGTCATATGGTGTGAGACATATGCTACCTATGCTACCTTTCTTTATCTTATTTATGTACCTTGGTACTCTATACCGTGCATGCTTATCTTGTTATTTACTATGTTCTCATATATCATGCTTAGGTTGTTGGTCTCTAAAATATAGGGGGAGTGTTGATCCTAGTATGTGTGTTGTGTAGTCCAAAGCACTTATCTAGATAGCACACATCTAGGGGGAGCCCGTCTATATTTCAGGGGTGTGGGTTTTTGCGCTTACTCTATGTTATCATTCCTTTTTGTGCAAATCGCGTATTTTCATCAATCCACCAAAAAGGGGGAGATTGTAAGAGCATATTTAGCCCGATGGTGTTTTGGTGATTGATGACAATGCTTTTGTGGACTAATCATGTGTTCTAAGCTCTTTCAAATATATCTCACCTAGGCACAAGACGATTATATGCCCCTCGGAATCTATGGAAGACGGAGTTTCCTTTTGCTTATTTTTCAGTGGATCTGAGTAATAGGAAAGCCGTACTATTAAGAGGGGATCCGCTTTGGTAAGGTTTGGGTGGAATCAACACGTACACTTCCTTATCACACCCACCATACCTTCCCGCCTCAATGGAGTACTACATTCCCTTTGTCTGGTTTTCCTGGCCCCAGCGGTAGTACCGCGGGCCTCAGCGGTAGTACCGCTCCACTAAGCAGTAGTACCGCTTGTTGTACTCTGCGGCAGTACCGCTTTTGCTCCGTGTTACTAATGCTTCGACTCGAGAGTGCTTTTTCTCGTGTCGGATTTTGCAGCACTAGGAGCGGTAGTAGTGGCGGTAGTACCGCTCCCCAGCTGTAGTAACGCCTTGCAACCCCGGTAGTACCGCTCTGGGTCCCAGCCCCCTGGCGCGGCAGTACCGCTTGAAGGGAAATGGTAGTACCGCTTGATAAGCGGTAGTACCGCTCGCTCAAGCGGTAGTACCGCTCTCTGCGGGGCTGAGTGAGAGGATAACGGTTGGATTGTCCCCCCCCCCACTATATAAAGGCATCTTCTTCCTCCTTGTTGACTTACCTCTTCCCCCAAATATTCCATTGTTGCTCCAAGCTCCATTTTCGCCCGATCTCTCTCCCTAGCCAATCAAACTTGTTGATTTGCTCGGAATTGCTTGAGAAGGCATCGATCTACACTTCCACCAAGAGATATTTGATTCCCCCCACTAATCCCTAGCGGATCTTGTTACTCTTGGGTGTTTGAGCACCCTAGACGGTTGTGGTCACCTCGAAGCCATATTCCATTCTGGTGAAGCTTCGTGGTGTCATTGGGAGCCTCCAATTCGGTTGTGGAGATAGCCCCAACATTGTTAGTAAAGGTTCGGTTGCCGCCTTCAAGGGCACCACTAGTGGAATCACGGCACCTTGCATTGTGTGAGGGCGTGACGAGAATACGGTGGCCCTAGTGGCTTCTTGGGGAGCATTGTGCCTCCACACCGCTCCAACGGAGACGTACTTCCCTTCAAAGGGAAGGAACTTCGGCAACACATCCTCGTCTTCACCGGTTCCACTTGTGGTTATTTCTTTCCTTTACTTGTGCATGCTTTACTTGTTTATCTTATATAGCTTGCTTGTGAGGTTGTTATCTTTAATTCCAATTAGTTGTCATCTTAGTAGCATACCTAGACAACTTACTTTGATGCTTAATTTAAAGTGCTTAAGAAAAGCTAAAATTGTTAGTTGCCTATTCACCCCCCCCCCCTCTAGTCGACCATATCGATCCTTTAAAGGTTTAACTGGCAAAATGTTAGTGCAGGTCAGCAAAAATTATATCATTGGATGGGTATTTGAGCATCGTGTTCAATGATATAATTTTTGGTGACATGCATAAACATTTTTTAGTTAAATGTTTGGTCAAAATTTGGCAAAAATTACAAAGGGGACCAATAAACCAGGACGGAGGTAGTACGTCAATCACACACGGTTCACGAAATTGGAACCATGTGCAATGACTTTCATTTTGCCTGTTGCGTAAATGACACACAGTTCTGAAAAATGGAACCGTGTGCAATGACTTCCATTTTGCATGTTGCGTCAATCCCAAACGGTTCGCTCTAGCAAACCGTCGCCTCCAAAATTGTTTGTGGGATGGAAAACCCTCACCACCTAATTCGAAAAATAAAAAAGAAAACCCTCATCATCCCCACGTCACAAAAACCCTCACCCCCGCCTGCCAGCCCCTCCGGTCCCCATTCACACCTGCACAAGCTCCTTCGCATCTATGCCATGGCCCCGCCTATTGCGGCGGTAAATACTTAGCTCGACGCCTTCCGCCGCCGCCAAGCTACCGGCAAAGCTAGCCGCATTTTGTCACATCCGCTTGCCGCCGCCTATCGCCATCGACTTTCTCAAAGCTACTCATGGTCGACCCAGCTCAGCTCGATTGGGGAATCTGCCGTACTGACGGTTCTTTATCATGGATGACAAGGTAACTATTTTAATGAGATATTATCTCATCTCTTATCCCAGTTCAGCTGCCTCCTTTAATCACCTGACAGAAATCACGCTGAATTCATTTTTATTCGAGCTGATTTGGGGGTTTTCTTTCATTCATATAATGTACAGTGTGCTGACACATCAGGACTTTGCGACCTCCGCCAGAGATTCCATCTCACCGTACCAGATCGCTTGCTGATGCGCGCGGTATGTTCAGTCTCACCCTAAATCGGTTGGCAAGGCCTACTTTCCTGAACATATTCTAAATATTGCTACAATTGGATAAAAGGTGCCACATGCACCATATACGTCAAAGGGGATTTCCCCCCTCTTGTTTCTATATTAGGCAAATTAATGATGTATTGTTCTTTCGATTACTCTCATATTTCCATGACATCATGTTTACCCTATCTGTTTAATTATAGATTTTTGTCCTTCTATTTCAACTGTTGTACAATTCTTTCAATTTGGGCACATATTTGCATGTTACCATATTTTCTTTAACAATCCTACCATTTTCTGCAGCGCATTCCTTGCTATGCAACACATTATGTAGTGCACAATCTTTCCCTTTACATAGATCAAGGCTTCACGGATGTCATACTGCACACAAACCATGGATTTACAATTGTTGCTACTGTAGGACTTGATGAACGTGGTGACTCCTATTTTGACACTGGCTTTTGGAATGGAATTTCTATGTTTTATGTACTGAAAGCTGCACTAAAATTGCACTTCACATAAAAGGGCCTGGTCATGAGATATATTCTAACTTCGCCGACAAAATCATCCCTCTAGACTTTGTTTGAAGTAAGTTTTATTTTCAACTCTCTGCATGTTGACTTACCCAGCAATGTCAAATGAATTATGTAGTATTTAAGCAACCAATTGGTATTCCCTTTTCTTACTATATTCCTACCTAATAACTTCTAGTTATCAATACACATTTATATTGCCTAGTTTTAACTAAATATTCCATGTACTCCCATTTCTATCAGAAATCGCCGCTGACAAGGAGACTCCCGAGGTGGAGAACGGGGCTGCCAACAAGCGAAGGCATGGCAATCTAGAACCGCAAGCGACTCCAGCAGGCCTAGACTTCATCAGCAGCCTCCCCGATGATATGTTGATAGTCATCATCTCCCTCCTCCCAATCAAATATGGGGCATGGACAACCCTCCTTTCCTGGCGGTGGCGCCCCCTATGGAACTCCAGCCATCTCGACCTCATCGACACCCACGAGCTCTGCCATAGCTATCGCAAAAGCTTGGATGCGTTCTCCAAGATCGTCGACAGTCACCTTGGCCCAACCAGAGGCCTTAGAATGGGAAAGTTCCATTCTAATAGCAAGGACCGAGCTAAGCTTGACGACTGTTTCCGATCCCCCGCCCCAGATCAGCTCAAGGAGCTCACTTTTGATGATGGGCATATGCGGTCACTCCCAACGTCCGCACTCTACCTCGCGCCCGCGCTGCGCGTCGCCAAGTTAGGAACTACCATTCCCCACCTCTTAATGACGCGCCCGCTCTTATTCTACCACGACTGAAGCATCTTGAGCTCGTCGTCGTCTGCCTCTCAAACGATGACATGGAGCGCCTACTCCGTGGCTGTACTACACTAGAGTACCTTCATATTCAGGCGATCAATGGGTTGAGTACCTTCCACATCACCTCCATGACTCTCCGGACTATTTATGTGTGTTGCTGGTGTGGCAGGAAGACATCACAAGATGTGTACCATGGTATGGTCATTGAGGACACACCTCCACTTGAGAGATTACTTGTAGTTTATCGAGAAGGTCCAACAAGAATCAATGTCATTTCTGCGCCGAAATTGACAGTGATGGGCTACTCGTTCGACAAATACCCCGAACTTGTTATTGGATCCACAACCGTTCAGGTACAACAACCTCCTTTTACCTCTCCTTCTACAAATTAACATTATTTGAAGATGTGTGTTCGTCTGTCATTCAGAAAATGATTCTGACAAGCTTGACCCCGAAACATCTTGGCACTAGAATCTATCGGCCCCAACCTGAAGAAAGTTGTCAGTTTCTGTTGGATTACGGGCTCCGCAAACCCAATAAGTTCAAACACAGGGGCATGAACGAAGATCTCTCCCACTCACATCTACCGAGCGCCTCGCCCTTGCCTGGTGGTGAGATTCAAGCAAGCAACAAGTAAAGCACACACAAGTTTACCCAAGTTCAGGCCACCTTGCGGTGTAAAACCCTACATCCTGCTTTGATGGATTAGCCTCGGGAGGGCTTGAGTATGAACAGGTACAGTGGTTCCTGAGCTCAGGAGGAGAGCTCAGGAGGGTCAGGAGGCAAGTGTTCTTGCTCCTTGGTGTGAAGGCGGGATCGATCTAGATCCGATGAGAATGCCCCCTTAGTGGAGTTCCTAGCTACTTATATAGGCGGCCAGGGTTCTCTTCCCTAGAAATGTTTAGGAGGGAAGGGTTCCCACAACGGCCATTTTGAGCGGGAACACAAAGACGTTCCCATCCTGACAAAAGCGCTCTTCGCCTGCAAAGGTATCAGACGATGACGCGGTGGTGGACTCGGTGGTGACATCCTCCCTGTCGTCCTTGCGGTCTTCGGTCTTAATGCACCAAAGGGGAAACCTTTGTCTCGCCCCTCGGGAACCTGCGCCTGTGTTGTCTCCTTTGCACCAAAACAGCAACTGCGCAGCTAGCACGCACTGGCACCCGCTGACGTGGTGCGTCACTGCTTGGGTCACTGCCTCCTCCTGAGGCAGGCTTGGCTTAGGTTCTCCGCCCCTCCGGAGCAGCCTAGCCGGGGCCGCTCCTGAGGGGGTCTTAGTGTCGATCTCCTCGCGAGGCCTAGCCCCCTCGGGAGGGTCTTAAGCAGCTGGTCAATCAGCTGGGCCGTACCAGGCCGTAGTAGGAGCACGTCGCGGCCCGCAGGCAGGCAAGTCTGGGTACCCTGGTTCCTAGGACGCTAACAGTAGCCCCCGGGCCCAAGGCGCACGCGGAGTTGGCTTCGGGGTGAAGCCTTAGTCGAGGACGAAGCGCCGCGGGCCCCAAAAGACTGCGGGCCAGGTCGGCGCGTGACGGTTGGATGGGACGTTGCGTCTCTGCTTCCCCAGGCAGCATCGGTGATCATGCGACTTGACAACTCCCTGGCATGGATGGCAGGGTCATTATGGCCGTGCGCGAGTGGCTGGCGATTGAGCTTCTCAACCTATAAACAGGGGGTGAAGCGCCACGCCTTTCACTTGACAGGTGCAGATCAAACCACAGCTCCTCTTTCTTCGTCGAGGGTTTTTCCATGGCGCCGATATGTAGGTTCTCGGCCGCGTAGAAAGGGAAGGCCCCGATGGTGGAGCCCGAGCAGCTCCCGCCAAAGAAGAGGCGCCACGACTCCCCAAGGGTGCCCCTGAGGCTGGCGGACACCCGTACGTGGTGCACGCGGGCGCCACCAGGATTCCTGCCTCGCCTGGGTGCTCCGGCGACTGACATGCGGTGCGGGGGTGGCGACGATGGGGGCGGTGCGGTCAGCCGCCCGGAGAGGCGAGTGACTTTACGCCTCCCGTTGCCGTCCCATACTGAAGACAATGTCTCCGAGTTTGTCGTGTGGGCAGGAGCCCCTCCGCATTCTTGGATCCTCTTTCCACCATTCTTGATGGAGGTGCGCCCGGCTCGCGGACCGGTAACGATGCAGCTGCGACACGAAGGATGCCATCTCCCTCCTTCATACGCCGACGTGGAGGTGATCTCCTCCGGCAAGGTCTACATGACCTGGGATTGGGGCGTGGTGCGCCGCGCCTGCGCCCCTGCCGGGAGGCACATTCTTCATTTCACGCTGGACGGGCTGGCCATGCTGACCTTCAAGGTCTTCGGGGAGGACGGCCGGCGGCTGGTGTGCAGCGCGGAGGATGGGCCCGTCGGCGACCATCTCCCATGCTGCCAAGCCGATGAGGCTCGGGGCAAAGCGTTCGTCGTCGGCTTTTCCTCTGACTCCTCTAGCAACAGCTATGCTTCTCCTGAGACGAGAGCTACGATTCGTCGAGTCGCTGCTCCCGCCGCCGGAGGGGAGCAACGTCCTCCATCCGCCATCACCGCTGAAGGAGCCCGGGCCGTGTCCCTCCGGGAGCGGCCTTCTTTTGCTTAGTCCCTGCGCGTCAATCATAGCCTTGGGAAGGTGGCTGCTTCCGAAGTCCTGTCCTGGGTTCCCCTGTCAAGATGAGAGAAATCTAAGTGCCTCAGGGAGGCGTAAGGACTCGCTTCAATTTGATGAACTTGATGTTATTGTAATAACTAAACTTGAACTTGGTGATTTCCGTGCTTGCTTCCTTTCATGTTTGCTTAGGTGCCCTGCGTCGGCAGGGCCCAACCCCGCGCATACCTCGATCGCCATTGAGCCCTCCGGGTGACCTGGGTTATCGTAATAACTAGACTCAAGGAATGAGGGGCTACGTGGCTAGTGAGGCCCCTGGGTCGCGATGCCCAGAGGTCCCCCTTGACGTTCAAGCGATCCCGTTTGCGTTCTGCGTCGGCAGGGCCGAGCCCCGCGCATACCTCGACCGCCGTTGAGCACTAGGCTCAAGGAGTGATGGGCTACGTGACTAATGAGGCCCTTGGGTCGCGATGCCCAGGGGTCCCCCTTGACATACGAACGGCTCTCATGAGGGAGAACGAGCACCATAGCTTGCTCACGAGCCTTTGCCTAGGATGGGGGCGCGAGAAAGCTAGGTGTCTGGGCACCTGGTAGGGTGGCGTCTATCAGGCGCGACCTGAGCATAGCCCCCGTGCCTATCCCCCTCGTGACACCCATCCAAGGAGAAGTTGTGAGCGTCGTGAGCTGAAAAGCTCCCTGAGGTTGGTGCGACCATTGGGGGCCGCCCTCAGTTGTTTATACCTAGCGCGGAGCATAGAGCTACCACACTTGCGTGGAGTGTGGGCATAACCGCACCTCGGTCGTAGCGGCTAGCACGGAGCTGGGTGCTTCTACTGGTTCATGGGCAAAACCGCTCCTCGGTTGGTTCTGCCAGCGCGGAGCATGGTACTTCTAGTGGACCGTGGGAGGGAGCCTTCCACCGGGAGAGACTCCGGGGCATGTTCAGCCCCGTCCTGACACGTGGCTTGCACAGCAGGACAGCCAAGGTGTATATGGGCCCTCCTCAGGATGAGCTGAACGACTCTGAGGAAGTTCTCGTGAGCTTACGCATCACTCATGAGACCATACTCTGAGGCGGGTTGTGGCTGAGTCTTCTTCTGCAAAATGTGAAAAGAGATGCGTTGTGTCGACCTGCGCCGAGTGCATCTCTAGAGGGCATCGCATGAGAAGGCCGCATCACCAATGACCCCGGGAGGTGACATTAGCGGGACCGGCCCGTAAAACAGAGCTCAGCCGCTGGATTTATCAATGCTGCAGGGACGGACCCGAGCACAGACGCCGTGCCCAGTCTTCTCATGCAACAGTCCAAAAGAAAAACAACCGGCGCGCGGTTCCTGCATGAGTGAGGCACCTATCACGGACCCCCACTTACCCATCCACGATTAGCCCATGCCAGAACAAGGCACTAAGGACCACGGGAGGTGATGTCACGGGAATGGCTCGCGAGACAGAGCTCAGCCCTTGGATTTAGCGACGCTGAAGGGACGGGCTCGAGCAGAGACGTCGTGCCAGTTCTTAATCATGGGGCGGTCGTAGGCGGGCTCACAAGGTCTCATGACCTTAGTGGCAGTGAGAATGCCAAGCATATAGATAATGCAAGTAGGAAGAAACAACTAGCCTTGATTTATGCGCAAAAGAGACAGCTGTGGGGATGAGCCCCCAGCAGCTCGAGGATGATGCAGCCTGGGGGGCGCCCTCGATTGAATATGTGAGACATCACCTGATACTTGTCGTCGAAGAAGAGTTGGGGCAGCTGAGGCTGCTCCTGAGAATCGCCGGACTCCTGAGGCCCAGGGGCTCCGGAGGCCCTCAGTGGTCATGGGGGCCCGGCTCCTGCTCCGTCAGGACCGCCTGCCACTGAGCCTCCTGAGCCCCCAAAGCCTGCCGCGTGAGGTACTGGAACGTGGCAGCTGCGTTGCGGAAGCCGAAGAGCGTGCGAACGTAACTGCACGGGAGAGTCCTCCTCCAGCCGACAGCCGTCGGCCAGAAGGGAAACAGAGAGGCGGCTCAGTTGAGGCCCACGATGTCGACGCAAATGCGGAATCGGTTGCTTGGGTTGCGGATAGGTGAGCTTGGTGCCGTACGGTTGCGCCCACCACGTATGAGCCTTGCGTACTGAAGTTCCTTGGTAACCTGGTCGATGAAGTCTTGAGCTCCCAGCGTTGTATGGCTCATGCTAGGCTCACAAAAATGCGCGTCGAGACACGCCTACAGGTGGTGCCCGAACACCTCCCTCGTGACGCCGGTCAGAGCAGAGGCACTCCAGAAGAGAGCCCCCGAGGCCGTCCTGAGAGGGGCGTCGGGCGCGCCTCCCTATGCGAGGGTGGAGGGCGCCTCGTCGGCAGGCGCGGGTCCTGAGGCGGGGCCGTCAGGAGCCCCTGCGTCCCGAGGTCTATTTGCGGGCAGGTTCTTCTTCTTCTTGGGGCGGTCTGCAGGGCGAAGACAGCTCCATCCACGTCGGAGCTCTCGACCATTGCAGTCTGGTAGGCGCGTTCCAGTGAATGCACTGCTTCCTTCTCGTCGCAGGCGATCGTGATGACCCCGCCACTCCCGGGCATCTTTAGGACGTTGTAGCCGTGATGGGTCGCCGCCATGAACTTGGCGAGGGCCGGATACCCTAGGATGGCGTTGTACGGGAGGTGAATGTTGGCGACGTCGAAGTCGATGAGCTCGGTGTGATAGTTGTCCCGATCACCGAAGGTGACATGGAGGCGGACCTGCCGCATCGGGAGTGTGGAACCATCTGTGACTCCATAGAATGGCTTGGTTGGGTGGAGCTGATCGTAGGGGGCCTGGAGCGTCTCGAAGGTCTGGACGGAGAAGACGTTGAGCCTTGCTCCACCGTCGATGAGGGTCTTGGTCACGAGGACGTTGCTGATGGTCGGAGTGCAGAGCATCGGGAGAGTGCCTGGGGCTGCGGTGCACTTGAGTTTGTCCTTGGGGTCGAAGGCGATGACCTGCTTGGTCCACCTGAGGTTGCGCGCGGTGTCGGGCCTGGGGAGCGCTGCATTCACCTCACAAGCGAACTGCTTGAAGATGCGGTGGGAAGCCGGTGCGTGGGCTCCTCCCAAAATGCATGCAACCGCGCGTGGCTCCTGAAAGCCCCCTGCTTCATCTCCTTGGCGGTCGTCGTCGTTCCTCCTTGGCGGTGGTGGCAGCGGAGGAAGGCCTGTGTTGCCCTGAGGGCGACCCTCACAAGGCTGGTCGCGCCAGGGGGCGTCATGAGGATGCTCCTGCCAGCGGTCTTCACGAGGTTGGTCACGCCATCCTTGGCACGAGTTCCTGCCATCCCAGCGTCCTCCACCACGGCCCCCTCTGCTGCCGTAGCCGCGGTTGTCGAGCTCAGGACGCTCCCCAACGCGCCCGCCGCGCGTCGCCCTGAGCTCTTGGCAGTCGTTGGTGTTGTGGTTGTGAAAATCGTGGAAGACGCAGTACGGACGGTTGTCTCTGGGGGGGGGGGTCATTGTAGCCGCAGCCACGCTTCACTTCTGGCTCCGCAGCCAGCACGGCGGGTCCCTTGCGCTTTGCTTCCTTGGCCTTAGCCTTCTTGTCATCAGCCTCCGCTTCAAGCAGCTCCAGAAGAAAAAGGCGGCCTTCCTCTTGTCGTCGGCCTCCGCTTCAGGCCGCCGGGGCTCGGTCGCGGGTACCTTGGAAGTTGGCGACGAAATGCTCATGAAGCTCTCCCCTGGAGGAGATGGATCCTATGGGGAAGGTTCAGGAGCCAGGAGCGAGCGCCGCCCTTGAGAGCCATGGGGAACCAATTTGCCATGACCTGCTCGGTGCCGTTGGACGCCTCGATGCTCAGCTCGTAAAGCTGAAGGAACTCTGCGGGGTCGTCGGTGCCATCATCGCGCGGAGGCAGATCCGGCTTGAACTTTCCGGGCCAGACGAGGCACCGCAGCTCTGGAGCTAGGGCGCGACATCCAGCCACGCTCATGATTGCAGGCGTCCCTGCGCCTGCGGTGCTGGTTCCTGGGGTACGGGCGCTACCACCTCCTGTGGTGTGCGGTTCTGGTGATGCGGGACGGCGAGCCCGCGAGCTTCTGCCTGGGGATGCGGGACCACCTGGCAGCTCTCCTCGTCATGCGTAGGGGCCTTGCGGGTCTGCTCGCGCCGTGGAGCCTCGCGTCTGAGCCCCTGGCCGGCGCCGTGCAGTGGAGGTGGAGCCGGGACGCTATAGTCCACGTTCCCCGCCAGGACCGACGGGGGATGGGAGGAGTGATTTGGTGCAGGTGCCTCCCTGACGGTGTTGATGAGCTCGGTGATGCGGTGGAGCCACTCGTCGTAGATGTCGTCTGCTGGACGGTAGCGTAGGAGCTCCCACGCCATCAGTAGCACATGCTGCTGGTAGACCGGCCCGCGGCGGATCAGCGAGGACGACGTCGCGGCCGGCGAGGGTGATGGTGTCGCCGTGCGGCCATCGCGCCGCACGGACAGTGACAGCGACGAGTCCTGCTGCTCGTGGACGGCCGGATCGGTGGCAGCGTTGGCGACCGACGAGTTGGGGCGGAGCGGTGCACTGTTGCCCCGCGGGCGCCGTCCGAGCGATGTTGGCGGCGCGGCGGGCGGCGCATGCTCGACATGTGTCCACCATGGCGGTGAAGCGAGGTCGACGAATAAGAGCGGGACGAGATCATCGGAGAGGTGAGATTTCGACACGCCCCCTACCTGGCGCGCCATATGTCGGATTACGGGCTCCGCAAACCCAAGAAGTTCGAACACAGGGGCGTGAACGAAGATCTCTCCCACTCACGTCTACCTAGCGCCTCACCCTCGCCCGGTGGTGAGATTCAAGCAAGCAACAAGTACACACACAAGTTTACCCAGGTTCAGGCCATCTTGCGGTGTAAAACCCTACGTCCTGCTTTCGTGGATTAGCCTTAGGAGGGCTTGAGTATGAACAGGTACAGTGGTTCCTGAGCTCAGGAGGGTCAGGAGGCAAGTGTTCTTGCTCCTTGGTGTGAAGGCGGGGTCGATCCAGATCCGATGAGAACGCCCCCTTGGTGGAGATCCTAGCTACTTATATAGGCGGCCAGGGTCCTCTTCCCCCGAAATGTTTAGGCGGGAAGGGATCCCACTACGGCCATTTTGAGCGGGAACACAAGGACGTTCCCATCCTGACAAAAGCGGTCTTCGCCTGCAAAGGTATCAGACGGTGACGCGGTGGTGGAATCGGTGGTGACATCCTCCCTGTCATCCTTGCGGTCTTCGGTCTTATTGCACCGAAGGGGAAACCTTTGTCTCGCCCTTCGGGAACCTGCATCTGTGCTGTCTCCTTTGCAGCAAAACAGCAACTGCGCAGCTGGCACGCGCTGGCACCCGCTGGCGTGGTGCCTCACTGCTTGCGTCACTGCCTCCTCCTGAGGTAGACTTGGCTTGGGTTCTCCGCCCCTCCAGAGCAGCCTAGCCGGGGCCGCTCCTGAGGGGGTCTTGGTGTCGTTCTCCTCGCGAGTCCTAGCCCCCTCGCGAGGGTCTTGAGCAGCTGGGCGATCAGCTGGGCCGTACCAGGCCGTAGTAGAAGCGCATCGCGGCCCACAGGCAGGCAAGTCTGGGTACCCTGGTTCCCAGGACGCTGACAGTTTCCTGAGATGCTTTCCGTGCCTGGAGAAGCTATATATCGAGGTGATGTTCCTTTCCTGTTAACTGTTAACCATAAGAGAGTTCAATTTGTGACACCTTTTTCCAAGTTTACGATGACAATGTACTATGATTTCTGAAGGATTCTTTTCGAGGATTTTAGTACATACATGTGCCACCCCCCCATATTGGTTGCTTGATCCATATGGTTACAATCAATAAGCATTTGTCCTTTGGATTAACCTGCCCATGTTAATCATGTGAGATCGAAGATGGCATGTTAGTGCATTTTAAAAATTCTGCAAACCAAATAGGCACTAACACGTTTTCTTCTTTTACAGATAAAATTACGCCCGGTGGTGGATAATGTGATAGAATATAACAATCACGTCGAATGCCTAGATCTGCATCTCCCAGAAATTACTTTGAACTCCTACCGAGGGACCTTACTGGAGATTATATTCGCTAGGTTCTTTGTTCTCAAATCAAGGGTGCTGAAGGAAATCAGGTTTGCCCTACATTTATTTCGCAAAAATGAATGGTTTGTTGATCAGCCCCGGCGCCTGCGGCGAAATGGAATAGGCTCCAAAAATGCTGAATTTCATTTTGGAACTTCGAATGACAGAGTAATCAGAAGTCATCATGTCAACCCCATACATGACTTCTCAGTGTCTAACCCCTTTGCAAAAATTGTGAGGTTTTGAAACCAGACTAAGAAGTGGTAATATTAGTTTGAACCTCTCTGATATCCTTGTTCAGCGGATCAGCGCAAGCATTTGCAACTGATGAGCTGAATTTCATTTCTAATATCAGTTTGAACAGTGCAATCTTCGAGTTTGAGCCATATAACTCTGGAATTTGAACCTTGTAATATTTCGAGCTTTTGTGGTACAATCGTTGAAATGGCATTGTATGAGACTCGTATATTGGTAGCACTATTTTGACCTTAATATGAAATGGCCTTAGATTTTATTAACCATTCTCGAATCTGTTTACCTTGTCGACCTCACATCACACGATCTGTATAGCTAACTCGACTGCGATCTTTGACATTATTGTACACAGTTGGTTTCTTCCACTTCTAACCGACGCGTGGCCAAACTAGCCGGGCTGGAACCTTGCGTGGTAAATTGCGCGGTAGCGCGAGAACAGGCTCACCGACCATACATTTGGCGCCACTTTCGAGCCCACGCGTGCAGTACGGTGTTTTCTAGCGTGCACTGGAATACTCCGCTATGAACGTCGTGACAAGACGTGACGATTACAGGCCGGCTGCCCCCATTTATTACAGCGGCCAACCTTTCGATCGCGCCCCACCATTGTAAGAAGCACACCCACCACGAGAAAATCTTAGAGGGTATCCTACGCAGCTCCAATGGCGCTCCGAGCCGCTGCTGACGACGAGCAGCAGTTCACCATGCGCGATGTGGTGGACACCCACATAAGGTTCACGGAACTCTTGGTGGTGTACACCAACGACCTGGTCTGGGTGGAGCACTCCATCCACATCATGGAGTTGTTGCTTGCCAAGGAGAAGTACAAGGTGGTCAGTTTCGACCTCGAATACACCCGCGCTCGTGCTGGGTCTCGTCCCAAGGTCGCCATCACCCAGATGTGCGTGCGCCACCACGTCCTCATCTACCACTACTGCCTGGCCACAAGGCCTTGCGAGCGTTTCGCCAGGTTTGTCTACACGCCCCACTTCCTGTTCGCTATAGTGGACATCACCAACGATGTAAAGGCACTTGAGAATTCGGGCATCGCCTACCAGAATCTTGTGGACATCCAGGGCCAATACAAGATCTGGGGCAGCAAGGAGCGTGAAAAGGACTCACTGGTTCACCTTGTTGAGGCCATCATCAACCCCTACTATAGAGACATGAAGGATTCGTGCAACAAGGACAAGCGTACCTGGCACTCGGCCTGGATGGATAAACTCGACGAAGCTCACATTGTGTACGCGGCCAAGGAGGCATACACGAGCTATGACATGTACAAGCGGATCGTTGATATGAGGAAGTGCCTCATTCCCCAAAACGGCCAGGGATCCAGCCGGGAGCAGATCAATGGCAAGTGTCATCGCAACAATAAGTAGATGATTAGATCCTCGTTTCTCCTACTTTAGTATGCATGTAATTTCTTACTTTGGTGTGTGGAAATGTTATGCGTGTAGTCACTTGTGTAATTGTATGCTTAATTTGGTTATGCAATGCTGTCTTTTTAAGTATATATGTTGATGCTCTGTAGACAGAGCATAGATGTTGTGCGGACAAAGAAAATCACATCGCACACAGACGAAACAATGGAACCCGTCGGTGATGTTTTCATCAATCACTCACAAGTGTATACCAGCAATCGTTTGCTCGCAACACACACGCCTTGTTAACAGTGATCGTCTGTGTTGTTATAGGTATTCGCACACATTTCTGACTTCATACCTGTTTGCCGCGTATCACACACATCTTGTTAAGTTGAACCGTTTATGTTCTCATCTCTCAACGCAAACAGTTCATCCAAGTGAACCGCATGCCGTATATCGCACACACCTTGATATGGCTAACCATTTATTTTGTGTTGCTTAATCAAAAACAGTTCATCCGATTGAACCGTATGATGTACATCGCAGACGCCTTCATCTGCCAGCCTATTTCTTTTGTTCCTCCTCATCGCAAACAGTCAATTGAACAGAACCGTATGCCCATCATCGCACACGCAACCAAAATCTGAACCGTGTTTGATGCATCCTCCATTGCAAACGTTTTGTACCTTTTTTGACGGGTTTTTACATCCCCGTTTGCGATTATGGCATAGCACACAGTTTCGTCGAAGGGTCTCTGATCGTAGTGTCGCGTTAGCAACATCCTGCACTAGTGGTTGGAGACGTATCACTTGTCTTTCTCCATATTTGATTTCTATAGCACCAAATTTTCTTCAACTAGCTTGTGATTAAGTCCTCGCTCTCCCCTTCCATTCTTCGTCCATCCACTTCGCATATCCACACGTGTCATATCGCTATAGTATAGGAAAAAGTGGAGTTAAATTGTGGATGTAACTAATGAATGCATAACATAGAAAACAATTTATTTTATTTTAAACCTGTTTGTGCAGAGCAGAAATCTATGTCCAAAATCAAATCCGTCCATGCACACTCTACGGATTGGGGTACATAGGTGCCCACATGTCTCTGCCTTATGTATTCCGCAGAACTGAGGACTTTTCTCGGACATTAGAATACTATGGTTTACCATAGGAAGGATTTCACCATCCTAATGAAAGATACTAGATCGTTCGGTGAACGAATAATGCACCGCATTTCATGAGGGACATGGGTGCCGGGTTGAGTTACCTGTGTTACCTTTTTCCTTCTAAACAACAACTCTGATGTGATCGTCCATTTGCCAGGAAAGTCGCCGCCTCCGCCCGTGATGCTTTCGCCGCCGACGACGCATGTGATGTTGTCGCCGCTACTAGTGGCGAGACAAGGATTGCTTGTCCCCCATCGATCCTGCAACCTGTCGACCCTCCTTCTTTCCTTCGTGCATGGACATCTTTTACCCCTAGGAGGCTAGGATTTTCACTCGGGGCATGATGATGAACAGGACATATAAATATTTGACAAGGTAGTATAGGTACATTAATTGGCATAATAGTACGATACCACAAATGTTCATAACATTGGAACACACAACTTGAGCATAAATCGACCAAGTTCAGTAGAATTTAAATTGCATAAATTATAATAAAACTAATCTATTCAAAACTAATATGTCCCATGTCATGCCTTCTTCATTGTGCATTGCATCCTCTCCGTCTTCTTGATGTTTTCTTGGATGGCCGGCATCACTTGCCTTTCTTTTGCTTCTAGCCGACCCTACTCGATGTGGTAGATCCATCCCCATACGGCTAAGCATGAGTACACATCCATGCACGCATACGTGATTTGTGCATCACAAAGCTCCATAGCCAGCGTTGGCTTACCGAACAAATTATTCATCTCATTTGTAGAATTCATGATGATCAATCCGGCTACTTCCTCGAGCGAATTCAAAGGCTTGTTTATGTCATCTAGAATATCCCATTCGGCCTGGATGTCCTTGTAGTTTGTGACCCTTAAGCCCAAGAGCTCCAACAGTTCTTTGTCATGCTGGATAGAAAAACATATGAATGTATATTGTTCCTTAAGGAGGAAGTTCCGCAGGGATGTGCTAACCCTTGGCGACTGGCATACCTGGTAAACAAGACAACTAGAGCTCCTGCAAAGCTGGATGACTATTGCCTTGTCCTGTGAGGGAGTGTACTCGTGGTCTATGCCTACGAAGACCAGTTCATATGCTCGCATGCATGCATGCCTCGCTCTCTTGTATCCACATGTCGACGGCGCTGATCTCGTTGGTGTAGACGATGCGGATGGTGTGGTTTTCGTGGAGGTCAACACGATGTTCCCGAGTGAATGGGGCTAGTAGGACCGGAATCACCGTCATGTCGCAGCCGAGGGCGTCGAAAGATCCAGCGCGAGACATGGTGCGAGTGATAGAAAGATGCAGTGAGAGATTGAGAGTGGAATGGGGAAGGCGATGGAGAGGGGAGTTCGCAAATGCTTAAATTGTGGTGGGAGACCAGGAGGCCACCGAAGCAGTTTGAATGATGGCCATACCAGGCGTGCATCATGTAGCCACGATCTAATGGCGCCCTATTCATACAAGGTAGATGAGGAGGCACATGAGGACTTGACCGTCCGTTGCTTTTTTCTTTCTACACACGAAGACGTGATAGTGCATTTCTTTTTTCAACGCAAAGACTATGAAAGTGCTCTGGGTGTATTGTGGAAGCTCCCATATTGTTTTTGAAAGTTGGTCATGCATTTTGAAAGCCCTTGCTAGTATTTCTGTAAATGCTCACACTATTCATGAAAAAACATTTGCAGAAAGTTGACAAAGATACAATCACATATTTTTTACATAAGCACCATGAATTTGTACATCATAACACCACTTATTCTACATAAATAAGTATAATAAAATAGCACACGACATCTTTGACCTAGTATAATCATAGTTAGACCATATGACCGCTCAATCTAAATGAACATACTACTAGTTGAATGTATACACCCTAGTTGTTGCAATAACACACGACATCTTTGACCTAGTACAATCATAGTTAGAACATATGATCGCTCAATCTAAATGAACATACTACTAGTTTAATGTATATACCCTAGTTGTTGCAATAACATATGTTCACTCAATCTAAATGGACACACTACTAGTTGAATGTACACACCCAAGTTCTTGCAATTCACCACCCGTTGTTTCTCTTCTGACACTTCCAGCCGCTTGAAGATCCCTCGTCTCTGTTCTTATGGGGACGAAGTCATTCCCTAAATGGTGGTTGGAGAAGGTGAACTAGCCCATCCTTAATGATTAGGATCCTAGGGTACAACTCATAGCTCACGTACCCGTCTAATGCTGTGTAATCGAGGTGAGTGGAAAAAAGAAGCTTCTACTCCCAGTAATGGTTCTTGTCCCATGGGAATGATTTCTTCATGTTCTTGTATGACATGTTGATTATGGCCACTGCAAGGTCAACCATGGAGTGCCTTTCTCGACCACCTTCTATGCGGAACTGCTCTTGGATGTCAACATGGTGTTTGTCTGGAATCGTTATCCATGCACGGGGAAGCATGATCTTGTCACCCCTCATGTCCACACTTGCGAAAGTTACCGATTTGCATTGCATGAATTGATCCAACGCACGGAACCACTCGAGACTCTATTAGTGGTACACTAGGACATGCTTGCACATTGTGAGTTGCACGATGGTGACCCCTAGCCATTTGTAACAGCTCGAACGGGTGTACTCGAGGTCGAGTCCAACGAACTTATTCTCCTCCTAGAGCCATTGCTCGTACATGGCAATGACTTGCTCCAAGATCCTAGGCTCGTTGGTGTAAACCACTTCTAGCACGGTTGTGTCATTGGTAGTGATATGGCGGGTCTCCGTTGTTAGTTTCTTGTCGTCCATGGTTGTAGGGAAGTGGTGGACAGTTTTGGAGGACAAGGAACGACATAAGAAGAAGATGCAAATGGATGCAGTAGAAGGAATGCGATTGTTAATTTCTCGTGCAAAGAAGGTAACCAACCAGAGCAATTACGATGTTGGTCGACGATTCCAGGACGCACGGGAATCATGCGTTTGTTCCAGCATTTTTTATGTTTTTTTAGTTGAAGCAATTTTTTGGTGGGTTCAAGCAATATATTTCGCGCTGCATCGACATTGCATGCTTGATATGCCTGAGTTGTGTGTGGTAATCGTATGGCATGCTCCACTTGTTTTTTTAATGATATATCAAATTATGATGTGACAACTGGCACTCCGGACTTTAATTTCTAACCTAGCCTGACACTTTGGACGATGAACTTGCTTTATTCAAGATACCCACACAAACAAAACATATGTGCATTGCGAACTAATTGGGCTCACCTTACATATGCAATGACCATACCAACACATGAACATTTACCCATCAATAGTACATAACCAAAAATAAAATGTCAAATGCACATACTTTTGTGTGCGTTCACCTATGGAACCACCATTCCGCCTGCTCGTGGTAGAAGCTTAGAGTATGACGTGACAACCAGCCATACGCACTACAATGTGTAAACTGTACACTTCACATGATAAACAAACAAAATGATTATGCCTTTCAAATCTCTCGGGTTCACCTTGAATGGGTGAGGAACATGGTACCACATGAACACATATTGCCATGATCAAAATTATAGAAGCAAACAAAATGTCAAATACATATATTTTTATCGCCAATCAACTTTGGCATAACCTAGGCTTGTCTACATGCCAAAAGTCCATAATGTGAAGTAAACAATCAATAGTACTTTTAAAAATAATCACATCACTAAGTGGTTTGGATCACGATTGCAAAGTATGTATCGTGTTCGATTCATGCTCTCTGAAATCCTTCAGACAGTGGAACCTTGCCATGTGCAAAGTATAATATGAAATTGTGACGTGACAACCGGCACCGTGAGCTTGAATTTGTAAATAGTCATGACACACTCACATGAGGAATGTGCTTTCTTCAAGTGACATGCATGAACAAAATGCATATGTGTTGCAAACCTAAATAAATTAGCGATGAACACGATACTACATGGCCACATTACCAAGAAAAGTAGAACCAACATTTATGCGAGGAAGATGGTGTCACATTAAATGTGGTTTAATTTTTTTTATGAAAGTGGTCATGACTATTTGTGAAGGTGTTGCAAGTTTACAGAAAGTTGTTCTGACATAATATGAAAGAAAACAATAATCTGAAACTGAAGAAAGCTTAGTTTTTATCCTTGCATCCCATACTGAACATTCCCTCAAAATAAAACTAGAAAATGTTCCTTCAAATTTTCCGTTCCCTCCACTCGTTTTTGAACTACCTGCGCACCCACCTAATCCAAACCCTCCCCAAATACCGCCTCTTTTTTCCACACCATTCCCACCCCTTACCATAAAACGAGTTGTCTATTCTAATTAAGTTGTATGTTGATTAGCAAATCATTGATGTAATTACTGATTAAGTCTTATTGCACACTAGGTAAACACTACATTCCACTCTATCTACGGTTCATTGATTAGAAAATCATTGATGTAATCTTTGAGTATATCTTATTCTGATTAAGTCGTATGTTTTATTAAGATGCTTTTGGTGTCAACTAATTCATGTTGACAATATGTCCATTGCTAGTTCATTTCCTGGATTGTAGAACTTGTACATGTTGAAACTCACCAAATACCACCACTTATTTATTCAACAATCACGTCCCCTTCAAGAAACAAGAAATCCTTTCGTATCTCTCAATTATTCCCCTGGTAACCCACAAGATTTCCATGTATGTTCACATTACCAAATCTAGTTAGTTTCCCATATGAATGTTGTTGTTATGTTTACAAGATATGAAACTAAGGGTTCTTATTCAGGTTAAGACCGCCGTTGAATCCAGCTAGGGTTCTTATTGCTACTTCATTACCTTGATGTAAGAGTAATTAAGCACATGTTAACTCATTTCAGCACCAATATTTGAAATTATCGGCGCCTCATTTTGCTCCTACTGAATATCATTACGCAGCAGATGTTGTCACGTCAACAACAGAGTGGGTCAAGCATACAGACTGGATGAAGACGAACCAGTATTGATATGAGAAGCCTCTTGAGTTACTAGCTTCGTATTACCGTCATATGATAGATTACCCATCTTTATCAGATCTACGAGCACGTGATCCTTCACTTAAATGTACACACCATAAAGAACTTAATGAATGTGGTAGTGATAGTGAACAAAAAGATGCACATACGGTCAGTAGTAAAGATGTACAGGTCAGTGCTATAGGAAATTCTTCATCCATGGTTATAATATGTCTACTTTCTATGTCACGTGTCAGTGGATGTAAATTATGCACTACAATATAATGTATTTATGTACATCATAGCAGGTATATTATCGTCATCAACTGGACTTGGTGACTAAGGGTCTATATGTGCTGCTTCAAGAGTTCAAAAAGCTCATGTATCTGAATGCATATGTATTACCAAGCTCAAGAAAATCAAAGAGAAAGTGGGTTCACCTGGTGAGTGGGCCAACTCTTTTGTGTAAACACTTCCTTACTTTTCACCTTTGTTCACCCATGTAACTGTATATTGCGGCAGATGCATTGTAGCTTCTGAAGTTCTCCCATATTGTGTAACATGCATGTATTTTTCTGTTGGGAAAGTTAGGGCGCTCAAATGATGGCCTTACTACAAGTCGTTTACCTGTGAAACAATAGTATGAACCAGTCATCAGTCCACTGGTAGTGTAGTAGGAAGAACCAGTAGCATTCCAGCATGGCGTGAGAAACCAGCTTGACGAACAAGATGCTATGAAGAAGGCTATGGCATGGCAGCAGATTGAACTTCAAGTTGTCAAGAAGGACCTGGCAGAGCAGCAACAAGAATGTGATGCTATGAAGCGTCTCCTGCCAGATGCGCCACGTCAACTTGAATCTGGCAACAATACCATTCTAGAGCAGCAAAAAGTACTTAAAATGTCAAGAATGCCCTGCCAGAGAAATAATATGACATTGAGGACCTGGAATTGGGGGTGTTTGACCAGTACAACCATATTCAATGTATCAACAATGGCCTCCAATACCAGCAGGAAAAACTTGCAATCATCAAGAATGCGCATGAAGAGAAAACTATGGCTATCAAAAATAGACTTGATGAACTTGATGCCCTGGTTAGGTACATTGCCAGGGTTGTGGTGCCAAGATGTCGTGAAACTGAGTCATGTGTCTAATTTATACTGCGGTTTTTAACATGGCTGGTTATTCTAATGTGTGAGAGAGCTTGTTTGACAATTGTCAAGTCTGCATTATAATAAAAGTAGCGACATCTCAATTTGCATTCAAATTCAAAATTTGCATAAATTCATATCAAAATTGTCAAATATTCCCACCAATTTTTGCAATATAAAACGAATTGATCGTGCGTAAAAACTGTGACGGTTATTGTCGTCGTTTTTTCACGGCTGATGTCCTCATGAAAGGACTAAGTCTGAAGGCCATCACAACTAGGTGGTTGCTTGAACGGGGTTAATTGGGAATGAAGGACGTGAGTTTACCCAGGTACGCCCCCTCACGGTGGAGGTAAAGTCCTACTTCCTGCTGGATTGATATTGCTAGAGATCTCGATTACATGGGTGCAGATTCGCTAACCTAGCTCTCAAGAGATTATAGCTTAGTCTTTTCATCCTAGGAACTCCCCTTTATATAATAGGCTGAGTCCCTATGTTTAAATGAGGTCTGGGGTCGTACTACAAACCTGAATCCTAGTCTAACTCTACACTCATCTTTCTTCCCAAGTTAGGGAATCTTCTATCAGAATTTTCTTGATAGGCCAGCCCACTAGGTATCTCCATGAGCCGGCCTCTTTGTGAATACCTCGTCAGGTGCCAGGCTTTCTTTGCTTCCTTCATTACCCGAAAAAGTCTCTGACACATGGAGCTTCCTGGCTCTTTGTTGGCTGGGTCAAGATATTTTGCTGGGTCTCAGTGTCGGGGAACATCCCCAACACTAGCCCCCAGTTTAACTTGGATTTATTCATGTTAAACTTCATCCTGAAAATAAGACAAGGAAAACGAAAAGTGTGAAGAGTTATGTTCCGGATCTGTTTTCCCGAGCTGACTTCTTCCTATCTCTTCAATCTTTATCATTTTGGTCTGGGGCAATTGATTTGCCGGGTCTCATAACTTACTTCACACTTAGTATTTCGATGCTATCTCATATAATGGCATCATCCCACTGGTTTTCCAGAATTCATGCGTGACATCACCAAAAATCTTTGAGTGGATATGACTTGTCTTATCAGACGTGAAAATTGAGGAGCCTTTTTACCCAAAATTTACGGCACAACCTAAAGTATCACGCCTGCCCTTTTGAATTCCCCCCCCCCTTATAAAATAACACCACGGACCCCAAGACTCTTTAACTTCCTCTATTCTTTGCCCTTCTTCTTCCTCTCGCATCCGACATACTGTGCCATCCAGAGCTCGCCGCTCCATCAAGTTAGGGACCCTACTGGCGAGGGTGCCGTCACTGGAGCTCATTGGAGAAACCTGAAGGTGCAACTAATCCCCGAGTGGTTTTGGTAATTCGTAACAACATATAACTCGTTGAACTAATATCCATTCAAGATAAATATTTCAGGATGTTCAATTATTGGCATGGCATGGATTAGAGATGTGAAACCCTCAAAATGCTAAGGATAAAGATTGGAAAAAGCTCAAGACTCTTCATCTTTATTTTAGTGATCCAGATCACATTGAGTTAATAGGAAAGCCAATCCTATAAAAAGGGGATGAGGTGTTGGTCAATGATCTGGTTGCTAAAGTGCTCAGTGTTATTGCTCCCAAACCCTGAGCCACTTTCTCCATCGGAATATGTCTAAACCCAATTTCCAAACTTGGCCCCACCGAATTTTTCAATCCGGAGCCACGGAGTTCATTTGACATAGCCATTGCCAGAAACCCTAACAAGTCGGTCTGACTAATATGGATCTCGCTCTGACCGAGATGGCCTTGCCAAAGCGTTGTGATAGGTTGCATTAAATTTGGTCTCACCAAGTTTATGCAATTGGTATAATCGAGTTTGCTTTACAAATTCTCTGTTGCTTATTGCTTCACTTCAGTCTCTCCGACTTGATGCATTCGAGGCCACCGAGTTTCATTATTTGAACTGATTGGTCCCACCGAGATTGGTCAAATGTGTATAACGGCTGGATTTTGTGTGGAGGCTATATATACCCCTCCGCCCCTTCTGAGACAGAGAGAGAGAGAGCTATCAGAATGTGCCTACACTTCCACCATTCATTTTCTGAGAGAGAACCACCTACTCATGTGTTGAGATCAAGGTATTCCAATCATAGCACTAGAATATTGATTTCTAGCCTTCCCCAAGTTGCTTTCCACTCCAATTATTCTTCCACCATATCTAAATATGTGAGAAAGAGTTGAGTGTTGGGAAGACTATCATTTGAAGCACAAGAGCAAGGAGTTCGTCGTCAACACACCATCTATTACCTTTTGGAGAGTGGTACCTCCTAGATTGGTTAGGTGTCGCTTGGGAGCCTCCGACATATTGTGGAGTTGAACCAAGAAGTTTGTAAGGGCAAGGAGATTGCCCACTTTGTGAAGATCTACCTGAGTGAGGCAAGTCCTTCGTGGACGATAGCCATGGTGGTATAGACAAGGTTGCTTCTTCGTGGACCTTCCGTGGGTGGATCCATCCATGGACTCGCACAGACGTTACCCTTCATGGGTTGAAGTCCCCATCAACGTGGACGTACGATAACATCACCTATCGGAACCACGCCAAAAACTCCGTGTCTCCAATGTGTTTGCTTTCTCCAAACCCTTCCCTTTACCTACATATGAATATTTTAATTTCTACTGCTACACTCTTAGAAATGCATGTGTTGGTAGATTTCTTGACTTGTACAACTTGCTAAAAAACTGCCCACAACTAAAATTGGGGAAAGGATAGACTTTTATTTGTTCAAGTAGTCTAATCACCCCCTCTAGACATACTTTCGATCCTACATGTGGTATCAGAGATTTGTTCTCAGTTAGCCTTGATTTCCATAGTTTTGGTGATCATAGACTTGGTTTCACAACCTAGGAGAGTATGGCGTCTAGTGAGGGTAACTATCACCATAGAGGTCCTTACTTTGATGGTACAAATTTTGCTAGTTGGGAGCATCAGATGAAAATGCATATTCTTGGTCATAACCCCACCAATTGGGTTGTTGTTCGTATTGGCTTGCATGGTGAATTCTTTGAGGATGGCAAAGAACTGGATCATGAAGCGTCCGCGGAAGAAATGAAGATGTTGCAATACAGTGCTCAAGCTTGCCATATTCTCTCCAATGGATTGTGTCCCGAAGAATTTAGCAAAATCAACCGTCTTGAGAATGCGAAGGAAATTTGGGATACTTTGGTTGATACGCACGAAGGCACCGAGTCCATCAAGGAATCCAAGTTGGATGTTCTTCAAAGTCAACTTGACAAGTTCAAGACGAAAAATGGTGGAGTCGCCGAAATGTACTCTAGGCTTGCTCTCATTACAAATGAGATTGCCAACTTAGGAAGTGAAGAGATGACCCATGGATTCATCATAAAAAATATTCTTAGAGACTTGGATGGAAAATATGATACCATGTGCACACTGATCCAAATGATGCCCAATTACAAATACCTCAAGCCTAAGGAAGTCATTAGTAGAATTGTTGCTCATGAGATGTCGCTCAAGGATAAGGAAGAACTTCACAACAAGTCTAGTGGTGCATGCAAAGCTTCATGTGATGCTCCCACAACATCAAGTGAGAAACATGTCTTCAATGAAGAATTGAGCTTAATGGTGAAGAACTTCAAAAAATTCTACAAGAATTGAAGCAAATATAAAAGCTCCAAGTCAAGATCCTACAATGACAAAAGATCTTCTAATTGTGATCGCAATTGCTACCATCGTGGAAGACCCGGACACTATTCCAATGAGTGTACGACTCATTACAAGAAAAGAGAAGATTCACCCAAAAGGAGAAGTAAAAGAGACAAATCACCTCATAGAGAGAGAAGGAGCAGAGATGATCTCTATGAATGAAGATCCTCTCGAAAAAGCAAAGATTCAGAGAGGAAAGTCAAGTCATCAAAGAGATACACAAGATGAAGACATCAGGCTCACATTGGTGAATGGATTTCCTATTCCCATTCCGACACTCACTCCGAGAGAAGTTACCACTCCGACTCCAACTATAGTCAAGATGAAGGTTTGCCGGAAATTTCGCTAGTACTATCAAACTCCTATGCCATATTCGATTCACCAAATGAAGGAATTGGAAGATGCTTCATGGCTAAAGTCCCCAAGGTATCACACCCCGAGTATCCTGATTTCAATAGTGATGAAGATGATTTCCTAGGTGATGATGAGTTACTTGCTGACAAAACTATGATGAACATGCTAGTAATCATGATAGCCAAGATGAAACTAATGACAATGATAAGAAGGAGATTGAGCATCTAACTAAATAACTAAACACTCTTAAGTTAGCTCATGAAACAACTCTAGAGGATCGTAGAGAGCTCCTAAAACTCATGAGAAGCTAGGCTTTGAGAAGCTAAATTCAGAGCAAGGGCATGGGTTTGTAAAAGCTATTAATGATTATCTTTGAAAGAAGAGTTCTTCTTACATTGCCAAGCATCTCCTCTTGTCTACTTATATGCCACAAGTAAAATCTAGCAACAAGAGCAAGAAATATTCTTATTTTAGTAGTGACAATAACCATGCTAAATCCAATATTGTTGCTTCTAGTAATTCTCTTGATTCCACTAACAATTCTCTTAGACAAGTTACACTTGAGCAAGAAAATATCTTATTGAAGGGAATTATAGAGAATGGTGTTTACAAGAGCCTTGCCGGGACTAAGCAATTTGAGGAAATTGTATGCAAGCAAGGAATGCACCGGAAGAATCAAGGTGCTGGTTTTGAATGAAAGTTCAATGCCAATGGATTTGAATGGTAAGAATATCAATACCCCAAGACAAAGTTTTTTCCCCAACAAGAGAAGTATGACCCCACTTATTTTGAGAGAACACAAGACCAAGACAATCTTCCTCCACAAGAACACAAGCTAAAAGGCAAGGACAAGCTTCAAGAAGAGATTGAATCATTTCAAGAAGCTCCTAAGGCCATGGTCAAGTGGGTTCCCGAGACTACGTCAAGCTCTACTTCATCAAGTTTGACTATGATTCCAAGGATTCCCATCAAGTTGATGTGGATCCCAAATAAGAACTAGAGAGTTCTTAAGGGTGACTCCACCAATATACTTCACTCATATTCATATTGTCAAGGACTTGTGCAATCAACTTTCATATCTTGCATCAAGGTCATGGAGTCACAAACCCTCTTGTTGGTAAGACAAGGGACAAGGTAACCTAATTCTTTCATGGACATCATCATATGTGCAATTCAATCTATGTCTATGGATATCCTTGTGTGTTCCTTGTGGGAATAAGCCATGTAGGTATTAAAAGTGCAACACTCCAAGGGATTGCTCCAAATGATCTACATCAACATTGAGCATCCACATCTTCACTATCAACATGAAGTCATCATTGACAAAACCCAAGGTTAGTTCTTCCCTCTAAGGGGGGATATCACATATAGGGGGAGCCTTTCTCTAAAAATTGAGCTAAAGCAACTCTAATGGTGTGAACACATTAATGATTTATGTAAAAGTGGAAACCCCACTTGTGCTTAAACGATGAGTATGACCTATGATCAAATGTTCTCATTTGACTGCTGAGTCAATGTACTAATATATATATGACCTAGTCATCACCAATTTCTTGATAGATGCTAGAATTGTTTGTGCATGCTTTGACACATATTTCATTTGCTATCTTATTGTGTGAGCATGTTGGTTGCATATTTTCTTCATTCGAGGATATCCATTTGTTGTTTTGATTGTTTGGTTTTGATTGACCAAATGGATGTACAGGAATGCCTAAGAACTTTCTCTAGCTATCTATGATCTTCTTGTCTCAAACTCTATTCATGTTACATCACAAAATCCGAACAAGTCTTGTTGGACCAGGACCCTCCGGGTGAGGAGCACTCGGAGCCACCGCTCCGACAAGGGCTGCCTACCAAAACCTTCTAGTGCATTTCGGTCAGACCAACAATTTCAACTCGGTCGCACCGAAAGCAATAGACTAATCTAGGTTTTCCATCTTGGTGCTACCGATTATACCTACTCGGTCTCACCGAGTTGCTGTAGCTGATTGCAGTTTTGCATCTCAGTGCCACTGATTAGTTCCACTCGGTGCCACCGGCAACATATGGATATATAATCAAGTGACCCGTACGGTCGAAAAACTTCTTCAAACGTCACATGTCGCACCCCATTGCTGCCGCCCCCTTGGTCTCCGGATCGTCGCCGTCATCTCCTATGCGTCTCCACCACTGGAATCCGCCAGTGTCAACGGGAATCTCCACCGCCGTTGTCGCCGTGGATGATCGTCACCAAGTTAGGTACGATTCGACCTCCTCATGCTACCCCCTTTCCGATTCAATGCACAAGGCTTCATCCTAGTTTCTCGCCACATTTGAGATTCATCTATCCACCAGAGAAATCCGTTAGAATAGATTTGACGAAAAAAAAATAGGTTTAGGTTTCCGCTGAAATCATCGCGGACTGACAGAAATGAAATTTTTGGTCCTACCGATTGGCTTTGGCCATTGCACTAGTACAACTCGGTTCTAGCAAAACATACTAATCGGTGAGATCAAAAGTAAAGTCTCAGTGAAATCCTAGCATCTTTGAGCCACCGAACCACAACTCGGTCACACCAAAATTGTGTGTTTAGGTTCTATGTATGCTTTGGTGTAACCGAGATGATCAACTCGGTAGCTCCGAAATGAATTTTGTGAAAAGCTAAAACTAAAGTTTGGACTCAAAACTATTGAAAAATGTCTGCATTTTGTGATGATCATCTACTCTATCCATATCCATCTATTCACAAGGTCTGTATTTGCAAGATGTCAAGTGCCAGTGACAGCCAAAACAAGTCTGAACATGATGTTAATCTAAGTAAGGGCTCAAGCCCTAGTGAGAGTTATGATGAGGGCAGCATAAGTACTCCAAGCAATTTGCCAAAGGCTACCAGCAAGACAAAGAAAAAGAGAACCTCAGATAGTGAGGATGGGGATTTTATTGCAGATGAGTCCACCTCTAAGAAGAAGTCTATGGTCAGAAAGCAATATGCCTCTATAGACACTTCCAAGCCAAAGAAGAAGGCTGCTAACAAGAGAGTTCCCACATCAAAACCTCGGAAATCTTCAGTTGTACAAGAGACAATGGAATTAACACTTGAGGATCCAAGTGATGGAGAAACTCCTGGAAAGAGGACGAAGAAGAGGGCCAGGAAAACTACAGCCATAGTTCTTGGGAAGCCTTCCATGAGGGATGATGCAGAAGAAGAAGAGGAGGAGGAAGAACAAGCTACAACACCTCCAGCCGAGGCACATAAACTCATGGGAGATGCCATGAAGTCAGTTGGTTCTCCCTCGAAGGCTAAGTCCATGCCTAAGACTTCTGCACCCAAAATGTCAACTAGGAACATACCAGGTTCTGAGAAGAACAAGGTCCCAGTGCGTGAAGTTCAGATTGATGAGGAGCCACTAGTTCTCAGGAAGCTGAAGCCAAAGATTCCAGATCATAATGATGCTCATCCTGTTGTTGGGAACATGAAAGTCAGGAAGGAAAATGGTTTGAGAGAATGGAGGAAAGTTGATCCATATTCTGCAAGGAGAAGAACAACTTGTGATTACCGTTTCCACACTCGTGAACAACAAGATTTCTATGAGACAGTGTTGCTTGACAAGAAGCCCATCGTCAGTGACATGAAATGGATGGACTGGAAGTATCTTGGTGCTAATGAAGATTACTTCCCCCATGTTCATGAGAGTTTTAAGATTACAGGAGTTAACAAGTTTGTTGTACAGGAGTTAACCAAATGGAATGATGAGATGATCATGCAATTCTATTCCACAACACACTTTTACCCGGATGGGAGGATTGTATGGATGACTGAGGGCACCAGATACCAGTCTTCTTTCTTTGAGTGGGTTGCACTCATTAATGCCCATGAGGAAGCATAAGGAGATGTTGATGTGTATGGCAAGTCCAGGATGGATCACAACTCTATGGCCCACATGTACAAGCCCATTCCTGACAAGGATTTGGAAACACATAAGATTGGATCTATCTATCACTTGCGTCCTGGCTTGGACACCACAAACTATATCTTGAGGCACACCCTATTGCCCAAATCTGGAGATGAGAGAATGATCCATGGCCATTCCATCAACTTACTTCACATGTTTAATATCCTGCAGAAGTTCAAGGTCATCAGTTTGATTGTAGAGACGATCAAGAGGACAATTGCTAACCAGAAGACGTCATGTGGATATGCCCCACACATTCAGATGGTTATCAACTCCAAGGTTGGTACAGGCACATATCTACTAGACCATGAGCACCTCCCTCTTCAGCCAGAGTTCGAGGACAATGTAGTGGTGATGGATCCTTCACACCCTACATCAGTTGAGGACCAAGAGAAGGCTCAGGCAGCAGCAGCAATAGAAGCAAAGGAAGCCACTGCACCAAATGCCCCAGTAGCAAATCTCAAATCTAAGCAAGACCAAATGATATATCTGCTGAAAGCAACACTGAGAATTGAGCAACGTCTGGCCAATTTAGCCAAGAATCAGCAGATCCTATAGCAGATAGTGGAAGACATGATCTATAATCTTGATGTCAAGGTCACAGAGACTCGGTTTTTTGTGGAGAATCTTCGAGATGATGCTGAGGATGGAGCTGAGCACACCACTACCAACAGGTTTCAGAATGTGCCAAGGGCAGCTAGATCTTCAGCCGTGCTAGTTGCAGACACGAGTACCACTCATTCTGCACCTTCCACTACTACACCAGTGCCACCTCAAGTGTCTACAACACTTGTGTAGCAGACGCCATCAGAAGCATTTGCAGATGCAGTTATCTCCACGCCATCTATGCACACCAAAGCCACAAGCCAGAATACCCCTTTTGGAGCTCTAGAGGATCGTTCCTAGAGGGATGTATAGCTCTATATGTTTTCATGCGTTTTGGTAACTTGTTGCCAAAGGGGGAGAAAATGTATAGATCATAGGCTGAGAGAGAGAGAGAGGGAGAGAGATTCTTATGCCTCTTTGGTTTTGTTGCCTCGCTACTTCGGTCATTTGATTCGTCCTACTTATTTGCTTGATGCTCATGAGATACTACGTTTGGTCTTGTGATTGATCACTGAAAGTGCAGTATATCGACTAGAGGGGGGTGAATAGGCGATTTTCATGAAATGCTTCAAAACATGGTAGTTTCGAAGACAAATGATAAATCCAATCCTATTTGTATGCAGCGGAAAGTAGACTACACTAGACAAGCCATAGTCAGGTATTCAATGAAGTGAAAGCACGAAGACTAATAGCAGCTAGGCAGTAGGGATCAAGATGGAAGAAGGAATGAAGCCAATCAGAACAAGTAGTCACTCAGTGAAGTCAATCAGATAAGGCAAGCATGCAATGACTTCACAACATAAGACAGTAAGTAAAGGGAAGAAAAGGATAGAACTAGTAGCTCGGGGAAGACAGTGATTTGTTAGACCAGTTCCAGTTGCTGTGACAACTGTACGTTTGGTTAGGGAGGCTGAGATTTAACTCAAAATACCGCGTCTTCACCTTATTCCCATTGAGCTAAGGACACCTAGTCCTCGCCCAATCACTCTGGTAAGTCTTCAAGGTAGACTTCCAAATCTTCACAGACTTCGTTCACCGGCAATCCACAATGACTCTTGGATGCTCAGAACGCGATGCCTAACCGGCTGGAGGAAACACAGTCCTCATGTGTAATAAGTCTTCAGGTCACATAGACAGAAAGACTTCAGTGATGCCTAACACTCTTTGGCTCTGGGTGGTTTGTCTTTGTCCTCGCAAGGATCTCTCTCTCAAATGCTTCGGAGGTCGGTTGCTCTCAAACGACAAAAGCCGTGTAATAACTCTGAGCAGCCACCAATTTATGGTGTAGGGGGTGGGCTATTTATAGCCACTGGGCAACCCGACCTGATTTGTCCGAAGTGACCCTGGGTCACTAAGGAACTGACACGTGTTCCAACGGTCAGATTTCAAGCACTCACATGGCAACTTTACTTGGGATACAAGTAAAGCTGACTCATCCAGCTCTGGATAAGATTTGCTCTCATCGTCTTCGCTCGAAGACATAGGATCTGGTTGAGCATCACTTCAGTCACTCTGACTTAGTTGACTTGGACCCCACTTAATAGTACGGTGGTTCCTATGACTCAACAAAGAAGAAAAGGAAACAATGAAACATCTAAGTCTTCTCGCTCCATAGTCTTCACACAATGTCTTCTCTTGTCATAGTCTTTAATAAGGTTATCTTCATGTACCACCACTGTTGTCAATGTCTTCATACATTTTTTAGGGGTCATCTCCAGTAGGTAAACCGAATCAATGAGGGACTACTACATGTGTTATCCTGCAATTCTCACAAACACATTAGTCCCTCAACCAGGTTTGTCGTCAGTACTCCAAAACCAACTAGGGGTGGCACTAGATGCACTTACAATCTCCCCCTTTTTGGTGATCGATGACAAACTGGTTGAAGTTTTCAACGGGGATAAAAAGTATGTGAAATTGTAAAGGATAAAGGTATTTTCTTCGTAAGTAGCAAAAGGCTCCCCCTGAAAATGTGCATATAGTTGATTTGCCTTTGAATGCAAATGCGCATGGCAGGTTGTACTTGTGGAGATCCTCTTCAACTTATGAAGACAATTCATTATGCACAATTGATATGTTGAATATAATGATATGCATAATGAGAAATGGACGTCTGCAAAAATGACTAAGTGCGGAATATAACGTAGCACATGCGGAATTTATCATCGCATTACAGATTAGCAGAAAACGTAGCAGACGACCATAAGTTTAAGCGTTACAACTCAAAGAACCAAATGTAGCAAAAACGAGAGTTGTAAGCACTAGGCAAAATATAAAGCACCCACCCATATGGACCCGTTTGAAGACTATCAACTCATATGCTTCTCCCCCTTTTGTCAGTAAGGACCAAAAAGGTTTGAAGACATAGAGCCTCTACTCGTTCCCAGTTGGAGCAGGAGAGGATGCAGGGTCGGCGTTGGTGTTTGGCGGTGCAGAAGTAGTAGGTGCAGTGTCGACACGCGCTGAAGTAGGAGGTGGTGAGGTAGCATCATCTTGATCATCTATCACCCTGGCGTCAACCGTTGCAGCGGAGGAGGAGTAGTCAGAATCTTCAAGAGATGGAGTTCGACGCAGAACAACATTCCTTGGAGGAGTGTGGTCAAACTTGAATCTTTCTGTGAAGCCATCGTCTTGAAGATCCGCTTCAGCACTTAGTAGAGTTGAACTCTTCCATCACCTCCGACAGGTTTCATGAGAAACAAAGGCATTCTTGGTGGCAAGATTGCGAATGCGATTGACATCCACCAAGAGGCTTTGCATCTGACGCTTCAGCCAGTAGTGATGCTTATCTTGTTTCTGATGGAGGGCAACCAGAAGCTCTCGGTTATTGAGAACACGAGACCGCTTTTGAGGCCTTTGGGCAATGGTGCTCTCAGTGGCTTTAGTTTCAGCATGTCGAGGTAGACGAATACAGCCAGCCAGAGGATAAATGCGAGAGACTGCTGGAACTCCTTCAATTTTCCGGGTGAAGCTCTGGTGATCAGCGTTGTGAAGACTAACAGGCTCTTTGGCAGGCTCTTGGTATATAGCTTCAGCTGACATATCAACCTCTGGCAAGAATATATGATGGTTGCGAGTAGAGGGCTGATAGGTGATAGCTGAATGAAGCTTGATGAGGCGCATAATCCATGGAGCATAGAACTTCAGACCAAACAGATCAGAGCCAGACACAGCCAACTGCCGGATGAAGAAATCTTGAGCATTGAAGCTGATGCCATTGAAGATATAGAAGACCAATGTCTTCATTGTGCCTTCAAGCTTGGCTGATGAAGAATGTCCTTTGACATGCCATAGAGTACGCCTGATTATATGATAGATGGTGCGTGGTAGATACTCTGGGTCTTCAACAAAGAATTCCTTTGGATATTCGGCATTGCTGGGCAAAGGCTTCATCATGCTCAGCATTTGGCTCATGTTGGGCTTGCGCTTCTGGAAGATACTCTCCAAAGCCTCATTGTGCAATTGACAGCCAGGTTCATACAATTCGCCTGGAGTGGGCAGGCCAGTAAGCTCAATGAGATCAAAGGCTTTGGCTTCATGATGGACATTGCATGTCATCCACTCAAGGACCCATGTCTTCGGATCCTGTTGTAGCCCCGAATGTGGAGGGTTACATAGAATTGCAGAAGCAGCTCTTCATTCCAATGCTCATTGTCAGTCACAAAGTTGAGCAGGCCAGCATCACGGAAGCAATAAAGAGCTTCCTCCAGACAGGGCAGTCCAGCAATAGCTTCAGTGTCAAGACGCATATGAGGGAAAATGCGCCCTTGATCATAGAGTACTCTTGAGTAATAACTGCGCTGCTGATGGCTCCAGAACCTATCTGATGATATTCTTGGCTTGGAATATGGGTTCTTGGCGCTATCAAAGAATGTGTTGTGCGCAGTGAAGCTATTGGCATTGAATGACCGTTGAGAGGTGGCAATACCTGGAAACCTTGGCAGTCTTGGCTTCGGCTTCTGAACCTGAGCCCTGTGCTGAACATGATGGTCAAACTGAGGACCAGCAGCATGCGGTCCAGCAGCAGGTGGTGGAGTCAGAATGGGCCATCGGACAGTGATGAGCTGATCATCTTGGTTGTAAGCTTGCTCAATAGTATGGGGCCTTGGAGGCAGAACAGGAGCAGAGGCAGTGGCTTCAGGCTGCTGATTTGCTTTAGGTGCAACACTTGCTTCAGGTGCCATCACTTCAGGCACCACTATGACTTCAGGTGCCACATTTGCTTCAGCCATGACCACGTCATTGGCTTCAGTGTTAGTGGTGGCAGCCTCTGAATTTGTAACCTCCACTTCAGGAGCTGGAGGGTCGGACACGTTCTCCTCGAGAACAGGGGGTGTGGCAGCACGTGCTTCTTCTTCTTGGGGTTGTTCTTCTTCGGCTGATGCAGCCGAAATATATTCAGCCGCTTTGGCTTCAGATTCTGAGAGGTTAACAGAGGGAGCAACTTCAGGAACAGATTGTTGCTCTTCTCCTTCTGGAACACTTGGGGTGACGACTTGAGGCCTTGGTCCTTTACGAATCCTGCGAAATGCTGGCAACGCCTGAGGGGATGGAGTTTGTTGGGCCTCAAAATCTTCATCCTCAAGCACAGAACTGGTGACTTGAGTTGGTTGGGGTGTTGCTGGTGTATCTTGTGGGTGATCAGCCCACGAGTCATCCTGTGCAATTGGCGTCAATGGACGACCAATGCTGATGCGTTCGCTGTTCGTAAGAATAGGCGAAGATTCCACATTGTACTCGATCTGAGGAAGAACTACATCATCTTCAACATTTTCATGAGGACCAATGTCTTCAGTTGCTCTTCAGTGTTGACGTGTATGATATCAATATCTTCTTTCATGACATGATCTCTGAGAAAGTGATGACGAATTTGAATGTGCTTTGTCTTCGAGTGCTGAACTGGGTTGTTGGCAATCTTGATAGTGCTTTCATTATCGCAGTAGAGTGGCACATGATTCAGATGGACACCATAGTCCTTGAGCGTTTGCTTCATCCAGAGAAGCTGAGCGCAGCAAGATCCAGCAACAATGTATTTAGATTCATCAGTGGAGAGTGATACACAGTTCTGCTTCTTTGAAGACCAACAGACAAGAGATCATCCTAGAAAGTGACATGTGCCTGATGTAGACCTGCGATCAACTTTGTCACCAGCATAATCAGCATCTGAGAATCCAACTAGATCAAACTCTGAGCCCTTTGGATACCATAATCCTAGTGTTGGGGTGTAAGCCAAATATCGAAGTATTCGCTTCACAACGAAGTGATGCGTCCCCTTTGGTGCCGCTTGATATCGAGCACACATGCAAACACTAAGCATAATATCTGGCCTAGATGCAAATAAATAAAGTAAAGAACCAATCATGGAGTGGTATACCTTTTGATCAATCTCTTTACCATTTGCGTCGGGACCCAGATGGTGTTTAGCAGGCATAGGCCACGAGTACCCTTTGCAGTCTTGCATTCCAAACTTCTTTAGGCAGTCTTTAAGGTACTTCTCTTGAGATATGAAGATGCCGTTGCTTTGCTGATGAATTTGAAGACCAAGGAATAACTTCAGCTCACCCATCATGGACATCTGATATTGCTCTTGCATCATGTGACCAAACTCATCACTGTATCTTTTGTCAGTGCAACCGAAGATAATGTCGTCCACATAGATTTGGCAGACAAACATTTCATCATCATATGTCTTCGTGAAGAGTGTGGGATCTAGCGATCCAGGTTTGAAGCCTTTGCTCTTCAGGAAGTCCTTGAGTGTGTCATACCAAGCATGAGGCGCTTGTTTGAGGCCATACAGTGCCTTGTTGAGTTTGTATAACATATCAGAACATTTTGGATCTTCAAAGCCAGGTGGTTGTGCAACATATACCTCTTCTTCAATCCTTCCATTGAGAAAGGCACTCTTTACATCCATTTGATACAGAAGTATGTTGTGATGATTTGCATAGGCTAGCAGTATACGAATAGCTTCATGTCTAGACACAGGAGAAAATGTTTCATAGAAGTCAATGCCTTCAACTTGAGTGTATCCTTGAGCAACGAGACGAGCTTTGTTTCCGACAACTTGACCATGCTCATCTTGCTTGTTGCGATAAATCCATTTTGTGCCTATTATGTTGTCAACTATCTTCTCAACATGTAATTCATTTGCAACCCGAGGATGAGTTGGATGAAGGTTTTGCTCTTGCTGTACATTGTCATCATCAGAAGGGTTGTCTTCAAGCTGAGCATTGTCGTCGGGTTGATTTGGAGCAGAAATGATGAGTTCCTCGTCAGGCTGTGCTTCAGAAGGCATGATCTTACTGGTTCCCATTAGCTTGATAGATTCATTTGGTGAAGCCTCATCTAGCACATTTGGCAGGAACTCTCTTTGTGAACCATTTGTTTCATCAAACCGCGCATCCATAGTTTCAACTACTTTATGGAGAAAGATGTTGAAGACTCTGTAGGAGTGTGAGTCCTTTCCATATCCGAGCATGAAACCTTCATGTGCTTTTGGTGCAAACTTTGACTTATGATGTGGATCCTTGATCCAGGACCTAGCTCCAAATACTGTGAAGTAACTTACGTTAGGCTTCTTTCCAGTGAGGAGTTCATAGGAAGTTTTCTTCAGAAGCTTGTGAAGATAAACACGGTTGATGATATGGCATGTAGTATCAACAGCTTCGAGCTAGAACCTTCTTGGTGTCTTTTATTCATCGAGCATCGTTCGAGCCATCTCAATTAGAGTTCTTTTCTTGCGCTCAACGATGCCATTCTACTTAGGTGTGTATGGGGCTGAGAACTCATGAGTGATCCCCATTGTATCCAGATAAAGATCAAGGCCGGTGTTCTTGAACTCAGTGCCATTGTCACTCCTTATATGCTTGATCTTGACGCCATAGTTGTTCATAGCACGATTCGCAAAGCGTCTGAAGACATCTTGCACTTCAGTCTTGTAGAGTATTATGTGCACCCATGTGTATCTTGAATAATCATCAACAATGACGAAGCCATAGAGACAAGCTATGGTAGAGAATGTGGAGTAGTGAGTGGGGCCAAATAAGTCCATGTGAAGTAGCTCGAAGGGTATGGATGTCTTCATGATTGTCTTCGAGGGATGCTTGGCCCTAGTCATCTTCCCAGCTTCATAGGCACCACATAGATGATCTTTCTTGAACTTGACGTCCTCGATGCCTACGACGTGCTTCTTCTTTGCGAGATTGTGCAAGTTCCTCATGCCGGCATGTCCTAGCCTCCGATGCCAGAGCCAGCACTCTGAAGCTTTTGCTAGAAGACATACGGCCATCTGCGGTCCAGCTGAGAAATCTACCATATACAGATCACCTTTTTCGTATCCTTCAAATACTAAAGACTTGTCAGATTCCATTAGTACAAGGCAACCGAATTTACCAAATATCACAATCATGTTTAAGTCACAAAGCATTGAGACAGACATTAAGTTGAAACCAAGAGATTCAACAAGCATGACTTTATCCATGTGTTGATCCCTTAAGATTGCAACTCTACCTAGACCCAACACTTTGCTTTTACCAGTATCAGCAAATGTGATGTGACTCTTGTTGGATGGACATAATGTTGAGTCCATGAGAAGACTTCGATCTCCAGTCATATGATTTGTGCATCCGCTGTCCATAATCCATTCTGAAGACTTTGGTGTCACTCCCTACAATGCAGTTAGGAGGATAGGATTCACCAAAAGCCATTGTGAAGCATAAACATTTGACGTACAAGTGGATTATGAAAGCTTAGATCCAAGTTAGGACTGGTAAGATGATTAGCAAGTGATTCATTAGTAGTAAATTATTTGGGCATTTGATCTTGTGCCCTACAAGTGTTTTAGGTCCCCAGCAATAGCATCTGACGCCTTTGATATTTGGCTGGAGACCTTTCCCTGTAAGAGAAAGTTAGTTCTTCTTAACCACCCACATCTTCAGGGGTGGCTTAGAAGCAATGAGTCTAAGAGCAGCATTTGAGAATTTTGGCTTTGGAGCCCTAGCAAATAATCTTGCAGGAGGAGAATAATACTCATAAGAATAAGCAGAAAAATTATTTGTTTTATGAATATAGCGGTTTGAGGAAACACACTCATATTCATGGGTCTGAGTATAGTTTTCCTACAAAACATTTGCGTTAGGGTGACTCGGGTGAGTCTTTTGTCTGTATGAAGCCTTAGGACCATATGAAGCCTTTGGTCAGGGGTTTGTCTTCTTCCCAAGAGGTGTCATGATAATATTTGCTCGAAGTTTCTCAAGACAACCTTTGGGTACCCAGATCTTCTTCATAGGTGGCCCGTTCCTGCAGTTAGTACCAATATACCTTGCAAACACTTCATCATTTTGATTCTTAAACAGTTTATAGTTTGCATCAAAGGATTCATCAATGATAATAGGATTAGCACAAGTGAAGCCAGATAGGGTAGATGGATCCACTGACGGTTCCTTTGCAGCAACCCATGTGGTTTTGGGATACTGCTCAGGCTTCCAGTATGAACCATCAACATTCATTTTCCTGTCGAACCCAACACTCTCTTTTCTAGGGTTTCGGTTCAGTATCTGCTTTTTGAGGACATCACAAAGAGTCTGATGCCCTTTGAGGCTTTTGTACATCCCTGTTTCAAGCAAAGTGTTCAACCTAGCATTTTCATCAGCAATAGTAGTGGTATCCTCAGTAGAGGGGTTAGTTACCACATCAGTAGTTGAAGATATTGCAATAGTGGCAGCAGTAGAACATTCAGCAACAGATGCATCGTTATCATGCTCAATGCATTTTAGATATGGTGGTTCAAACTCTTCCCGAGTGGAGCTTATCAGTTGTGCGTGGAGTGACTCATTTTCTTTTTGAAGATCTTCATGAGCCGCTTTCAATTTCTCAAGTTCTCGCTTCCTTTGAAGGTAATTGTGGGAAAGCTTTTCATGAGTTTTTGAGAGCGATTCATAAAGACCTTCAAGTTCCTCGTACTTAACATGCAGATTTTTTATGTCTTCAATTAAGGACTGAGAACGGGTCACTTCCACGTCCAACAGGTCATCGCTTTAGTCTAACAGTTTTTGAATATGTTCCATGGCTTTCTGCTATTCAGTGGAAATTTTAGCAAGTGTTTTGTAGCTAGGTTTTGATTCACAATCAGAGTCATCTTCACTAGATGTTTTAAAGTAAGCATCACATGATTTTACCTTGGCACCACGTGCCATGAAGCAGTAGGTGGGAGCAGAGTCATCGTCCTCATCATCAATGTTGGGGACGGGGCCATTGTCTTCAGTGTTGAAGATGGACTTGGCAACGTAGGCAGTGGCTAGAGCCAGACTTGCAGCACCAGAATTGGACTCCTCCTCAGACTCCACCTCTGCTTCTTCAGAAGCAGACTCCTCCTCTGAATCCATCTCCTTGCCAACAAACGGACGAGCCTTGCAAGATGAATTCTTCTTGTGTGATGAATACTTTGATGAAGACTTGGAAGAAAACTCTGAGTATTTCTTCTTTTTCTTGTCATCAGAATCATATTCCTTGCTCTTCTTCTTCTTCTTCTTCTTCTCATTGTCCCACTGAGGACACTCAGAGATGTAGTGACCAGGTTTCTTGCACTTATGACATGTTCTCTTTTTGTAGTCATGGGTGGAAGCTTCATCATTTCTTGAGTTGGATCGTGAAGACTTTCTGAAGACTTTCTTCCTAGTGAATTTCTGGAACTTGTTCACAAGCATGGCAAGCTCCTTTCCAATGTCTTCAGGATCATCAGAACTGCAGTCAGATTCTTCTTCAGATGAAGAAACAGCCTTTGCCTTTAAGGTGCGAGATCGGCCATAGTTGGGACCATAGATGTCACGTTTCTCAGATAGCTGGAACTCATGTGTGTTGAGCTTCTCAAGTATGTCAGACGGATCGAGAGTCTTGAAGTCAGGGCATTCTTGAATCATCAGGGCAAGATATCAAATGAGTTGTCGAGTGATCTCAGGAGGGTCTTGACGATTTCATGCTTGGTGATCTCAGTGGCGCCAAGTGCCTGAAGCTCATTTGTGATGTTAGTGAGACGATCGAATGTGTGCTGGACATTCTCATTGTCATGTCTCTTGAAGCGGTTGAAGAGATTGCGAAGGACACTGATCCTTTGATCTCTCTGGGTTGAGACGCCTTCGTTGACCTTTGAGAGCCAGTCCCAGACTTCCTTTGACGTTTCCAGAGAACTTACACGACCATACTGTCCTTTGGTCAGATGACCACATATGATGTTCTTGGCCGTTGAATCCAGTTGAACGAGCCTCTTGGCATCAGCAGGGGTGATACCTTCACCAGTCTTGGGAACGCTGTTCTTGACGACAAACCAGAGGTCCACATCAATGGCTTCAAGGTGCATGTGCATCTTGTTCTTCCAGTAGGGATATTCAGTGCCATCAAAGACGGGGCACGCAGCGAAGACTTTGATTATCCCTGCAGTCGACATAGCTAAAACTCCAGGTGGTTAAAATGAATCACACATAACAAGGGAGTACCTTGCTCTGATACCAATTGAAAGTGCAGTATATCGACTAGAGAGGGGCGAATAGGCGATTTTTATGAAATGTTTCAAAACATGGTAGTTTCGAAGACAAAGGATATATCCAATCCTATTTGTATGCAGCCGAAAGTAGACTACACTAGACAAGCCATAGTCAGGTATTCAATGAAGTGAAAGCACGAAGACTAATAGCAGCTAGGAAGTAGGGATCAAGATGGAAGAAGGAATGAAGCCGATTAGAACAAGTAGTCACTCAGTGAAGTCAATCAGATAAGGCAGGCAGGCAATGACTTCACAATATAAGACAGTAAGTAAAGGGAAGGAAAGGATAGAACCAGTAGCTCGGGGAAGACAGTGATTTGTTAGACCAGTTCCAGTTGCTGTGGCAACTGTACATCTGGTTAGGGAGGCTGAGATTTAACTCAGAAGACCGCGTCTTCACCTTATTCCCCTTGAGCTAAGGACACCTAGTCCTCGCTCAATCACTCTGGTAAGTCTTCAAGGTAGACTTCCAAACCTTCACAGACTTCGTTCACCGGCGATCCACAATGACTCTTGGATGCTCAGAACGCGACGCCTAACCGGTTGGAGGAAAAACAGTCCTCAAGTGTAATAAGTCTTCAGGTCACACAGACAAAAATACTTCAGTGATGCCTAACACTCTTTGGCTCCGGGTGTTTTGGCAATGTCCTCGCAAGGATCTCTCTCTCGAATGCTTCGGAGGTGGGTTGCTCTCAATTGACAAAAGCCGTGTAATAACTCTGAGCAGCCACCAATTTATGGTGTAGGGGGTGGGCTATTTATAGCCACTTGGCAACCTGACCTGATTTGTCCGAAGTGACCCTGGGTCACTAAGGAATTGACACGTGTTCCAATGGTCAGATTTCAAGCACTCACATGGCAACTTTACTTGGGCTACAATTAAAGCTGACTCATCCAGCTCTGGATAAGATTTGCTCTCATTGTCTTCGCTCGAAGACATAGGATCTGGTTGAGCATCACTTCAGTCACTCTGACTTAGTTCACTTGGACCCCACTTAACAGTACGGTGGTTCCTATGAATCAACAAAGAAGAAAAGGAAACAACGAAACATCTAAGTCTTCGCGCTCCATAGTCTTCACACAATGTCTTCTCTTGTCATAGTCCTCAATAAGGTTATCTTCATGTACCACCACTGTTGTCAATGTCTTCATACATTTTTTAGGGTCTTCTCCGGTAGGTAAACCAAATCAATGAGGGACTACTACCTGTGTTATCCTGCAAGTCTCACAAACACATTAGTCCCTCAACCAGGTTTGTCATTAGTACTCCAAAACCAACTAGGGGTGGCACTAGATGCACTTACAATCACACTATGCTTAATGTGTGCTTAATTCTTATCCTTATCAATTCTATGTATGATCATTCATTTATGTTTTGGTGATCCGTGCTTGTTATTTCACTCTTATCATTTTCTACGCTCCACCAAGATGTATGGAACATGGAAGAGTGACCCATGATCCTAATCGATTATGCATTTTCATTCAAACACATATTTTTAATAATGCACAAATTTAGGGGGAGATCTTGCTTATCACATAATTCTCAAATCGATGATATATTTCATTCATTTGATCGTTTGTCGAAGCTTTGACCTACATGTTGTCATCAGTTTCCAAGAAGGGGGAGATTGAAAGTCCAAGTAATCCCCGAGTAGTTTTGGTAATTCATAACAACGTATAGCTCATTGAACTAATATCCATTCAAGATAAATATTTCAGGATGTTAAATGATTGGCATGGCACAGATTAGAGATGTGGACCCCTCAAAATGCTAAGTACAAAGATTGGCAAAAGCTCAAGACTCTTCATCTTTATTTTAGTGATCCAAGATCACATTGTGTCCATAGGAAAGCTAATACTATTAAAAGGGGATGAGGTGTTGCTAAATGATATGGTTGCTCATGTACTTAGTGATATTGCTCCCAAACCCTCACCACTTTCTCCATCGAAATATGTCTAAACCCTATTTCCAAACACGGCCCCACCGATTCTTTCAATCTGGAGTCACCGAGTTCATTTGACAAAACCATTGCCAGAAACCCCAACAAGTCGGTCCAAGCGATACGGATCTCGGTCTCATCGAAATGGCCTTTCCAAAGCGCTGTGATTAGTTGCATTCACTTTGGTCTCCGAGTTTATGCAATCGGTCTCACCGAGTTGGCTTGACAGATTATATTGCGTATTGCTTGACTTCGGTCTCACCAAGTTGATGCAATCATCGCCACCGAGTTGATGTTTGCCCTAAGCATAGGACATCGGTCCCAACGAGCTGTTCCAGTCAGTCCCACCGAGATTCCTAATGTTCACATGTTTGAACTGATCGGTCTCACCGATTTGCATTATTCGGTCCGACCGAGATTGCTCAAATGTGGGTGACGGTTGGATTTTGTGTGGAGGCTATATATACCCCTCCTCCCCCATCTGTATTAGAGAGAGCTATCAGAATGTGCCTACATTTCCACCATTCATTTTCTGAGAGAGAACCACCTACTCATGTGTTGAGATCAAGACATCCAATCCTACCACTAGAATCTTGATTTCTAGCCTTCCTCAAGTTCCTTTCCAATCTAATTCTTCTTCCAACATATCCAAATCTGCGAGAAAGAGTTGAGTGTTGGGAGACTATCATTTGAAGCACAAGAGCAAGGAGTTCATCATCTACACACTGTCTATTACCTTTTGCAGAGTGGTGTCTCCTAGATTGGTTAGGTGTCGCTTGGGAGCCTCTGGCATATTGTGGAGTAGAACCAATAAGTTTGTAAGGGCAAGGAGATCACCTACTTCGTGAAGATATACTTGAGTGAGGTAAGTCCTTCGTGGACGATGGCCATGGTGGGATAGACAAGGTTCCTTCTTGGTGGACTCGCGTAGCTGTTACCCTACGCGGGTTGAAGTCTCCATCAATGTGGACGTACGATAGCACCACCTATCAGAACCACGCCAAAAACTCCGTGTCTCCATTGCGTTTGCTTTCTCCAAACCCTCCCATTTACCTTCATATGCAATGTTTTACTTTCCGCTGCTACACTCTTAGAATTTAAAAAACATGTGTTGGTAGATTGCTTGACTTGTTGAACTTGCTAAAATCTGCCCAGAACTAAAATTGGGAAAATGATATATTTTTATTTGTCAAGTAGTCTAATCATCCCCTCTAGACATACTTTTGATCCTACAACAGCGCAACTACGCCGTCAACCTTCAGCATCCTCGACCCCCTCTTCACAGATCTGTGAGTACTCCATTACTCATGCATGCCATTGCAATTCATCCGAAGCTCGTCGAAGTTCATCTCAAGCAAGACAGTACATCTAATCTAACAATAAACAACTATCAGGGCATTTGACCACTATCACGACGTAGTTCGTCTCTTTTTAAATCCCCTTCGCCGTGTTTAATTGACCCCACCGTTTCTTCTTTACCTTGCGATTCTGCCATAACTAGGGTTTTTATTTTTCTTATCGAGCATTTTCTAGATCCACAGACATAGCTAACTTTGAAAATTGCCTGTTTTATGATTGCTTTGACCTGGATATTTTCGGTGCACCAAACCCTGAGTCCGTTGCCCCAGACTGTGCACAGGCCCAAGGGCAAGTTTGCAACACCAGCATCAGATCAGGACTCGAAGGGATCAGCCCTTTGAAGAATCAGAGAGCTGGCCAAGGAGATCAAGACAACCAAGACCAGCTGACAAGGCAAGACAACACTAGAAGAAGAGCCCTCCTTGCCAGGCATGCGAGCCTGGCGGGGTGGGAACGCCCCAGAAGCAAGCCTCCAACATCGCCCCGGCAGGCCTGTCGGGGGCTCGCGGAGGCAAATCGCCACCTCACAATGATGCCCATCCTGGATCAGTGTGGTGTCAAGCTCCTAAGTGGCTCGGTGGCAGCCTCCTGCCACATGGCAGCCACTTCCTATGGAAAGAACCTACAAATGACACCAGTCCTGCGATGTGTCAAGCAAGCAGACACAAAGCTGGCGAAAATCGCCTGACAAGGCCTCCCGAGCGAGCTATGATCTGACACAGAGCCGCGCATTTAATATCCTCTGTCAGCCTGCAGAGTTAGGTATGATAACACTGTTTGCTATCTAATTAGCCTAGATAGACAGATTTGCTGCTGTGGTGACCCCTTAATCTATAAAAGGAGGCCCATGGCAACCGTATAAAGGATTCTGCCATTCGAACCCACACACACTCATACGCACGCGACCGCTCTCGCCCCGAGGCAACCTTGCCAGGCAAGAGAGCCGTGTTCATTTCCACCATTCCACCATCAATCCACCAAAGCAGGAGTATGGTTTTATGCCTCGCGGTAGCCTGAACCTGGGTAAAAACTGCCCGTGTGATCTCTGCCATGCTGCGCTGCACTTTTTGCTCTTTCTGCAACGTGCCCATCCCCC
>LR738710.1:477272859-477372500 GCA_902687465.1 Secale cereale | reverse complement strand
AAATGTCACGCGTTGTTCCTTTAAGTCCATGTAGCTTGCTACGACTTGGGTTCATACATTGATGACCGACACGTTCGTTGCTGGGTCATGGATGCCTGTCTCTGTAATTTAGTGCCACTTTTGGTTTATAACTAGCCATGTCGGCCCGGGTTCTCTGTCATATGGATGCTAGCGACACTGTCATATACGTGTGCCAAAATGCGCAAACGGTCCCGGGCCAGGTAAGGTGGCACCCGTGGGGTTACCGTGCGTGAGGCCGCAAAGTGATATGACGTGTTACAGCTAGATCGGTGTGACTTAGGATCGGGGTCCTGACAGCGTTGGCATCAGAGCTGGACTGCCTGTAGGTTTCTCAAGCCAAACTGGTCGATGTTGAGTCTAGAAAAATTCTTAGTTATATGTAGGGGAATTGATTGTGGAAGGGAACGTAAGGCTCTTTTTACTCCTTTACCTTATGCCCTTCTGACCTGAGTCTGTCTATTCTTTCTACGGGGATTTAGGACTAGGCCTCTTATCCTTACTAGGTTCATGTGTTACTAATCCGTAGACTCTTAGGATTGTTGGTTTCAAGCCTCAGTTCAGTTTCTATCCTTTTAGTATGATGATTGTTGAACCGGAACCTTGTTATGGAATTGTTGAGTGGCTATGCTATCATTTGTATGATGTCTCAAATCTTTGTTTGAGCATTTACAGTTGTTATGCTGCCCGATTTCTTCCAGAAACACTAATGCCTTTGCATTATTTCATGTTTCAGATGTCTGGCCGCATCCCACACCAAGTGGTTCGTTTGACTCGGTGCATTAATGTGCCCGGTCACACGGCCATGCTAGTCCGTGTGATGACTGAGACCGGTTATCGCTGGTATCCTGAATACACCGTGGAGGAACAGTATCGGGATTTTAATCAAAGTCAGTATTTCTGCACAGTCCGGATATACCCCTCATATCCCGGAGCAAATGATCCCGTCCATTGGTCTTATGGACTCGGGATTACCATCGAGATGGCAGTACAGGATGCCGCTTATTCGATGATGACCATTCTCCGTGCTAGGCATGCCCTGTTGCTGAACACTGAGTTCTGCTACATGCCAGCCTCACTCCCCGGAGAAGAAGGCTACTACACTGGTCTGTATACTGATGCTGCTCATGAAGAGCCACTGCTTCAGACTACTTTTCAGATGTTGGAGGATAGGGACCGTGAGGTCCGTGCCCTCTGAATGGAACTGTATAACACCCGAGCCGCTCACTGGACTACTTTGACACGGCTTGCACCTGCTGTGCACGCCGGATATCTGGACATGCGGGATTTGTACCCCGTGCGGACTCGTCTGCCTGATCACATGGATTGGTGTGACGTTGGGGGTATTACACCTCCATGTGGGCGTCGGTTACCACCAGCATCGGGACCGAGACCACACCCATGCCCCTATGGTCCACAGCCTTCGAGTGCTCACGAGTTCCAAGATCCGTCCGTACCACTTCCAGGCTACGGTGGTAATCTTTACGAGGATTACTACGCGAATGTCTGAGCTAGTCCGTGGTAGTAGTAGTATTGTAGTAGTTGTATTTCCACAGTCCTGCGCGTCTTGTGGAATATGACTTAGTGTGTACTGAATTCCGGAGGTGTAGTTAAATAATGTATAGGAGCTTGGAATGCCTCTGATGGGATGTATCGTCTTTCACCGCAGTTGTACTTTAGCCTTGGCTTGTACTAAACTTTGTATGGTGTGTATGACCACTGGTGTATATATAGCAGTTCCTATATTACCATGTCGTACGGATGAACATCTCTGCATTCTGTGTCATCCATTACATTCTGCACTTCTATGTCAAATTTTTGCCATCCTTGTCTAAACCGTTGTTTTGTTTTCCTAGGATGGTCAACACTCGCAACACTCCTGCTGCTCAGGAGCAGGGTGAGGCTAGTGGGGCTAGAGATGGGAATCTGCCCCAGCCACCCTCTTTGGCGGAAGTTATGCTTGAAGCAGAACGGAACAAAAGAGAGACCAATCGTCTGCTGGAACGCATAGAGCAAAACACTGGTTTCCGTCAGAGGAATGACGTGGTGTCAATCCACGATTTTATCAAGATGTGTCCACCAAAGTTCCATCACTCCACTGAACCTCTGGATGCTGATGACTGGCTACGTAGTATCACCCACAAGCTACACTCTGCCCGTGTGGCCGAAGCTGACAAGGTTATCTACGCCGCCTATCATCTTGAGGGCCCTGCCAGTCTTTGGTGGGAAAACTTTGAAGCTATGCGTCCTGCTGGCCAAGTCACTACCTGGGTTGAGTTCAGTGAGGCATTCCGTGAACATCACATTCCGGAAGGTCTCATGGATCGCAAGCGGGAGGAATTCTGCAATTTCACCAAGGGCCGTTTAACTGTGGACGGCTATAGTCGTGAGTTTGGTAATCTGGCACGCTATGCACCTGAAGAAGTATCCACCGATGCCAAGAAACAGGCGAGGTTCCGCAAGGGACTCAGCCCTGAACTTCGTCGAGATCTACGTCTGCACGAGTGCACCTCCTTCCAGAAGTTGGTTAACAAGGCTATCAGTGCTGAGACAGGCCAGACCGACTTCAAGGCCACCCGCAAGCATACTCGAGACTTTGGTTCCTCATCTGGCTCTGGCTCTCACAAGCGCCTTGTGTGGGTTCCTAACACTGCTCTGCCACCCAAGTATACACCGAGGCCATCCTATGAGGCGCCTCGTCCAACCCAACAGTTTGCACCTGCTAAGACCTATGGAGGTCCACCCTCCAACTTTGCTCCACGCAGCACCACTGTGACATGTTTCAAGTGTGGAGAACCGGGACACTACATGCGTGATTGTCCCCAGAATCAGCCAGGAAAACCCGTTGGCCGTGGTAAGCCAACCGGCAAGGTGAACTATGTCAAGCCAATCCCCACTGCACGTGGTCATGTCAACTATGTTTCTGCCGAAGAAGCTTATGAGGATCCTAACGTCGTCCTTGGTACGCTTCTCGTAAACTGCCATCCGGCATCTGTTCTTTTCGATACTGGAGCATCCCATTCGTTCATATCTGAGAGCTATGCTCGATTGCACAACATGACTTTTTGTGACATGCCTACTTCTATGGTTATTCAAACTCCTGGTTCAAAGTGGCAAACCTCTAGGGTAAGCCATGGAAATGAAATCCTTGTCGATAGACTTGTTTTCCTTGCATCTTTAATCGTTCTCAAGTCCTCGGACATAAACATCATCTTGGGTATGGATTGGATGACAACTCATTATGCCAAGATTGATTGCTTTACTAGGACCGTTCAACTTACACATCCATCCGGCAAGATAGTCAATGTCTTGACTCGAATGGCTGAACGTCAGATCTACTCTCTTAATGCCAGCCCTCTACCAGAACTCGAAGATATCCCGGTAGTCCGTGACTTCCCGGATGTTTTTCCAGAAGAACTGCCAGGAGTTCCACCTGACAGAGATGTCGAGTTCGTGATAGATCTTATCCCTGGAACTGTCCCAATCTCTAGGAGACCCTATAAGATGGCACCACTAGAATTAGCTGAGCTAAAGAAACAACTCGATGAGTCTTTGCAAAAAGGTTTCATCCGTCCTAGTTCTTCCCCTTGGGCTTGCCCCGTCCTCTTCGTCAAGAAGAAGGATGGAACGGAGCGGATGGTTGTAGATTACCGACCTGTCAATCTAGTCACCATAAAGAATAAGTATCCGCTTCCCAGGATCAACGACCTGTATGATCAGCTCGCTGGATCCTCATTCTTCTCCAAGATGGATTTGAGGTTGGGCTACCATCAAATCAAAATCAAGAACGGGGACATTCCTAAAACGGCTTTCGTTACTCGTTATGGCCAATATGAGTACACTGTCATGTCCTTCGGATTAACCAATGCCCCAGCTACCTTTTCTCGGTTAATGAATTCTATATTCATGGAGTATTTGGATAAATTCGTCGTGGTATACCTCGATGATATACTCATTTTCTCCAAGAACAAGGAAGATCATGCCGAGCATTTAAGGTTGGTATTGACGAAGCTTCGAGAGCACCGCCTTTATGCCAAATTCTCTAAATGTGAATTTTGGTTGCCAGAAGTAACCTATCTAGGTCATGTGATCTCTGGCAAGGGTATTGCTGTCAATCCCGGGCGAGTTCAAGCCGTACTTGATCGGACTCCTCCTGAATCGGTCAAGCAAGTTAGGAATTTTCTTGGCTTAGCGAGCTATTGCCGACGTTTCATCGAGAACTTCTCCAAAGTTACTAAACCTCTAACCGAACTCCTCAAGAAAGATAAAAAGTTTGAGTGGACCCCACAGTGCGAGTCCAGTTTTCAGGAACTGAAAAGACGCCTGACATCTGCACCTGTACTGGTACCACCAGACTTTTCCAAGGATTTTATAATCTATTGCGACGCCTCGCGACAAGGACTAGGTTGCATTCTCATGCAAGATCGTCAAGTGATTGCATACGCATCTCGACAGTTGCGTCCACATGAGGATAACTATCCTACTCATGATCTAGAGCTTGCAGCTGTAGTCCATGCACTCAAAACATGGCGACATTACCTTCTTGGTAATCGCTGTGAAATCTTCACTGATCACCAAAGTTTGAAGTATATCTTCACCCAACCGGATTTGAATCTCAGGCAAAGACGTTGGGTTGAGTTGCTCACCGACTACGATTTAGGAATCACTTACACTCCTGGAAAGGCCAATGTCATGGCTGATGCACTAAGTCGTAAGTCATATTGTAACAATTTAATGTTACAACAAAGTCAACCACTTCTCCACGAGGAATTTCGTAAGCTTAACCTTCACATTGTTCCTCGAGGATTCCTTTCCACCTTGGTGGCGAAACCTACCCTTATGGATCAAATCATAGTTGCCCAGCGGTATGATAAAGGCATATCTCGGATCAAGGAGAACATTGCTAGCGGAGTTGCTAGAAGCTTCTCTATGGATGATCGAGGTGTAGTGTACTTCGAGAACCGCTTGGTGGTACCCAAGAAACCACAACTACGACAGATGATTCTTAAGGAGGCTCATGAATCTCCTCTCACGATTCATCCCGGTAGTACCAAAATGTATCAAGACCTACGTCAAAGATTCTGGTGGACTAGGATGAAGAGAGAAATCGCTCAGTTCATTGCTAACTGCGACGTTTGTCGTCGAGTCAAAGCAGAGCATGAACGGCCTGCTGGCACCCTTCAACCTCTAGCTATTCCTGAATGGAAATGGGATAAAGTCGGTATGGACTTCATTACCGTGTTTCCCAGGTCCAGGAAAGGGAATAATGCTATCTTCGTCGTTATCGACCGCCTCTCTAAAGTAGCTCATTTCCTGCCTGTTCGGGAGAGTATTACCGCTAGCCAGCTAGCAGACTTATATATCTCTCGAATAGTATCACTTCATGGTGTACCGTTGGAGATTAACTCAGACCGTGGAAGTCTTTTCACTTCACGATTTTGGGAAATTTTCCAGAATGCTATGGGAACTCATCTCTCTTTCAGTACTGCCTTCCATCCGCAATCAAGTGGTCAAGTGGAACGAGTCAATCAAATTCTGGAAGACATGCTCCGAGCCTCTGTCATTTCTTTCAGTATGGAATGGGAAAAATGTCTTCCATTTGCCGAATTCGCTTATAACAATAGTTATCAAGCCAGCTTGGGCAAAGCCCCCTTCGAAGTTCTATATGGACGAAGGTGTCGAACACCTCTTAACTGGTCAGAGACCGGGGAAAGACAATTCTTTGGCCTGGATATGATCCAGGAAGCAGAGGAACAAGTTCGCATCGTTCGTGAGAGATTGAAAACAGCCCAGTCTCGCCAAAAGAGCCAATATGATAGTCATCATAAGGCTGTGACTTTTGAAGTCGGCGATAAGGCTTACCTTCGGGTTACTCCTCTTAAGGGAACCCATCGATTCGGTATCAAAGGCAAATTGGCCCCTCGTTACATCGGTCCTTTTCGCATTCTTGCCAAACAAGGAGAAGTTGCCTACCAATTGGAACTACCTCCGCACCTCTCCAGAGTTCATGATGTTTTCCACGTTTCTCAACTCAGGCGTTGCTTCTCGGATCCTATCCACGGAGTGGACCACGAAACGCTTGATCTCCAAGACAATCTCACATATTGAGAATACCCCGTTCATATTCTTGATCAAACCGAGCGCACCACTCGACGCCACAATATCAAGTTTCTCAAGGTTCAATGGTCACATCATTCCGAGAGTGAAGCTACTTGGGAAAGGGAGGATCGTCTTCTAGTTGAGTACCCCACCCTCTTTCCGGAGGAACCCGAATCTCGGGACGCGATTCTTTTAAGTGGGGGTGAGTTGTCACATCCCTAGCCAGCACTTGCATTAGGACCTAACTAGAGTGTGCATCATGTTTACTTTCAAAGAAACTTGAAATGGGATTAACAGAAACCCCATCACCCCTCCCCTAGCAACTAGGGTTTGCTAAAATATTTTCCAATGTACCCAAAATGCCCTTCAAAATGTTCATCATTTCTGCCTTGGTCTTAAACCTCTGCCAAAAATGGTGCACAATTTTCTAGGACAATCTAGGGCTTTGGATTAAATCATATGGTATTTGAATTTGGGCATTTAAATGCTATAAAATATTTTAAATGCTCAAATAACCATGAACTATTATGTTTCCTACTGTTCATATTATATACAGTAGGTATGACAAGTGTCATGAGTTATAAAAATGTTTAGGCATTTTTATTAATTGAACAAAGCTGCAAAAGAAATAAAACAGAAAGAAAATAGGAAAAGAAAAATAGGAAGAGTACTTACCTGAGCCCACTTACCTGCTGACCCAGCCGGCCCAGCCCACCAGGGGCATCACCGTCTTCTTCGTCGCGCCAGCGCACGAAGCAGCTCGGTGGCGAGCGTCGCCGATGCGCCGGCCACCTCCTGCCTGCCTGGCTGGCCCCTCGGCCCTCTGGACGGTCTAGAATGTCGCCACGGAGCCACCCCGACCGTTTCCCCCTCCTTCCCGTGTCTCTCCCCTCCTCTCTTCCCTCCGCCGAGCTCCCCCGAGCGAGCTCGTCGCCGACGACCGCTGACACAGCGCTCCACGCCACCTCCTCGCCTCCCCGAAGCACCACTAGCTCCGCCGCATCGCCCTGAAGCTCCTCACCGACGCACACGACGCCAGGAGCTCTGCAACGTCCTCCTCGCCGTCGTCTTCAACCTCCGGCACCGGAGATCGCCGCCGCCCGTACGCCGTCGTCCGACCGTCCCCGAGCTCACTTCGACGCCCTCTGCGACCGCTGTGAGCTCATGCTTCGAACCCCCGTCTCCACGAGCTCGTTTAGGCCTTGTAGCCGCCACCCCCTTTGCTCACCGACGATCACCGCCGCCGGCCAACTCACCGCCGTGGCCATAGGCACCGTACCTCGTGGCTGAGCACGCCGTTAGCTTCAGTAGGTCACCAGCAAGCTAAAGCGAGCTTTAGCTCCTCCTCCCGTGCTCTACAACACCATCCCGACCAACCCCGTGCGAGCACCGCCGCGGACGAGCTCGTCGTCGTCGACTCCGGCGACCCCTCGTCCAACCAGTGGCACCGCTGGATGCGGTGCATCACCAGGAGCACACCGAGCCCATCCGCGCGGCAAATGTATGCCGGAATAGGGATTCCGACGAGTCACCGCCGTGCGAAATGGTCGCCGCCGGCCAAACTCCGGCGGGCTGACGTGGCCCGATGATTAGGAACTAACAGTAATTAGTTTAGTTACCACAATCACTAACAGTGGGCCCCCGCTGTTAGTCAAACCCAGTCAACCCTGGTTATGACCGGAATTAGTTCCTGAGACACTAACATGAGGGACCCACCAGTCAGGTTTGACTTGGACTGGCCCTGTTGACTGCCTGACGTCAGCATGATGTCATGCTGACGCAGTAAAGGTTTTCTGGGATTTTTAGATTTAAAATAATTTAGGAAATTCCAGAAAATACCCAAAACTTCTAAAAATCATATAAAATCAACCATAGCTCAGATGAAAAAGATTTATATATGAAAAATGATCAGAAAAATCCAATCTTTCTAATGGCACTGGTTTCATGCATGTTTGAACAAGTTAACTTGCTGTATACATCAAAAACATGATTATGCACTTATTTAAATAATAGTTTGAACTTCAATTTGAATCCTTGATTCAAATAGGTTCAAACCCTTCTGGTTTTAGTTGCATTAGCCAACACACATGCATCTTGCCATGTCATAAACATGCATCATATTGTTGCATTTGTTTGTTAATGATTGTATCGTCGGTATTCCCTGTGTTAGGTCCTGCTCCCGAGGATACTGCTGCGTATCCAGTTGAAGAGCAGTACCCGACAACTACCTTGTCAGGCAAGCAATCATTGATCATTCCGATACAAACCCAATCTTCTCGCTCCTGCTCTCTTTTACTGCATTAAGGCAACAGCGCGTGAACTGCTACTTGCTGCGGTAGTTGAACCCTATTCCCTTGCATGACCTGTCATTGCCACAGTAAATAGTTGAAACCCACTAGCATGTGTAGGAGTTGATTGAGCCATGTGATGTGTGATCCACCATGCTATTTAGTTATGTTGCCTGCTATGCTTAGAGTTGTGTCTGGTCTGGTTCATCTGGGTGATGGATCAGAGTGAAATGACCTTATCGATAAAGAGAAGGAAGTGTGGAATACGCTTGGTAAAGGTATCGATGAAAGGCCATGTAGGAGTACATGGTGGGTTGTTTCATTGGAATCGTCCATAGGACCCGAGATCTGTATGTGTGGTTCAAGTTACAGCTACTACCACGCATTGGGATCCTTAATTGACCCTCTCGGCTTATTAATTACCCTTGATCTCTGTCCAGGAGTTGCAACTAGTTTCTGGTGTTTATAGCTTACTGGAGGTCGTACACAACGCTGACCCTTGGGGTGGGTTGTGATGCGACAGGTACGTGGCACGGTGTACCGGTTTCCCATTTGGTGACTCGGGAACCCTGTACACATCGTTTGGGGCCGTGAGCGACACCCCGGCCGGATCTCCCCACGGATGGAACCCAAATAGGCGATAAACCTGGACGAGAGACTTGTGTAGTTAGTCAGGTCGTGGCCGACACCCTCGTTGGGCTTCCGCTTGAAGGTTGCCGAGTACACGCCGAGTAAACGGCGATAAGTGGTGGAAGCGTGTGTGAAGAGGTACACCCCTGCAGGGTTATCAAACTATTCGAATAGCCGTTGTTCGCGGTACGAACTACTTGGTTACTCTTACAGTTCATAGACAAGTTGATGGATACTACTAAAAGCCTCAAGATAAGTGTGAGTGTCGTGGATGGCCCTTCCGTAGGATGACGGAAGAGGATCCTCGGTAGTGTATTGATGTGGTGAGTAGTGGACTCGTGTTCGTAATAACATCTTGCAATCCGTTGAGAGTTGTAGTATAGGTTAGCCAAGGTCAAAGCTGGCATTCTGCTATAAACTCCACTATCCCCCTTTGATAATGTTGCATGTATGATAGGTTCTGTGGTAAGACTTGCTGAGTACCTTTGTACTCATGTTTTCTTAATAACTGTTGCAGAGGAGAACCCTGCCCCTGCTGATGGGTTCTACATAGACGTTGACGTCGACGAGTAGCTTGACACCCAGACGGTGATCTGGAGCTTGTGAAGGGCCTTGTAGATAGTCAGGCTACACCAAGCCTGTTTTATTTTCTAAGTTGTCTGTACTCAGACATGTAGCTTCCGCTTGTGCTTGTATGACTGTATGACTTGAGTGTTGGGTCATGTGACCCCTACCTGTATGAATATGTTATGTATGGCTCTTGGAGCCTTTTAAATAAAGTACTTTGAGTCATAGAGTTCTGTTGTGATGCAATGTTGTATTTGCACATATTGAGCATATTGCGTGTATGATTGAAAGGCTTGGTATGTGTGGGATCCGACACCTAGTTGTTTTCCTTTGGTAGCCTCTCTTACAGGGAAATGCCTCCTAGTGATTCCAATGAGCCTTGGTAGCTTGCTACTGCTCGGAACACGTAGGCTGGCCGGCATGTGTCCTTCTTCGTTCCTGTGTCTGTCCCTTAGGGGAAATGTCACGCGTTGTTCCTTTAAGTCCATGTAGCTTGCTACGACTTGGGTTCATACGTTGATGACCGACACGTTCGTTGCTGGGTCATGGATGCCTGTCTCTGTAATTTAGTGCCACTTTTGGTTTATAACTAGCCATGTCGGCCCGGGTTCTCTGTCATATGGATGCTAGCGACACTGTCATATACGTGTGCCAAAATGCGCAAACGGTCCCGGGCCAGGTAAGGTGGCACCCGTGGGGTTACCGTGCGTGAGGCCGCAAAGTGATATGACATGTTACAGCTAGATCGGTTTGACTTAGGATCGGGGTCCTGACACTCAGCTCCCTGTTGCAGTTGGCTAGATCCACGTCCTCTGGCATGAAAAAGTTGATTTTTGGCCTGGTCATGGCCTCAAGGAAACTGCACCACTACTTTCAAGCCCATGCGATCACGGTTGTTACCCGCTTTCCGTTGCAAAGGATACTCCAGAACCCAGAGGCTACCGGCAGGATAGTGGAGTGGGCATTGGAGTTATCCAACTTTGGCCTGAAGTTTGAAAGCACATCAACAATACAGAGCAGGGCATTGGCAGATTTTATTGGAGAATGGACGCCAACCCCTGATGAAGAAGTGCTAGAGACAGTTCTTCCCGATAAGGAATACCCCCAAGCATGGATCATGTATTTTGATGGTGCCTTCTCCCTACAAGGTGTAGGGGCTGGCGTGCTTCTCATTGCTCCCTCCGGGGAACACTTCAAGTACGTGGTCCAGATGCATCTTCCCCGGGAGGAGGCTACCAACAATACAGCTGGGTATGAAGGACTCCTTGCCGGGCTCAGGATCGCCACAAAGTTGGGAATCAAGAAGTTGATCATCAGAGGTGTTGGGGAACGTAGTATTTCAAAAAAATTCCTACGGTCATGCAATATCTACCTAGGAGAAGCATAGAAATGAGCAGGGAGAGTGTGTCCACGTACCCTCATAGACCGAAAGCGGAAGCGTCGAGTAACACGGTTGATGTAGTTGAACGTCTTCACGATCCAACCGATCCAAGTACCGAACGTACGGCACCTCCGTGTTCAACACACGTTCAGCATGATGACGCCCCTCGAGCTCTTGATCCAGTTGAGTATGAGGGAGAGTTTTGTCAGCATGATGGCGTGGTGACGATGATGATGAAGTTAGCGACGCAGGGCTTCGCCTAAGCACTTCAACGATACGACCGAGGTGTGTAACCATGGAGGGGGCACTGCACATTGCTAAAAGATTGTCTTGTTTCTTTGGGGTGCCCTCCTCCCACGTATATAAAGGGGGGAGGAAGGAGGAGGCCGGCCAAGGTGTGGCGCGCCCAAGGGGGGGAGTCCTAGTCCAAGTAGGATTCACCCCCCTTTCCTATTCCAACAAGGAGAAGGGGGGAAGAGGAGGAGCAGAGAAGGAAAGGGGGCCGCCCCCCCAACCCTAGTCCTATTCGGTTAGGGCTAGGGGGGCACGCGCCTCCACCTGGCTGCTGCCTCCTCTCTTCCACTAGGGCCCATGAAGGCCCATTAACCCCCCGGGGGGTTCCGGTAACCCCCTGGTACTCCGGAAAATACCCGATACACTTCAGAACCATTCCTGTGTCCAAATATAACCTTCCAATATATCGATATTTATGTCTCGACCATTTCGAGACTCCTCGTCACATCTGTGATCTCATCCGGGACTCAGAACAAACTTTGGTCATCAAAACACATAACTCGTAATACAGATCATCATCGAATGTTAAGCGTGCGGACCCTACGCTTCAGATTTCAGGTTCCACAAAACCTTGAGAGGTTCAAACTCTGGGGTCCGCACGAAGAACACTCTCTCCCGAGCGCTCGCCCTACGTTTCCACAACTTAGCTCGACGAACTCAAAGAACAAGGGAAACAGAGGATTATACTGGTTCGGGCCACCTTGCGGTGTAATACCCTACTCCCGTGTGTGTGCTGGATTGCCTCGTGGGGCTGAGGATGAACTAGTACAAGGAATGAACAACCTCTGGAGGAGAGGTGTTCTTGGGCTCGAATGAGCTTGTGGTGTGTGTAAGGTGGAATGCATCCGATCCCTTCTATGGTTGGATCAACTCAAGATGAGATGCCCCTCTATGGGGGTGTCTAGGTCCTATTTATAGCGGCCTTGGTCCTCTTCCTTAATATCGGCGAGAAGGGATCCCACAACAGCCAAATTTGAAGGGGAACAACTAGTACAAGTTATCCTGACAAAAGTGCTCTTCGCCTGCCAAAGGCTCTGGTGGTGACGCCGCGCCGGGCTCCACGATGACCACCATTATTCCGCCCTGATGGTCCTTGGTCTTCTTGCACCGATATGGAAACCTTTGCCTGATTCCTCAGGACTCCGCAACTGCGCTTGCCCCCTTAGCACCAAAGGGGAATCTGGTACACTGCGCCCACTGGTGCCCACCTGGCCTTCGATGTCATGGCTCACGTCGCGTGAATCTCACGAGGTGCACCTTGCATAGATATCTCCACTTGATACGTCCAAAACGTATCTATAATTTCTGCTTGCTCCATGCCTCTTTTGGGTGATATTTCTATGATATTTATACACTTCCATACACTTTTGATCATATTTGGACTAACCTATTAACTCAGTGCACCCCAGTGCCAGTTTATGTTTTCGGCTGTTTTTGTATTTCAGGTTTTCACATTACGAGAACTGCCAGGAAAAATCCAGAAAAATTATATAAAAAATCAGCGTTCCAGAAACTACCGTGCGCCCGAAGGACAGCCGGGGGGGGGGGCACCAGGGCTCCAGGCGCCCTGGCGGCGCCCCCCCCTTGGGCCGCACCAGGGGGGCGCCTGGGCCTCCCGAGGCTCCTCCGATGCCCCCCTTTGGCATATATTTAAAGCGTGTCGCGGAAACCCTGATTCCGGACCCCTTTTCTCCAGACGCGATTCCGATCTCCGCCGCCATCGCCATCAAGCTTCGGGGGACCAGAATTCCTGCGCCGGCACCCTGCCGGGATGGGGAAGTGCCCCCGGATTCATCTCCATCTACGTTGCTTCCTCCCTCCATGATGCGGGAGTAGTTCCTCCTCGGGGCTGAGGTTTCTACCAGTAGCTATGTGGTCAATTCTCTCTCCCATGATGTGATCTTCGTTGTGATCATAGGCTATGTTAATCTAGGGCGATCCCATGATATTTCCCCTTCCTCTATGTATTGGATTGATGTACTCACTTGTCTTTATCTAGTATAATCCCCGAGATCAAGGTGACAACGGTCTATTGGACATGGATTAGAAAAATATTTTCATGAGTGATTTCCTCTCTTGTGTGTTGATTGAAGATTGAGAGTCTCTTGGTGCTTGTCTTTGACTATCCTTTAGATATGTTGTGGTGATTGTGGGACTCTCTTTGGATGGCCGCGGTGACATTGGGAAATCCTTATATTGAGAACTACGAACTTTGAGGTGTGCTTTTGTAGCCCTACATAATTCTCGTCCTCTCTTGACCACGGAGGAATGACCTTCGGGTGCGTCTCCATTGCATGTTTTATGGGAAATATCATGTGATTCGATTATGTTAATGTTGTTGGGAGTTGCCACTAGTGAAAGTATGAAGCCTAGGCCTTGTTTCCACCATTGCAATACCATTTGTGTTCATGTTTACCACTTGTTTGCTTGCTGCACTTTTTATTACAGATTTATATTACTTTGTTTTGCCATCCATATCACTTGCCATTTAACATCTCTTCGCCGAACTAGTGCACCTATACATCTAACAAGTGTATTAGGTGTGTTGGGGACACAAGAGACTTCTTGTATCTTAGTTGCAAGGTTGCTTGAGAGAGACCATCTTCAACCTCTACTTCACTGAGTTCGATAAACCTTAGGTCATCCACTTGAGGGAAATTGCTGCTGTCCTACAAACCTCTGCGCTTGGAGGCCCAACATAGTCTACAAGACTAGAAGCGTGTGTAGACATCAAGCTATTTCTGGCGCCGTTGCCGGGGAGGTGAGCGCTTGAAGGTATATCTTTAGATCTTGCAATTAAATCTTTTTGTTTCTTGTTTTTATTTCACTAGTTATGCTTATGGACAACCTTGCTATTGGATCGTTGCTTGCGGGAAGACGCCCCACACCTGTGGTGGTTGCTCCTCCCCCTACTGAAATTGTGCCCTATAAAATACCAGCTGGTATTATCGATTATGTTTTGGCTGATCGTTATGCAGGAGATAGACATCCCGGTGAACACTTGCTATATCTGTCACAACTATGTTCATTATTTAAGCTTGCAGGTGTATCAAGGGAGTTTGTCATGAGGAAATTATTTGCCTTGTCACTGAAAGGAAAAGCATTGGAATGGTATAGGCTACTAAATGACTCTCACCTGCTGGAGTGGGAAGAGATCCAGTCTCTCTTTTACTCCAAGTTTTATCCTCTTCATGAAGTCCATGAGAATAGGAATTATGGTTATAATTTTTATCCTCATGACGGAGAGAGCATAGCTCAAGCTTGGGGGAGACTGAAAACGTTAATGCTAAAATGTCCTAACCATGGGCTCCCCAAAGATATGATTATTACTAATTTCTATGCGAGGCTTTCTCGATAGGATAAAGATTTTCTCGACGCTTCCTCTATGGGTTCTTTCACAAACAAAAAGATTGATGCTAAATGGGAACTCCTTGAAAGAATTCAACGCAACACTGAAGATTGGGAGATCGACAAAGGTAAAGAGTCAGGTATAATTTATGAGTATGATTGCATTAAGTCCTTTGTTGAAACTAAGAGTTTTAATAAGTTTAGTGCTAAGTTTGGGCTTACTTCTCAACTCCTTGTTGATTTCCTCAAATCTTTTGCTTCACATCTTAATATGCCTAAGGAGGATTGGATCAAGTATCATAAACCTTTTAAAGAGACTTGCAAAGAAAATGAAATTGTTCATGATGATTGCAACATGCATGATCCAATTCCTAAAAATGAAGTTATATATAAGCATGTTAATTTTTGTGGAGTGGATAGACCTTGTGAAAGGCCTATGATTGAAGAAGAGAAGTATTGTAAGCAACATAAGCATGAAAGAACAATCACTTGGGTCAGAGATTTAAATGAAATTGCTAGAGAATTGTGTGACCTTTATCCTTTTACTTGTGAACTTTGCCGTATAGAGGGTCACTTTAATTTTCAATGCATGAACTTTCAAAACATAACTGTTAACCGGTTGTGTGATAACATGATCACCTCTGATCTTTATGATGATCTTATGTTATTTTTGATGTGTGAAGAGTTATCAGAAAAGACTTCATGGCTAGATGTTAATGCCATAGGAATAAAAAACACTTTGCAAAATTGCCATCTCTATTGTGTTGTTAATTGCCATGAAAATGATTACATAGGTAATATTATAAAGGAGGGAACTTTACCAAAGTATAAAAATGTCTCTTATATTTCTGCTAATAAAAAGGAGAGTTTCTCCCAAGTTTCCCCTATTGTTTCTAATGATAAACCAGGATATGTGGAGAAGCTTCATCTCCAACCACTCCCTCCTAAGGTTAAGAAGAAGAAAAAGAAGAGGAGGAGGAAGAGGAGCAAGAAAGAAGAAGAATGGGTATCAACCTGGCCTGAGCATATTCCTCCCATCAACTTTTATCCTAACGATTGTAAGTTTAAAGAAGAAGGTGAAGTTTATTGCCTTAATTATCATCTTGATGATACGTCCGTAGGTACTATTGAAGATGATTTTGATTATGGTATGCATGTTACTTATTGTGATTTGGGAAAATGATGATAATGCTACTTATGATCTTGAAAATCTTTTTGGTATCAACTCCGAAAGTGATGATATGGGAAGCTCTAAGCTTGGGGATGATAGGATTGCAAATCCTTTACCCACTAGTGATGTGATAATTGATAATTCTTTTGCTAGTAAGAATAAAGACAACATGATTACAAATATAGTTGATAGCAATGATAATGCTCTTCTCTACTATGATGATGTCCTAACTCCAACCTATAGTGATTATAAAGGTACCTATGACATAAGGAGAAATTATCCTTATGAAACTTGTCATAATCATGGAGGGAATTACTCCCTTGTTGAACACCACCCTCCTAATACACAATTAATCTATAGTGTTCAAGTTGTTTATGATAGTCCTACTACCACTATTACTAATGAGAAAGATTATGCTTATGTGGAGAGTAAGAGTACCTTTTTGCATGTGGATCATGGTAACAATGCTTTATGTGATGCTTATATTGTTGAGTTCATCCATGATGCCACTGAAATTTATAATGAGAGAGGGAGACTTGGTTCTAAATATCTTAATAATAAGAAGTTTCCTCTCTTTATGGTGAATATTTTGAAGTTATGCTTGTTTTGCCTTCCTATGCTAGTTGCTTTGTGTTTAAATGAATTATTCTATTGCAATATTCCTATGCATAGGAAGCATGTTAGGCTTAAATGTGTTTGGTATTTGCTTCTTGATGCTCTCTTTTGTTCTTCAGCTCTTATTCCTACGAGAGCATCATTAAAGTGTTAAGTCTATCTTTATGGCTATAAAGAAAGAGCTCTAGCGAGACAACCCTTGTTATGTTTACTTTCAGTTTTAGTGGTCTTGATGTTTGTTACTACTGTAGCAACATCATTGTATCTTTATTTTTCAGCTTTGTGCCAAGTTTAGCCTCTGATTGCAAGAAAGTTCAAAGGTTGTGACGTGCTGTCCAGGAAACAGATTCTGTCCTTGGATAGAAAAATTCCTATAAAATCACAAGGTCATCTTTTTGGTCTGAATTTTTTCGACAGCGTGCTCTATATAATTTTCTTTCGTGCGTCTGTTTTGAGTTTTTTTATTAGAGTTGCAGAAGTGCCCCGGAAAAATCATTTACTACCTGCTGTTCTGTTTTTCACAGATTCTATCATGTTTTGCCTTTCCTTCATTTTGCAAACCTAGAGCTTGCTTTTTCTTTGCAAAAACCTTTTGGCAATCTTGAGAAACAGTAGAACTTCAAGAATATCTTTATTTCCAGCAAGGAACAATTATTTTATTATGTGTACTAACCTCGCTAATCAGATTATGATGAGTTATGTATGAAGGGAGTTTTCAAGTGTGCGAGGGAAGATGATAAAAAGATTCAGGAGTGTCAAACGCTCAAGCTTGGGGATGCCCCCATGCACCCCCAAGAAATATTCAAGGAAACTCAAGCGTCTAAGCTTGGGGATGCCCCCGTGCATCCCCTTCTCCATCAACATTATCAGTTTGTCCTTCGTTCCACTATATTTTAATCACTTCATGTGTTATGTGCTATGCTTGGAGCGTCTTGTTTTAGTTTTCCTTTTAGTTTTCTTTAGCTTTTCATAACGAGTTGGAACTCAGCTTTCTTTATGTGGGAGAGAAATACGCTCCACTTCTACCTAGAACATAACATAGAATTTGCATGTCTATCTTTGCTGTGTGTGTTCTTTGTCTTTTAATAGCTACTATCATGCTTAGCTCTTAACTTTCATGCTTATCTTTTTAAAGAGCTTTTGTTTAGTTGGTTGCTTGAACTCTCTTTAGTTATCATGTTTATCTTATTAAGAGAGTTTGATTCCGTTGCATTGGTTGATATGTCTATGATAAAGATGCTACGTGCATAATGGCGCTTAGTAGTTCATGTTTTCTTATGGTTAGTCTCAAATAGTTGGGGGGTTCCCAATGTGTTATTGGAATACCAACATGATTTGTTTGCCTATGATGTGGTATGCTTTAGTAATATCTTCCTTCAAAGAATTTATTTTGATTGACTTGGCGTATGCTCACGCATATTTAAGACTGTAAAGAAAGTCTGTCAAGCCTTGATGATCTTTTGTTTCTGAGTAGCGATATAACTTCCATGCCTGATTCAATGTTGCTTTGTCGCTCTGCATGATTATGACCGTCATTGCTCTCTTAGTTGGTCGCTCCCCGTCTTTTGCTAACCTTCGCCTGTACTAAGCGGACTGACTGCTTGTGCATCCACATTCTTTTAATCCAATTATGCCATATGAGTCCACCATACCTACCTATATGTGATATTTCACCGCCACTCCAAGTAAATTTACATGTGCTACCTTTAAAACCTTCAGTTGCAATATATAGCTCATGGGAAAGTAGCTTAAAAACTATTGTGGTAAAGAATATGTTGCTTATGTATCTTATTTTCTTATAAGTTGCTTGCTGAGCGGTAACCATGTTTCTGGGGACGCCATCAACTGTTACACTTTTGTTGAATATCATGTGAGTTGCTATGCATGCTTGTCTTGTCTAAAGTAAGGGTGATTTGCCATGAGTTGAATGGTTTGAGTATGCATATTGTTAGAGAAGAACATTAGGCCGCCAACCAAAGCCATGTATCATGGTGGAAGTTTTAGCTTGGACATTAATCCTCAATCTCTTATGAGAATATGCTTAAGCATTTAAGAGGAGTCCATTATCTATTTTCTATGTTGTCCCGGTATGGATGTCCTCAAGTTGAGATCTATCAAAAACGAGAAATCAAATGCGATCTATCTCCTTGGACCTTTGTACAGGTAGAGGTACCCCTTTGTGACACTTGGTTGAAACATATGTAATGCAATGACAATCCATAAAAATCCGAGCTAATTAGGACAAGGTGCGAGCACTATTGGTATTCGATGCATGAGGCTTGCAACTTATAGGATGTCTTATGCATAGCACATATGAAGTACTAACTACCGTTGACAAAATTGTTTCTATGTTTTCAAAATAAAAAGCTCTAGCACATGAGTAATCCCTGCTTCCCTCTGCGAAGGGCCATTCTTTTACTTTTATGTTGAGTCTCCACCTTCTTTTAAAAGCACCAACTACTAAGAGCATGATTGTCATTCTGAGTGTAATGTGCATTGTCCCAAAGTAGCATTGTCTTTTGCATGATTGTGATATCGTTTATTTTGAAATCATTGTATCTAGTTATCACTTAAACCTTGGAGGTGCCCCTGCATTTATGTTTTGCTTCACTAAAGGGGGCAAGCTAGATATCGCTTTATCATATTTGCACATCATGTTCATTGCAAATCTATTTGATATTTCAGTATCATCTTGTAAAACTTTCAGTCCTTTGTGATTTTCTCATGAGGCAACTTAATTACTACAGATTCATTGTCTCAGTAAGCTTTTGTCATATGACTATGAAAAAGTCCTATATGGTTAATAGCATGTCACCACAGAAATTATTCTTGTTATCATTTACCTACTCGAGGACGAGCAGGAATAAAGCTTGGGGATCTTGATACGTCCAAAACGTATCTATAATTTCTGCTTGCTCCATGCCTCTTTTGGGTGATATTGCTATGATATTTATACACTTCCATACACTTTTGATCATATTTGGACTAACCTATTAACTCAGTGCACCCCAGTGCCAGTTTCTGTTTTCGGCTGTTTTTGTATTTCAGGTTTTCACATTACGAGAACTGCTAGGAAAAATCCAGAAAAATTATATAAAAAATCAGCGTTCCAGAAACTACCGTGCGCCCGAAGGACAGCCGGGGGGGCACCAGGGCTCCAGGCGCCCTGGCGGCGCGCCCCCCCTGGGCCGCGCCGGGGGGGCGCCTGGGCCCCCCGAGGCTCCTCCGATGCCCCCTTTGGCATATATTTAAAGCGTGTCGCGGAAACCCTGATTCCGGACCCCTTTTCTCCAGACGCGATTCCGATCTCCGCTGCCATCGCCATCAAGCTTCGGGGGACTAGAATTTCTGCGCCGGCACCCTGTCGGGACGGGGAAGTGCCCCCGGATTCATCTCCATCGACGTTGCTTCCTCCCTCCATGATGCGGGAGTAGTTCCTCCTCGGGGCTAAGGTTTCTACCAATAGCTATGTGGTCAATTCTCTCTCCCATGATGTGATCTTCGTTGTGATCATAGGCTATGTTAATCTAGGGTGATCCCATGATATTTCCTCTTCCTCTATGTATTGGATTGATGTACTCACTTGTCTTTATCTAGTATAATCCCCGAGACCAAGGTGACAGCGGTCTATTGGACATGGATTAGAAAAATATTTTCATGAGTGATTTCCTCTCTTGTGTGTTGATTGAAGATTGAGAGTCTCTTGGTGCTTGTCTTTGACTATCCTTTAGATATGTTGTGGTGATTGTGGGACTCTCTTTGGATGGCCGCGGTGACATTGGGAAATCCTTAGATTGAGAACTACGAACTTTGAGGTGTGCTTTTGTAGCCCTACATAATTCTCGTCCTCTCTTGACCACGGAGGAATGACCTCCGGGTGCGTCTCCATTGCATGTTTTATGGGAAATATCATGTGATTCGATTATGTTAATGTTGTTGGGAGTTTCCACTAGTGAAAGTATGAAGCCTAGGCCTTGTTTCCACCATTGCAATACCATTTGTGCTCACGTTTACCACTTGTTTGCTTGCTGCACTTTTTATTAAAGATTTATATTACTTTGTTTTGCCATCCATATCACTTGCCATTTAACATCTCTTCGCCGAACTAGTGCACCTATACATCTAACAAGTGTATTAGGTGTGTTGGGGACACAAGAGACTTCTTGTATCTTAGTTGCAGGGTTGCTTGAGAGAGACCATCTGCAACCTCTACTTCCCTGAGTTCGATAAACCTTAGGTCATCCACTTGAGGGAAATTGCTGCTGTCCTACAAACCTCTGCGCTTGGAGGCCCAACATAGTCTACAAGAGTAGAAGCGTGTGTAGACATCACCACTCCCCGGGAGCCAGCCTATAGAGGCTGCCCCCAGGGAGGTCTTGGCGTCATCCGCCTCGCGACGCTTGGCCCCTCACGAGGGTCTTGAGCTGTGGTTGCTGAAGTTGGGCCGTACTAGGCCGCCGATGGAGCCATGTCACGGGTACCCTCGTTCCAAGAACACCGACAGTAGCCCCCGGGCACAAGGTGAGCTCGAACTTGGCTTAGAGGCGAAGCCAAAGGGGCAAGGGCGAAGCACCGCGAGCCCCAATCATCTGCGGCCTTGGTTGACGCATGGCGACTTGATTGGACGAGGACGTCTCCGCTTCCCCATGCTGCCTCAGCAACTGCCCGACTTGACTGGACCCTGCTGCATGCATAGAAAAAACCATCATTACGTGAGATCGTGGAAGCCGACGGTTGGCCTCCTCCTGCTATAAATGAGGAGGGGGTGAAGCCCCCATTTCTCATCTCCTTCTTCTTGTCGCCTGCCCCTTCCTTATTCCTCCCTCCCCCCTTTTGCTGCAGCCTCCACGGCGCCAACGAAGAGGTTCTCTGCCGCGGAGAAGGCGAAAGCTTGTCAGGAGGGATCTGACTCGCCACCACTCAAGAGGGGGCGGGGCTGCCCCCGCAAGCATTTTGCTACCCCTGCAGCGGCGCTTCAGGGTCGTGGGCGCACTCCTTCAGGAGCCGGCGCCGCCCTAGGCGGCTGTGAGGGCACCTCTTCTCGTGGTAGAGGCCGCTCTCGTCGCGGCAGCCCTCCTACCGCTGGAAGTAGCACCACGGTTGCCCGTCCTCCCCGGCCTGGCTTCCATTCGTCAGAGGTGCTCCTGGAGTTCGGTGTGTGGTCGGAGAGTCCGACCGGCGCCTGGATCCATTGTCGCACTTCTTCGCCCACCAGCTGCCGTCCGGGGGTCTTGACGGCCTTAGGTTGCAGGCCGTTGGCTGCTGCAGCAAGGCCTCGTGGGTTGCGGTGGAGGTCTCTCTTGCGGGCAACTTGGCCCTAGCCCGCGGTTGGCAGACGTTCGCCCACGCACGCGGCTTGGGCAGGTGATGCACCCTCCACTTGAATTATGATGGCACCGCGGCCCTCTTCATGAGGGTGTTCGGGGCAGACGGTTGTCGTGCAGGGTGCTACCCCGAGGACAACAACGGCGACGATGGGCTCGGCCTTGGCGATAGTCGTGACGAGGCTGCAGGTGGACTTGCCCTTGGCGACAGTCATGGCTCCTCCAGCGGCAGCGGCTCCTCTGCCAGCAAAAGCACCAGCAGTGGTGGTTACGACCAACCACCGCGCCGCCGGGCTCGCTTCGAGGACGGCAACGGGTTGTCTCGTCGCCACGTGGCGGTGAAGCACGAGGAGGGCTCTGACTGAGTTGAGTCTGGGGGGGGCTTGAGGCCGGGTCCGGCGAGTGGTTGCGGCCGTGCGGCCCACTTTTGATTAGCTTTTCCTATCTTCCTGCATTTCAAAAGAAAAGGTAGATAGCCCCCCTGGGGCGTTTAATGAATCGTGACACCTATGCTCCTATGCTATGTTATATGCTCTTGTGCTATGTTATGATATTCAATCTCTTCATGAGTGTAGAGGGGTAACTTAGCTTGATACACTCGAGGGTGGCCTCTTGCCTCGTGAGGATCCGCTTTCCGGTATCTGGGGAGGCCTCCTTGCTGTCGACGCTAGAGCTGCTGGCTTTGGGGGGGGGCATCTGCAAAATTTGTTATTGAATCCACCGGGTACCCTGTTCCTCCATGCGTGAGCCCTCAGGCATGGGCTAATCATGGCTTAATGCACCGCGTCGTGGTACCCGGGGTGCACGGACTTGAGGGGGGTGCGCCAATCATGAGCTCATTCAAGGGCGCAACACAAAGATAAGGGAAGCCGAAGCTCTGGGGCGACAAGGTTTCAGCGAGGTGTGCCCGCGACGTGTGGGCTGGCCGGCGTGTAGACACGGACACACCTGCCTAGCCCCCGCGCGAGGGAGAACGTCAAGCAACTGTTGTCCTGCCTGAGGCAAGAAAAAGGGGTGAGCAAAGAAGAAGAGGGAAAACCCAACTAAGCAACCAAGAAACACCAGAACTCCAAATTCATTCAAAGATCGCAACCAGATACAGAAAGCAAATGAATAGCCGCATCCGCCACCTAGTCTAGTCTTCTCACCAGCGCGGAGCTAAGTTCTGCCACTAGGACACGGGAGGGAGCCCCTGAGGCCCGAGGGCGGCACTCTGGAGACTCCGGGGCGTGTATAACGCCACTCATTATTACGTGAGAGTGTCACGGGAGGAGACCTTCACAGGCACTAGGCCTTGCTTCACAGGCACTGGGCCTTACTTCATAGGCACTGGGCCTTTCTTCATGGGTAGAACTTCCAGAGGTGCTGGATGTTCCAGGCGTTCTGGATGGGGATGCCGTCCCCGTCTCCAGGAGCACGTCACCGGGCCTGGAGACATGGGTGATCCTAAATGGGCCCACACACATGGGTGAGAGCTTATGCAGCCCTTCCCTGGAGTGCACCTGCCTCAGGACCAGATCGCCCACCTCGAGCGTCCTAGAGCGGAAGCTGCGACAGTGGTACCGCCACAGCGCCTGCTGGTACCTTGCCGCCCAGAGCAAGGCTTGATGGCGGTGTTCCTCCCCCAGCATGAGATCCATCCCCCGCATGGCGTCCTGGTGTGCCTCGTCAAACGACAAGACCCATGCAGAGCGATGTTTGACCTCATGAGGGAGAACCGCTTCGGCTCCGTAGACGCGGAAGAACGGGGTCTCGCCTGTTGGCTTGGTGTCGGTGGTGCAGATGGACCACAACACGGACTGGAGCTTGTCGTTACCACAGGCTGGAGTTTCTTCTTGAAGGTCCTTGCCTTGAGGCCTCTTAGGACCTCCACGTTAGCGTGCTCAGCTTGACCGTTTCTTCTGGGGTGTGCCACCGAGGCATAGCATATCTGCGTTCCAAGGTTAGCACAATATGTTTTGAAGAGATTGCTAGTGAACTGTGAGCCATTGTCGGTGATGATGCAATTAGGGACCCCGAACCGGCTCACGAAGCCCTTGATCAACTTGACAACCGAGCCGGCGGGGATGGCGCGCACTGCCTCCACCTCTGCCCACTTGGTGAACTTGTCGATGGCGACGTAGAGGTAGCTGTAGCCCCCGGGCGCCCGAGGGAATTGTCCCAAGATTTCCAGCCCCCCGACCGTGAACGGCCACGAGAGCGGGATAGTTTGAAGGCCCTGAGCAGGCTGGTGGATCTCCTTGGCATGGAACTGGCATGCTTCATAGGATCTCACCAGCTCGGCCACGTCGTTGAGCGATGTTGGCCCGTAGAACCCACTGAAGAACGCCTTGCCCACCAGGGTGCACGACGATGAGTGATGCCCGCAGTCTCCGCCATGTATGTCAGTCAGCAGCTCGCACCCCTACTCCCTGGAGATGCACCGCAAGGAAACGTCGTTGGGCTATTTCCGGTATAACTCACCATCCTGAAGGCAGTAAGTTGTGGCCTGCCGGGCCACGCGCTCCGCGTCCTCCTCCTTCTCCGACAGGGTTCCCTATAACAGGTTGGAATTGAACTCTTGAGTCCAGCACCCTTCTTGAGGCTCGAGTGCACGAAGCAAGTGCGGTCCTGAGGTTAGGCCCCAGGTGGGAGGTCCCGAGGTCGGCGGAGGGGGGAGCTCCTCCTGAGGCAGTGTCAGCTCCGCAGCCGGAGGGGCTGCTGAGGGCTTGAAGAGGCGCTCCTCGAAGACACCGGGCTCCTGTGACTGGCGCTTGGACGCCCTCTTGGCGATGTCGTCGGCCTCCTTGTTTGTGCCGCGCGGCACGTGCTGCAACGCCAGGCCCAATAATTGCTTCTCCATTTTGCGTACCTCAACTAGGTACGCCTCCATGTGCTCATCCATTGGCTTGTACACCTTGTTGGAGAAGTTGACGAGGAGCTAGGAGTCGCCCTTGATGGTGAGGCGCTTCACACCCAGGGCGGGCAAAGCCTTCAGGCCGGTGATTAGACCTTCGTATTCCGTGATGTTGTTGGAGACCTTCTCACCATGCTAGAAGCAGAGCTGCACGGCGTAGTAGATCTTGTCCTTAGTGGGCGAGATGAGCACGGCACCAGCTCCCGCGCCCTAACGTACGAAGACGCCGTCAAAGTACATGACCCAGCCATCTGGTGCTTCACTCCTTGGCGAGAGGGACCGATCCTCACATGCTTCGGGCTCTGGGGTGTCAGTCCATTCTGCCATGATGTCAGCGAGCACAGTGCCCATGACGACCCTGGTGGTGCTGAACTCTAGCTAGAACACTTCTAGCTCAATGTTCCATTCGGCGACCCTTCCCGCGACATTGGGGCTCCGTAGCACCCTCTCCAGTGGATACGCTGACACGACCTTGATGGGGTGTCCTTGGAAGTAGTGGCGCAGCTTGTGTGAAGCGACGAGGAGTGCGAGCAGAAGTTTCTGCGGCATGGGGTAACACGCCCGAGCTTGCTGAGTACCGCGCTGATAAAGTACACAGGGTGCTCGACAGCAGTGGGAGTGTCGGCGGAGTCTAAGCTCTTCTACGGCTGTGGCGTCTTCTGAGGCGGGTGGTCCTCAAAAGCTAGACCGCCAGGCATGGAAACTACTGCCCCTGGGATGCCATCTCGTGGAGACCGGTCGACAGCTGATCCTGCCGGAGCCTCGGGTGCATTGTCCTGGGGTTGTGTTGTCTTGACCTGGCGCTCCTCCCGGACCGCTACAAGAGCCGCGCTAGCGGAGTGTGGTGTAGCGGCTAGGTAAAGCAACAAGGGCTCTTGAGGTTTGGGTGCCACCATTACTGGTGGATTGGTGAGGTATCTCTTGAGGTCTTCAAAAGTTGCATCAGCCTCTCGGGTCCATTCGAATGGGCCTTTCCTTTTCATCATCTTGAAGAAGGGGAGGGCACACTCCCCTAAGTGAACGCCCCAGCGACGTCATGCAACCGGCTAGCTTTTGCGTCTCCTTGAGGGTCTTCGCCGGACTCATCTTCTCTATGGCCTTGACTTTCTCGGGATTAGCTTCAATTCCCCTGTGCGACACCAGGAAACCCAGGAGTTTGCCTGACGGGACGCCGAACACACACTTCTTTGGGTTGAGCCGCAGGTCTACCTTGCGTAGGCTGTCGAAGGTCTCTTCCAAGTCATCAATGAGGGTCTTGGCCTCCCGAGATTTTACCACAATGTCATCTACGTAGGCCTCAGCGTTCCTCCCTAGCTGCTTTCCTAGGGCGATATGCATCAATCGCTGGAAGGTTTCCACCATTCCGTTTATTATGACACGCTTCGTCATTGTCATATTGCCATGCATGATCATGTAGTTGACATCGTATTTGTGGCAAAGCCACCGTTCATAAATTTCATACATGTCACTCTTGATTCATTGCACATCCCGGCACACCGTCGGAGGCATTCACATAGAGTCATATTTTAATCTAGCTTCGAGTTGTAATCTTTGAGTTGTAAGTAAATAAAAGTGTGATGATCTTCATTACTAGAGCATTGTCCCGATGAGGAATGGATGATGGAGACTATGATTCCCCCATAAGTGGGGATGAGACTCTGGACGAAAGAAAAGAAAAAAAGAGGCCATAAAAAGGGGGGAAGAAAAAAGAGAAAAGGCCCAAAGAAAAAAAGAAAAAGAAAAAATAAGGGAGAAAAAATGAGAGAAAAAGAGAGTACGGACGATGTTACTATCCTTTTTTCACAGTTGTGCTTCAAAATAGCACCATGATCTTCATGATAGAGAGTCTCTTGTTTTGTCACTTTCGTATACTAGTGGGAATTTTCATTATATAACTTGGCTTGTATATTCTAATGATGGGCTTCCTCAAATGCCGTAGGTCTTCATGAGCAAGCAAATTGGATGCACACCCACTTAGTTTCTTTTGTTGATCTTTCATACACTTATAGCTCTAGTGCATCTGTTGCATGGAAATCCCTACTCACTCACATTGATATGTATTGATGGGCATCTCCATAGCCCATTGATACGCTTAGTTGATGTGAGACTATCTTCCTCTTTTGTCTTCTCATCAACCACCACTCTATTCCACCTATAGTGCTATATCCATGGCTCACGCTCATGTATTGCGTGAAAGTTGAAAAGTTTGAAAAATTGAAGTGTGAAACAATTGCTTGGCTGAAACCGGGGTTGTGCATGATTTAAATATTTTGTGTGATGAAGATAGAGCATAGCCAAAATATATGATTTTGTAGGGATAACATTCTTTGGCCATGTTATTTTGAGAAGACATGATTGCTTTGTTATGTTGGGGAACGTTGCATGGAAAACAAAATTTTTTCTCTACGTTCACCAAGATCAATCTAGTAGATGCAACTACGAGGGGAGAGTAGGATCCACATACCCTTGTAGATCGCTAAGCGGAAGCTTTATGAACGCGGATGATGGAGTCGTACTCGCCGCGATTCAGATCGCCGAAGATCCTAGCACCGAAGCAACGGTGCCTCCGCGTTCTTCACACGTACGGCTCGGGGACGTCTCCTCCTTCTTGATCCAGCAAGGGGTGGAGGAGAGGTTGATGGAGAACCGGCAGCACGACGGCGTGGTGGTGATGGTGTAGAAGATTTCCAGCAGGGCTTCGCCTAAGCACCGCGGGAGAAGAAGATGTTACGGGAGAGGGAGGGCAGCACCGAGGCACGAACTTGTGTTGGCTGCCCTCCCTCTACCTCTCTATATATAGGGGGAAGGAGGAGAGGGGGGCGCCCCTAGGGTTTCCCCTAGGGGGGCCGGCGGCCAGGGCATGGGGGGGGCGGCGGCCAAGGGCCAGGCCCTAGGGTTTCCCCCCCTAGGTGCCTTGCCCCCCACTCCAAAGGGGTGCGGCTGCCCTAGGGGGTCCCACCCCCTTAGCCGCATGAGGAGAGGGCCCAGGGGGGGGGCTCACAGCCCCTTGAGGGCTGTGGTGTTCCCCCTTGTGGCCCAATAGGCCCAGAACTACTTCCGGAACCCCCGAAACCCCTTTCGGTCGTCCGCCGATTTCCCGATGCTCCCCGGAACACTTCCGGACTCCGAAACCTTTCATCCTATATATCAATCTTCGTCTCCGGACCATTCCGGAGACCGTCGTCACGTCCGGGATCTCATCCGGGACTCCGAACAACCTTCGGTAACCATGCACTTTTCTCACTAACAACCCTAGCGTCACCGAACGTTAAGTGTGTAGACCCTGCGGGTTCGGAAACCATGTAGACATGACCGAGACACTCCCAGGTCAATAACCAATAGCGGGATCTGGATACCCATATTGGTTCCCACATGTTTCTCGATGATCTCATCGGATGAACCACGATGTCAAGGATTCAGGCAATCCCGTACACAGTTCCCTTTGTCTCGTCGGTATGTTACTTGCCCGAGATTCGATCGTCGGTATCTCTATACCTAGTTCAATCTCGTTACCGGCAAGTCTCTTTACTCGTTACCGTAATACATAATCCCGTGACCAACTACTTGGTTACTTTGAGCTCATTGAGATGACGTATTACCGAGTGGGCCCGGAGATACCTCTCCGTCACACGGAGTGACAAATCCCAGTCTCGATCCATGTCAACCCAACACACACCCTCGGAGATACCTGTAGAGTACCTTTATAGTCACCCAGTTACGTTGCGACGTTTGGCACACACAAAGCACTCCTACGGTGTCAGTGAGTTACATGATCTCATGGTCATAGGAACTTATACTTGACATGCAGAAAACTATAGCGATAACTGACACGATCAAAAGCTATGTTAACGTTTGGGTCTCGTCCATCACATCATTCTCCTAATGATGTGATCCCGTTATCAAATGACAACTCATGTCTATGACCTGGAAACCGCGGTCATCTTTGATCAACGAGCTAGTCCTGTAGAGGCTCACTAGGGACACAAAGTCTGTCTATTCATCCACACGTGTATTTGAGTTTCCAATCAATACAGTTATAGCATGGATAATAAACGATTATCATGAACAAGGAAATATAATAATAACTCTTTTATTATTGCCTCTAGGGCATATTTCCAACAGTCTCCCACTTGCACTAGAGTCAATAATCTAGCATTACCAGGTAATGAATCTAACACCCATAGAGTCTTGGTGTTGATCGTGCTTAGCCCGTGGAAGAGGCTTAGTCAACGGATCTGCAACATTCAAATCCGTGTGTACTTTGCAAATGTTTATGTCCTCCTCCTTGACCGAATCGCGGATGGAATTGAAGCGTCGCTTTATGTGTCTGGTCCTCTTGTGAAACCTTGGTTCCTTGGCTAGAGCAATGGCACCAGTGTTGTCACAGAACAGAGTCATTGGGTTTAGTGCACTAGGCACAACTCCAAGATCTGTCATGAACTCCTTCATCCAGACACCTTCCTTTGCCGCCTCCGAGGCAGCTATATACTCCGCTTCACATGTAGAATCAGCTACCACGCTCTGCTTGGAACTGCACCAGCTTACCGCTCCCCCGTTGAGAATATATACGTATCCGGTTTGAGACTTAGAGTCATCCGGATCAGTGTCAAAGCTTGCATCGACGTAACCCTTTACGACGAGCTCTTGATCACCTCCATAAACGAGAAACATATCCTTAGTCCTTTTCAGGTACTTTAGGATATTCTTGACCGCTGTCCAGTGATCCATACCAGGATTACTTTGAAACCTTCCGGCCATACTTATGGCAAGGCTGACATCTGGTCTCGTGCACAGCATTTGATACGGTGTATCCTAGGGCCATCACCATGGACCCTCCTTCACCCCCTCAAGTGCCTCAAGGACCGATGACACGTGCTCGTGCTAGAGCTTTCGAGACCGAGGTGACGTCACTCCTAGCCCAACTTCCTTATGAATCTTGCGAGACATGGTTGCTACCTCAAGCGAGTGTGCTTTGTGTGCTCAGGTGTGAAGGAGACCGCTTCGGAGAAGAGCGTGAAGATGAACAAGTCCCCAAGGCCACGGACGAACTGATGCATCGAGAAGGGCAAAAGGGAGCTCCAGGCCCCGGACATCCGGCTCCATGGCCCGGACATCCGGCACCTGGGCCATCAACTACAGAAGGCCAGCAGCAACTGAAGCTACAGGGCCCGGACATCCGGCCAGGGCCCGGACATCCGGCCAAGCATGGCCCGGACATCCGGCCCCGGGCCCGGAAATCCGGCGCCTCTGTCCAGAGAGCGCCCGAAACCTGACCGCTCCAGCCCGGACATCCGGCTCCTCCCCCCGGACGTCCGGCACCCTTCGAAGACCCGGACATCCGGGCCGTCGCCCGGACATCCGGCCCCTGATCTGCCTGCGTGCAGCCCCTGGGCCGAGGCCCATGTACCCATTCGCCCCGTAGACTATATATACTCCTCTCCTCATTCCGTTTAGGGTTAGCTGTGGTTTAGCTCATTTGACACTTGTGTGGATTTCTCCCACGAGACCGGTGCGCCTCTACGGAGAAGATCCACCTCTGGATTCAAGACCCCTAACGGGAAGATCCCACGGGATTCCAAGACCTCCTCACGGAGAAGACTATCTGTATCACCGTTGTTGACTTTGGATCATGGATCTCAACCTTGTATCGCGAATCTAGCATTTGTGTGATTGCTTTCGTGTTGATTGAGTGTTTTCCTCTTGTGTTTCCCCCTTCTTTCCCCTGTGATTCCCCGTGTTCATCGTGTGCCAACCTCCAAACGTGAAAGATCCGCTGATTAGGGTTCCACCCTGTATCATACTTAGTCACTTTTGAGCTCATTGAGATGACGTATTACCGAGTGGGCCCGGAGATACCTCTCCGTCACACGGAGTGACAAATCCCAGTCTTGATCCATGTCAACTCAACAGACACCCTCGGAGATACCTGTAGAGTACCTTTATAGTCACCCAGTTACGTTGTGACGTTTGGTACACACAAAGCACTCCTACGGTGTCAGTGAGTTACATGATCTCATGGTCATAGGAACTTATACTTGACATGCAGAAAACTATAGCGATAACTGTCACGATCAAAAGCTATGTTAACGTTTGGGTCTCGTCCATCACATCATTCTCCTAATGATGTGATCCCGTTATCAAATGACAACTCATGTCTATGACCTGGAAACCGCGGTCATCTTTGATCAACGAGCTAGTCCTGTAGAGGCTCACTAGGGACACAAAGTCTGTCTATTCATCCACACGTGTATTTGAGTTTCCAATCAATACATTTATAGCATGGATAATAAACGATTATCATGAACAAGGAAATATAATAATAACTCTTTTATTATTGCCTCTAGGGCATATTTCCAACAGTCTCCCACTTGCACTAGAGTCAATAATCTAGCATTACAAAGTAATGAATCTAACACCCATAGAGTCTTGGTGTTGATCGTGCTTAGCCCGTGGAAGAGGCTTAGTCAATGGATCTGCAACATTCAAATCCGTGTGTACTTTGCAAATGTTTATGTCCTCCTCCTTGACCGAATCGCGGATGGAATTGAAGCGTCGCTTTATGTGTCTGGTCCTCTTGTGAAACCTTGGTTCCTTGGCTAGAGCAATGGCACCAGTGTTGTCACAGAACAGAGTCATTGGGTTCAGTGCACTAGGCACAACTCCAAGATCTGTCATGAACTCCTTCATCCAGACACCTTCCTTTGCCGCCTCCGAGGCAGCTATATACTCCGCTTCACATGTAGAATCAGCTACCACGCTCTGCTTGGAACTGCACCAGCTTACCGCTCCCCCGTTGAGAATATATACGTATCCGGTTTGAGACTTAGAGTCATCCGGATCAGTGTCAAAGCTTGCATCGACGTAACCCTTTACGACGAGCTCTTGATCACCTCCATTAACGAGAAACATATCCTTAGTCCTTTTCAGGTACTTTAGGATATTCTTGACCGTTGTCCAGTGATCCATACCAGGATTACTTTGAAACCTTCCGGCCATACTTATGGCAAGGCTGACATCTGGTCTTGTGCACAACATTGCATACATGATAGAGCCTATGGCTGAAGCATAGGGGACGACACTCATCTTTTCTCTATCTTCCGCAGTCACTGGGCATTGAGTCTTACTCAACTTTGTACCTTGCAATACCGGCAAGAACCCCTTCTTGGATTGATCCATTTTGAACTTCTTCAAAACTTTATCAAGGTATGTGCTTTGTGAAAGTCCTATCAAGCGTCTTGATCTATCTCTATAGATCTTGATGCCCAATATGAAAGCAGCTTCACCGAGATCTTTCATCGAAAAACTCTTGTTCAAATACCCCTTTACGCTATCCAAAAATTCTATATTGTTTCCAATCAGCAATATGTCATCCACATATAATATTAGAAACGCTATAGAGCTCCCACTCACTTTCTTGTAAATACAAGCTTCATTGTAAACTTGTATAAACCCAAACGCTTTGATCACCTCATCAAAGCGAAGATTCCAACTCCGAGATGCTTGCACCAGCCCATAAATGGAACGCTGGAGCCTGCATACTTTGTCAGCATTCTCTGGATCGACAAAACCTTCTGGTTGCATCATATACAACTCTTCCTTAAGAAAACCATTAAGGAACGCTGTTTTGACATCCATCTGCCAAATTTCATAATCGAAATATGCAGCTATTGCTAACATGATTCGGACGGATTTAAGCATCGCTACGGGTGAGAAAGTCTCATCGTAGTCAATCCCTTGAACTTGTGAAAAACCCTTTGCCACAAGTCGAGCTTTATACACGGTGACATTACCGTCAGCGTCCGTCTTCCTCTTAAAAATCCATTTATTCTGAATGGCCTTCCGCCCTTCAGGTAATACTTCCAAAGTCCATACTTTGTTTTCATACATGGATCCCATCTCGGATTTCATGGCCTCTAACCATTTGTCGGAATCTGGGCCCACCATCGCTTCTCCATAGCTCGTAGGTTCACCGTTGTCTAACAACATGACCTCCAAGACAGGGTTACCGTACCACTCAGGTGCAGTGCGTACCCTTGTCGACCTACGAGGTTCGGTAGTAACTTGATCAGAAGCTTCTTGATCATCATCATTTGCTTCCTCTTCAACCTCTGCAGGCTCCACAAAAACATCTTTCTGCGCTGCGCTACTTTCTGGTTGAAGCAGAGGTTCAATAACCTCATCAAGTTCTACCTTCCTCCCACTCAATTCTTTCAAGAGAAACTCCTTCTCGAGAAAGGACCCGTTCTTAGCGACAAACACTTTGCCTTCGGATCTGAGATAGAAGGTGTACCCAACAGTTTCTTTTGGGTATCCTATGAAGACACATTTGTCCGCTTTGGGTTCGAGCTTTTCTGGCTGAAGCCTTTTGACATAAGCATCGCAACCCCAAACCTTGAGAAAAGACAACTTCGGTTTCTTACTAAACCATAGTTCATACGGTGTTGTCTCAACGGACTTAGATGGAGCCCTATTTAAAGTGAATGCAGCTGTCTCTAATGCATATCCCCAAAACGATAGTGGCAAATCGGCAAGAGACATCATAGAACGTACCATATCTAATAGGGTTCGATTACGACGTTCGGACACACCATTACGCTGTGGTGTTCCAGGTGGCGTCAACTGTGAAACAATTCCACACTTTCTTAAGTGATCACCAAACTCATAACTCAGATATTCTCCCCCTCGATCAGATCGTAGGAACTTGATCTTCTTGTTACGATGATTTTCAACTTCACTCTGAAATTGCTTGAACTTTTCAAAAGTTTCAGACTTATGCTTCATCAAGTAAATATACCCATATCTACTTAAGTCGTCAGTGAAGGTGAGAAAATAACGATATCCACCGCGCGCCGTTACACTCATCGGACCGCACACATCGGTATGTATGATTTCCAATAAGTCACTTGCCCGTTCCATTGTCCCTGAAAACGGGGTCCTTGTCATCTTGCCCATGAGGCACGGCTCGCACGTGTCAAGTGATTCAAAATCAAGAGACTCCAAAAGTCCATCAGCATGGAGCTTCCTCATGCGTTTTACGCCGATATGACCAAGACGGCAGTGCCACAAGAAAGTGGTATTGTCATTATCAACTCTACATCTTTTGGCATCAATGTTATGAACATGTGTATCATCACTATCGAGATTCAATAAGAATAAACCCCTAACTTCGGGTGCATGACCATAAAAGATATTACTCATATAAATAGAACAACCATTATTCTCTGACTTAAATGAGTAACCGTCTCGCAATAAACAAGATCCAGATATAATGTTCATGCTTAACGCAGGCACTAAATAACAATTATTCAGGTTCATAACTAATCCCGATGGTAATCGAAGAGCGAGCGTGCCGACGGCGATCACATCAACCTTGGAACCATTTCCCACGCGCATCGTCACTTCGTCCTTCGCCAGCCTCCGTTTATTCCGCAGTTCCTGTTTAGAGTTGCAAATGTGAGCAACCGAACCGGTATCAAATACCCAGGCACTAAAACGAGAGTTGGTAAGGTACACATCAATAACATGTATATCACATATACCTTTGTTGTTGTTGGCCCCCTTCTTGTCCGCCAGATACTTGGGGCAGTTCCGCTTCCAGTGGCCGTTCCCCTTGCAATAGAAACACTCAGTCTCTGGCTTGGGCCCAGCCTTGGGTTTCTTCACTGGATTAGCAACTGCTTTGCCACCCTTCTTAGAGTTACCCTTCTTGCCCTTGCCATTCTTCTTGAAACTAGTGGTTTTATTGACCATCAACACTTGATACTCCTTCTGGATGTCTGCCTCAGCGACTTTCAGCATCGAAAACAGCTCGGCGATGGTCTTGTTCATCCCTTGCATGTTATACTGCTGCACGAAGCTCTTGTAGCTTGGAGGGAGTGACTGGAGAATTCTGTCAATGATAGCCTCATCCGGGAACACAAGTCCCAGATCAGCTATGCGGGTATAGTACCCAGACATCTTCAGTAAGTGCTCACTGACAGACGAATTCTCCTCCATCTTGCAAGCGAAGAATTTATCGGTGGTCTCATACCTATCGATCTTAGCATTCTTCTCAAAGATGAACTTCAACTCCGTGTACATCTCATATGCACCATGACGTTCAAAACGCCTTTGAAGTCCTCCTTCCAAGCCGTACAACATGGCACACTGCACTATCGAATAGTCATCCGAACGCGTCTGCCAAACGTTCATAACGTCCGCAGAGGCTCCAGGAGCGGGGGGTTCACCTAGCGGTGCATTCAGGACATAAACCTTTTGGGCAGCTGTGAGGATGATCCTCAGATTGCGGAGCCAGTCCACAAAGTTGCTCCCGTCATCTTTCAGTTTAGCTTTCTCTAGGAACGCATTAAAATTCAGGGGAGCTACTGCGCGAGCCATCTACAACCAAAAATTTGCAAAGACATTTTAGACTATTGTTCATGATAAGTGAGTTATTACCTAATCAAATTATTTATAACTCCCACTCAAATTGACATCCCTCCGGTCATTCGAGCGTGACATGATCCAAATTCACCAACCCAAGTCCGATCATCACGTGAGATGAGGTGGTGTCAATGGTGAACATCAACATGTTGATCATATCTACTATATGACTCATGCTCGACCTTTCGGTCCTCCGTGTTCCGAGGCCATGTCTGTACATGCTAGGCTCGTCAAGTCTAACCCGAGTGTTCTGCACGTGCAAAACTGGCTTGCACCCGTTGTATGCGAACGTAGAGTCTATCACACCCGATCATCACGTGGTGCTTCGAAACGACGAACCTTCGCAACGGCGCACACTCGGGGGGAACACAATTTTATCTTGAAATTTTAGTGAAGGATCACCTTATAATGCTACCGTCGTCCTAAGCAAAATAAGATGCATAAAATGATTAACATCACATGCAAATCATAAGTGACATGATATGGCCATCAACTCGTGCTTTTGATCTCCATCTCCAAAGCACCGGCATGATCTCCATCATCACCGGCGCCACACCATGATCTCCATCATCATGATCTCCATCATCGTGTCGCCATCGGGGTTGTCAGCGCCCACCATGCTCTTACTACTATTGCTACCGTTTAGCGATAAAGTAAAGCATTACAAAGCGCTTAATGATTGACACGCAGGTCATACAAAAAATTAAAGACAACCCTATGGCTCCTGCCGGTTGCCGTATGCATCGACATGCAAGTCGATATTAACTATTACAACATGATCATCTCATACATCAAAATATATCTCATCATGTCATTGGCCATATCATATCACATATATACCCTGCAAAAACAAGTTAGACGTCCTCTAATTTGTTGTTGCATGTTTTACGTGGCTGCTATGGGTATCTAGCAAGAACGCTTCTTACCTACGCAAAACCACAACGGTGATATTCAAGTTGCTATTTAACCTTCTACAAGGACCGCCTTGTTCTATTCCGATTCAACTAAGATAGGAGAGACAGACACCCGCCAGCCATCTTATGCAACAAAAGTCACATGTCTGTCGATGGAACCGGTCTCATGTACGTGGACATGTAAAGTTGGTCCGGGCCGCTTCATCCCATAATACCGCTGAATCAAGAAAGACTAAGGAGGGCAGCAATTTAAACATCAACGCCACAAACCCTTTTGTGTTCTACTCGAGAAAGCATCTACGCAAGATCCTAGCTCATGATGCCACTGTTGGGGAACGTTGCATGGAAAACAAAATTTTTTCTCTACGTTCACCAAGATCAATCTAGTAGATGCAACTACGAGGGGAGAGTAGGATCCACATACCCTTGTAGATCGCTAAGCGGAAGCGTTATGAACGCGGATGATGGAGTCGTACTCGCCGCGATTCAGATCGCCGAAGATCCTAGCACCGAAGCAACGGTGCCTCCGCGTTCTTCACACGTACGGCTCGGGGACGTCTCCTCCTTCTTGATACAGCAAGGGGTGGAGGAGAGGTTGATGGAGAACCGGCAGCACGACGGCGTGGTGGTGATGGTGTAGAAGATTTCCAGCAGGGCTTCGCCTAAGCACCGCGGGAGAAGAAGATGTTACGGGAGAGGGAGGGCAGCACCGAGGCACGAACTTGTGTTGGCTGCCCTCCCTCTACCTCTCTATATATAGGGGGAAGGAGGAGAGGGGGGCGCCCCTAGGGTTTCCCCTAGGGGGGCCGGCGGCCAGGGCATGGGGGGGCGGCGGCCAAGGGCCAGGCCCTAGGGTTTCCCCCCCTAGGTGCCTTGCCCCCCACTCCAAAGGGGTGCGGCTGCCCTAGGGGGTCCCACCCCCTTAGCCGCATGAGGAGAGGGCCCAGGGGGGGCGCACAGCCCCTTGAGGGCTGTGGTGTTCCCCCTTGTGGCCCAATAGGCCCAGAACTACTTCCGGAACCCCCGAAACCCCTTTCGGTCGTCCGCCGATTTCCCGATGCTCCCCGGAACACTTCCGGACTCCGAAACCTTTCATCCTATATATCAATCTTCGTCTCCGGACCATTCCGGAGACCCTCGTCACGTCCGGGATCTCATCCGGGACTCCGAACAACCTTCGGTAACCATGCACTTTTCTCACTAACAACCCTAGCGTCACCGAACGTTAAGTGTGTAGACCCTGCGGGTTCGGAAACCATGTAGACATGACCGAGACACTCCCAGGTCAATAACCAATAGCGGGATCTGGATACCCATATTGGTTCCCACATGTTTCTCGATGATCTCATCGGATGAACCACGATGTCAAGGATTCAGGCAATCCCGTATACAGTTCCCTTTGTCTCGTCGGTATGTTACTTGCCCGAGATTCGATCGTCGGTATCTCTATACCTAGTTCAATCTCGTTACCGGCAAGTCTCTTTACTCGTTACCGTAATACATAATCCCGTGACCAACTACTTGGTTACTTTGAGCTCATTGAGATGACGTATTACCGAGTGGGCCCGGAGATACCTCTCCGTCACACGGAGTGACAAATCCCAGTCTCGATCCATGTCAACCCAACAGACACCCTCGGAGATACCTGTAGAGTACCTTTATAGTCACCCAGTTATGTTGCGACGTTTGGCACACACAAAGCACTCCTACGGTGTCAGTGAGTTACATGATCTCATGGTCATAGGAACTTATACTTGACATGCAGAAAACTATAGCGATAACTGACACGATCAAAAGCTATGTTAACGTTTGGGTCTCGTCCATCACATCATTCTCCTAATGATGTGATCCCGTTATCAAATGACAACTCATGTCTATGACCTGGAAACCGCGGTCATCTTTGATCAACGAGCTAGTCCTGTAGAGGCTCACTAGGGACACAAAGTCTGTCTATTCATCCACACGTGTATTTGAGTTTCCAATCAATACAGTTATAGCATGGATAATAAACGATTATCATGAACAAGGAAATATAATAATAACTCTTTTATTATTGCCTCTAGGGCATATTTCCAACATGTTAGTATGCTTGAAGTATTATTACTCTTATGTCAATATAAACTTTTGTCTTGAATCTTAAGGATCTGAACATTCATGCCACAATAAGGAAAATTACATTGAGAATTATGTTGGTTAGCATTCCACATCAAAAATTCTGTTTTTATCATTTACCTACTCGAGGACGAGCATGAATTAAGCTTGGGGATGCTTGATACGTCTCCAACGTATCTATAATTTTTTATTGTTCCATGCTATTATATATTCTGTTTTGGATGTTTAATGGGATTTATTATACACTTTTATATTATTTTTGGGACTAACCTACTAACCCAAGGCCTAGTGCAAATTGTTGTTTTTTGCCTATTGTAGTGTGTCGCAGAAAAGGAATATCAAACGATGTCCAAACAGAATGAAACCTTTGGGAGAGTTATTTGTGGAACGATATCAACACAGAAGACTTGGAGTACACGCCAGGAAGAGAGAGAGTCGGCCACGAGGGCAGGGGGCGCGCCCATGGCGGATATGCGCGCCCCCACCCTCATGGGCCCCTGTTGCTTCCCTGATGTCCCTCTTCCTGCTATATATACCTACGTACCTTGAAACCATCGAGGAGCACCACGAAACCCTAAATCCACCATGGTAACATTCTATACCCGTGAGATCCCATCTTGGGGCCTGTTCCGGAGCTCCACCGGAGGGGGCATCGATCACGGAGGGCTTCTACATCAACACCATAGCCTCTCCGATGAGTTGTGAGTAGTTTACCATAGACCTTCGGGTCCATAGTTATTAGCTAGATGGCTTCTTCTCTCTCTTTGGATCTCAATACAAATTTCACCTCGATCTTCGAGGAGATCTATTCGATGTAATCTTTTTGCGGTGTGTTTGTCGAGATCCGATGAATTGAGGGTTTATGATCAAAATTATCTATGAACAATATTGGATTCATTATGAAATCATTTATGTATGATTTAAATATCATTGCAAGTCTCTTCGAATTATCGGTTTGGTTTGGCCTACTAGATCTATAGTTCTTGCAATGGGAGAAGTGCTTGGCTTTGGGTTCAATCTTGCGGTGTTCTTTCCCAGTGACAGCAGGGGCAGCAAGGCACGTATTATATTGTTGTCATCGAGGATTAAAAGATGGGGTTTATCTCATATTGCTTGAGTTTATCCCTCTACATCCTGTCATCTTCCTAAAGGCGTTACTCTGTTCTTATGAACTTAATACTCTAGATGCATGCTGGATAGCGGTTGATGTGTGGAGTAATAGTAGTAGATGCATAATCGTTTCGGTCTACTTGTCATAGACTTGATGCCTATATACAATGATCATGCCTAGATATTCTCATAACTATGCGCTTTTCTATCAATTGCTCAACAGTAATTTGTTCACCCATCGTAGAAATATGCTATCATGAGAGAAGCCACTAGTGGAACCTATGGCCCCCGGTTCTACTCTCATCATATTAATCTTCCATCAACTATTTGCTTTACTTTGCATTATTTACTTTCAATCTCTATACCAACAATATTATCTTATCATATCTATCAGATCTCACTTTTGTAAGTGAACGAGAAGGGATTGACAACCCCTTTTATCGCATTGGCTGCGAGGTTCTTATTTGTTTGTGCAGGTACGAGGGACTCGTGCGTGGTCTCCTACTGGATTGATACCTTGGTTCTCAAAAACTGAGGGAAATAGTTACACTACCATGTTGCATCACCCTTTCCTCTTCGAGGGAATACAACGCAAGCTCGAGAAGTAGCACCTTCCCCGACGGAGGACCTACCTCTGGGCGGCGCATGCCACCGTCGTGGTGGCGCCCTGGACAACGCCCCGCGGGAGAGGCTCTGGCGCCGGCCTCCCCCGCGCAGCCCCCAGTGCGCTCCACCTGCTAGTGGCAGGGCCAACGTCCTGAGGTGCATGGCCATGGGCGTGGCTTGGCTCACCCGCGGTCCAAGATTAGCGCAATCATGTCCCAAGGATTTTGGTTGTACCCAGTGGTGTTGCTGTCAAAGGTGCCGGCGAGGCGTCGGGGTGGCTCACTAGGGGCTTCGGTATCGTGCGGCCTCGGCGGTCCAGATGTCCAGTCCGGCAAGGGGAACGAGCATGGGCTTCTTCTTTGCGCGTACAGCAAGCCCATCAGCGGAGGTGCGGGGGCATCAGGGGCCGTCGTCCCACGGCCGGGGCCCAGTCCCCCTTGCTCCGTTGTCCGCCATCCTAGGTGCCAGGTTAGGATGACCAGGGGTGGCATTTCAGCGCAACCCGAGAGGGCCGCCTACCTCGGCCGTACCATGGGGAACACCTCCAGGATTGGGCAAGCGGTGTCTTGGCGAAGGTTGTCGCCGCTAGATCCTTCAGACCCCCCGAGGAAGGGCATGCAGGCGCAGCGGAGGTAAGCGCACGCCCATGGCGGCGCCCGCGATGTATGCAAGGTGCAGAAAGGTGATGCACCCTCACAGGCTCGAGCAGCTCAGCGACCTGTTCCAGCAAGGCATCGCGGCCGCCTTCTGCCAGCGTGCATCGCAGCATCTCCCGCGCCATGATAAGCGCCTGGCGTGTTTGCCTGCTCGCGGCGAGCGCGTAAAGTTGATGCCACAGCGTAGCCTAAAGACCGCGCAGTGGCACGGTTACGGCACCGCATGGGGGAGGGTGGAGGTGTCCCGTAGCGCCGATGGTTGACAACACCGGCTGTTGTGCGGGCCGTGAGGAACATGATGTTGAGAGTTTCGTGGCCGAGGGGTGCCGCCCTGGCAAGTCGAGGGGCAAAATGTTTAGCTTGAGCTCGAGGGTCTCCCGCCATGGTAGTGATGTAGTGAATGGTGGGGAAGAGGCTTCGACACGCCCCTACCTGGCACGTCAAATGTTAGATTCAGGGCTCCGCAGAGCCAAGAAAGGTTTGAACTCTGGGGCGTGCGCGAAAAACTCAACCTCTCCAGCCTACCAACTCGTCGCTATCATGGCCTAGTGATACGTCTCCAACGTATCTATAATTTTTGATTGTTCCATGCTATTATATTATCCATCTAGGATGTTTTATATGCATTTATATGCTATTTTATATGATTTTTGGGACTAACCTATTAACCCAGAGCCCAGTGCCAGTTTCTGTTTTTTCCTTGTTTTTGAGTATCGCAGAAAAGGAATACCAAACGGAGTCCAATTGACCTGAAATTGCACGGAGGTTGTTTTTGGACCAGAAGAAGCCGACGGAGTACCGGAGATGGACCAGAAGAGACACGAGGCCACCACGAGGGTGGGGGGTGCCCTACCCCCCTGGGCGCGCCCCCTATCTCGTGGCCGCCTCGGGGACCCCCCCTGACTTGTTCCCAACTCCAACACCTCTTATATATACCCAAACTTCTAGAACATATCCTAGATCAGGAGCTCCGCTGCCGCAAGCCTTTGTAGCCACCAAAAACCAATCTAGACCCGTTCCGGCACCCTGCCGGAGGGGGGGAATCCCTCTCCGGTGGCCATCTTCATCATCCTGGCGGTCTCCATGACGAGGAGGGAGTAGTTCACCCTCGGGGCTGAGGGTATGTACTAGTAGCTATGTGTTTGATCTCTCTCTCTCTCTCTCTCTCTCCCTCTCTCTCTCTCTCTCTCTCTCTCTCTCTCTCTCTCTCGTGTTCTTGAGATGGCACGATCTTGATGTATAGGCGAGCTTTGCTACTATAGTTGGATCTTATGATGTTCCCCCCCCTCTATCTTCTTGTAATGGATTGAGTTTTCCCTTTGAAGTTATCTTATCGGATTGAGTCTTTAAGGATTTTGATGTATGTCTTGTGTGGGATACCTATGGTGACAATGGGGTATTCTATTGATTCAATTGATGTATGTTTTGGTGATCAACTTGCGGGTTCCGTGAACTTGGGAATCTATGCATAGGGGTTGGCACACGTTTTCGTCTTGACTCTCCAGTAGAAACTTTGGGGCACTCTTTGAAGTTCTTTGTGTTGGTTTGAATAGATGAATCTGAGATTGTGTGATGCATATCATATAATTATGTCCACGGATACTTGAGGTGACAATGGAGTATCTAGGTGACATTAGAGTTTTGGTTGATGTGTGTCTTAAGGTGTTATTCTAGTATGAACTCTAGGATAGATCGAACGGAAAGAATAACTTTGTGTTATTTTACTACAGACTCTTGAAGAGATCAATTAGAAAGAATAACTTTGAGGTGGTTTCATACCCTACAATAATCTCTTCATTTGTTCTCCGCTATTAGTGACATTGGAGTGACTTTTTGTTGCATGTTGAGGGATAGTTATATGATCCACTTATGTTATTATTGTTGAGAGAACTTGCACTAGTGAAAGTATGAACCATAGGCCTTGTTTCAAAGCATTGCAATACCGTTTGTGCTCACTTTTATCATTAGTTACCTTGCTATTTTTATATTTTCATATTACAAAAACCTATATCTACCATCCATATTGCACTTGTATCACCATCTCTTCGCCGAACTAGTGCACCTATACAATTTACCATTGTATGGGGTGTGTTGGGGACACAAGAGACTCTTTGTTATCTGGTTCCTGGATTATTTGAGAGAGACCATCTTCATCCTATGCCTCCCACGGATTGATAAACCTTAGGTCATCCACTTGATGGAAATTTGCTACTGTCCTACAAACCTCTGCACTTGGAGGCCCAACAATGTCTACAAGAAGAAGGTTGTGTAGTAGACATCAAACAATTTCTGGCACCGTTTCCGAGGAGGTTAGTGCTTGAAGGTATATCTTTAGATCTTGCAATCTAATCTTTTAGTTTCTTGTTTTATTACTAGTTCAGTTTATAAAAGGAAAACTACAAAAAAAATGAATTGAGGTTGCCTCATATGCTTCATCTTTTTAATATCTTTCGTCAAAATGATGGGAAGGAAAGTTGTGCTCAAGTACTAGAAGAAGAATTACATAGAATGCTTGGCATAAAATATGTGAATGATGGGCATGATTGCAATGTTGTTAGTATGAATTCTTTGAATACCCATGAAGCTAATGATATGCAAAGCCACAAGCTTGGGGATGCTATGTTTGATTAAGATGATATGATTAGTTCCCCAAGTTTTGATGAGCAAATTTATTATAATGAATGCATGCCTCCTATTTATGATCATTATTGTGATGACACGTATGCTACAAAGAATAAAGATAACCATGAAACTTGTCATCATGATTTTTATTTTCAATTGGATTATGCTTCACACGATAGTTATTTCGTTGAATTTGCTCCTCCCACAATTATGAATGAGAAGAATTTTGCTTATGATGGGAGTAGTAAAATTTCTTTGCTTATGGATCATGAAAAGAATGCTTTATGTGATGTTTATATTGTTGAATTCATTCATGATGCTACTGAAAATTATTATGAGAGAGGAACATATGTTTCTACCTATTGCAATAATATCAAGTTTCCTCTCTATATGTTGAAAAGTTTTGAAGCTATGCTTGTTTTCCCTTCCTATGCTAGTTGATTCTCGTTACCATAAGTTTTTTGATCACAAAATCCCTATGCATAGGAAGTGGGTTAGGCTTAAATGTGCTAGTAATATTCTTCATGATGCTCCCGTTATGTTTCAATTCTTATCTTTTATGCGAGCATCATTGAAATCATCATGCCTAGCTAAAAGGCATTAAAGAAAAGCGCTTGTTAGGAGACAACCCAATATTTACCCCTACTGTTTTTGTGTCTTAACGTGATTAAGCTACTGTAGTAATCATGTTTTATAGCTTTTGTTCAATAAAGAGCCAAGTAGAACCTTTGGGAAGACTTGGGTGAATGTTAATGTGATCTTGCTGTAAAAAACAGAAACTTTGCGCTCACGACATTAGCTACCATTTTTTTATTGGAGAGTGATTTTAAGTTGATTATTTTTGCAGAAGATTAATAGACAAATTCCTCACATCCACCAATTTGTTTTGGAATTTGTTGAGTTACATAAGTATTCGAAAGTTACAGATTGCTACAAACTGATCTATTTTTGACAGATTGTGTTTTCTATGTGTTGTTTGCTTATTTTGATGAATCTATGAGTAGTATCGGAGTGTATGAACCATAGAGAAGTTGGAATGCAGTAGATATTACACAATATGAATTTAGAATGAGTTCACAATAGTACCTAAGTGGTGGTTTTATTTTATTATACTAACGGAGCTTACGAGTTTTCTGTTGAGTTTTGTGTTGTGAAGTTTTCAAGTTTTGGGTAAAGATTCGATGGACTATGGAATAAGGTGTGGCAAGAGCCTAAGCTTGGGGATGCTCAAGGCACTGCTACTTCTCAAGCTTGCATTGTATTCTCTCGAAGAGGAAAGGGTGATGCAGCACTGTAGCGTAAGTATTTCCCTCAGTTTTTGAGAACCAAGGTATCAATCCAGTAGGAGACCACGCATGAGTCCCTCACACCTGCACAAACAAATAAGAACTTCGCAGCCAACGCAATAAGGGATTGTCAATCCCATTACGGTCACTTACAAAAGTGAGATCTGCTAGATATGATAGTTTGGTATTTTTGGATATAAGAACAGAAAGTAAAAAACGGTGAAGTAAAGTAGATTGTAGATTGATATGTTGAGAATAGACCCGGGGGGCATAGGTTTCACTAGTGGCTTCTCTCAAGATAGAAGAATTCTATGGTGGGTGAACAAATTACTGTCGAGCAATTGATAGAAAAGGGAATAATTATGAGAATACCTAGGCATGATCATTATATATAGGCATCACGTCCGTGACAAGTAGACCGAAATGATTCTGCATCTACTACTATAACTCCACACATCGACCGCTATCCAGCATGCATCTAGAGTATTAAGTTCATAAGAACAAAGTAACGCCTTAAGCATGATGACATGATGTAGAGGGCTAAACTCAAGCAATATGATATAAACCCCATCTTTTTATCCTCGATGGAAACAATACAATACGTGCCTTGCTGCCCCTACTATCACTTGGAAAGGACACCGCAAGATTGTATAACCAAAAAGTGTATAACCAAGCCCATTAAACATCCAAAACATCATAAATAATAGCATGTAACAATAAAAAATTATAGATACGTTGGAGACGTATCAAGCATCCCCAAGTTTAATTCATGCTCGTCCTTGAGTAGGTAAATGATAAAAATAGAATTTTTTATGTGGAATGCTAACCAACATAATTTTCATTGTAAAGCTCTTTATTGTGCATCAAAGTATACTAACAAAGGGGGGGATGCTACTGTCTTCTTTCCACACTTGTGCATCAAAGTAGCACCACGGTCTTTATGATAGAGAGTCTCTTGTTCTGTTACTTTCCTATACTAGTGGGAATTTTCATTATAGAACTTGGCTTGTATATTCCAACGATGGGATTCCTCAAATGCCCTAGGTCTTCATGAGCAAGCAAGTTGGATGCGCACCCACTTAGTTTCTTTTGTTGAGCTTTCATACATTTATAGCTCTAGTTCATCCGCTGCATGGCAACCCCTATTCACTCACATTGATATCTATTGATGGGCATCTCCATAGCTCATTGATATGCCTAGTTGATGTGAGACCATCTTCCTCCTTCTGTCTTCTCCACAACCACCACTCTATTCCACCTATAGTGCTTTATCCATGGCTCACGCCCATGTATTGCGTGAAAGTTGAAAAAGTTTAAAAAAAATTAAGTATGAAAAAATTGCTTGGCGGAAACCGGGGTTGTGCATGATTTGGGTATTTTGTGTGACGAAGATGGAGAATAACCAAACTATATGATTTTGTAGGGATGAACTTTCTTTGCCCATGTTATTTTGAGAAGACATAATTGCTTTGTTAGTATGCTTGAAGTATTATTATTCCTATGCCAATATTAAATTTTTGTCTTGAATCTTTCGGATCTGAACATTCATGCCACAATAAAGAGAGTCACATAGAAAATTATGTTAGGTAGCATTCCACATAAAAAATTCTGTTTTTATCACTTACCTACTCGAGGACGAGCAGGAATTAAGCTTGGGGATGCTTGATATGTCTCCAACGTATCTATAATTTTTTATTGTTCCATGCTATTATATTACCCATCTAGGATGTTTTATATGCATTTATATGTATTTTATATGATTTTTGGGACTAACCTATTAAGCCAGATCCTAGTGCCAGTTTCTGTTTTTTCAATGTTTTTGAGTATCGCTGAAAAGAATGCCAAACAGAGTCCAATTCACCTGAAATTGCACGGAGGGTGTTTTTGGACCAGAAGAAGCCCACGGAGTACCGGAGATGGACCAGAAGAGTCCCGAGGCCATCACGAGGGTGGGCGGCATGCCCTACCCCCTGGGCACGCCCCCCTATCTCGTGGCCGCCTCGAGTAGCCCCCTGACTTGTTCCCGACTCCAACACCTCTTATATATACCCAAACTTTCAGAACATAACCTAGATCAGGAGTTCCGCCGCCACAAGCCTCTGTAGCCACCGAAAACCAATCTAGACCTGTTCCGGCACCCTGCCCGAGAGGGGGAATCCCTCTCCGGTGGCCATCTTCATCATCCCGGCGCTCTCCATGACGAGGAGGGAGTAGTTCACCCTCGGGGCTGAGGGTGTGTACCAGTAGCTATGTGTTTGATCTCTCTCTCTCTCTTGTGTTCTTGAGATGGCACGATCTTGATGTATCGCGAGCTTTTCTACTATAGTTGGATCTTATGATGTTTCTCCCCCTCTATCTTCCTGTAATGGATTGAGTTTTCCCTTTGAAGTTATCTTATCGGATTGAGTCTTTAAAGATTTGGGAACACTTGATGTATGTCTTGCTTGTGATACCGGTGGTGACAATGGGGTATTCTATTGATTCACTTGATGTATGTTTTGGTGATCAACATGAGGGTTTCGTGACCTTGGGAATCTATGCATAGAGGTTGGCACACGTTTTCATCTTGACTCTCCAGTAGAAACTTTGGGGCACTCTTTGAAGTTATTTGTGTTGGTTTGAATAGATGAATCTGAGATTGTGTGATGCATATCGTATAATCATGCCCACGAATACTTGAGGTCACAATGGAGTATCTAGGTGACATTAGGGTTTTGGTTGATGTGTGTCTTAAGGTGCTATTCTAGTACGAACTCTAGGATAGATCGAACGGAAAGAATAGCTTCGTGTTATTTTACAACGGACTCTTGAATAGCTCAATGAGAAAGAATAACTTTGAGGTGGTTTCGTACCCTACAATAATCTCTTCGTTTGTTCTCCGCTATTAGTGAGTTTGGAGTGACTCTTTGCTGCATGTTGAGGGATAGTAATATGATCAAGTTATGTTATTATTGTTGAGGGAACTTGCACTAGTGAAAGTATGAACCTAGGCCTTGTTTCAAAGCATTGCAATGCCATTTGTGCTCACTTTTATCATTAGTTACCTTGCTGTTTTTATATTTTCATATTACAAAAACCTATATCTACCATCCATATTGCACTTGTATCACCATCTCTTCGCCGAACTAGTGCACCTATACAATTTACCATTGTATTGGGTGTGTTGCGGACACAAGAGATACTTTGTTATTTGGTTGCAAGGTTGTTTGACAGAGGCCATCTTCATCCTACTCCTCCCACGGATTGATAAACCTTAGGTCATCCACTTTAGGGAAATTTTCTACTGTCCTACAAACCTCTGCACTTGGAGGCCCAACAACGTCTACAAGAAGAAGGTTGCGTAGTAGACATCACCTAGCTCGGTGAACGGGAAAGGAAATAGACTCATCAGTTTACCCAGGTTCGGGCCACCATGCGGTGTAAGACCCTACTCCTGCTTTGGGGTGGATTAGCCTTGCGGGGGCTAAGGATGAACTAGTACAGGGGAAGAATAGGCTCAGGAGGCGTGTTCTTGGGTGAGTTCGGGCTAGTGAGGGTTCGATCTCATCCCCTTTGCTATGGTGGTGGCTAGCCTATATATAGCGGCCTAGGTCCTCTTCCTCCGAAAATGAAGCCGGGAAGGGATCTCACAATGTCCAATTTGAAAGGGGACAAGAAGTACATCTTATCTTGACGAAAGGTGGTCTTCGCCTCCAAAGCTTCTCGTCGTGACGCCGTGGCGGGCTCGGTGATGATATCCGTCCTGCCGTCCTGGCGATCTTGGTCTCGTTGCATAGGAATGGAAACCTTTGGCTGATTCCTCAGGACTCCGCAACTGTGCTTGCCTCCTTAGCACCAAAGAGAAAACATGCTGCTCTGTGCCCACTCCCACCCACCTAGCCTTGGTCGTCATGTCTTGCGTCACTTGTTCCTCATGAGGTGGGCGCTTGCATAGGATACTCCACTCCTTATGAGGCCGCCTGGAGAGGCCGCTCCTTTCGGAGGTCTCGGCGTCGTCCGCCTCATGAGGCTTGGCCCCTCGCGAGGATCTTGTCTTGTCGATGCTGAAGATGGATCGTACCAGGCCGTTGATGGAGTCACGCCGTGGGCCGTAGGCAGGCAAGTCTGGGTACCCTGGTTCCCAGAACGCTGACAGTAGCAAATGTTGGTGGAGAACCCACAATTTATAAAGTATTTATATGCACTATAATAAATAAAATAGTGGCTTAGACAATTAAATAAATGGCTTTTATAATTTATCAACATATTAAACTATTTTATTTAGGAGTTAAACTTTTTGTGCCAGTGGTATATCTAGTAACTTATTTAGGTACCAATTATGTATTTTACAAAACTGAAATAAATTGGAAGCTAAAATAAAAAAAAGGAAAATTTAATAAGAAAAATAAAAAATAAACAGCCCCCCCCCCGGCCTAGCTGGGCCTCGGCCAAGCCGGCCAAACCACCCCCGCTGCCCCTGGCCTATTAGGCCAAAACCCTGAACCCTAACCACCCGACCAGCTCCCCGCTCTCTCTTTCCCCCTCCTCCAGATCCACCCAGGGCCACCACTGCAGTCAACATGCCCGCTACTGATATCGCGCCCGACGTCCTCCCCTGCGTCTGAGACCGTGCTCTGGGGCTTCGCTGCCACCAGTTGCACCAACCGCACCCACGAACGGGAGCCGAGGCCCTATCAGCGCCGCTCGTGCCCGATCCCCTATGCATGTTGCCGCCTCTTCTCGATGTCGTGTCGTGCCGCCCCTACCAGCTCCTTCTCCCTCAAGCGCGTCCATGAGCTCCTCTATGAGCTACTCCACCCGTTCCTCTCTTCCTCTCCCTCGCCTCGCGTCATTTGTCGCCGCCCCGTGCCTCAGCCAGACGCCACCGAGCCCGCTCGCCCCTCCAAGTGCCTAATGCCGCACGCTCCAGCTTCCGCCAGCCCCGTCTTCCCCCCTCCCCTCGCACGCATGACGCCTGCTAGCCGGCCCCTGGCTCGTCTCCTAGCGCCTTGGCCACCGGTGATACGTCCATTTTGCATCATGCTTTTATATTCATATTTATTGCATTATGGGATGTTATTACACATTATATCACAATACTTATGCCTTTTCTCTCTTATTTTACAAGGTTTACATGAAGAGGGAGAATGCCGACAACTGGAATTCTGGACTGGAAAAGGAGCAAATCTGAGATACCTATTCTCCAGAACTCCAAAAGTCCTGAAACTTCACGGAGAATATTTTTGGAATATATAAAAAATATTGGGCGAAGTAAGCACCAGAGGGGGGCCACCAGCCATCCACAAGGGTGGGGGCGCACCCTACCCCCTGGGCGTGCCCCCTACCTTGTGGGCTCCCTAGCAGGCCCCCGACGTCCATCTTCTGCTATATGGTGTGTTCTGACCTGGAAAAAAAATCATAAGGAGGTTTTCGGGACGAAGCGCCGCCGTCTCGAGGCGAAACCTGAGCGAAACCAATCTAGAGCTCTGGTAGGGCTGTTCTGTCAGGGATACTTCCGTCCGGGAGGGGGAAATCGAAGCCATCGTCATCACCAACAATCCTTTCATCGAGAGGGGGTCAATCTCCATCAACATCTTCACCAGTTGTAATGCCCAGGATGGGACTATATCTCCTATGTGTCGAGGCACGACTTAAAGATATAAGCCCATTCTGGAATGATTGCAAGTTTGGTATCTTTGCACAACTCATGTAAAAATATGGGGATGGAAAACTGAAAAGATAGTTGGCTTACACTCGCCACGTCACACAAAACATTACATAAGCAAAGCATCATTCAAAACATCACAGCCCATCTAAGGGTAAGATCCAAAAGACAAGATACCAAACATAACGTTAAACCACAGGTCTAGATCGAATCCTAGTAGAAACCACTACTGATCGCCGAAACGTCACAAGCATACAGCCACTCTCTTCATCGAGCTCCCAGTGAAGTACTGATCCATCTCCTGCTTCAACTCGGCTGAACCTGCATCTGGTGTTGTAGTATCTGTGAGCCACGAGGACTCAGCAATCCCATAACCATGGGTATCAAGACTAGCAAAGCTTTGGAGGGTAGGAAGAGGTAAAGTGGTGAGGTTGCAGCAGCGGCTAAGCATAATATGGTGGCTAACTTACGAGTACAAGAATAAGATGAGCATCTACGCAAACGGTCGCAAAAGTAATGATCGCTAAAGATCCTGAACTACATACGAGTCAAACATAACCCCACCGTGTTCTCTTCTCGAAGTGAAAAGAGACAGTCACGGTTACTCACACAGTTGTGTGTTTTACTTCGGATCATCTGTCAAGTTTTCTACAACCGGACATTAACAAATTCCAATCTGCCACATAACCGCGGGCACGGCTTTCGAAAGATCATAACCCTGCAGGGGTGTCCCAACTTAGCCCATCACAAGCTCTCACGATTAGCTGAAGTGATAAATATAATATCATCACTCCTTATCTTAGGGAAAACCGATCAGGCTCGGCATCCCGGTGCACAAGACATTTCGACAATGGTAAAACAAGTCCAGCAAGACCTCCCGGTGTGTCGACACCCTGATAGTAGTCGCGCGTATCTCGTCTCAGGCCACGACCGGATGGGAAAAGCTACGAGTAAAACCAAACCTCGAGTTTCCCCAAGGTGGCCCCGCAGGTTGCCCGTTTGGGACCAACACCATCAACACTGGCCCCCCTGTTATGTAGAATTAAGAACCCGAGGATGCGACCCCCTATGCAAATTTAATTAATTAATTAAGTTGTTATTATGAGGCAAATTAAAACCAATGTTGGGCCTTGCTGGAGGAGTTTTATTCAAAGTCGAACTGTCAAGGGGTCCCCATCCACCCATCGTGTAAGGAACGCAAAATCAAGGAACATAATGCCGGTTTATCGGCGCCTAAGGTGGCGTGAGTGGAACAAAACACCGAGCAAAAGGCCAAGCCTTCCACCCATGCCCAGTATATAGGTGTGTTAATATTTATAATAATAGATATTGTGATATTCCAACAACAAGTTCCCTCCTGGAACGAACTTCATCTTCACCTGCAACTAACAATGCTATAAGAGGGGCTGAGCAAGCGGGTAACATAGCCAAACAGTGGTTTTGCTAGGAAGGTGTCAAAAGGTTAGAGGTTTCATGGCAACAAGGATAGGCTGACAATAATGATGGGTAGCGCGACATATAACGATAGCATCGAGACACTAAGCAAGGCAATGATAGTAAAGGTATCCAAGGGTATGGTCATCTTGCCAGAGATTCCGCAAGGGAGAAGAACTGGTCCATGAAGTAGACGGAGCATAATAGTCGAGCGAATCCTCACAACTCCGGAACGAAACCGAAGCTAACAAGAGAAGCAACCGGAAAGAAGCAAACAACACGGTAAACACACAAGCATAAACATGGCATACGATGCACAAACAAGTATGATGCATGTCTGGTTTAATTATGCATGGCATGGCAAAGTGCACAAACAAAACTACAAGTTAAGTGGAGCTCAATATGCAACGAGTTGCATATTGACGAAACACCACATTTTAATTATTTAATTGACTCTCGTTATTTACAAGACAAGGTTAAATGTTTTCAACATAGCAAGAGGTGAAGCATAATAAAACTACACTATTTAGACATTTTAAATGAGGCCGGAAATAACAACAACAATTCCGGAAAATCCCCATGAGCATGTTTAGCAATTATTTAAGCAACAATAATTCACACATTTTAAACATATTAATGTTGTTATCATGATGCGGATGACATGATCAAGTTTATGCAAGTTTATTAAAAGTTGACATGAAGAAGATATGAAGTATTGTCACCGTGGTGGAAGAAAAGGGTGCCACGGCAACGATCCGAAAATGATGCAACGGCAACATCTCGGTTCCGATAACTCGTTGAGAGTCCGGAGCAAAAGAAAGATGGCATGAGCGAGTCGAACAAGATGGAAGGTGGGGTGATCCCGTCACCGGGTTCCCACGAGTCGGCGACGAGGCAACCAAGGAGCATGACAAAAGTTGAAACGGCACGGAGCACACAAGGGCAAACATTTCATACAACACATGCATTCCACGGGTCATCGTCTCGGGTTATACCTTCGGGACAATCGTTCTTGGAGGGGTTCAAATCGTCGAGGGACGTAGTGGAAGTAGTCGTTCTCGCAACTCGTAGAGGAAGTAGGTGTTCCGTTCGTCGAGGAAGTAGTGGTACACAATCATCGGTAGGGGTACTCGTCGCGGCATCGGACGTACTGGTACACGTTCGTAGAGGTACTTGCGGTCTCAGCGGCGGTAGTTGTTCATGTCGTCTTGGCGGTTCCACGGCGACGGTAGACGAACTTGGCGCATCCTTGTTCTTTCGGATTCGTAGAGGTACTTGACGTTCGGAGATCGGGTCTTGCCTGCGGTGCACTTGGCGAAAAACAACAGCAACAAACAACAAAAAAAACATGGCGGTCTCGGGACTCCATGGTCATCGGGGAGCTGCTCGCTGGCAGCAGCCGAAACAGAGGCGACCGACGGGGCTGGCGCAGAAGGGAGCTGCTCGGCGCTGGAGGCGATGCGCAGGCCTTGCTAGAGGCGTCGGAGTCCAGGCCATGGCGACGGAGGGGGCCGGAGGGGAAGGACGCGGGCTATGGCTCGGCCTGGCGAGGGGAATGGAGGCGCTGGTGCCTGGGGCTCCTGGCCGGCGCTGGAGAGGCGCGGAGGAGGGAGGCCTCAGGAGCGGAGGGGCGCGGCTTGGGGCGGCCGGCTCGCGGGCGCCAGGCGCGGGCGGCGCTAGAAGGGAGGCCGGAGGGAGGCGCAGCGCTGGGGAAGATCGAGGGGGTGAGAAGGGGATGGAGTCGGGGCAGAGAGGAGCAACGCGAAGGGAAGAGGTGCGTCGGGCGCTGGCTTGGGGGGAGAGGGAGATCGAGGGAGCAAACGAGGGAATCGGGGGCGCGGGGTCGAGGGGAAGAAGCTGGCGGCGGGGTGCGGGAGAAGAGGCGAGAGTGAGGGATGGAGCTGCGCTAGCTAGGGTTAGGATGGAGCGGTCGGGCTGAGGCCTGGGGAGGCCTGGGCCGGAGGACTGGGCCAGCGCTGATGGGCCTAGGGGAGGCCGCAGGCGGCTGGGCCGGAGTGAGGGATAAGGCTGGACTCCCTGGCCCCTCTCTCTCTTACCCAAATTACAGAAAGAAAAGAAAAGAAAAAAACAGGAAGAGAAAAAAAGAAAGGAAGGATAGGGGAAGAATTTGGACATGAGGTTTATTTTCCCGGACTCGCACAAATGTCCACGGTCCACAAAAAATAGAAGAGGCAAGAATGCAAGAGATAAAAATCGAACTCATTTGAATTAAATTCAAATGATTTGAATTAGGGCATGACTTAAAAGTGTCCAAAAGTGTTGAGATTTTTGGAGGAACCTCGATAAACGGAAAAAGAAATATAGGGAGGGTTTTTGACGGTGAAACTAGAATTAAGAGGCATGGGGATTATGCAAGTGTGTTGGGTTATTCCAAAGCAAATGGAATATTTATTAATATAGCTCCATAAAATCAGGAGGATATGTTATAAAGAGAAGTCATCCTTCCCTCGATTTACATGGATCGAAGATCCACACGATTTATTTAGGTTGAGATGCAAAAGATTAATGACATGATGGCATGATGACATGATGCAATGCAAAATAAATAACACAAGCACAAAAGAAACACACGGGAGAACCCGGAACATCTGGAATCTTCTGGAATCTTCTGGGACGTCGGTCTTCGGGCGTCACAACTCTCCCACACTAACAGAGGATCTCGACCCGAGATCCTAGAGATGGCACCGGGTAAAAACGGAAGAGGAAGAGGTAAAACAAAGTTGCTTCTTCGACAAACCAGTGGAACCAGGAACCTTGAGAGGTTAAACAAGTTGAAATAAGAATACAACGGAGATGAACGAATATGAAAACACTCCGTTAGAAAGAGTAGCAAGGAGCATTATGAGAACCTTGTAGGTTAGAAGACATGAAGCAAGAGCTTACGACTTGGAAACTGCACCGTTATAGCCAAGGAATAAGAATGACAGAATTTGGACAGCACTCCATCTGAAAATGGAAGGAATTGAACATGAACTTGCCAAGTTGGAATGATACTTGCTGAAATGAACAACATATTGTCTCCGAAACAATTGAAAGAAAGGCACAAGGGGTAAGAAGGATTCAGACAACACTCCGGTTGAAAAGAGATGCAAAACTAGATAAGATGACGGAACTTGAATGAAGAATACAACACTCCGGTTAATGATAAGCAAGGGAAAGAACATGATCTTGATGAAAACGAGATGATGGTTAAAGAGAGCAATATCACAATGCCTCCGAAATGAAAGAATATATGCTAGGTCGTTGGAAAGAAAAGAACGGAGAAGAAGATGACAACTTCTCCCAAAATTGAATTTGAAAGAGCATCCTTACGAAGAAGGGTTGAACGGAGTTGTTGGAATTCAACAACGAAAGAATAAGCTTGATGTGGGCTTATGGAAAACATCTCAAAATTAAGAGGTGACAACCGGCCACTGACGAAAACATTTGATTGGATTGAGATCAACAAGGAGATGAAAAACTTTCACCGGAATGATAAATGAAGAACTTGGGTCATTTATAAGCACCATAATAGCAACAATTCTCAAGGAAAGCTTTTAGGTGAAATACAACCCAAGATAACTCCAATGAATAAATTGAAGGGTTGAAAAGATCTCCTTAACAAGGAAAATGATGGTTTTAAATATCTCATTCTTGATAACTCGTGAATCCTAAAACATGAAGGAATTGTCAAGAATTACATAACACCATCTCAACCAATAAGGTAGAAAGAATTGCACTTGGGAAGCATGATGAAGAATGCTTGAGCTCCAACAAGAATCTTGATGAATACTTCGAGGATGAATTAAATCATGATGAACCACCATCAGAACTCCGGTAATGAAAGCATGAGAAGTGAAAGATGAAAAGAATAAGATTCAAGGCCTGCGATGAATTAGATGAAGCTTTGAAATGATATAATTGAAATAACTTGGAGCTCCGGAAAACAAGATGAACAACTTAGAACCGAGAATATGATATGATGAACAAGCTCCAGACAAAGGAATTAAATCACCTCGAAGGAATAAGAATAAGAATTATGTCATGCATCTCCTTCACCAATTTAAATTGATGACAACCAAAGGATTTGGCATACTACTTATTTTTCTTGAAAAGGATTGGAGAGAGATATAGCCAAACTTGAGAATAACCTTGGACGATTCAGCGGTAGGATTATGAAAAGAACAAATGAATTGATACGATAACAACAAAAGAGTAATCTTGAATGAACCACCGTAAGAATATGGAGACGAACGAAGAGACATCAATGAAGAATATTTTGGAGGACAAAGTTGAAAACTGAGAACGAAGAAATATTCTGAAATGATGGCCTTCGGAGGATCACAATGGAAAGAAAAACATGAAATGCTTCGGACGGTAAAAAGAATTCCTCACAATCGGAACAACTATGAGGATGGCATGAAGTTAGAACCACGAATCTTGAGAGAACGACCAAGATTAAGAGAAACTCTTCTCTGATCTTCAAATGTTGAGAGTGAAGACGAGAAATGACATAAGAATTGTTGAGCACTCCGGAATGAAAAATTAAAAAGGTTGACACAATGGTGAAAAGAAGAACGCGATATTGGAGGAGGTATATGACTGATGTTAATCATACTTACGTCACAATTTGAAAGAATTTCAGTATAACTCCAGAAAAATAGAAGAGTCAGGTAAGATCCTGGAAAAAGACCTATGGGTTAGGGCCCACTAAAGAAATCACCATTGGGAAAAATTTTGCTTGAGAGATATTGCACCGGTTGAATTAAATGGCTGAATAAGATGACAATCCTCAAAATAGTTTGAACGGATTAAGAATGGAATTATGAATCTTCAGCACTCCGGATATGAATAGCAAGAGGAGAATGATTAATTGGTGCACCTGAATAAGAAAGCATTGTGAAACGAGGAAAAGGATAAGATCAACACCGAAATCTTGAATTACATCCACTGGCAGAATTTGAGAACAAAAGAATGATGAACTTGAAGCTCTTGAGCATCTTCACGATAAATCACCGGATAAGAACATTGAAGGAAAAGAATGAAGAAACCTCACATGAATAAAATGGATACTTCATCTGAGAATTTCTGGCTCCAAGAAGAAAAAGGGTGGGAGGGCGGGGAAAAAGAAAGACAACTTGAGACAAACAAAAAGGACACTGGTTGAAAAGGATTAACATGAAGATCTCGATGATCAAGAAGAATTAGCACTCCCATAGAAATACGAGAACCGATTAGGAAAGGTATGGAATCAACATTTGACATCGAAGCAAGTCGAATACCAGAATCAAAACGAAAACAAAGGATAGATATGTAGCAGCCTAATCTTCACAATATCATTCGAACAGAGACTTGAACGAATGAATTCCGCACGTACATCAACTTGTCGAGAAGCCACTTGGAGAACAAAAGATAAATAAAAAGGAACAAGGAACAGATAGAACAAATACAAGATAGAAGCTTCGTTCCGCATATTCGTGCTGAAAGCTCATGGAACGTGTTACAAAAGGGTTTTGCAATCCCCGGATCAGCATAGCCAAGGACCCTTTAAGATGCAACTCCCGATCGGAACAAGCCCATTAAACCACATCACTCAATGTAGAACCCCGAACTTCATATCATGCACTCGTTGGAAGAATGCCTAGAACTACTGGATGAACCAACCTATTAATTTCCGAAAGTTTCCAGTTATGCAATCAGGTGTTGCGGATACAGGGGAAGCATCGCGCACTCAACTCTAATCCTACATCCAGCTGTATCCATCCTTCAACACATAACCAGTTGTTCTCGGAAACCGTTTACCTCGGACCTTCAAAATGCATCTACTATACAAGCCATGACAATACTCCCGAACTATCTCCCCAGTACTGGGTGATGTCGGGGTTATCTTGCCACTAACCGCATAGGAGAGTTTTCGATGTCGGACGTCTTAAGTATTCTAGAACCGCTGCGATATATTTGTGACGACAACACCTCGGAGCTCAACTCCCCGGGACACTGCCACAACCCCTGATGACAGGAGGCATCGAGAACAATGTTCTCGTCACAAAGACATCGGAACAATCCAAACAATACTCGCGTGATCCTAAAAAAAATTGGTGCAATTTTTGAAAGTAGAAGAGACAAGAGTAGTCGTCAGGAGTCCTCACCAGAGTGAAAAGAGATGAGAAGCAAAAGAAATCCTACTCTCCGATATATATATAGGACTCAAAACATTTTAAAGTGTGTGCCTAGACTCAACCGTCAACGATTCGATCAATCAGTGGGGGCTTCTAGGTCGGAGAAGGCTCTGAATACCAACTTGTAATGCCCAGGATGGGACTATATCTCCTACGTGTCGAGGCACGACTTAAAGATATAAGCCCATTCTGGAATGATCGCAAGTTTGGTATCTTTGCACAACTCATGTAAAAAAATGGGGATGGAAAACTGAAAAGATAGTTGGCTTACACTCGCCACGTCACACAAAACATTACATAAGCAAAGCATCATTCAAAACATCACAGCCCATCTAAGGGTAAGGTCCAAAAGACAAGATACCAAACATAACGTTAAACCACAGGTCTAGATCGAATCCTAGTAGAAACCACTACTGATCGCGGCGGCGTCACAAGCATACAACCACTCTCTTCATCGAGCTCCCAGTGAAGTACTGATCCATCTCCTGCTTCAACTCGGCTGAACCTGCATCTGGTGTTGTAGTATCTGTGAGCCACGAGGACTCAGCAATCCCATAACCATGGGTATCAAGACTAGCAAAGCTTTGGAGGGTAGGAAGAGGTAAAGTGGTGAGGTTGCAGCAGCGGCTAAGCATAATATGGTGGCTAACTTACGAGTACAAGAATAAGATGAGCATCTACGCAAACGGTCGCAAAAGTAGTGATCGCTAAAGATCCTGAACTACATACGAGTCAAACATAACCCCAACGTGTTCTCTTCTCGAAGTGAAAAGAGACAGTCACGGTTACTCACACAGTTGTGTGTTTTACTTCGGATCATCTGTCAAGTTTTCTACAACCGGACATTAACAAATTCCAATCTGCCACATAACCGCGGGCACGGCTTTCGAAAGATCATAACCCTGCAGGGGTGTCCCAACTTAGCCCATCACAAGCTCTCACGATTAGCTGAAGTGATAAATATAATATCATCACTCCTTATCTTAGGGAAAACCGATCAGGCTCAGCATCCCGGTGCACAAGACATTTCGACAATGGTAAAACAAGTCCAGCAAGACCTCCCGGTGTGTCGACACCCTGATAGTAGCCGCGCGTATCTCGTCTCAGGCCACGACCAGATGGGAAAAGCTACGAGTAAAACCAAACCTCGAGTTTCCCCAAGGTGGCCCCACAGGTTGCCCGTTTGGGACCAACACCATCAGCACTGGCCCCCCATGTTATGTAGAATTAAGAACCCGGGGACGCGACCCCCTATGCAAATATAATTAATTCATTAAGTTGTTATTATGAGGCAAATTAAAACCAATGTTGGGCCTTGCTGGAGGAGTTTTATTCAAAGTCGAACTTTCAAGGGGTCCCCATCCACCCATCATGTAAGGAACGCAAAATCAAGGAACATAATGCCGGTTTATCGGCGCCTAAGGTGGCATGAGTGGAACAAAACACCGAGCAAAAGGCCAAGCCTTCCACCCATGCCCAGTATATAGGTGTGTTAATATTTATAATAATAGATATTGTGATATTCCAACAACAAGTTCCCTCCTGGAACGAACTTCATCTTCACCTCCAACTAACAATGCTATAAGAGGGGCTGAGCAAGCGGGTAACATAGCCAAACAGTGGTTTTGCTAGGAAGGTGTCAAAAGGTTAGAGGTTTCATGGCAACAAGGATAGGCTGACAATAATGATGGGTAGCGCGACATATAACGATAGCATCGAGACACTAAGCAAGGCAATGATAGTAAAGGTATCCAAGGATATGGTCATCTTGCCTGAGATTCCGCAAGGGAGAAGAACTGGTCCATGAAGTAGACGGAGCAACATAGTCGAGCGAATCCTCACAACTCCGGAACGAAACCGAAGCTAACAAGAGAAGCAACCGGAAAGAAGCAAACAACACGGTAAACACACAAGCATAAACATGGCATATGATGCACAAACAAGTATGATGCATGTCCGGTTTAATTATGCATGGCATGGCAAAGTGCACAAATAAAACTACAAGTTAAGTGGAGCTCAATATGCAACGAGTTGCATATTGACGAAACACCACATTTTAATTATTTAATTGACTCTCGTTATTTACAAGACAAGGTTAAATGTTTTTAACATAGCAAGAGGTGAAGCATAATAAAACTACACTATTTAGACATTTTAAATGAGGCCGGAAATAACAACAACAATTCCGGAAAATCCCCATGAGCATGTTTAGCAATTATTTAAGCAACAATAATTCACACATTTTAAACATATTAATGTTGTTATCATGATGCGGATGACATGATCAAGTTTATGCAAGTTTATTAAAAGTTGACATGAAGAAGATATGAAGTATTGTCACCGTGGTGGAAGAAAAGGGTGCCACGGCAATGATCCAAAAATGATGCAATGGCAACATCTCGGTTCCGATAACTCGTTGAGAGTCCGGAGCAAAAGAAAGATGGCGTGAGCGAGTCGAACAAGATGGAAGGTGGCGTGATCCCGTCACCGGGTTCCCACGAGTCGGCGACGAGGCAACCGAGGAGCATGACAAAAGTTGAAACGGCACGGAGCACACAAGGGCAAACATTTCATACAACACATGCATTCCACGGTCATTGTCTCGGGTTATACCTTCGAGACAATCGTTCTCGGAGGGGTTCAAGTCGTCGAGGGACGTAGTGGAAGTAGTCGTTCTCGCAACTCGTAGAGGAAGTAGGCGTTCCGTTCGTCGAGGAAGTAGTGGTACACAATCATCGGTAGGGGTACTCATCGCGGCATCGGACGTAGTGGTACACGTTCGTAGAGGTACTTGCGGTCTCGGCGACGGTAGTTGTTCATGTCGTCTTGGCGGTTCCACGGCGGCGGTAGAAGAACTTGGCGCATCCTTGTTCTTTCGGATTCGTAGAGGTACTTGACGTTCGGAGACCGGGTCTTGCCTGCGGTGCACTTGGCGAAAAACAACAGCAACAAACAACAACAAAAAAGAACATGGCAGTCTCGGGACTCCATGGTCATCAGGGAGCTGCTCGCTGGCAGCAGCTGAAACAGAGGCGACCGACGGGGCTGGCGCAGAAGGGAGCTGCTCGGCGCTGGAGGCGATGCGCAGGCCTTGCTGGAGGCGTCGGAGCCCAGGCCATGGCGACGGAGGGGGCCGGAGGGGTAGGACACGGGCCATGGCGCGGCCTGGCGAGGGGAATGGAGGCGCTGGTGCCTGGGGCTCCTGGCCGGCGCTGGAGAGGCGCGGAGGAGGGAGGCCTCAGGAGCGGAGGGGCGCGGCTTGGTGCGGCCGGCTCGCGGGCGCCAGGCGCGGGCGGCGCTGGAAGGGAGGCCGGAGGGAGGCGCAGCGCTGGGGAAGATCGAGGGGGTGAGAAGGGGATGGAGTCGGGGCAGAGAGGAGCAACGCGAGGGGAAGAGGTGCGTCGGGCGCTGGCTTGGGGGGAGAGGAAGATCGAGGGAGCGAACGAGGGAATCGGGGGCGCGGGGTCGAGGGGAAGAAGCTGGCGGCGGGGTGCGGGAGAAGAGGCGAGAGTGAGGGATGGAGCTGCGCTAGCTAGGGTTTGGATGGAGTGGTCGGGCTGAGGCCTGGGGAGGCCTGGGCCGGAGGACTGGGCCAGCGCTGATGGGCCTAGGGGAGGCCGCAGGCGGCTGGGCCGGAGTGAGGGATAAGGCTGGACTCCCTGGCCCCTCTATCTCTTACCCAAATTATAGAAAGAAAAGAAAAGAAAAAAACAAGAAGAGAAAAAAAGAAAGGAAGGATAGGGGAAGAATTTGGACATGAGGTTTATTTTCCCGGACTCGCACAAATGTCCACGGTCCACGAAAAATAGAAGAGGCAAGAATGCAAGAGATAAAAATCGAACTCATTTGAATTAAATTCAAATGATTTGAATTAGGGCATGACTTAAAAGTGTCTAAAAGTGTTGAGGTTTTTGGAGGAACCTCGATAAACGGGAAAAGAATTATAGGGAGGGTTTTTGACGGTGAAACTAGAATTAAGAGGCATGGGGATTATGCAAGTGTGTTGGGTTATTCCGAAGCAAATGGAATATTTATTAATATAGCTCCATAAAATCAGGAGGATATGTTATAAAGAGAAGTCATCCTTTCCTCGATTTACATGGATCGAAGATCCACACGATTTATTTAGGTTGAGATGCAAAAGATTAATGACATGATGGCATGATGACATGATGCAATGCAAAATAAATAACACAAGCACAAAAGAAACACACGGGAGAACCCGTAACATCTGGAATCTTCTGGAATCTTCTGGGACGTCGGTCTTCGGGCGTCACACCAGCACCATCTCCTCTCAAACCCTAGTTCATCTCTTGTATTTGATCTTTGTCTGAAAACCTCAGATTGGTACCTGTGGGTGGCTAGTAGTGTTGATTACTCCTTGTAGTTGATGCTAGTTGGTTCATTCGATGGAAGATCATATGTTCAGATCCTTAATGCTATTCAATACCCCTCTGATCATGAACATGAATATGCTTTGTGAGTAGTTAATTTTGTTCTTGAGGACATGGGAGAAGTCTTGTTATAAGTAATCATGAGAATTTGGTATTCGTTCGATATTTTGATGAGATGTATGTTGCCTTTCCTCTAGTGGTGTTATGTGAACATCAACTACATGACACTTCACCATTATTTGGGTCTATGGGAAGGCATTGGGAATTAATAATTAGATGATGGGTTGCTAGAGTGACAGAATCTTGAACCCTAGTTTATGCGTCGCTTCGTAAGGGGCTTATTTAGATCCGTATGTTTCATGCTATGGTTAGATTTATCTTAATACTTCTTTCGTAGTTGCGGATGCTTGCGAGAGTGGTTAATCATAAGTGGGAGGCTTGTCGAAGGAAGGACAGCACCCAAGCACCGGTCCACCCACATATCAAATTATAAAAGTAACGAACGTGAATCATATGAGCATGATGAAAACTAACTTGATAACAATTCCCATGTGTCATCGGGAGCACTTCGCTTTATATAAGAGTACGAACATGCATGTCCTTTGCTACAAAAATGATTGGGCCACCTTGCTGCACCTTGTTTACTTTTGTTACTTGTTACCTGTTACGAATTATACTATCGCACAACTATCTATTACCGATAATTTCAGTGCTTGCACAGAGAACGTTGCTGAAAACTGCTTGTCATTTCCTTCTGCTCCTCGTTGGGTTCGACACTCTTACTTATCGAAAGGACTACGACAGGTCCCCTACACTTGTGTGTCTTCAAGACTCTTTTCTGGCGCCATTGCCGGGGAGTGAAGCGCCTTTGGTAAGTGAAATTTGGTAAGGAAACATTTATATAGTGTGCTGAAATTTACTCTCACTTGTTACCATGGAAAATAATCCTTTGAGGGGTTTGTTCGTGGTATCTTCACCCCAAATGTAAGAACAAAGAGTTGCTCCTCAACCTACTGCACCTACTGAAAATATTTACTTTGAAATTCCTTTGGGTATGGTAGAGAAATTGCTAGCTGATCCTTATGCTGGAGATGGAACATTGCATCCCGATTTACACCTAATCTATGTGGATGAAGTTTGTGGATTATTTAAACTTGCAGGTATCCCCGAGGATGTTGTCAAGAAGAAGGTCTTCCCTTTATCTTTGAAGGGAAAGTCATTGACATGGTATAGGCTATGTGATGATATGGGATCATGGAACTACAATCGATTGAAATTGGAATTTCATTAGAAGTTTTATCCTATGCATCTAGTTCATCGTGATTGGAATTATATATATAATTTTTGGCCTCATGAAGGACAAAGTATCGCTCAATCTTGGGGGAGGCTTATGTCAATTTTATATTGATGCCCCAATCATGAGCTCTCAAGATAAATTATTATTCAAAAAATTTATGCTTGACTTTCTCATAATGATCGATCCATGCTCGATACTTCTTGTGATGGTTCTTATATGAATAAGACCATTGAATTCAAATGGGACTTATAGGAAAGAATTAAATGCGACTCTGAATATTGGGATCTCAAAAAGGTAATAAGTCAGGTATAAACCTTAAGTTAGATTGTGTTGAATCTTTTATGGATACCGATGCTTTTCATGAATTTAGCACTAAATATGGTCTTGACTCTGAGATAATAGCTTCTTTCCGTGAATTGTTTGCTACTCATGTTGATCTCCCTAAGGAGAAGTGGTTTAAATATCATCCTCCCATTGAAATTAAAGTAGTTTAACCGATTAAAGTTGAAGAAGAATCTATTAGTTATAATGTTGATCCTATTATTCCTAGTGCTTATATTGAGAAACCACCTTTTCCTCTTAGAATAAAGGATCATGCTAAAGCTTCAACTTTGGTTAATAAAAGTAATATTAGAGCACCTAGACCACCTGAACAAATTAAAGTTGAACCTAGTATTGCTATGTTTAAAGATCTCTTGGGTGATAATACTGATGGGCACGTTTTTTATTTCTGTGATGAAGCTGCTAGAATTGCCAAACCCGATACTAAAGATAAACATAGATCTATCTATTGTTGGCATGCATGTTGTTTCTTTTAAAATAGGAGATCATTATTATCATGGCTTATGTGATTTGGGTGCTAGTGTGAATGCAATTCCTTTTAATTCATATAAAGAAATTATGAATGACATTGCACCTGCTGAGATAGAAGAAATTGATGTTACTATATCAAGCTTGCTAATAGAGATACTATATCACCAATTGGGATTGTTAGAGATGTTGAAGTCTTGTGTGGGTAAATAAAATACCCTACTGATTTTCTTATTCTTGGTTTCCCACAAGATGATTTTTTCCATTATATTTGGTAGACCTTTCTTGAACACAGTTAATGCTAGGATAGACTGCGAGAAATATATTATTACTGTTGGTCTAGGGGATATGTCTCCTGATTTTAATTTCTCTAAATTTCCTAGACAACCCCGTGATAAAGACTTGCCTAGTAAGGATGAAATTATTGGTCTTGCTTCTATTGTTGTGCCTCCCACTGATCCTTTAGAATAATATTTGCTAGAACATGAGAATGATATGCATATGAATGAAAGAAACGATATAGATGAAATATTATTAAACAAGGGCCTATTCTTAAAAACAATTTGCATGTTGAAATCCTTGGGGATCCTCCTCCACCTAAGGGTGATCCCATGTTTGAGCTTAACCCATTACCCGATACTTTTAAATATGCTTATCTTGATGAAAAGAAGATATACCATGTTATTATTAGTGCTAACCTTTTAGAGCATGAAGAAAAGAAATTATTGAAAACTCTGAAGAAGCATCATGCTGCTATTGGATATTCTCTTGATGATCTTAAGGGCATTAGCCCCACTTTATACCAACACAAAATTAAGTTGGAACAAGATACTAAACCAGTTGTTGATCACCAACGTCAATTAAATCCGAAGATGAAAGATGTAGTAAGAAAAGAAATACTAAAGCTTCTGGAGGCAGTATTATTTATCCTATTACTGATAGTCAGTGGGTAAGTCCTATTCATTGTGTCCCTAAGAAGTGAGGCATTACTGTTGTTCCTAATGATAAAGATGGATTGATCCCGCAAAGAATTGTTATAGGTTATAGAATGGTAATATATTTTCGCAAATTGAATAAAGCTACTAAGAAAGATCATTACCCTCTACCTTTTATTGATCAAATGCTAGAAAGACTATCCAAACATAGCCATTTTTGCTTTCTAGATGGTTATTGTGGTTTCTCTCAAATACCTGTGTCAAAAGAGGATCAAGAAAATAATACTTTTACATGCCCTTTCGGTACTTTTGCTTATAGACGTATGCCTTTTGGTTTATGCAATGCACCTGCTACCTTTCAAAGATGTGTGACTACTATATTCTCTGAATTTTGTGAAAATATTGTTGAGGTTTTTCATGGATGATTTCTCCATTTACAAAACTTCTTTTGATGATTTCTTAAGCAACCTTGATCAAGTTTTGCAGAGATGCGAAGAAACTAACCTTGTATTGAATTGGGAGAAGTGCCACTTTATGGTTAATGAAGGCATTGTCTTGGGGCATAAGATTTCTGAAAGAGGTATCGAAGTTGATAAAGCTAAAGTAGATGCTATTGAAAAGATGCCTTGTCCTAAAGATATCAAAGGTATAAGAAGTTTTCTTGGTCATGGTGGTTTCTATAGGAGGTTTATTAAAGACTTATCTAAAATTTCTTGGCCTCTCACTAGTCTATTGCAAAGAAATCTTCCCTTTGTTTTTTATGATGATTCTGTAGAAGCATTTTAAATACTTAAGAAAACCTTGATTTCTACACCTATTGTTCAACCACCTGATTGGAATTTACCCTTTGAAATTTTGTGTGATGCAAGTGATTATGATGTTGGTGCTATTCTAGAACAAAGAGTTGATAAAAATTGAATATTATTCATTATGCTAGTAAAACAATGGACAATGACCAGAGAAATTATGCTACTACTAAAAAAGAATTCTCAGAAGTTGTTTTTGCTTGTGATAAGTTCAGGTCTTATATTGTTGATTCTAAAGTAACTGTTCACACCGATCATGATGCTATTAAATATCGCATGGAAAAGAAAGATGCTAAACCTAGACTTATTAGAAGAGTTCTCTTGCTACAAGTATTTGATTTGCATATTATTGATAGAAAGAGAGCTAAGAACCCCGTTGAAGACAACTTGCCTAGGTTAGAAAATGTTCTTGATGACCCACTACCTATTGATGATAGCTTTCCTGATGTACAATTAGATGTCGTAAATGCTTCTCATACTGCTCCATGGTATGCTGATTATGCTAATTACATTGTTGCTAAATTTATACCACCTAGCTTCACATACCAACAAAAGAAAAGGTTTTTCTATGATTTAAGACATTGCTTTTGGGATGATCCACACCTTTATAAAGAAGGAGTAGATGGTGTTATTAGACGTTGTGTACCTGAGCATGAACAGGAACAAATCGTACGTAAGTGTCACTCCGAAGCCTATGGAGGACACCATGTTGGAGATAGAATTGCACACAAGGTATTGGAATCTAGTGTTTATTGGCCTACTCTCTTCAAAGATGCTCGTAAGTTTGTCTTGTCATGTGATGAATGTCAGAGAATTGGTAATATTAGTAGACATCAGGAAATGCCAATGAACTATTCACTTGTTATTGAACCATTTGATGTTTGGGGCTTTGATTATATGGGACCTTTTCCTTCCTCTAACGGTTATATACATATTTTAGTTGTTGTTGATTATGTTACTAAGTGGGTAGAAGCTATTCCAACTAGTAGTGCTGATCATAACACTTCTATTAAGATGCTTAAAGAAGTTATTTTTTCGATGTTTGGAGTCCCTAGATATTCAATGACTGATGGTGGTTCACATTTTATTCATGGTGCTTTCCGTAAGATGTTTGCTAAATATGATGTTAACCATAGAATTGCATCTTCATATCATCATCAGTCTAGCGGTCAAGTAGAATTGAGCAATAGAGAGATTAAATTGATTTTTCAAAAGATTGTTTATAGATCAGGAAAGAATTGGTCTAAGAAACTTGATGATGCATTATGGGCTTGCAGAACTACTTATAAAAATCCTATGGGTATGTCTCCGTATAACATGGTTTATGGAAAAGCATGCCACTTACCTCTTGAACTAGAACAAAAGGCATATTGGGCTATTAAAGAACTCAATTATGATTTCAAACTTGCCGGTGAGAAGAGATTATTTGACATTATCTCACTTGATTAATGGAGAACCCAAGCCTATGCGAATGCTAGGTTATTTAAAGAAAAAGTTAAAAGATGGCATGAAAAAAGGATACAAAAGCATGAGTTTAATGTAGGTGATCATGTTTTGCTATACAACTCTCATTTAAGATTTTTTGCAGGAAAGTTTCTCTCTAAATGGGAAGGCCCTTACATTATCGAGGAGGCCTATCGCTCCAGTGCCATCAAAATCAACAACGCCGAATGCTCAAATCCGAAGGTGGTAAACGGTCAAACAATCAAACACTATATCACAGGTACTCCCATAAATGTTGAGACCAATATAATTGACACCGTGACACCAAAGGAGTACATAAGGGACACTTTCCAGAATGTTTCAAACTCCGAAAAGGAATAGGTACGAGGTACGATAAGTAAACCGTATCCAAAACGTTACAACAATTTTTATCCGTTTTGGAATATTTAAAAATTAGGAAAATTAAAACTAGTCCAGAACGAACACGGGGCCACCACAAGGTTGGAGGGCACACCCTACCCCCTGGGCGTGCCCCCTACCTTGTGGACACCCCGTGTGCCCTCCGGACTCGGTTTTCTTGCACAATACTTCCTTCGGTCGGTAAAAAATCATTATATAATCTCTCGAAGGTTTTGACCACCGTACCACGACAATATCTTCTGTTTTTGTTTCGAGATGTTTTTTGACAGATCTAGATCGCCATGATGTCTCCAAGTGCCCCCAATGACATGTTTTTTGAGAAGGTCATCAACCCCTACCTTGCGGAGGTGCTGCAACACCCTCAAACCATTGAGATGTGTGAGGGCTGCACATCCGTGACGTTGAGGGGCCAAAGAAGACAGGGAGCATGGAGACAAGACTCAAAGCAATGGAATAGCAAGTTTTCAAGTGTCAAGGGATGGTGGAGCGTGGACTTAACGCCAACTACATGATGATCGCAAAATTCACTAGTAATCACAAGCTGGGCGCCAAGCACATTGGGGAGATCATTTTCAAGCTGCAAGAGAAAATCGAGCATCGCCAAGCCCAGATCTATGATTTGCAAAACCAAAACTGTGAGTATGAATACATATTTAAGAGGATGAGTTTGGCTGCAGATTTGAGGATCCCAGAGAATCTTTCATCCTTCTATGATGGTTAGCCCGTGCCTTGGAAGATGGATGACAAGCCCGCTTCATCAACACCACCACCGAAGATCGAATCATAAATTCATGGGTATGGGCACTCCCCTTGGCAACTGCCGAGCTTGGGGAGATGCCCCGGTATCGTATCACCATCACACCTTTATCTTTATCGTTTTTCTTAGTTCGATCCTTTTGATGATATCTTTATCTAGTATAATAAAGTTTTTAGTATGATTTAGCTTTGAGTTTTGCTTTGATATCTATCTATGTAATCGAGTCCTCGAGTTATATATCATAATGAATAATTTTGAGTTGAGGGATTTTCTATGTTGCTATGATCTTGAGGGAATAAATAATAAAAATAAATAAATAAAGATCATATGTTGATCTTATGTGAAGTAATGACTTCACATATAAAGAGTATGATGAATACAAGTTGTTGAGTGTTGACAAACATACTTTTGGTCATTGTTGCAATTAATAGCAAGTAATAAAGAAAGAGGAGTTTCACATGTAAATATACTATCATGGACATCTTTTGCAATTGTGAGCACTCACTAAAATATGACTTGCTAAAAAGTTGAAGTTGGACAAGGAAGACAACATAATGGGTTATGTCTTCTTACATCCTAACAGAAATTATATTGTCATAGATCCTCCAACATGTTGAGTTAGCCTTTCCCTCTCATGCTAGCCAAAATTCCTTTGCACCAAGTAGAGATACTACTTCTTCTTCCAAAAATCCCTTAAACCAGTTTTGTCATGAAAGTCCACAATACCTACGTATGGATTGAGTAAGATCCTTCAAGTAAGTTGTCATCGGTGCAAGCAATAAAAATTGCTCTTTAAATATGTATAATCTATTAGTGTGAAGAAAATAAGCTTTATACGAACTTGTGATGTGGAAGAAATAAAAGCGACAGACTACATAATAAAGGTCCTTATCACAAGTGGCAATATAAAGTGACGTTCTTTTGCCTTAAGATTTTGTGCATCCAACCATAAAAGTGCATGACAACCTCTGCTTCCCTCTGTGAAGGGACTATCTTTTACTTTTATGTCCTACCCTCATACAAGAGTCATGGTGATCATCACCTTCCCTTTTTACGTTTATCCTTTGGCAAGCACAATATGTAAGAGCTAGATCTTGATATATATATCCATGCGGATACAGAGAGCCATGAACCATTACTGTTGACATTACCCTTGAGGTATATCGTTGGGAGGCAAAACAATAAGCCCCTATCTTTCTCTATTTCCGATTGAAGCTTTGAACTCATTAGTATCGCGTGAGTGTTAGCAATTGTGAAACACTAAATGATAGTAGAGTATGTGGACTTGCTGAAAAGCTCTTATATTTGACTCTTTCCGATGTATGATAAATTGCAATTGCTTCAATGACTCACACCATAGCTTGTTGGCTATCAATGAAGTTTCTGATTCATACTTTACCTTGTGAATGAATTGTTCCTTTAACATAAGAACCTATATGGCAAGTTATGTTGTTGTCCTAAAGATGACCGGGATGCCCTCATGTCCATATTTTATTTTTATGGACACCTCTATCTCTAAACATGTGGACATATTTTTTGATATCGGCTTTTTGCTTGAGCGAGGTCTAAGCTTGGGGGAGTAGATACGTCCATTTTGCATCATGCTTTTATATTGATATTTATTGCATTATCGGTTGTTCTTACAAATTATATCACAATACTTATGCATTTTCTCTCTTATTTTACATGGTTTACATAAAGAGGGAGAATGCCGGCAGTAGGAATTCTGGACTGGAAAAGGAGCAAATCTGAGATACCTATTCTGCACAACTCCAAAAGTCCTTAAACTTCACGACCAATATTTTCGAAATATATAAAAAATAGTGGGCGAAGAAAGCACCAGAGGGGGGCCACCAACCATCCACAAGGGATGGGGGCGCACCCTACCCCCCTGGGTGTGCTCCCCTACCTTGTGGGCCCCCTGGGAGGCCCCCGACATCCTTCTTCTGCTATAAGGTGTGTTCTGGCCTGGAAAAAATCATAATGAGGTTTTCGGGATGAAGCGCCGCCATCTCGAGGTGGAACCTGAGCGAAACCAATCTAGAGCTCCGGCAGGGCTGTTCTGCCGGGGATACTTCCCTCCGGGAGGGGGAAATCAAAGCCATCATCATCACCAATGATCCTCTCATCGAGAGGGGGTCAATCTCCATCAACATATTCACCAGCACCATCTCCTCTCAAACCCTAGTTCATCTCTTGTACCTGATCTTTGTCTCAAAACCTCAGATTGGTACCTGTGGGTTGCTAATAGTGTTGATTACTCCTCGTAGTTGATGCTAGTTGGTTTATTCGGTGGAAGATCATATGTTCAGATCCTTAATGCTATTCAATACCCCTCTGTCGGCGTCCTGGGAACCAGGGTACCCAGACTTGCCTGTCTGCGGGCCACGACACGCTCCTACCACGGCCTGGTAAGGCCCGGCTGATCGACCAGCCGCCCAAGACCCTCGCGAGGGGGCTAGACCTCGCGAGGAGAACAATGTCAAGACCCCCTCAGGAGCGGCCTCGGCAAGGTTGTTCCGGAGGGGCGGATAATCCAAGGCCTATCCTGCCTCAGGAGGAGGCAGTGACGCAAGCAGTGACGCACCGCGCCAGTGGGTGCCAGCACCCACCTGTGACGCAGTTGTCGTTTCGGTGCAAAGGAGATAGCGCAGGCGCAGGTTTCCGAGGAGCGGGACAAAGGTTTCCCCTTCGGTGCAACAAGACCGAAGACCACAAGAATGACATGGAGGATGTCACCACCGAGCCCACCACCGCGTCACCGCCTGGTCCTGTTGTAGGCGAATACATCTTTTGTCAGGATAGGAATGTCCTTGTGTTCCCGCTCAAAAATGTCCGTTGTGGGATTCCTTCCCGCCTAAACATTTCGGGGGAAGAGGACCCTGGCCGCCTATATAAGTAGCTAGGATCCCAACTATGAAGGGGTGGACGCCAAGCAGATCCATAAACTCTGCCTTCACGCAAAGGAGCAAGAACTCTTGCCTCTTGACCCTCCTGAGCTCTTCTCCTGAGCTCAGGAACCACTGTACTAGTCCATATTCAAGCCCTCCCAAGGCCAATCCACCAAAGCAGGAAGTAGGGTTTTACACCACAAGGTGGCCTGAACCTGGGTAAACTCTTGTGTGCTTTACTTGTTGTTCGCTTGAATCTCTTCAGTGGACGAGGGCGAGACGCTAGGTAGACGTGAGTGGGAGAGGTCTTCGTTTACGCCCCTGTGTTCGAACTTCTTGGGTTAGCAGAGCCCGTAATCCGACATTTGGCGCGTCGGGTAGGGGGCGTGTCAAAATCTCGCCTCTCCGATGACCTCGTCCCGCTCTCATCCGTCGACCCCGTGTCGCCCAGCCTCAACGGATCGCGACCCCGATGTCGGAAGCGCATCAGACGCGTGCGGAAGCCCGCGGCGCTCGCGCCGCTCAAGCGTCGCCCTTTGGCTACGGGACTCGCCGACACCCGGCCTTGATCGGGGCCGACGACACGATGAGCACCACCGACCCGCCGCCCGGGGACCGGCAGCACCCACCGCCCACACGGCACCAAACCCGCGTAGCAGCGCGGGCCGCCGAGCACGCGGCAGCAAGTTCGCGGGGAGCTGTTAAGGTTTCGGTTACTCGATACCGGCCACGACGCGCTACTCCTCAGGGTGCCCGAGCTCCTCGATGCCGCCAGCAATGGAGCCAAGCCATTCTGCTTCCACACAACGACGCCAGGAACCGGGTGTCGCGCCGGCAGCGCCCGGTCGCCCGTGTGGTCAAGACCTGCGGCGACCTACGAGGGCGACATGGGGTATGATCCCCTGAACCCTGCGTATGATGCCGCCGCTCTGCCTCGAAGCCCTTTGTACTCATGTACCATACCCGCTGAGGAACCTTCAGGAAACAACCGCAGGACTACACCCGGCGCTGGATGCGATCAGGCACCGGCACGAGGGGGAGAAGGTCGGGGGGCAGACCTCCCGATCTTAGCCCTCGACTCTCCGCCGTCGCCACCGACGGCCATGGAGCACGAATGAAGCACCGCGGGTGCCTGCAAGGGCCGGCACTCGCGGCACTGGCCGTAGGCCTCGGGCTGGCGGCATCTTTGGCCCCGGGCCTCGGCAAGCCAAGGAGACACCCTAGGTACCGTGTCAAGATAGAAAGGGAAGGGAAGGCTCGGGTCAGGCCCTCGTCCCCTCAGGCGTGACCCGTCGCGCATGAGCCCGCCCTGGATTTCACCAGGGGCTTGCTGGCGGTGGGTATGATGCGCATGGGGAGGGGCTTCTCTCCCTCCGTTCAGGCTCAAGACGCCGCGCCTCCCGGCGCACCATCCCCCGGTCTGCGGAGGGTGCGTCTAGAAGCGGTACGGCAGCCCATCCTACGCACACCAGGAGGGCCCAAGACCGCGGCTCCGTCCCCCTCCTCACGTAATCCTGTATTCGTCGGGCCCGACCCTGATCAGGAAGGGCTCAGGGGCCATTAGGAGCGTGGGTAGGGCGGGGTCCCCCTCGTACCTCAGGACGCCGTGTCTCCGGACGACGTTAGCCCCCAGGGGTGGAGCGCGCTCGGAGATCGCGTAAGCGATGTACCTAGTGCTCGGTAGGGGGGCCTATAGCCAAGGTCCCATCCCCCCACCATGCATAGTGTCCCACCTCATGAATGTCGCCTTCTTGTGAGTTCATGGTGGGAGCGGACTAGCGCGGGGCGGGGCCCTCAAAGCGAAGGGGCGGGCACGTTAGAAGATCACTGCTCATGACACTCTCATGTAATAATGAGTGGGGTTGTACACGCCTCGGAGTCCCCGGAGCGTCGCCCTAGGGCCTCGGGGGTTCCCTCCCACGTCCTAGTGGATGCACCATGCTCCGCGCTCGCCGTCGACACTGCCCTCCAATGGCTATGCCCACACCCGCCGGTGGTAGCCCTACGCTCCGCGCTGGGGAGAAGACCGAAGACCTGCTCAGGGGCCGGACACAGCCCCTCTCTTTTTGCCATTCGCATTTGCCTCCTCTGTATATGCTTTTCAAGCCGATCCCGCGGCTGCGCGACTCGTTTCTTCAAATAAAGGGGGAGAGTTTTCCGTCCGTGTTTTGTGATTTTTGCTAAGTTTTCCTTCGCCCAGTCCATTTTTCGCCTTGCTCGGCTAAGCCAGACTATGTTCGCGACCCCGCCCAATCACTCCTCGCGAGCAGGGGCCGAGGCATGGGCGCACATCCTGTCTGGTCCGCGGCCGGACCGCCAATCACTCTTGCGCCAACTGCAGGTACTCGCGAGATGCGCCCGGACGAGGTCAGCGGACGCTCGTCTCTGAAACGCAACAAGGGCCTGAGGTCTTAGACTCAGGGACAAACGTCACAAGGGAGTGCCAAAACCCATTCTTACAGTGCTCAAACCCATTCTTACATCATCAAAAGCTTACCCATTCTTACAGCATCAAAAGCTTAAGTCTTGTGACATTCATCTTACCCGGCTCTGGAGCCACAACCAAAAACATACCTACAGCAGGAGTTGGACTAAGCATCGACATGTTCGTCAGAACCGTCGGCGTCGCCCTCCTCAAGCACCGGCGCATCATCGATGGCTGGAACGAGCTCCGTCACCAACACGTCCACGTGACCGCTCACCCATCCCTCCAAGGGGCCAGTGACCGCCTTAGGCGCAGGCTCCGGCAAGGCCCCGAAGTCCGTACGAGAGTCAAGACGGAGCAAGTTACCAAAGATGCGGGAGACCGCACGCCTGAAGACGCCGCCGCTCTGCTCCTCAACAAGTTGCCGAGCCTTCATGACCCCGCCTTCAAGACGCTCCACCACTCTGGTGAAAAACCCGAGATATCCAGCATCATCATCAACCAGAGGGTCGTCGACCCTCGAGTCAAGGAGCTCACCCAAGGTCGGCTGACCCAGTGCCGCAGGGCCTCGAACATCTTCGAGCGGGTGTGCTGCATTCCACGAGCTCGCGCGGCCTCCTCGGAGTTCCTGGCCGCGAGGGTGGAAATGTCTTCCACTTGCTTGTGAAAGTAGGACAGTTCCGCCCTGGCAGTGGCGCGAGCCTTCTCCGACGCCCGCTCGCGGCGCTCCGCCGCGGCACAGGCCTCCTTCGACACCTGCTCACGATGCTCGGCTGCGGCGCAAGCCTTCTCCGACACCTGTAGACGACGCTCGACATTAGCTAGTTAGCTCTTGAGAGCCGTGACCTCCTTCTGGATCTCCTTGCGCTTATCAACAAAGCGAGTCTCGTGAAGCCCCAGCTTCTTGCGGTAATCCTGCCGCAGGTGCTCTGCCTCCCTGGTAGCCTTCCTCGCGACGTGCTCGCGATTATCAAGGTTGCCCTAGGCTTTGGCTACCTAGCACTCCATCGTCTTCAGGCATTCGCGCTCCATGTTTAGCTCCATCGCCTCGAGTGCCAGCACCTCCTCTCGCGTCGAGAGGTCCGCCGGGCTGTCAACATCGGCCGCAGGTGGGGCGAGGGCAGCCCTTCGTGCGCGAACCTGACGCTCGAGCACAGCATTTGAGGCTTCAAGCTCGCGCTCACACTCCTCAGCTGCTGCGCGGTGGCGGTCGGTGTCTCGGGCCTCTTCCAGGGCGCGGTCGCAAGCCTCCTGAGCCACGGCGGCGAACGCTTCCGCCTTCTTTAGGGCATTTTCGTGTTGCAACTGGCTCAGGTTGACGGTGGTCCTTAACTGGCGCCAGCCCTTCGCCAGAAGCAGACCCTCGGCCTCGACGCGCCTATCCACTTCAGCAAACTCGACCTCGAGGCGCTTCAGGGCGTCTGACGCCTCCCGCACAAGATCATGACGACCCGCGCTCCTGCGCAACGCAAGTTCCAAGAGGCAACCTGGCTTGTCCGCGATATCCACGCTGCCCGAAGGGGGTTCCCCTTCTCCCTCTCCTTCAGCATGCACCTCGGGGTTAACCCCAGGAGCGCGCGCTGCCTCCGGTGCGAGGGGCAGGCGTGGTCCTGCTAGGTGGTCAGCAGTCTAGGCCACCCAAAGAGCTTGCTGATCCACGGTGAAGACAAGCCCCGGGGCACAGGACGAGCCCCTGACGCACCAAGAGCTGCCTTGCCCCAGAAGCACTCGGGGGCTGGGGGCATGACCTACGTAATAGGGTCCGGGCACGGCCCCGAGAACCCGCACGAGGCCTTCCGAAGACTCAGCATGGTCCGGAGGAGGGACGCGGGCAGAAGCTTGTGCGAGCCTCGCCGAGCGGCTCGAGAGTGAGCCAGAGGAAACCCTGCGGAGCAAGGGGTCAGGAGAACCATATTGGGAAGGACAGGAAGAGCTGAGGGACACGCACCTGCCCGGTACAGTCAGCTTCATCCTCTTCAGAGCCCTCGGGGCAGGGTCGTAACTGTCCCTCAACCTCCGCCTCTTGCCTAGCATCGCGAAGGACGACAGGAGGCCGCTTGAGGAAGATGTGCCTAGGCTCGGAGCAGGGCCGCGGCGGACGCCCGCGGCCGGCGCTCCATTCCCCGATGCGACATCCTCCGGACTCCCCTCGACCGGAGACGGTTGTGCCTCCCCTTCAGTCACCTCAGGAGCCAGTGGCGCCTCGGTACCTTCCACCACATCCGTCGACACTGGCGCTCGTGCTTCATCCGCTTGCTTCGGGGGCGGAGTGGACCCTAGACCAGGGGCTCCGCTTGACGCGTCCGCCCCGGAAGGGAAGGTCGGGCTCGCGAGCCCTGGCGCCACCACCAAGGGATCGTCATGAGAATTGGAGGCGCCCTCCGGCAACAGTCCCCACGCATCGAAGCGGGGCATCTTTTCAGCGAAAGCTCTTCTGGCCACAGGAGCCAAGTACAAGGGAGTCGCGGAGACAGGGCGTGCTTCGGGCACTCCACCGACGAGCAGCCGCAGCAACCCCTGGAGCGTCTCCAGGGGGAGCTGCTTCCACTGAAGACGCGCACGATCATCAAGACCTGAGAGGGCCCACATTGGGCCAGAATGGCACTGAAGTGGGGCGACATGGAGGACAAGGAAGTCCCTTGATACGTCTCAAACGTATCTACTTTTCCAAACACTTTTGCTATTGTTTGGCCCTCATTCTTGCATGATTTGAACTAAACTAACCCGGACTGATGCTGTTTTCAGTAGAGCTGCCTGTATGGTTTTATTGTGTGCAGGAAAATGGATTTTTAGGTGTCTCAGAAAATTCCAAGAAAAATCACAGAAAATCCACGCACCCGAAGGGCCATTATGCCAGAAGTGGGGCCAGAGGGCAGCCAGGGGGGGCCCAGGCGCCCTGCTGGTGCGGCCCCACCCCTGGCCGCGCCAGGAGGCCGTCTGGGAGGGTCCTCCTCCCTCTAGTGCCCTACCTTGGCTCCTATTTATTCCAGTGGCGAGGAAACCCCAGAACAGAAGTCGTTTTTCCAGTTTCCGTCGCGGAGCCGCCGCCACCCTCTGTTCTTCTTCGGGAGGGCTAATCTGGAGGCTGATTTGGCCTCCGGAGAGGGGAGATCGTCGCCATCGTCATCATCACCACCACTCCATCCTCCCTCCATGACTTCTCCTTCCATGTGTGAGTAATTCCCTGCTGTAGGCAAAGGGGATGGTAGGGATTGGATGAGTTAGATCATGTAATAGTTTATCAGATTGTTGGGGGCATGTTGCCTATCATCTAATTTGGTGTTTATCATCTTTGCTTCAACTTGTTGCTCTTAATGCTTGTCACTTTGGCCCCGAGTGCCATGTTTTCAGATCTGAACCCTATGTGTTTGCATGAATATATTTGTGTTCTTGATCCTATCTATGAGTTGTTTGCACCTATTATGGTCCGGAACCGGCGATCCCAAAGGTGACAGCTTGGGACACCAAAGAGGATGGTCCATAATTTGAGGATTCCATGTATCCATTGAGTTTATTGCTTTGTTCCGGTGCTCTTTGACAGGAGCACCTTAATCTCCATAAGTTCCTTTTGGCCCCGTTCGTAGCGGGATGGTAGGACAAAAGATGTTGTGCAAGTTCTTATTGCAAGCACGTACAACTACCTATGGGATACATGCCTAATGTTTGATATTTGCCTAGATGATCATTACTTTTCTGTGTGCCTTGCCCCAAGTTAGATTCATGATGTATCTCATCCATGCAGCTCCCAACCATCCATCTCCCTAGCCTACAGTGTTTCAATCCTGCTGGTTATTAGTTGTTACTTTTGCTGTTCACTTTTGCTGTCACCACCATCACTATCATATCACCGTTACCACTTATCTTTTGTTGCAAGTAAGTATATTTCAGGTGCGGTTGAATTGACAACTCAACTGTCAAAGCTTATAAATACTCTTTGGCTCCCCGTGTGTCGAATCTATAAATTGGGTTATTCTTACCCACGAAGACTGTCTCGATCCCTTACGGTTGAGGGTTATCAAGTACCGTTTTCTGGCGCCGTTGCCGGGGAGCATTGCAATATTTACAAGTCTACTTGAAGTATCCTACCTGCTGCACTTCATCCGCTATGGGTAAGAAAGGAGACCCCAAGGTTCCGATCTTACTATCCACTACAAGAAGAGGTACTGTTCTGAACACTAGTGCTACACTTGATTCACCTTCTGTTATGAGTAAGTTTGCCTCACCACCACCACATGATGCTTCTACTGAATCTGTTACTATGTCCGATACTTTTGATGATGCTTCTACTACTCTTGATGATATTGGTTCACTTGGTTATGCTCTTGAGAAACAGATCGCTGCTGCAAAAAAAATCTGGAATTGAAATTCCTGTTACTCGCTACCCTATTGGTGGGACTTATGATTATCCTGATTTGAGTAAACTCAAGGAGAGACTCCTTGATGATGATTACATTATGCTTGATGATGATTTATGCAGGGAACTGACAGAGTTTGCCGACTCTGAACCTGAAGCTATTAAGAAGCTGCTTGAAAAACACTCCTTGAAGAACAAGACTATTCCTGATCCTGAATTTGCTACATCTCCTATATGCATCAATGATCCTGATTATGATTTCTCTGTTGATCTTTCACTTATATCTATGGTTGAAGCTGACCCCTTTTATGGCAGAGAAAATGATGATGCTATTGCACACCTGACCAAACTCACTGAGTTGGGTGGCTTGTTTACCACGAATGAAAAGATACGAAACTTTTATGTGACTAAGCTTCTTCCTTTCTCTTTGAAGGAAGGTGCTAAAACATGGTATGATGCACTACCATGTGGTTCCATTAAGAGTCCTCAAGACTTAGCTCACTCTTTTGTTGATAAGTACTTTCCTGCTCATATGCAACATGCTGCTTTACAAAGAATTTATAACTTTAAACAGTTGCAGGATGAGCACCTCCCTAAAGCTTGGGGGAGGTACTGTAGTCTGATCCAGGCTAGACCAGGACATGGAGTCCCTAAGAATGAATTAATCGATATATTTTATGCTGGTCTAATTGATGAATCCAGGTCCTATTTGGATAGTTGTGCTGGTTGTGTTTTCATGAAAAGAACACCGGACGATGCAGAAGAATTGATGGGCAGGATTGCCAAAAACCATGAAGATTGGTCCGTCCCTGAACCACCTCCACCACCAAAGAAAAGGGGCATGCTTGTTCTAAGCCCCGAAGATATGCAAGAAGCAAAGAAGTCTATTAAAGAGAAGGGTATTAAAACTGAAGACGTGAAGAATCTACCCCCTTTTGAGAAGTTGTGTGAGCCTACCACTCACCCTCCTATGGTAGAGGTACACTCTCTTTTAGATTTCAATGCAAGTGACATCCCTCATGGTAAGCCTCCTGATCAATGTTTAGATGAGCTTGATAATTTTATTATGAAGCAAAGTTATTTTAATGAGAGGATACAAAGTCAATTGCATGATAATTCCCTTGCTATCAAAAGTTTGCTTGATGTTCTAGGTAGAACAATTAATGATGCTAAATGTCTTGTGAAGCATTTTCATATGGTTCAAACTCAGCTTGAACAAATTTCTAATGTGCAAAAAGATTTGCTTGCTAACAATACCAAACAGGATGATTTACAGGCCTTCGGGATTAAGACCCGAGGAGGAACTAGCACTCAAGATCATCTCTATCCAGAGGGGCATCCGAGGAGAATCAAGCAAGATTCTCAAATGCAGGAAGAAGAAATTGTTGGCTCTCCAAAGAAGAAGAAGAAGAAACACAAGGAGGCTGACAATTCCAATGATTATATTACAAGTGAAGAGCCAGTTGTTGATCCCAACAATATATCTACCTCCGATGCTGAGACTGAAGACGGTGCCGAACCTGAAGATAAGGATAAGGAGAAGAATGATCCGCCTGAAGTTCGAGAAGAAGAAGCACCTGACAAACGCAAGAAGTACACTAGAGAAGACTTCGTCGCAAGAAGACATGGGAAGGAAAGAGAACCATGGATACAGAAACCCATGCCCTTTCCAGGTAAGTCTCTCAAATCTAAAGAAGAAGAGCATTACAATAAGTTTTGTGAGTGGATGAAACCTACTTTTCTTCAAATCCCTTTGACTGATGCTATTAAGTTACCTCCCTATTCAAAATATATGAAAGATATTGTTACTAATAAAAGAAAAGTTCCTAATGAAGCAATATCTACTATGCTTGCTAACTACTCTTTCAGTGGCAAGATTCCTGAGAAGCTTGGTGATCCAGGTATACCCACCATTCCTTGCTCCATAAAGAATAATTATGTCAAAACTGCTTTATGTGATCTTGGAGCAGGAGTGAGTGTTATGCCTTTCTCTCTTTACAAGCGGCTTTGTTTAGAGAAACTAATTCCTACAGATATCTCTCTTCAGATGGCTGACAAGTCAACAGCCGTCCCGATAGGTATTTGTGAGGATGTTCCCGTAGAAGTTGCTAATTGTTTGATCCTTACTGATTTTGTTGTGCTTGACATGCCCGAGGATGGGAGCATGTCCATTATTCTTGGTAGACCTTTTCTTAACACCGCAGGTGCTATTATTGATAGAAATAAAAGAAATGTTACCTTCAATGTGAATGATAAAGAACACACGGTGTATTTTCTAAAGAAGACCGACAAGAGGCATGGCATCAACTCTATAGAAAATATCGAGACCGTGAAGATTGGAGAATGGGACTGCCCACTACATGTGCACCACAAATACAAAACTATTATGGTGGGGACAATGTCCATTAAAGTAAAGGTGCAATGATCACTTCGTAAGAGGTGGGACTTTTTGCTCTATATATCGCCGGTTTGTTGGTAAGACTTGATCAACCTTACTAGTGAGCATGTTTTATATAGGTAAAAAGTTGAGCTTGTTATGTTTTCATTTGTTTTAGCTTTTGTTCTCCTTGCTGTACCAAGTGTTTATGTTTTTGAAGCTTCACAATACTAATCACTGCTTTAAGTTTTCAGAAAGTTTTGCAGCTTTTTGAACTTCGAAAAAAATTCAACAGTGAAGTTTTCAGAAAAATTCCAGAAAAATTAAAATTAAAATTTCCATGCCGGGAGTGACCCAGAGGCACCTGGGCCTGACCAGGGGGGGGCCACCAGTGGCCCAGGCGGCCAGCTGGCGGGCCTGCCCCCTGGCCGCGCCCATAGGGCGCCTGGGGCCCACAGGTCCCGCCTCCAGGAAAGTCTTCTTCCTCTCTCTCTCTTTCTCTCCGAAAACACGAGTTCTGCACCTGTTCTTGCGTTCTTGCTGTTCTTGGAGGCAATTTTCGATCTCTCTCTACAGCCCATCATTCGAGCTGAGATTTGAACAAATACTCCCTGGTATGTAACTCCTCCACCCCTCCAATTAGATTTTTGGTTGGTGGCTTCATTTGTGAGTATTTAGTAGTTCTTGGTGCTGTGTAGATGAGCTTGCATGCATGTGTAGAAATTTATTTTCCAAGTTTTGATGCAAGTTTATGCCTTAGGTAAGTGAGTTGAGTAGTTTGCCTTAACCCACTTTGTTTAAATCCTTGTTTTTGTAATTTGCCAAAAATTTCAGAAATGAGTTTGTTAGGAAGGGCAAAGCGGTGGCTTGAGAAAAAGAAGCCCGCGCGCTCCGATCGAGTTACTAGAGCCGCAGTTTCACCCTCGACTGCTAGGGTGAGCTACAATGAAGATCATATGCCCCTAGAGTTGTTGGAAGACACAAATCCAGCACGTGCGATGATGTTCCCATGTGATGAATTCCTTGAAGCTGCAGGAATTAAGGATGAGTTTTATAATCTTTGTGCTAATGCAGGTCTGACACGGCTCGTCACGTGCCGTGTTGCTCAGTATCAAAAACTCACCTTCGGTTTCATTAACAGTTTTAGATATAACCTTGATACTGGTTCTATTGAGTTTAAAATTTACAATAATCTTTTCACCATGCCCTTGCAAAAGTTTTGTGAAATAATAGGTGTGCCAAACGTTGGGCGGACGGCGAAGATGACCTCTCAGCCCTCCGAGCTGAGAACCGTCTTCAACTCTCTCTGCAGCATGGATACGAGGGATATTCATCGGTCAAAAATCTCCAGCATCTTATTCCCTCACCTTAGGTATTTTGCGTATTATGTTGCTAGAGGGGTGTTAGCTCGTGACAACGCGAGCACCATTTCTGCGCCGGATATTGCTATACTGGCAACCGCCCTCTCAGGGAGGTTTGATTATAATGTGGGTGCCTTAATTGCTCGACGCCTTGCTATGAACGGTAACAAGGGAAATTTATTTGGTGGCGTTTATGCCACACTTATCTTAGAGTATCTTAAAGGCACCCCACACCCTGATGATAAGCCTTTTACTTATTTAAGTTTTGCTCTTGCTGCTATGAAAAGGCATAAGTTTGTTACCATGACTTCTGAGTTTGGTAACCTTGTTTATATCTTGCGTTTCGGAACTACCGCGGAACGCAAGATCCGTCTACCTGCACCTCTTTTGTTTGATTTTTCTCACAGGAACGGATGGTCCTTTGATGTTATCCAGTTCGATGAGTTCATGGTCCAGCATCAGTTTCATAACCCCATGGAGGGGGTTGTGCCCGACGAGGAGGAGCACGGTGAGTTACCACCTTTTCAGGGGGAGACCGTCACCCAGTTTGGTGAAGGGTCTTCCTCTGCTTGGAGTGCGGACCCTTCTTCGTGGGAGGATCCGAGAACTTTGGTATACGCGCTGGAATCCTTATACGACCCTTGGACTCACTAGTACCACCCCGGAGCAGGAGGCTCCTTGGGGCAGTAGCTACTACCAACTTAGGCCAAAAGCCTAAGCTTGGGGGAGTACGTGCCCTTCTCACTTTTCCATTGTATTATCCGTTTTATTTTTGTTCGCTTTGATCTTTTCGAAGTTTTTGCCCGTTCTTCTTTGTTTCTTTCTTTGCAAAAACAACAAAAAGATTTTCTCATTCTTTTGCTTTCGTTCAACCTTTGAAAAAACCCAAAAAGATTTCCTTTCTCTCTTTAGTTTGCTTTGTTTTCAGAGTTCAGCTCGAGTCCGTGATGGCATTTAATTATATTTCCTACGTTCGATCGTGCAAGTGACAAGGCAGTAATGACGAAGATCGACGGAAGGGAAGCAACAAGGAAAACTGGTATGAACTCTTCTTGTTTCTACTTTTGTACATATGCATGTACTTATGATCTAGAGACCAGCTTGTAGCGACATAGTGCTATGTTTACAATGCTTTCCCAGTGGTTCATGCTTTCCTTGTGGCTAATCTCAAATAGCTAGAGTATATAATGTGTTATTGAAATGATTTACATGCATTGCATTGTTCATAGTTTGGTATACTAAGGTGGTATTTCCCTTAGGAGAATTCTTGGATTGACTTGGCACATGTTTACACATGTTTAAGACTAAAAAGTCTGCTTTGCCTTGATGATCTTTGAGTTTCAGAATAGTTATATCACTTTCTTGCCCAATTTAATGTTGCTTTGTCGCTCTGCATGATTATGACCGTTATTGCTCTCTAGTTGGTCGCTTCCCAGTCTCTTGCTAGCCTTCGCTCGCACTAAGCGGAATTCTGCTTGTGCATCCAAATCCTTTCAAACCAGTTATTCCATATGAGTCCACCATACCTTCCTATCTGTTATTTACCGGCCATCCTAACGAAGACTTTCTTGTACCATCTCGAAAATATTCAAATTTACTCCTGTTTTGTGCCTCTGTTTTAGCTCATGAGGAAGTAGTAGGTAATTCATGATCTTCTTATGTTGGACATGTTTTATCCTGGGATTGCATGTCTAATCTGCAAACCCCTAATACGAGGAGGGACTGGCATGAGTGCGCCCAACTCACAAAAGATAATCACAACCAACAAACCCTCCTTCACGCTTTGTTTATAAGAAATCAGAAAACTTTGGTAGTGATAAACAAAGGAGATTAAGGGGATGTGATCGTCCCCATCTTGGGAGCCGTTCCTTGAAACATGTCTAGCGTAAGAAGTGATTGGGTTGTCTACTAGCATTCGTTGACGAAATATGCACCTCCCAAAATCATTTTTACCTCTGTTTTCAAAACCAAGAGCCCTGGTACATGTTTAGTCTTTGCTTCCAACCACGGGTTTTCAACCTCGCCATCAAATTCCACGGTTCGAGAGTCTCCACCTTCTTTATTCAAAGCACCAACTAGGAGAGCATAATTGTCATTCTGAGTGTAATGTGCATTGTCCCAAAGTATTACATTGTCTTCTGCATGCTTGTGGTATTATTTATTCTGAAATTCTTAGTTCTAGTCTCCTTTAAAACTATGGAGGAGTTTCTGCATTTATCTTTTGCTTCACTCATGGAGGCTAGCGACATACCACTCTAGTATGTTCAAGCTATGTGCAATGTAATCTTGTCTTGATTTTCAGTAGCATATTATTTACATTTAGTTATTTGTGATTGGTCACTTGAAAGAAGGATTGCTTCGTGCATTGTCCTCATAGCATTGTTTCAATACTTGCTAGATTCTTTTCGTAGTACATGCTTATATACATCTAATGAAGCAAAAGAGTTTGTCAAAGTTTTCTTTGTCGCGTCCAGTTCGTTGAACTGAATTGCTTGAGGACAAGCAATATGCTAAGCTTGGGGGAGTTGATACGTCTCAAACGTATCTACTTTTCCAAACACTTTTGCTATTGTTTTGCCCTCATTCTTGCATGATTTGAACTAAACTAGCCCGGACTGATGCTGTTTTCAGCAGAGCTGCCTGTATGGTTTTATTGTCTGCAGGAAAATGGATTGTTAGGTGTCTCAGAAAATTCCAAGAAAAATCACAGAAAATCCACGCACCCGAAGGGCCATTGTGCCAGAAGTGGGGCCAGAGGGCAGCCAGGGGGGACCCAGGCGCCCTGCTGGCGCGGCCCCACCCCTGGCCGCTCCAGGAGGCCGCCTGGGAGGGTCCTCCCCCCTCTGGTGCCCTCCCTTGGCTCCTATTTATTCCCGTGGCGAGGAAACCCCAGAAATGAAGTCGTTTTTCTAGTTTCCGTCGCGGAGCCGCCGCCACCCTCTGTTCTTCTTCGGGAGGGCTAATCTGGAGGCTGATTTGGCCTCCGGAGAGGGGAGATCATCGCCATCGTCATCATCATCACCACTCCATCCTCCCTCCATGACTTCTCCTTCCATGTGTGAGTAATTCCCTGCTGTAGGCAAAGGGGATGGTAGGGATTGGATGAGTTAGATCATGTAATAGTTTATCAGATTGTTGGGGGCATGTTGCCTATCATCTACTTTGGTGTTTATCATCTTTGCTTCAACTTGTTGCTCTTAATGCTTGTCACTTTGGGCCCGAGTGCCATGTTTTCAGATCTGAACCCTATGTGTTTGCATTAATTTATTTGTGTTCTTGATCCTATCTATGAGTTGTTTGCACCTATTATGGTCCGGAACCGGCGATCCCAAAGGTGACAGCTTGGGACACCAAAGGGGATGGTCCATAATTTGAGGATTCCATGTATCCATTGAGTTTATTGCTTTGTTCCGGTGCTCTTTGACAGGAGCACCTTAATCTCCATAAGTTCCTTCTGGCCCCGTTCGTAGTGGGATGGTAGGACAAAAGATGTTGTGCAAGTTCTTATTGCAAGCACGTACAACTACCTATGGGATACATGCCTAATGTTTGATATTTGCCTAGATGATCATTACTTTTCTGTGTGCCTTGCCCCAAGTTAGATTCATGATGTATCTCATCCATGCAGCACCCAACCATCCATCTCCCTAGCCTACAGTGTTTCAATCCTGCTGGTTATTAGTTGTTACTTTTGCTGTTCACTTTTGCTGTCACCACCATCACTATCATATCACCGTTACCACTTATCTTTTGTTGCAAGTAAGTATATTTCAGGTGCGGTTGAATCGACAACTCAACTGTCAAAGCTTATAAATACTCTTTGGCTCCCCGTGTGTCGAATCTATAAATTGGGTTATTCTTACCCGCGAAGACTATCTCGATCCCTTACGGTTGAGGGTTATCATCCCTCACCACCATCGCCAGAGTCAATCCGTTCCTCCTCAAGCTGGCCAGCCGACACATAACTGGCTCCGCCCGCGGATCAGAGAGGGCCTCGTGCTCCCAGCCCGAGTTCGGCACCACCGGCGCGTCGGGAAGGTGGAATTGGGGGCTGTACGCAACAACATCAACGTACACCCACTGCCGGCGAAACCCTGCTGTGGTCGGGTGGAGCGAGAAGTCGATTCCGGAGGCAGCAGTCACCTCCACCACGTGCAGCGACACGCACCCCGAGCGCTGCCCCCTGTCAACTAGGGAGAGAGCGAAGAAGTGGCGAGGCAAGGCCATAGAAACACCGACGAAATCTTCGCACAGAAACACGAAGCCGGCGAGGAGGATGATGGACCCAGGGTCCAGGTGCAGCCCTCGAATCCGATAATGCGTGAGCACCGCATAGAAGAAGGCGGAAAAAGGGGGGAGGAGACCCCCAAAGATGGTGTGGAGATGGAACTGAATGTCATTGGCACCTAGCTCCATCGTCGGCCGGGAGGCAAGCTAGACCGGGTCGGCCCCCACTCATTACATGCGTCAGCCAAGGCACAACGCACCTTGTCCAGACCCTCCTGGTTCACCAGGAGGGAGCGACCCAGCGCCGGCTCGAGCACCAGCGGTGGCGTGGCAGACTCGCCGTCCTCCCTCTTCTTCACCCTGCGCCGCATGGCGGCAAGGAAGGAGGGGGCAGAGAAGGCGAGTAAAGGGAGAAAGTGATTGAAGGGCAGGAAAGCAGGGGCGGCAGCAAGAAGTCCGCCTATCTATTGTGCGATTGGCAAAACGCGCGACTGCCAAGACTGCGTGGGAAGCGGAGTCGCCCACGTCCCATCCAACCGTCGCACGCCAGCTAGGCCTGCAACCTTTTGGGGCCCGCGGCACTTCGTCCTCGACTAAGGCTTCGCCTCGAAGCCAACTCCGCGCGTCCCTTGGACCCGGAGGCTACTGTCAGCGTCCTGGGAACCAGGGTACCCAGACTTGCATGTATGCGGCCCGCGACGCGCTCCTACCACGGTCTGGTACGGCCCGGTTGATCGACCAGCCGACCAAGACCCTTGCGAGGGGGCTAGACCTCGCGAGGAGAACGACGTCAAGACCCCCTCGGGAGTGGCCTCGGCAAGGTTGCTCCGGAGGGGCGGAGAATCCAAGGCCAAGCCTGCCTCAGGAGGAGGCAGTGACGCAAGTAGTGACGCATCGTGCCAGTGGGTGCCAGCACCCACCAGCAGCGCAGTTGCCATTTCGGTGCAAAGGAGACAGCGCAGGCGCAGGTTCTCGAGGAGCAGGACAAAGGTTTCCCCTTCGGTGCAACAAGACCGAAGACCGCAAGGACGACAGGGAGGATGTCACCACCGAGCCCACCACCGCGTCACCGCCTGATCCTTTTGCAGGCGAAGACCGCTTTTGTCACGATAGGAACGTCCTTGTGTTCCCGCTCAAAAATGGTTGTTGTGGGATTCCTTCCCGCCTAAACATTTCGGGGGCAGAGGACCCTGGCCACCCATACAAGTAGCTAGGATCCTCACTATGAAGGGGTGGATGCCAAGCAGATCCATAAACTATGCCTTCACGCAAAGGAGCAAGAACTCTTGCCTCCTGACCCTCCTGAGCTCTTTTCCTGAGCTCAGGAACCACTGTACGAGTCCATATTCAAGCCCTCCCGAGGCCAATCCACCAAAGCAAGAAGTAGGGTTTTACACCACAAGGTGGCCTGAACCTGGGTAAACTCTTGCGTGCTTTACTTGTTGTTCGCTTGAATCTCTTCATGGGACGAGGGCGAGACGCTAGGTAGACGTGAGTGGGAGAGATCTTCGTTCACGCCCTTGTGTTTGAACTTCTTGGGTTTGCGGAACCCGTAATCCGATACCCTCTGATCATGAACATGAATATGCTTTGTGAGTAGTTACTTTTGTTCCCGAGGACATGGGAGAAGTATTATTATAAGTAATCATGAGAATTTAGTATTCGTTCGATATTTTGATGAGATGTATGTTGTCTTTCCTCTAGTGGTGTTATGTGAATGTCGACTACGTGACACTTCACCATTATTTGGGCCTAGGGTAAGGCATTGGGAAGTAATAAGTAGATGATGGGTTGCTAGAGTAATAGAATCTTAAACCCTAGTTTATGTGTTGCTTCGTAATGGGCTGATTTGGATCCCTATGTTTGATGTTATGGTTAGATTTATCTTAATACTTATTTCCTAGTTGCGGATGCTTGCGAGAGTGGTTAATCATAACTGGGAGGCTTGTCCAAGGAAGGACAGCACCCAAGCACTGGTCCACCCACATATCAAATTATCAAAGTAACGAACGCGAATCATATGAGCATGATGAAAACTAACTTGACAACAATTCCCATGTGTCCTCGGGAGCACTTTACTTTATATAAGAGTACGTCCATGCTTGTCCTTTGCTACAAAAAGGACTCGGCCACCTTGCTGCACCGTGTTTACTTTTGGTACTTGTTACCCGTTACGAATTATACTATCACACAACTATCTGTTACCGATAATTTCAGTGCTTGGAGAGAAAACCTTGCTAAAAATCGTTTGTCATTTCCTTCTGCTCCTCCCTGGATTCGACACTCTTGCTTATCGAAAGGACTACGATAGATCCCCTACACTTGTGAGTCATCAGCTGGCACTTCCCTCCTATGCATGCCCGTGCGTAGGCACAGCCACACACAGGCGGGCTGGACCAATGCTAGGTGGGTCCGCCCCTGTAAAAAAGGAAGATTAAAAATAGATAATAATAAAGAAATATGATATAATCAAGGTCACTACTATCAAAAAGGGTGCAATTATCAAAATCAAGGTCACTACTATCAAGTAAAGTGGTAGTGGTGTCCTTTAGGCTCACTTGTTTGGTAGCTTCTATGGTCATAGGAGTTTCTTCTTCTATGGTTGAGGTCATAGCATCACCATTAATAGGTCCAATGGGACTAGGAGTGCATTGGGTGCTAAGAGTTTGGATATCCTCAACAACTTGGATAGTAGCAACAGTGTGTGGGTAGGAAGTCTCTTAATTCTATATTCTTCCTCCTTTTCTCTATCCCATCTCTCTTTAAGTTTAGCCATCATCCTAATGTTTTCATTAATTTGCACTTGAATAGAATTCATAGGAGTGGTCTTCCTCTCCTCAAGAGGAGAAGTTCTAATTTTAAGCAACTCTACCTCATGGGCTAAATTGTCTACCTTCGAAGAGAGATTATCTAGTTTATCTAGTTTTTCTTCTACACTCTTATTGAAGGCTTTTTGGGTAGTGCTGAAGTCTTTAAGCATAATCTCTAGTTCAGAAGTGGAGTTCTTGGTGCTAGGATAAGCATTGTTGTTCCCATAGGAATTAGAGGGGAACGGTCTAGGGTTGCTACAAAAATTACTCCTATAAGCATTGTTATTGAAATTGTTTCTAGAGATAAAGTTCACATCTACTTGATCTTGAGCAATCAAAGAATTTAAAGGAACATCATGAGGATCAATAGAAGATTGCTTGGAAAGTAGAGACATGATCAAGTCAACTTTTTCATTTAGGGTGGAAATCTCCTCGACAGAGTTTACCTTCCTACCTGTTGGAGCGCGTTCGGTGTGCCATTGGGAATAATTGGTCATCATCTCATCGAGAAGTTTCGTGGCACCACCAAGTGTAGTTGACATAAAGGTTCCTCCCGCGGCCGAATCTAACAAGTTCCGCGAGGTAAAGTTCAAGCCTGCATAAAAAGGTTGGATAACCATCCAAGTAGTCAAAACATGAGTAGGGCAGTTCTTGACAAGAGATTTCATGCGTTCCCAAGCTTGGGTAATGTGTTCATTATCCAATTGTTTAAAATTCATTATGTTACTCTGTGGGGACCCCGACTCATAAGTCGTGATCACCGAATGCACGTGTACAGTGATCCCAGAGATCAATGCTCACTGAACACACAGAAGCTGAATAACAAGAGTCTTACATCCTTACATACCGTGTTACACAAGTAGGACCATAATGGTCAAGTCTTGAGTATATCATCGCAGCGGAAAATCTTCAAAGACAACTGGGACCCATGCCATCTGTCTTAACCCTACAGGCATTCTGACAGGGAAGCGTCCTAGCTCGCATGCTCGTCACCGAGAAATCTTCATCATAACCTGTTCTCTCCTGCCTGGCCAATAAAATAACCAGTGGCAAGCCAATGAGTACATTGAATGTACTCGCAAGCAACCCAAGTGTGGTAACAGAATATTTATGCAAGGCCCTACTGCTAGGTTGGCAGTTTTGCAAAAAGCTAGTTTTTCATATGCAAGTATGATCAACATGTAACATGGATATGCATGTGTCTGTAACAAGTAACAGGAGGTCACAGACATCATATCGAGAAAGAGTTGTAATCAACTCATGTTCAAGCTCATTGTAACTTCCTCAGGTATCACATCATCAATCTCACTGAACCATGTTGACTTCATCAGTATCACTGAACCATGTTGTTTCCTCACACACACACCAGGTTTCGCAAACATTGGACGTAGCCCAAGAGCGGTTACCCAACTGTCCATGACCGTGGACACGGCTATTCGAATAGTTTTACACTCTGCAGAGGTTGCACACTTTACCCACTAGATCAGGGGAACTTCCGTGTCATCCACGACCCGCGGTACCTCAAGTACCCGGGGTAAGCACCCGATCACTATCTTTCCCTAGGCGACACTAATATGGAGTCCACTCGATTGGTAACAGCCCCTGTGCCAAACATTTCACATCTCAAGGTTTGTGGAGACTCGCTCCGAATTCATCACATATCACAAGCACGGGGTACCAACGGTGTGTCCGGTGCCCTGTAAAGATAGTCATGGCCGCCTATCCAAGCGCGACCCCGTCCCAAGAGTGACCTCATGTCACTCCCGTCACTAGTAATGCGGGCACCATGCTAGTATCGACCTAGGTAATCAATAATGCCCTTTCCCATATAAGGGTAGAGTGGTTGCGCATGTAAGGTTGGAATAACGGTCGCAACTTAAACCAATCCATTTTCAAAACAACACACACACTTGCCTCGGTACACCACTTCGTCATCAAGTGGTTACCCATCTCACCATCTCCCTCGGGCATAAATGGCACCCGACGGGGTTTTCGAAAAGTCTTTTGAAAGTATCCTGCCTCCGTCACCATGCATACACCCAACCCATTTGCGTAGCTACTATTAAAGCAACCTAACTACTCCCACCCACATAACCCTCATAGGAAGGTAGGGTCATGTTTGATGCAAGTTTCAATAGTAAGCAACAATGGTAGCAACCAAAGTGGTTTCCACCTCAACATGATTCCGATGCTTTGAATAATAAGGTGCTATGAGACATGCATAAAAAGGGTTTCTTGAACATGGTCAAAGGGCTGCTTGCCTTATTCTTCAGAGTCTTCAAATCTTCTGGTCCATCTCCGAATACTCCGTTTATTACGTCAACTAACGATGGAAACAATCATAATAAGCAACACAATCAAAAGCAAAAATAAAGGTGCTCTAAAAATAGGAGTTGGACTTTTCTAGGATACCTCTGGTCATATTAGAAATGACCAAGGTGGTTTCATAGGTATTGGATCAATAGGTAGTTGGGAACATTTCAATATGATGGAACCAAAGGGTTTATGGATTTGGAAGAAGTATACAGAAACATTTTCTTGAATGATGAGAAAAGGTACCCACCATCAAGACATGATATTAGAAGCATTTAGGAGTTGGTTTCACTGGATTTGGAATTGAAATGAATTTCATAGGATTTTGCAAAGCTGATAAATAGGAAGAAATGGCTAAATATTTGGTGGGGTACAGAAACTATTATTAAAAATGTTCCAAAACTAAGTTTGGACATGACAAGCATCTAGGAACTTTAATCACTGCATTTGGATCCAAAATGAGCTCTCTGTGATTTTCTAAAGTTAATCACAGAAAGTGGAAAATGGGCATTTGATAAATATTTGTATAGGAAAAGTTTCTGGAATAATGTGCATGTTGCACCATGTGATAGGGCATGATTTTAGAAGCTACCAGAAATTTGAATCATGCAATTTGGAGTTCATATGAATATTCTAGGCATTTTTGAAGTTGGCAGAATAAAGAAAAAGGAAAAGAATAGGGGTTCGACCTTATACAGCGCTCTGGGCGAGGCCCAGCTAACCAACGCCCACTGGGCTCAGCCCAGTGGCTCAGTGGTGGGATGGAGGTGATGACGCCGAAGGCGTAGTTACGCGGGGCGCCACCACCACAGGAAAACGCAGCCACCGAAGTGCGCTTCCACTTATCATGGGGGGGCCACCCGTCAGCTTCTCCCACCGGGCCTGTGGCGCTTACAGGCGGGGCCCGCTTGTCGGGTTCGTCGTCCTCCCCCCGCCCGACGCAGAGGAGGAGGCAGGGGCGACGCCGGCGCCGTTCCCCGGCGGCTCCGATCGTCCCCGGTGGTGCCCGGCGCACCGGAGGCCCCAGCGGAGCGACCCGCGCCCATCCCTGTCCTCCAAGCTGGCCGGGAGGAGCAGGAGCGACGGCGGCCGAGGCATCAGCGGCGGCTTCGGGTCGAGACGGGGCGGCGCCAGAGGTGCTATGGGGAAGGAAGGGAGGAGTGGGGGGAATCTCCACGGTCCTGGGGTCTTCCACCTGGTGGCCAACAGAGAAGGGGGAGGAGAGAGCGGCCGAGGCGCCCGAATCCAAGCGGCGGACGGCGGCGGCACTCCGGCCTTGGAGGGGCAAGGAGGCCACGGGAGGGAGGTTGGGGATGTCTGGGAGGTGCACGGGGAAGAGGAGAATCCAGAAGAAGCAACGGGCGCTCGGGGGGGAAGGTTTTATATAGGGCAGCCGCGGTGCACCGTGAGCACGGTCCAGGGCACGCACGGCGAGCTCGTGGAGAGAGAGGAGGAGGGCCGGGGGGGATAGGGCCGACCGTCCTGCAGGTTGCGGACGTCGAGGGGACCTCGATGGACACGCCCACTCTGCCCAAGACCGCCTGGAAGCCTCGGGAGGGCCGAGCTACAGTGCCTTGGTGCACTGTAGCGTGCTCCAGAGCGCGTCTTTGGCCGGCATGCTCAAGTCTTTGCTGTCCAGGCCGTGTCCCCCAGTGTCTAGTAGTGTCCAGCAGTACTAGGGGATAGTAAACAATGGCGTGGGGGTCTTGGATGCTCTGGGGAACCACTGGGATGAGGAGGGAGGTGAGGAAGAGGGTGAATCCTGCTGTCCAGCAGTGAAACTTGGGGTTTTACCCCCCCCCCCTCCAATAATTGAGATAAGGCAGAGGAGAGTTACTGGAGGTAGAATAGGACTAGGGGAAGCTGTGGTAAGAACTTGAGGCCATGGAGAAAAGTAAAAAGGGTTCAACCACTTGTTTTGGTAATTGGACAGAAGGTGTTTGATCAGGGTTTGATCAAGCAAATGACATCCACTTGACATGGGACTTAACAGGATCAAATGTCACATATAATTAGGCCCCTACACCAAATTTTTACAAACTGGCCTGGATAGAAAAACAGAAGGCGTACTTTTGAAGATTACGCCTTCACTTCAGGAAAACGCACTCTTGCTAGAAGCAGTGCTGGAACACGCTTTCCCCAAGGGAAAACGTACTCCCGCAGAGTGCGCTTCCACATAACCTGGCGGGCCCGGGGTGTCGAGTCGATGATAGGTCGGGCCCACGTTATCCTCTCTCTCTCTCCCATGTCTGCTCCTTCCTCCTCTCGATCGGGAACAGAGGTGAGGCTCGGTAGAGCGCTGCCGGCGAGTGCTCGACCGACTCCGGTCACCTCCAGCCAGGCGCTGGTACCGGCGGCCTCCGCGCGGAGCACCGCACACATACAGCACCGCAGCAGCACTGGGGAATGGCCGGGGGAAACAGAGGGCGGCGGCCAAATATTGGTGTCGCGGCCATAGTGGCTCCGGCGACAAAACGAGGAACTGGGTGGGTCCGCCGGAGTTTGGTGGGGCTCGTGGAGGTGGACAGAAGGAGAGGGGGCATGGGTGGCCGGAATTTATGCGAAGCTAAACGGCGGCCATGGTGGTGAGGAGCAGTCAGAAGAGCTTCTGGAGCTCTTTTGAGGGGCGGGGGAGGGGTAATGCAGAGTGGTGAGGGCGATGGAGTACTCGGGAGGTCTCGGGTGGGCTTATATAGACGCAGGGCGAGGTGCCGAGCCGGTCACCACGGCACGAGCGCGGCCAAGGCTCTGGCGAGGTGTAGGGCTCACGGCAGGGCGTGGGAAGGCGACGACGGAGGTGCGGATGAGCTACAGTGGTTCACTGTGCAGGAGGGGCCGAAGGGCGCAGGGGAGAAATGGCCGAACGCCATTAAAGAGCTGTCGGCTATAGCTCGCCCGTGGGCACGCGGCGACGAGCACTGACGACGAAGCTGCTGGAGGGGGAGAGCGGTCCAGGGAGGTTGCGACGACGAGGGGAAGACGCCAGACATGCTCACGCGCGCGAAGACGACGAGAGAGGGAGGGGCCAGAGCTAGGCGACGTTCTAGGCGCGGCCATGGCACGCCAAAGCGGTGGTCACCGCGCAGTCTGGCAAGGAGAAGAAGCCAAGGGTTGTAAAATGATGTCTAGTGGTAAGATCATCCAAGGTAGGTTTTAACTGTTGGTGGTAGCTCGGTTTAAGATGTTGTGGTTAAATGGTAAGTGTGCTCTGAAGTTTACTGCTGTAAACTTGACCGTGTACGGGTGATCAACAGGGAAGTGATTGGATCCAAAGAGTTTGTCTAGGGTGATTTGCTTAGGAAGGACTATAATCCTGGAGAGTTTGATCAGATTTGGATCAATATTTAATGTAGTTGCATTGCAACAGACCAAAATGGTCCAGAAACTTGATCATGAAGTAGCACTCACTTGGAGTAACCAGTTGAGCTAAAATTTGCTAAGGCATGGTTATTTGGTCATATGAAGGTGTTGTAAAAGTTTCATACCAATTCGACAAGCCAAAATAGTACTTGCTTCACAAACATCCCCACTGACCAGAAACTTAGGAAAATTCCAAAGGGAAATTGGCTACATGAATTGAGTCTAAAAGTTGTGGAGATGGTTATATGGATAGAGGAAGGTCCTGGAAAATTTTCAGCCCTAATGTAGCAATATGAAGTATACTTGCTTCACAAACTGAAAATTTGGACAGAAACAAATATTTGAAATTGTGATCACATGGATGCAAGGAATGAGCTCAAATTTGGTGTAGAGTCATGATTTGATGATATAGAGGTCATACAAAAATTTCAAGTCATTTTGATATGCCTAGCTTGTACCTCCTTAACAAAGTTTCTTTCTGGATATAAACTTTGGAAATTAGCTGAAAAATATTTACTAGGAAAATGAGTATAAAAATTTGGATGAGGCAATGATATGGACATGAAAAGGTGTCCAAAAAGTTTGGGGGAAAATGGGAAATAATAAATATCACTTGCTTCACAAAGTGCCATTTAGGGTAGAATAGGAAAAGGAATATTGGAGGATTATTTTTGAACATGGCAATGAAAAGTTTTGCATATTTGAAGAAGATATGACCCAAACAATTTATGAGAATTATTTGGGAATTTTAGGAGTGATAGAAATATAGGTTGCTTCACAACCTAGGGGCAGGCAGGGTTATTCCTTTAAGAGAAAAAAGGAATATTCCCTAGAAAAATAATATTGGGGTTGGGCCAAGATGAAAATGGCAAGGTATAGGGATATATATGAGGATGAAAAGCCACTTTGGAAAGAAAGAAGAGGTCATCTTCTTAAGTTTCCAGGCCACATTTTTCTAGAAAAATAAAACTCAAGCAAAAATCTTAGGAAATCCAAAGAAAAAGAAAGGGCCAAAAATCAGGCTGTGACAACTCTTCCCCCTTAAAGAAATATCGTCCTCGAGATTTGGTTGCTCAGGGAACAAGTATGAATATACTGACATAAGGAAACAGTTTCCAACTCGGGTATCCTTTTTCCTTTATTTTTTGTTCCCACTAAATTTCATATGACTGTGTGTCTGGTTCGGGGTGGTTTGTTTTACTGTATCCATATGCTGACGGATCTTACCTCACATGTTCATGCTGATGCTGGCTCCAATTATTTTCATACCGGCTGACTCAACTGAGTGTGATAGATTGTTATGACTGAAATATATGTCCGTCTCACAAGTCCAAGAGTGATCTCCGATTGATGTGTCATCCAGCACCGGCAATCTTTCATGAAATTGTGAACAAATTTTTCCTGGTGGACACCCAATCTTTTTCTCCTCGCATTGGGTTTCTCAACTAACTGTGGGTCCTCCAGGTTTAAAATAGTGAGGTATCTCATAACCGTTCTCCTGACGGATTCTGACTTCTCGCAGGAGTTTCTGATTCATCTTGACTGGCTCCACTGTCTTGAGTGTCAGATCTATACCAAATATGTGCCTGTCGTGGCTAGCATAGTATCCGCAGAGTTGACTGGTGATAGAGGACTTGGCCATATATCTTAATTCTCCATGTGACCATTGGTTCTGTCAGGGGAAATATATTGATAGGCGTACCTTTATCCTCATGTCCAGGTTCACAGGTACTTGTACAGAGCTCACTGTTGTCGTCAATCTTCATCGTCCTTTGTCACACTGAGGTATATATCTGGCTTCCTTCACATATATATGAGAATCTAATTCCCGAGGCAGACTTCTGTTCTGACTGATTCTTGCTTCTGACCAACTGTTGGAGATCTGATTCTTGCACTGCCATCTGCTGTCAATCCACAATACACTATCTTGCACCAATGTCGAACTAAGGATGATTGAACGACTTATGTTTATGCTGGACGCCTTTTGCGGTTGCTTACTGGAGAAGACAGAGTACCTTGCACGGGAAGTCATCCATGTATCGTACGGAGGAAGATGGAGGAATCTTGCATTGGAAGCTTCTCTGGTAGCTTGCAAGAGAAGACTAGATTGACTACACCAGAAGCTTCTAACTGTGATATGCGGACCGATTACCACATATATATCACCTTAATATTTCTGTTGTTGATTACCTTTGACTGATAATATACTGTCGATCTTACACACAATTTATCTTTTGGCCGATTTGATCATTACTGCTATGAAGAGAGCATACTGAGGTAGACATGATTATTTGCACTGTTGTGAGGAGTGCACGCCGATGCAAATTTGATTATTAGCATCTAGATCAGGTATTCTCCATTTCACTGCAGTCAGCTGAGAATTCCATTTTATTTATCTGAGTTTCCAAATATTTGAATTCCTTGCTGATTCTTTGGGTCCGATGTCGGTTGACGAGCAACTTTAATAAGGGAAAAATAATGCCACACCAAAGGCCCAAAGAAAGAAACAAAAGAAATGACTAAAATAAAAGCACACAAGCATACTAATAATATAAAATCAAGCAACATCACATATTACTGCTACTCACAACAATAATATAATTGCACAACTAAGCACACAAATCTCGCGGAAACTCCAGTATTGCGGTCTAATATGCTGTGGCGGTGTGCACGAAAGTGAATCTGTGTGTGGAAGGAGTTGGTGTAACCAAGGCTACACCAATCGGTGGCCAAACTCCGGTTGCAACTATATAGATACGGAGGCGAGGACGGACTTGGTGATCATGTAGCGCGACACAAGGTCACGACCACATCATCATCAAGCGTACGGAAGGGAACCATACACATCCAAAGAATGAAGATGACAGGGTAAGATAGCGGTGGAAAACTGGGTTTGCTGGCATTGCCCTTTTTCTGATGACCAAGATCGGTAAGGGTTTCTAAAGGGACGAGATGAAAGGCATGGTTCAGGATAGAAACAAGTCTTTCACCGAAATTATATGGATGTATGGCAGAAACATATCGAAGCGATACCTGAGCATAACTCCTGCAAATGGTGTCTGGAACACTCGGTACCAGGGCATCACTCTGCTGGGACAGAGGTGACGCCAAACACCGAAAAACAGGTATGCAAAGAGGGATGGTGCAGGTAGTGGATTGAAACTGATACCTCCTATACACACAAGATAAAATGTTAACAACCAAAAACTAATCTATATGCATGCTATGCGACAAAACAAATGCAGCAATCAAATGCAACAAACGAACCAGACTCTATACTACTGCAATCTAACGTTCACGCGGTCTAGGGCGTCCTACAACTAGACCTGCTCGGATACCAAGCCTGTGGCACCCCGGCTCAGAGAAAACCGAAACGCCCCGTATTCCAGCCCAGAGATCGAGGAGAAGTCTTCTGGAATACGATACTGCTTAGCATAGAACAAATCAGCTCTTTATTACAGTCTATATGGGTAAAAGGGGATTACATCGGCACGGCGAAACCATGCCTACCACGTTTGCTCTATGCAAGCAGCAGAACAACACGAAGCAGTGGAATGACTACTGGCAGCAGAACAACATCGATGGTGGTGAACTCCACTCGGCAGGGACTCTGGCTGGAACGTTTATCCTACCTCACACACACGTGATCCACGACAACCAAGCAATCAAATCTGGCATGACCTGCAAGTTGGCATGACACGCCAGGTCAGTACATTGAATGCACTTGCAAGCTCACAATAACCAGAAGCATTCATGACAAATAACAGCATGGCAATTATAGGTTGAGATCATCCCAATAACATGGCATGAACAACATGAACATGATACAACTAGAACAATATGAGCATGGCAGGAACATATAAATCATATGATACTAGCATGCAACATGATGACACTATATGCACCACTTATACATCTCGGGTTACCTCATAACCATTACATGCATGACTTACCAACCTCGGACATCACACGATCATCTCAGTGAAGGAAATATGCCCTAGAGGCAATAAAAAAGTTATTATTTATTTCCTTATATTATGATAAATGTCTTTTATTCATTCTAGAATTGTATTAACCGGAAACTTAGTACATGTGTGAATACATAGACAAAACAGAGTGTCCCTGGTATGCCTCTACTAGACTAGCTCATTGATCAAAGATGGTTATGTTTCCTACCCATAGACATGAGTTGTCATTCGATCAACAGGATCACATCGTTAGGAGAATGATGTGATGGACAAGTCCCATCCGTTAGCTTAGCACTATGATCGTTTAGTTTTACTGCTATTGCTTTCTTCATGACTTATACATGTTCCTATGACTAGATTATGCAACTCCCGAATACCGGAGGAACACCTTGTGTGCTATCAAACGTCACAACGTAACTGGGTGATTATAAAGATGCTCTACAAGTGTCTCCGAAAGTGTTCGTGGTGTTGGCATAGATCAAGAATAGGATTTGTCACTCCGAGTGTCGGAGAGGTATCTCTGGACCCTCTCGGTAATGCACATCATAATAACCCTTGCAAGAAAATTACTAGTGAGTTAGTCACGAGATGATGTATTACAGAACGAGCAAAGAGACTTGCCAGTAACGAGATTGAACTAGGTATCGAGATACCGACGATCGAATCTCGGGTAAGTAACATACCGATGACAAAAGGAACAAAGTATGTTGTTATGCGGTTTGATCGATAAAGATCTTTGTAGAATATGTAGGAGCAAATATGAGCATCCAGGTTCCACTATTAGTTATTGGCCGCAGATGAGTCTCGGTCATGTCTACATAGTTCTCAAACCCGTAGGGTCCGCACGCTTAACGTTTGATGATGATCGGTATTATGAGTTTATGAGTTTTGATGTACCGAAGGTAGTTCGGAGTCCCGGATGGGATCACGGACAAGACGAGGAGTCTCGGAATGTCCAAGACATAAATATTTATATATTGGACGACTATATTCGGACACAAGAAGTGTTCCGGAAAAGTTTCGGATTTAGCCGGAGTGCCGAAGGGGGTTACCGGAACCCCCTCCCCCCCCCCCCCC
>LR738710.1:477192712-477272769 GCA_902687465.1 Secale cereale | reverse complement strand
CCCCCGAGGGAGTATGGGCCATATTGGGCCATTGAGGGAATATAGAGAGGAAGCCCATAGGGCTAGCCGCACCCTCCCCCTAGAAATCCTAGTTGGACTAGGAAAAGGGGGGAGGCGCCCCTCTTCTTCCTTCTTCTCTCCCCCTTCCTTTCCTGCTCCTAGTAGGAATAGGAAAGAGGATTCTTATTCCTACTAGGAGTAGGAATCCTACTCCTGGCGCGCCTTAGAAGGCCAGCCACACCTCCCCCCTTGCTCCTTTATATATGGGGGCAGGGGGCACCCAAAGACAGAGAAGTTGATCAAGTTGATCTCTCCCAGCTGTGTCCGGTGCCCCCTCCACAGAAACACACTCGGTCATACCGTTGTAGTGCTTAGGCGAAGCCCTGCGCCGGTAGTTACATCATCTCCATCACCACACCGTTGTTCTGACGAAACTCTCCCGCGAGATTATACTGGATCAAGAGCTCGTGGGACGTCATCAAGCTGAACGTGTGCTGAACGCGGAGGCTCCGTATGATCGATGCTTGATCAGTTGGATCGCAAAGAAAGTTCGACTACATCAACGGCGTCACTAGACGCTTCCGCTTTCGGTCTACGAGGGTACGTAGACACACTCTCCCCTCTCGTTGCTATGCATCTAGTAGATAGATCTTGCGTGATCGTAGGAAAATTTTGAAATACTACATTCCCCAACAGTGGTATCAGAGCGAGGTCTATGCGTAGATGATATGCACGAGTAGAACACAATGAGTTGTGGGCGATAATAATCATACTGCTTACCAGCATGTCATACTTTGGTTCGGCGGTATTGTGAGATGATGCGGCCCGGACCGACATTATGCGTATGCTTACGCGAGACAGGTTTCACCGTTATGAGCACTCGTTGCTTAAAGGTGACTGGCGGGTGTCTGTCTCTCTCACTTTAGCTGGATCGCGTAGTGTAGCTACGCCCGGTCCTTGCGAAGGTTAAAACATCACATACTTGACGAAAAATTGTTGTCGTTTTGTATGCGTAGGTAAGAACGGTTCTTGCTAAGCCCGTAGCAGCCATGTAAAACTTGCAACAACAAAGTAGAGGACGTCTAACTTGTTTTTTCAGGGCATGTTGTGATGTGATATGGTCAAGACATGATGAGTTATACGTTATTGTATGAGATGATCATGTTTTGTAAAGTTATCGGCAACTCGCAGGAGCCATATGGTTGTCGCTTTATGGTATGAAATACAGTCGCCATGTAATTGCTTTACTTTATCACTAAGAGGTAGCGATAGTCGTAGAAGCAATAGTTGGTGAGACGACAACGGTGCTATGATAGAGATCAAGGTGTCGCGCCGGTGACGATGGTGATCATGATGGTGTCTTGGAGATGGAGATCAAAGGCACAAGATGATGATGGCCATACCATATCACTTATATTGATTGCATGTGATGTTTATCTTTTATGCATCTTATTTTGCTTAGATTGACGATAGCATTATAAGATGATCTCTCACTAAATTTCAAGGTATAAGTGTTCTCCCTGAGTATGCACCGTTGCGAAAGTTCGTCGTGCCGAGACACCACGTGATGATCGGGTGTGATAAGCTCTACATTCACATACAACGGGTGTAAGCCAGTTTTGCACACGAGAATACTCGGGTTAAACTTGACGAGCCTAGGATATGCAGATATGGCCTCGGAACACTGGAGACCGAAAGGTCGAGCGTGAATCATATAGTAGATATGATCAACATAAGATGTTCACCATTGAAAACTACTCCATCTCATGTGATGATCGGACATGGTTTAGTTGATATGGATCACGTGATCACTTAGATGATTAGAGAGATGTCTATCTAAGTGGGAGTTCTTTAGTAATTTGATTAATTGACCTTTAATTTATTATGAACTTAGTCCTGGTAGTATTAGCATATCTATGTTGTAGATCAATAGCTCGCGATGTAGCTCCCCGTTTATTTTTATATGTTCCTAGAGAAACTAAGTTAAAAGATGTTAGTAGCAATAATGCTGAATTATTCCGTGATTTTAGGATTTTCCTCACTGTTGCACAGAAGAATTATGTCCTTGATGCACCGCTAGGTGACAAACCTATTGCAGGAGCAGATGCAGACGTTATGAACGTTTTGACAAAATCTCGGTATGATGACTACTTGATAGTTTAGTGCACCATGTTTTACGGCTTAGAACCAGGACTTCAAAAACGTTTTGAACGCCACGGAGAAAATAAGTTGTTCCAAGAGTTGAAATTAGTATTTCATACTCATGCCCGTGTCGAGAGGTATGAGACCTCTGACAGTACTTTGCCTACAAGATGGAGGAGAATAGCTCAACCAATGAGCATATGATCAGATAGTCTGGGTACTACAATTGCTTGAACGAAGTGGGAGTTAATCTTCCAGATAAAATAGTAATTGACAAAGTTCTCTAGACACTATAACCAAGTTAGTAGAACTTCATGATGAACTATAATATGCAAGGAGTGACGAAAGTAATTCCCGAGCTCTTCGCGATGATGAAATCGGCGAAGGTAGAAATCAAGAAAGAGCATGAAGTGCTGATGGTTAACGAGACCACTTGTTTCAAGTAAAGGGCAAAGGGATAGAAAGGGAACTTCAAGAAGAATGACAAGCAAGTTGTCACTCCCGTGAAGAAACCCAAAGCTAAACTCAAGCTTGAAACTAAGTGTTTCTACTGCAAAGGAAATGGTCACTGGAAGTGGAACTGCCCTAGATACTTGGCAGATAAGAAGGATGGCAAAGTGAACAAAGGTATATTTGATATATAGATCATTGATGTGTATTTTACTAGTGTTCATAGCAACCCCTGGGTATTTGATACCAGTTCAGTTGCTAAAATTAGTAACTTGAAACAAGAGTTGCAGAATGAACAGAGACTAGGTAAAGGTGAAGTGATGATGTGTGTTGGAAGTGGTTCCAAGATTCATATGATCATCATTGCACACTCCCTATACTTTCGAGATTAGTGTAGAACCGAAATAAATGTTATTTGGCATTTGTGTTGAGCATGAATATGATTTGATCATGTTTGTTGCAATATGGTTATTCATTTAAAGTCATAGAATAATTGTTATTATGTTTACATAAATAAAGCCTTCGATGGTCATACACCCAATGAAAATAGTTTGTTGGATCTCGATCGTAGTGATACACATATTCATAATATTGAAGCCAAAAGATGCAAGGTTAATAATGATAGTGCAACTTATTTGTGGCACTGCCGTTTAGGTCATATTGGTGTAGAGCGCATGAAGAAACTCCATACTGATGGACTTTTGGAATCACTTGATTATGAATCACTTGGTGCTTGTGAACCATGCCTCATGGGAAAGATGACTAAAACTCCGTTCTCCGGAACAATGGAGCGAGCAACAGATTTGTTGGAAATCATACATACTGATGTATGTGGACCGATGAATGTTGAAGCTCGCGGTGGGTATCGTTATTTTCTGACCTTCACTGATGATTTGAGCAGATATGGCCATATCTACTTGATGAAACACAAGTCTGAAACATTTGAAATGTTCAAAGAATTTCAGAGTGAAGTAGAGAATCATCGCAACAAGAAAATAAAGTTTCTACGATCTGATCGTGGAGGTGATTATTTGAGTTACGAGTTTGGTCTTCATTTGAAACAATGTGTAATAGTTTCATAACTCACGCCACCTAGAGCACCACAGCGTAATGGTGTGTCTGAACGTCGTAACCGTACTTTATTAGATATGGTGCGGTCTATGATGTCTCTTACCGATTTTCCACTATCATTTTTGGGTTATGCATCAGAGACAGCTGCATTCACGTTAAATAGGGCAACATCTAAATCCGTTGAGACGACGCCTTATGAACTGTGGTTTGGCAAGAAACCAAAGTTGTCCTTTCTTAAAGTTTGGGACTGCGATGCTTATGCGAAAAAACTTCAACCTGATAAGCTCGAACCCAAGTCGGAGAAATGTGTGTTCATAGGATACCCAAAGGAGACTGTTGGGTACACCTTCTATCACAGATCCAAAGGCAAGATATTCGTTGCTAAGAATGGATCCTTTCTAGAGAAGGAGTTTCTCTCGAAAGAAGTGAGTGGGAGGAGTGTGGAACTTCATGAGGTAATTGTACCTTCTCCCGAATTGGAAAGTAGTACATCATGGAAACTAGTTCCTGTGATTCCTACACCAATTAGTGAGGAAGCTAATGATGATGATCATGAAACTTCGGATCAAGTTACTGCTAAACTTCGTAGATCAACCAGTGTACGTTCCGCACCAAAGTGGTATGACAACCCGGTTCTGGAAGTCATGTTACTAGACCATGATGAACCTACGAACTATGAGGAAGAGATGATGAGCCCAAATTCCGCAAAATGGCTTGAGACCATGAAATCTGAGATGGGATCCATGTATGAGAACAAAGTGTGGACTTTGGTTGACTTGCCCGATGATCGGCAAACCATCGAAAATAAATGGATCTTCAAGAGGAAGACCAACGCTGACGGTAATGTTACTGTTTACAAAGCTCGACTTGTTGCGAAAGGTTTTCAACAAGTTCAAGGAGTTGACTACGATGAGACTTTCTCAACCGTAGCGATGCTTAAGTCTGTTCGATCATGTTCGCAATTGCCGCATTTTATGATTATGAAATCTGGCAAATGGATGTCAAAACTGCATTCCTGAATGGATATCTTAATGAAGAGTTGCATATGATGCAACCAGAAGGTTTTGTCGATCGTAAAGGTGCTAACAAAGTGTGCAAGCTCCAGCGGTCCATCTATGGACTGGTGCAAGCATCTCAGAGTTGGAATATACGCTTTTATAAGTTGATCAAATCATATAGTTTTATACAGACTTGCGGTGAAGCCTGTATTTACAAGAAAGTGAGTGGGAGCACTACAGCCTTTCTAATAAGTATATGTGAATGACATATTGTCGATCAGAAATGATGTAGAATTTTCTGGAAAGCATAAAGGACTGTTTGAAAGGAGTTTTTTCAAAGAAAAACCTCGGTAAAGCTGCTTACATATTGAGCCTCAAGATCTATAGAGATAGATCGAAACGCTTGATAAGTTTCTTCAATGAGTACATACCTTGACAAGTTTTTGAAGTAGTTCAAAATGTATCAATCAGAGAAGGAGTTCTTGCCTGAGTTGTGTGGTATGAAGTTGAGTAAGACTCAAAGCCTGACCTCGGCAGAAGATAGAGAAAGAATGAAAGTCATTCCCTATGCCTCAACCATAGGTTCTATAGAGAATGCCATGTTGTGTACCAAACCTGTTGTGTACCTTACCATGAGTTTGGCAAGGAGGTACAAAAGTGATCCAGGAGTAGATCACTGGACAGCGGTCAAAATTATCCTTAGTTACTAGATGACTAAGGAAATATTTCTCGGTTACGGAAGTGATAAAGAGTTCATCGTAAAGAGTTACGTCGTTGCAAGCTTTGACACCAATCCAGATGACTCTATGTATCAATCTAGATGCATATTGAAAGTGGGAGCAATTAGCTAGAGTAGCTCCATTGAGAGCATTGTAGACATAGAAATTTGCGAAATACATACGGATCTGAATATGACAGACCCGTTGACTAAACTACTCTCACAAGCAAAAATGATGACACCTTATTACTCTTGGGTTCTAATCACATAGTGATGTGAACTAGATTATTGACTCTAGTAAACCCTTTGGATGTTGGTCACATGGCGATGTGAACTATGGGTGTTATTCACATAACGATGTGAAATATCGATATTAAATCACGTGGCGATGTGAGCTAGATTATTGACTCTAGTGCAAGTGGGAGACTGAAGGAAATATTCCCTAGAGGCAATAATAAAGTTATTATTTATTTCCTTATATCATGATAAATGTCTTTTATTCATGCTAGAATTGTATTAACCGGAAACTTAGTACATGTGTGAATACATAGACAAAACAGAGTGTCCCTCGTATGCCACTACTAGACTAGCTCATTGATCAAAGATGGTTATGTTTCCTAGCCATAGACATGAGTTGTCATTTGATCAACGTGATCACATCATTAGGAGAATGATGTGATGGACCAGACCCATCCGTTAGCTTAGCACTATGATCATTTAGTTTTACTGCTATTGCTTTCTTCATGACTTATACATGTTCCTATGACTATGAGATTATGCAACTCCCGAATACCGGAGGAACACCTTGTGTTCTATCAAACATTACAACGTAACTAGGTGATTATAAAGATGCTCTATAGGTGTCTCCGAAAGTGTTCGTGGTGTTGGCATAGATCAAGAATAGGATTTGTCACTCCGAGTGTCGGAGAGGTATCTCTGGGCCCTCTCGGTAATGCACATCATAATAAGCCTTGCAAGCAAATGACTAATGAGTTAGTCACGAAATGATGTATTACGGAACGAGTAAAGAGACTTTCCGGTAACGAGATTGAACTAGGTATTGAGATACCGACGAGCGAATCTTGGGCAAGTAACATACCGATGACAAAAGGAACAAAGTATGTTGTTATGCGGTTTGACCGATAAAGATATTCTGAGAATATGTAGGAGCCGATAGGAGCATCCAGGTTCCGCTATTGGTTATTGGCTACAGATGAGTCTCGGTCATGTCTACATAGTTCTCGGACCCGTAGGGTCCGCATGCTTAACGTTTGATGATGATCGGTATTATGACATTATGAGTTTTGATGTACCGAAGGTAGTTCACAGTCTCGGATGAGACCACGGACATGAAGAGGAGTCTCGGAAGGTTCGATACATAAAGATTGTTATATTGGACGACTATATTCGGACACCGGAAGTGTTCCGGAAAAGTTTCGGATTTAACTAGAGTGTCGGAGGGGGTTACCGGAACCCCCCCCCCCCCCCCCGAGGGAGTATGGTCCATAGTTGGCCATTGAGGGAATAGAGAGAGGCAGCCCATAGGGCTAGCCGCACCCTCCCCCTAGAAATCCTAGTTGTACTAGGAAAAGGGGGGAGGCGCCCCTCTTCTTCCTTCATCTCTCCCCCTTCCTTTCCTGCTCCTAGTAGGAATAGGAAAGGGGATTCCTATTCCTACTAGGAGTAGGAATCCTACTCCTGGCGCGGCTTAGAAGACCAGCCGCACCTCCCCCCTTGCTCCTCTATATACGGGGGTAGGGGGCACCCAAAGACACAGAAGTTGATCAAGTTGATCTCTCCTAGCCGTGTGCGGTGCCCCCTCCGCAGAAACACACCTCGGTCATACCGTTGCAGTGCTTAGGCAAAGCCCTATGCCGGTAGCTACATCATCTCTATCACCATGCCGTCATGCTGACAAAACTCTCCCGCAAGGTGCTACTGGATCAAGAGCTCGAGGGACGTCATCAAGCTGAACGTGTGCTGAACGTGGAGGCTCCGTACGTTCGGTGCTTGATCGGTTGGATCGCGAAGAAAGTTCGACTACATCAACCGCATCACTAAACACTTCCGCTTTTGGTCTACGAGGGTACGTAGACACACTCTCCGCTCTCGTTGCTATGCATCTAGTAGATAGATCTTGTGTGATCGTATGAAAATTTTGAAATACTATGTTCCCCAATACTTAGGATCAAATCAAGCTTGGTATAAACAATACCGTAGTAATCATTAAATGACCACAAGGAGCTTGATCTTTACCCACGATTCTCGCACAATATCAGAAATATCCAACAACTCGGTATCCTCGATACCACAGTGATCATCTCACGATCACATCCAACAACTTGGTATCCTCGATACCATAGTGATCATCTCAAGATCACGTCCAACATCTTTCTCATCATCGAACCAGGGTTGTTATTATTAAGCACATTATTATTATTACTGTTAACTCATAGTGTGACCGACACGAACTCGGCCCTTATCTGCGGGCACGGCTATCGATAGATTAAACACACACTCTGCAGAGGTTAGCACACTGTACCCACACCACAGAACCCATGGCCCCGCACTCCCATTCGGGTGGACCAATGGCGTTCCGACAAAACCGTCCTACTGCCATGACACTCTCCCGGCCACTCCGACTCACTCCCCACTGGGCTAGTCTTGGGTGGCCCCGTGTCTACCAAAGACACCAATGACCACCATTGTGGCCAAAAAGTAAACGTCCCAAATGGGGACACGAGCTCAGAACAACAACAACAACGGGCACACAAGGATATGTCTGCTTACCGGGCCAGGGTACCGCACGCCCATAACCTTCCCTCGTTGGAGGCACCGGCGAGAGGCATGACAATAGACCCAGTTAGGACCTTCCCATAAAGGTAAGTGTGGCTGCACTGGTCAGCTCGATAAGATGGCACTATGACTCAACCAACATTTGTTCAAGTTCATTATTATCCAGTTAGACTTGCATGCAATAAGCTGAGCCATAATAAAATAACATGATGCAACTTATAATGCATGAGCATGATACCGACATGAACATGCTACCATAATGAACGAGCATAACAACAACATTTAATCATTTATTCAGATGAGCATGGCATACTGACGAGCATGAATATTACGAGTATAACACTTCAGTAACATATCATGACCACTAGCATCGAGAATAACTACCATGCGATAACATAATGATATTACAATGCAAACATTTAACCAACTAGATGCAATGTAACATGGATGACACCGGTTCTAGGAACAGACGACAGTCATGCACCAAAGACCATCACCAACATCAACAGGTACTACTACCAGTCATAGCATACGACAGAAATACTAGCAACTAGTACATGATAACCAGGTGCATGTGAACATAACATGAAAGTAAACACATTCCATATCATAAACGAAACAATGATAGCAGTAGCACCACAAATAGACAATTATTAAAGATTCAAGTTGAAAACCAAGCCTAATGCATGGCTTTCATGCAAATGGTGGTTGTGGCTTGCCTGGGGATGGAGAGTACTCCGGGAAGAAGTGCGGTGAAGCCGCGGAAAGATTCACCGGAAACAGTTCTCTCACGGAGGGGGGCTGATTAGGGCAATGGCAAAGTGGTCATTTCTAGTATGTCAAACCATATTGAAAATGTTACCAACAGAACGGGCTCCACAATATGAAGAGATGGGCTTTGGAATCACCTCATTTGGAGTTAGGATCAAAAAGATATGAGTGTTTGACTGCCAAGGACCCATCTGTAAGAGAAATCTTTACAAACTGGCCTGGACAGAAAAACAGAAGGCGTACTTCTGAAGATTACGCCTTCGTTTCAGGAAAACGTACTCTTGCTGGAAGCAGTGCTGGAACACGCTTTCCCCAAGGGAAAACATACTCCCGCAGAGTGCGCTTCCACTTAAATTGGAGGGCCCGGGGTGTCGAGTCGATGATAGGTGGGGCCCGCATTATCCTCTCTCTCTCTCCCACGTTTGCTCCTTCCTCCTCTCGATCGGGAACAGAGGCAAGGCGCGGCAGAGCGCTGCCGGCGAGGGCTCGGCCGGCTCCGGTCACCTCCGCCGAGGCGCTGGTACCGGCGGCCTCCGTGCGGAGCACCGCACCTTTACAGCACCGCAGCAGCGCCGGGGAATGCCCGAGGGCAACGGCAACTCGCGGCAGTAGAGAAGCAGAGGGCGGCGACCAAGTCTTGGTGTCGCAGCCCTTGTGGCTCCGACGACAAAACGAGGAACTGGGAGTTTGGTGGGGCTCATGGAGGTGAAAAGAAGGAGAGGGGGGCATGGGTGGCCGGAATTTATGCACAGCTGAACGACGGCCATGGTGGTGAGGAGCGGTCAGAAGAGCTTCTAGAGCTCTTTTGAGAGGCGGGGGAGGTAATGCAGAGTGGTGAGGGCGATGGAGTGCTCGGGAGGTCTCGGGGTGGGCTTATATATCCGCGGGGCGACGTGCCGAGCCGGTCACCGCCGCACGAGCACGGCCCAGGCTCTGGCGAGGTGCAGGGCTCACAGGAGGGCACGGGAAGGCGACGACGAAGGCGCGGACGAGCTACAACGGTTCACTATGCAGGATGGGCCGAGGGGCGCAGGGGAGAAATGGCCGAACGCCATTAAAGCGTTGTCGACTACAGCTCGCCCGTGGGCGCGCGGCGACGAGCACCGACGATGAAGCTTCTGGAGGGGGAGAGCGGTCCAGGGAGGTTGCTACGACGAGGGGAAGACGCCAGACATGCTCACGCGCGCGAAGACGAAGAGAGAGGGAGGGGCCAGAGTTAGGCGACGTTCTGGGCGCGGCCATGGCACGCCAAAGCGGTGGTCACCGCGCAGTCTGGCGAGGAGAAGAAGCCAAGGGTTGAAAAATGATGTCTAGTGGTAAGATCATCCAAGGTAGGTTTTATCTACGGTGGTAGCTCGGTTAAAGATACTGTGGTTAAATAGTAAGTGTGCTCTAAAGTTTACTGCAGTAAACTTGACCATGCACTGGTGATCAACAGGGAAGTGATTGGATCCAAAGAGTTTGTCTGGGGTGATTAGCTTAGGAAGGACTATAATCCTGGAGAGTTTGATGAGATTGTTGGGGAACGTAGTATTTTAAAATTTTCCTACGATCACGCAAGATCTATCTACTAGATGCATAGCAACGAGAGGGAAGAGTGTGTCTACGTACCCTCGTAGACCGGGAGCGGAAGCGTCAAGTGACGCGGTTGATGTTGTCGAACTTCTTCGTGATCCAACCGATCAAGCACCGAACGTACGGCACCTCCGCGTTCAGCACACGTTCAGCTTGATGACGTCCCACGAGCTCTTGATCCAGTTGAGCTTCACGGGAGAGTTTCGTCAGCCTGACGGCGTGGTGACGGATATGATGTGTTCACCGGCGCAGGGCTTCGCCTAAGCTCCACGACGGTATGACCGAGGTGTGATTCTGTGGAGGGGGGCACCGCACACGGCTAAAACAATTCAACTTGTGTGTCTTTGGGTGCCCCCTGCCCCCGTATATAAAGGAGCAAGGGAGGGAGGCCGGCCAACTCCTCCTGGTGCGGCTAGGGAAGGAGTCCTACTAGGAATAGGATTGCAATCCTATTCCTAGTAGGATTCACCAAAAGGAAGAAGGGGGAAAGGAATAGGAGAGGTGGCGCCCCCCCAAATCCTAGTCCAACTAGGAATCCTAGGTGGGGGCGCCGGCCAGCCATATGGGCTGCCTCTCTCTTTCCCTTTAGGCCCACTATGGACCATCCCCTCTCGTAGGGGGTTCCGGTAACCCCCTCCGGCAATCCCGATAAATCCGAAACTTTTCCGGGACACTTCCGGTGTCCGAATATAGCCGTCCAATATATCAATCTTTATGTCTCGGACATTCCGAGACTCCTCGTCATGTCCGTGATCTCATCCGGGACTAGGAACTACCTTCGGTACATCAATACTCAAAAACTCATAATACCGATCGTCATCAAACGTTAAGCGTGCGGACCCTACGGGTTCGAGAACTATGTAGACATGACCGAGACTCATCTCCGGTCAATAACCAATAGCGGAACCTGGATGTTCATATTGGCTCCTACATATTCTACAAAGATCTTTTATCGGTCAGAACCGCATAACAACATACGTTGTTCCTTTTGTCAAACGGTATGTTACTTGCCCGAGATTCGATCGTCGGTATCTTTATACCTAGTTCAATCTCGTTACCGGCAAGTCTCTTTACTCGTTCCGTAACACATCATCTCGTGACTAACTCATTAGTCTTTTGCTTGCAAGGCTTATTATGATGTGTGTTACCGAGAGGGCCCAGAGATACCTCTCCGACACTCGGAGTGACAAATCCTAATCTTGATCTATGCCAACACCACGAATACTTTCGGAGACACCTGTAGAGCATCTTTATGATCACCCAGTTACGTTGTGACGTTTGATAGCACACAAGGTGTTCCTACGGTATTCGGGAGTTGCATAATCTCATAGTCATAGGGACATGTATAAGTCATGAAGAAAGCAATAGCAGTTAAACTAAACGATCATAGTGCTATGCTAACGGATGGGTCTTGTCCATCACATCATTCTCCTAATGATGTGATCCCGTTGATCTAATGACAACTCATGTCTATGGCTAGGAAACATAACCATCTTTGATCAATGAGCTAGTCTAGTAGAGGCATACTAGGGACATACTGTTTTGTCTATGTATCCACACATGTACTAAGTTTCCGGTTAATACAATTCTAGCATGAATAAAAGACATTTATCATGATATAAGGAAATACAAATAACATCTTTATTATTGCCTCTAGGGCATATTTCCTTCAGTCTCCCACTTGAACTAGAGTCAATAATCTAGCTCACATCGCCATGTGATTTAATACCGATAGTTCACATCGTTATGTGAATAACACCCATAGTTCACATCACCATGTGACCAACACCCAAAGGGTTTACTAGAGTCAATAATCTAGTTCACATAGCTATGTGATTAATGCCCAAGAGTAATGAGGTGTGATCATGTTTTGCTTGTGAGAGAAGTTTAGTCAACGAGTCTGTCATATACAGATTCTATGTATTTCGCAAATTTCTATGTCTACAATGCTCTGCATGGAGCTACTCTAGCTAATTGCTCCCACTTTCAATACGCATCCAGATTGATACTTAGAGTCATCTGGATTTAGTGTCAAAGTTTGCATCGGCGTAACCCTTTACGACGAACTCTTTATCACCTCCATAATCGAGAAATATTTCCTTAGTCATCCAATTACTAAGGATAATTTTGACCGCTGTACAGTGATCTACTCCTGGATCACTATTGTACCTCCCTGTCAAACTCTTGGCAAGGTACACAACGTGTTTTGTACACAGCATGGCATACTTTATAGAACCTATGGCTGAGGCATAGGGAATGACTTTCATTCTCTCTATATTTTTCTGCCGTGGTCTGGCTTTGAGTCTTACTCAACTTCACACCTTACAAATCAGGCAAGAACTTCTTCTTTGACTTATCCATTTTGAACTACTTCAAAATCTTATCAAGGTATGTACTCATCAAAAGTCTTATCAAGCGTCTTGATCTATATAGATTCTTGATGCTCAATATGTAAGCAGCTTCACTTAGGTCTTTCTTTGAAAAACTCTTTTCAAACACTCCTTTATGCTTTCCAGAAAATTCTACATCATTTCTGATCGACAATATGTCATTCACATATACTTATCAGAAAGGTTGTAGTGCTCCCACTCACTTCTTGTAAATACAGGCTGCTCCAAAAGTCTGTATAAAACCATATGCTTTGATCACCTCATCAAAGCGTATATTCCAACTCCGAGATGCTTGCACCAGTCCATAGATGGATCGCTGGAGCTTGCATAATTTGTTAGCACCTTTTGGATCGACAAAACCTTTTGGTTGCATCATATACAACTCTTCTTAGAGATATTCATTTAGGAATGCAGTTTTGACATCCATTTGCCAGATTTCATAATGCGGCAATTGCTAACATGATTCGGACAGACTTTAAGCATCGCTACAGGTGAGAAAGTCTCATCATAGTCAACTCCTTGAACTTGTCGAAAACCTTTCGCAACAAGTCGAGCTTTGTAAACAGTAATATTACCGTCTGTGTCGGTCTTCCTCTTGAAGATCCATTTATTTTCGATGGCCTGCCGATCATCGGGCAAGTCAACCAAAGTCCATACTTTGTTCTCATACATGGATCCCATCTCAGATTTTATGGCTTCAAGCCATTTTGCGGAATCTGGGCTCATCATCGCTTCCTCATAGTTCGTAGGTTCATCATGGTCTATAACATGATTTCCAGAACTGGGTTGCCGTACCACTCTGGCGCGGAACGTACTCTGGTTGATCTACGATGTTCAGTAGAAACTTGATCCGAAGTTTCATGATCATTATCATTAACTTCCTCACTAATTGGTGTAGGAATCACTGGAACAATTTCCTGTGATGTACTACTTTCCAATCCGGGAGAAGGTACAATTACCTCATCAAGTTCTACTTTCCTCCCACTCACTTCTTTCGAGAGAAACTCTTTTTCTAGAAAGGATCCGTTCTTAGCAACGAATATTTTGCCTTCGGATCTGTGATAGAAGGTGTACCCAACAGTCTCTTTTGGGTATCCTATGAAGATACATTTCTCCGACTTGGGTTCGAGCTTATCAGGTTGAAGTGTTTTCACATAAGCATCGCAGCCCCAAACTTTAAGAAACGACAACTTTGGTTTCTTGCCAAACCATAGTTCATAAGGTGTCGTATCAACGGATTTAGATGGTGCCCTATTTAACGTGAATGCAGCTGTCTCTAATGCATGACCCAAAAAGATATTGGTAAATCGGTAAGAGACATCATAGATCGCACCATATCCAATAAAGTACAGTTACGACGTTCGGACACACCATTATGTTGTGGTGTTCCGGGTGGTGTGAGCTGTGAAACTATTCCACATTGTTTCAAATGAAGACCAAACTCGTAACTCAAATATTCTCCTCCACGATCAGATCGTAGAAACTTTATTTTCTTGTTATGATGATTCTCTACTTCACTCTGAAATTCTTTGAACTTTTCAAATGTTTCAGACTTGTGCTTCATTAAGTAGATATACCCATATCTGCACATATCATCAGTGAAGGTCAGAAAATAATGATATCCGCCGCGAGCATCAACACTCATTGGTCCACATACATCAGTATGTATTATTTCTAACAAATCTGTTGCTCGCTCCATAGTTCCGGAGAACGGAGTTTTAGTCATCTTGCCCATGAGGCATGGTTCGCAAGCACCAAGTGATTCATAATCAAGTGATTCCAAAAGTCCATCATTATGGAGTTTCTTCATGCGTTTTACACCAATATGACCTAAACGGCAGTGCCACAAATAAGTTGCACTATCATTATTAACCTTGCATCTTTTGGCTTCAATATTATGAATATGTGTATCACACGATCGAGATCCAACAAACTATTTTCATTGGGTGTATGACCATAGAAGGTTTTATTCATGTAAACAGAACAACAATTATTCTCTAACTTACATGAATAACCGTATTGCAATAAACATGATCAAATCACATTCATGCTCAACACAAACACCAAATAACAGTTATTTAGGTTCAACACTAATCCCGAAAGTATAGGGAGTGTGCGATGATGATCATATCAATCTTGGAACTACTTCCAATATACATCGTCACTTCATCCTTTAACTAGTTTATGTTCATTATGCAACTCCCACTTCGAGTTACTACTCTTTAGCAACTGAACCAATATCAAATACCTAGGGGTTGCTATGAACACTAGTAAAATACACATTAATAATCTGTATATCAAATATACCTTTGTTCACTTTGCCATCCTCCTTATCCGCCAAGTATCTAGGGCAGTTCCACTTTTAGTGACCATTTCCTTTGCAGTATAAGCACTTGTTTCAGGCTTGAGTTTAGCTTTGGGTTTCTTCACGGGAGTGACAACTTGCTTGTCATTCTTCTTGAAGTTCCCCTTCTATCCCTTTGCCCTTTACTTGAAACAAGTGGTCTGGTTAACCATCAACACTTGATGCTCTTTCTTGATTTCTACCTTTGCCGATTTCAGCATCGTGAAGAGCTCGGGAATTACTTTCGTCATCCCTTGCAGTTCATCACGAAGTTCTACTAACTTGGTGATAGTGTCTAGAGAACTTTGTCAATTACTATCTTATTTGGAAGATTAACACCCACTTGATTAAAGTAATTGTAGTACCCAGACAATCTGAGCACATGCTCACTGGTTGAGCTATTCTCCTCCATCTTGTAGGCAAAGTACTATCAGAGGTCTTATACCTCTCGACACGGGCATGAGTATGAAATACTAATTTCAACTCTTGGAACATCTTATATGCTCCGTGGCGTTCAAAACGTTTTTGAAGTCCCGGTTCTAAGCCGTAAAGCATGGTGCACTTAAACTATCAAGTAGTCATCATATCGAGCTTTTGTCAAAACGTTCATAACGTCTACATCTGCTCCTGCAATAGGTTTGTCACCTAGCGGTGCATCAAGGACATAATTCTTCTGTGCAGCAATGAGGATAATCCTCAGATTACGGAACAATTCCGCATCATTGCTACTAACATCTTTCAATCTTGGTTTTCTCTAGGAACATATGAAAAATAAACGGGGAGCAACATCGCGAGCTATTGATCTACAACATAGATATGCTAATACTACCAGGACTAACTTCATGATAAATTAAAGTTCAATTTAATCATATTACTTAAGAACTCCCAGTTTGATAGACATCCCTCCGGTCATCTAAATGATCACGTGATCCAAATCAACTAAACCATGTCCGATCATCACGTGAGATGGAGTAGTTTCAATGGTGAACATCTTATGTTGATCATATCTACTATATGATTTACGCTCGACCTTTCGGTCTCCAGTGTTCCGAGGCCATATCTGTATATGCTAGGCTCGTCAAGTTTAACCCGAGTATTCTGCGTGTGCAAAACTGGCTTACACCCATTGTATTTGAACGTAGAGCTTATCACACCCGATCATCACGTGGTGTCTCGGCACGACGAACTTTCGCAACGGTGCATACTCAGGGAGAACACTTATACCTTGAAATTTAGTAAGGGATCATCTTATAATGCTACCGTCGTTCTAAGCAAAATAAGAAGCATAATAAGATAAACATCACAGGCAATCAAAATATGTGACATGATATGGCCATCATCATCTTGTGCTTTTGATCTCCATCTCCAAAGCACCTGTCATGATCACCCTCGCAAAACATGATCATCTCATACAAAACCGTATAACTCATCATGTCTTGACCATATCACATCACAACATGCCCTGCAAAAACAAGTTAGACGTCCTCTACTTTGTTGTTGCAAGTTTTACGTGGCTGCTATGGGCTTTAGCAAGAACCGTTTTTACCTACGCATACAAAACAACAACGATGTTTCGTCAAGTATGTGATGTTTTAACCTTCACAAGGACCGGGCGTAGCCATACTTGATTCAGCTAAAGTGAGAGAGACAGACACCCGCCAGTCACCTTTAAGCAACGAGTGCTCGTAACGGTGAAACCAGTCTCGCGTAAGCGTACGCGTAATGTCGGTCCGGGCCGCTTCATCTCACAATACCGCCGAAGCAAAGTATGACATGCTGGTAAGCAGTATGACTAGTATCGTCCACAATCTCATTGTGTTCTACTCGTGCATATCATCTATGCATAGACCTGGCTCATGATGCCACTGTTGGGGAACGTAGTATTTTAAAATTTTCCTACGATCACGCAAGATCTATCTACCAGATGCATAGCAACGAGAGGGAAGAGTGTGTCTACGTACCCTCGTAGACCGGGAGCGAAAGCGTCAAGTGACGCGGTTGATGTTGTCAAACTTCTTCGCGATCCAAACGATCAAGCACCGAACGTACGACACCTCCGCGTTCAGCACACGTTCAGCTTGATGACGTCCCACGAGCTCTTGATCCAGTTGAGCTTCACGGGAGAGTTTCGTCAGCACGACGGCGTGGTGACGGATATGATGTGTTCACCGGCGCAGGGCTTCGCCTAAGCTCCGCGACGGTATGACCGAGGTGTGATTCTGTGGAGGGGGGCACCGCACACGGCTAAAACAATTCAACTTGTGTGTCTTTGGGTGCCCCCCCTGCCCCCGTATATAAAGGAGCAAGGGAGGGAGGCCGGCCAACTCCTCCTGGTGCGGCTAGGGAAGGAGTCCTACTAGGAATAGGATTGCAATCCTATTCCTAGTAGGATTCACCAAAAGGAAGAAGGGGGAAAGGAATAGGAGAGGTGGCGCCCCCCCAAATCCTAGTCCAACTAGGAATCCTAGGTGGGGGCGCCGGCCAGCCCTATGGGCTGCCTCTCTCTTTCCCTTTAGGCCCACTATGGACCATCCCCTCTCGTAGGGGGTTCCGGTAACCCCCTCCGGCAATCCCGATAAATCCGAAACTTTTCTGGAACACTTCCGGTGTCCGAATATAGCCGTCCAATATATCAATCTTTATGTCTCGGACATTCCGAGACTCCTCGTCATGTCCGTGATCTCATCCGGGACTCCGAACTACCTTCGGTACATCAATACTCAAAAACTCATAATACCGATCGTCATCAAACGTTAAGCGTGCGGACCCTACGGGTTCGAGAACTATGTAGACATGACCGAGACTCATCTCCGGTCAATAACCAATAGCGGAACCTGGATGTTCATATTGGCTCCTACATATTCTACGAAGATTTTTTATCGGTCAGAACCGCATAACAACATACGTTGTTCCTTTTGTCAAACGGTATGTTACTTGCCCGAGATTCGATCGTCGGTATCTTTATACCTAGTTCAATCTCGTTACCGGCAAGTCTCTTTACTCGTTCCGTAACACATCATCTCGTGACTAACTCATTAGTCTTTTGCTTGCAAGGCTTATTATGATGTGTGTTACCGAGAGGGCCCAGAGATACCTCTCCGACACTCGGAGTGACAAATCCTAATCTTGATCTATGCCAACACCACGAATACTTTCGGAGACACCTGTAGAGCATCTTTATGATCACCCAGTTACGTTGTGACGTTTGATAGCACACAAGGTGTTCCTACGGTATTCGGGAGTTGCATAATCTCATAGTCATAGGGACATGTATAAGTCATGAAGAAAGCAATAGCAGTTAAACTAAACGATCATAGTGCTATGCTAACGGATGGGTCTTGTCCATCACATCATTCTCCTAATGATGTGATCCCGTTGATCAAATGACAACTCATGTCTATGGCTAGGAAACATAACCATCTTTGATCAATGAGCTAGTCTAGTAGAGGCATACTAGGGACATACTGTTTTGTCTATGTATCCACACATGTACTAAGTTTCCGGTTAATACAATTCTAGCATGAATAAAAGACATTTATCATGATATAAGGAAATACAAATAACATCTTTATTATTGCCTCTAGGGCATATTTCCTTCAGAGATTTGGATCAAGATTTAATGTAGTTGCTTTGCAACTGATCAAAATGGTCCAGAAACTTAATCATGAAGTAGCACTAACTTGGAGTTACCACTTGAGCTGATATTTGGCAAGGCACGGTTATTTGGTCATATGAAGGTGCTGTAAAAGTTTCATACCAATTGGACAAGCCCAAATAGTACTTGCTTCACAAACATCCCCACTGACCAGAAACTTAGGAAACTTCTATAGGGAAATTGGCTGCATGAATTGAGTCTAAAATTTGTGGAGATTAGTTATATGGATAGGGAAAGGTCGTGGAAAATTTTCAGCCCCAATGAAGCAATACAAAGTATACCTGCTTCACAAACTGAAAATTTGGACAGAAACAAAGATTTGAAGTTGTGCTCACATGGATGCAAGGAATGAGCTCAAATTTGTTTTAGAGTCATGATTTGATGATATAGAGGTCATACAAAAATTTCAACTCATTTTGATATACCTAGCTTGTACCTCCTTCCCAAAGTTTCTATCTGGACAAAAACTTTGGAAATTAGCTGAACAATATTTACTAGGCAAATGAGTATGAAAATTTGCAGGAGGCAATGATATGGACATGAAAAGCTTTCCAATAAGTTTGGGGGCAAATGGGCAAAGATAAATAGCACTTGCTTCACAAAGTGCCATTTAGGGCGGAATAGGAAAAGGAATATTGGAGGATTATTTTTGAACATGGAAATGAAAAGTTTTTCCATATTTGAAGAATATATGATCCAAACAATTTATGAGAATTATTTGGCAATTTTAGGAGTGATAGAAATATAGGTTGCTTCACAACCTAGGGGTAGGCAGGGTTATTCCTTTAATAGAAAAAGGAATATTCCTTAGAAAAATAATATTTGGGTTGGGCCAAGATGAAAATGGCAAGGTCTAGGGATAGATATGAGGATGACAAGCCACTCTGGAAAGAAAGAAGAGGTCATCTTCTTCAGTTTCCAGACCACATTTTTCCGGAAAAAGAAAACTCAAGCAAAAATCTTAGAAAATCCAAAGAAAAAGAAAGGGCCAAAAATCAGGCTGTGACACCCAGTTGCCCCAGCTTGTTGCCCGATGACTCGATCAACATGATCAACGTCGAGAGCCCAACACGGCACCTCTCCCTGTTTAGTTGTATGACTCTGTAGAGTTACTATTGTGTGCCGAGGCTGATACCTCATACAACACTTCTGATGATATCTCTGTAATGTAGTTAAACAGTTGTGGTCTACGGAGGGTGATTCCTCCTTTCACCACCCCCGATAACGACTCCGTGACATGCGTTTGAGATGCGTCGGCATTTCCCCAAAGCGGAAGGGATGATGCAGCACAACGATAGATAGTATTTCCCTCAGTTATGAGACCAAGGTTATCGAACTAGTTGGAAAACCATGCAACACTATGTAAAAGATACCTGCACACAAAGAACAAATACTTGCAACCCAACCCGTTAAAGGGGTTGTCAATCCCTTTTGGGTAACGGTGCCAGAAATTAACAAATTAATGGGATAAAATTGTAGTAGATTGAAATATGCAAATAAAAGTAAATAAAGCACAACAAGGTATTTTTTTGTATTTTTGCACTAGTATGAGTTGGTGCTATACAAACGGTTTTTAACCCCTTTCCGTGGCGGCATTTGGAACCGTCACCTAGTGAGTGTGGGCGATAGGGGGGTCCTTCCCATATGACTCATAAATCATCAGGGATAGGCCCTCCTGGGACACCAAATGAGCTCGTGTGCGATTGGGCGAGGCATCGAAACCCAATCATTTCCGTAGGTATGTACATCCCACACGGTGATTCCCAGAAAAACATTTCCGTAGGTATGTATATCACACATAGTCAATCCAAGGAATACCTTTCCGTTCTTATGTACATCGCACACAGTCAATCCAGGGAAAACGTTTTCGTTAGTATGTACATCCCACACAGTTTAATGTATACGCTCGTGTGTGAAAGATGTAACTATCACACACACTCTGCCTTGGTTAACTATTTGCTTTTATGAACTACATCACACATGATTTAATGTAGAAAACTGTGTGGCATTGGGCTATCCATCACACGCGCTTTTACTGCCAGAACCGTTTGCAAAGTTCCATGGCCGTCTGTTCTCTTTTTATTTTTGCCTGTAATTTATTATTCGATTTGGAAATTTTGAAATATGAAATGTGCAATTCAAATTCTCAGCATAATGGTTCAGCAACGAATCCATAAATAAAATTGCCATTACAATATGTTCAGTAATTACAGGATTAGGCAGCAATTAACTATGATGAACCACAATATTTAAAGGCGGTAAAGGTGAAGAGACAAGTGTAAATCATTTTGACTGCCGACGGTGTTGAAGAAGCGGAATGCCCATAATGTGCCTTCCTGCATGCCATAGGGACAAACCACTTTTGTCCAACCCCTTGTGACGATCGCCCGCCCATCCTTCACAGCCTTCAGGAAGACATCTAGAGCATTATCATGGTAGCATGAATTATATACTTTAACCTTAGTTGCCTCCACTCCGGTCATGTAGTTTGCAAGGTAATCATTAGTAAATATATTCGGAAACCACTAAAAAGAGAAATATATCAGATACTGAGGTCTAATAGAGTAACTTGTTGTGGGCAGGGGGAAAAGGGAACACATTACTTACCATCCTAAAGTTCAGTGTTGTCTTCGACAAAGTGTAAATAAAGAGCTTAATTCCAATCACCCGTTTATTTCTCCTAACAATCTTCCTTAGTTTCCTCAGTTGACGCTTGTTCATGAATATCTCATTGCCCCATACGCAAAAGGGATCGAAGCGTGGATCAGTACCGCTCATATATGTACCTACAAGCAAAACAGTAAATGTTAGAAGCTAAACTGAGATTGCACAAATGATGTAAAATACAACTACCTATGTTCCTAAGTACAAGTATTTTTTTGAGATTTCAATATGAACTACATACGAATGTATATAGAATTATAGATATATATAGATTAGAATCTAGATTCACTCACTTTGCTCCTTATGTAGTCTATATGGGAATCTCTAAAAAATACTTATATTTAGGAATAGATGGTGTACAAGACATGGTATGGAGCTAACCTCGACGGCAAACAACAGCATCACCCCGGCAGGGTTAACATCCACCAAAATTAGCAATTGGTAATACAACGGCAACATCTGTAGTGATATCTTCATTGCGAAAGAGTAGCACGGTAGCAAAGGGACGGATTAGAAAATGGATACAATTGTTAATAGCAATAGGCTTAACAACATCCTAATTCATGTTTTGTAAGTTTTTAGCCATTTAAATACAACTCTTTAAAAATGGATACAACTGTTAATTGCAACAGGCTTAATGGCCATTGAAACCGGTACTGATAAAAATACAATTGGCAGAGTTAAACATCACAGGGAAGGTGCTGGCAGAGAAGATAATGGCCCAGTTGTCTATAAAAAGGTAGGGAAAAATAGCTAAAACATGTTAGGCATCTTTACTACAACATGCTTAATACATCGACCGTACAGAAAATAGTCATTAATTGCAACTGGTATTGGTAAGATTGAACTGCTAAGTACATACTTGGTAAGTCCTGAGAGGTAGTTGTTGGGGCACTTCATCTTGGCAAGAGCCCGCCCAAAGTCAGCGGCGGCGGAGGCGAGCTGTTCCTCCGGGTCGAAGCGTGGATCGATGCCACTGACATGTGTACCTAGAAGCAACCAGTAAATGGTAGAAGTTAAACTACAATTGCACAAATGATGTGAAATATTGTAAGACATGGGATGCACCTAACCGCGACGGCAAACAACAACATCGGCCGTTATGACCCTGCGTAAGTACATGGACAGGCATGTTAAGTACAACAGGGTTAGCATCCACTAAAAATATCAAATGGACAGCATCTCTAGTGATATCCTGAGTCATGTATTGTAAGTTTGTTGCTGGTATTGGTGGAATTGAGCTGGACACGGTAATATTTGAACATCACACAATGTGTAGTACTGAAATAAACAAGGCACAAACATGCTTAATACATCAACCGTACAAATCATAGCCGTTGCAAGTGGTATTGGTAAGATTTAGCTAGTCAGATCTTACCTGTTCAGTCCTGGGGGGTAGTCGCTGGGGGACTTCATCTGGGCCAGAGCCTGCACCATGTCGGCGGCGGCGACGGAGGTGAGGTGTTCCTCCGGGTCAACACAAACAGCGACCATCGCGCCATTGACCGCCATCAGCTCCTGGCGGTGGGGATTTGGAGGCATGAGGATGTTCCGCATGCGCCATTTAAGCAACTAGGCCGGGACCATGATAGAGATCGGTGGGTTATCTGACTGGATCCAAGCAGAACGTAGATGTGGTTGAAGTTGTGGTTGCGGCGGTGGCGGTTTGAGATGCCGGTAGGGGGAGGCGCGGGGGGGATACTGAGGGTGAGGATGTGATTGGAGGAATAAAATCTGAAATCGCGCGCCTAATGAGAATTTCGCTGCGAAACTTGAAACTTGGGCAGGGGAAACACACAACGCAGACGAAGCGCGTAAAATACTCGTGTGCGAGAAAAAAGAAAGTTGGTAAATCCCGTCTCCAAAAAAGTGTACACGTGTACTTGATTTTTTTCGGTCAATGGTACACCTGGTTTATTAGGAAACATCACACAGGTAACTTAATTATACAAGAGCTCAACGACAAATGACAATGGAAATTTGGCTTCCCTTACAATTTTGCTCGTTCATTATCTCACACGGTTCATCTCCATCGCTTCTGGAAATAGTGTGCGCTGAGCCTATTATGTGTTGCGTTATGATTGGCCAGAACCCCAGCCACGCGGATCACGCGTGTGCATCGTAGGATGCGCCACGATCGAACGGCAATCCACGTCCCTCACGTCACACCTGTGCACCTATAGCTGGATTGGATTTATATGCGCTAAATGCCTCGAAAATGCACGTAATCCCCTAAATATGGTAAATGAGCCCGAAATAATGCCAAATTACAGGGTGTATGTTCATCGTGGAAAAAAACTCCAGTGAAAAGAACGAAAAAAATAGGATTCCCCTTCAATCTCGGTGATTTCCCTCTCGAAAGCATATAACTTCCTCGGCGATGGTTCAATTTATGAAGGCCGTGCATGATGACATAAGCCGAACCTTCTCTAATTTTTACCAGTGAATGGTGAGGTCATACCATGCCACCATGCCAGGCGTCATGTTTTCAAGCATTTATTTCATTTTTTCTATAGTTGAAAACCCAATAAACAAACATTTGTGGTTGACTATTGCCAAACATTTCATCGGAATATCTGTCCCTTCCTTGTAAAAGGCATGAGAATTTACTAAATGGCACGACCATGGTTTTCCAGGCTGTTCTTGTGCACCCTTTCATGCACCGATTGTTTGAACTTGAATTATGTGCATTAATGCCTAGGAAATACACATAATCTCCTAAATATGGCAAATGAACCCGGAAAAGTGCCAAATTTGAACACGGTGATTTGCAGGTTGTATGTTCATCGTAGAAAAAACTCGTGGACAAAGGACAAAGGAAATTTGGATCCCTCTTCAATCTTGGTGATTTCCCCCTCGAAACCATGAAACTTCCACGGTGATGGTTCGATTTTATGAAAGGCGTGCATCACGACATAGGAAAACATTCTCCAATTTTTACCAGGGTATGGTGAGGCCATACCATGGCACCATGCCAGGCGTCATGTTTTGCAACCATGTGTTTCATTTTTTTGTATAGTTGTTAACCCAGTAAACGACACGTTTATGGTTGACTATTGCCGCACATTTCCTTGAAATATCTGCCCATTCCTTGTAAAAGGCATGAGAATGTACTAAATAACACGAGCATGGTTTTCCAGACCATTCTTGTGCACCTTTTCATGCACGGATTGTTCGAATTTGTATTATGTCCATTAATGCCTAGAAAATGTACATAATCACATAAATATGATAAATGATCCTGGAAAAATGTCAAATTTGAATACGTTGCATTTGACGCAGTGTGTTGATCGTTGAAAAAAAACTGAAAGACAAACTAGGACGAAAATTTGGATTCCCCCTCAATCTTGGGGATTTCCCTCGCGAAAGCATGGAACTTCCTCGGTGATGGTTCGATTTATGAAGGCCGTGCAAGACGACATAAGCCAAACCTTATCTAATTTTTACCACTTTATGGTGAGGTCATACAATGGCACCAAGCCAGGCATCATGTTTTTCAAGCATTTATTTAATTTTTTCTATAGTTGAAAACCCAATAAACAAACGTCTATGGTTGACTATTGCCACACATTTCATCGAAATATCGGCCCCTTGTAAAAGGCATGAGAATTTACTAAATGGCACGAGCATGGTTTTCCAGACCGTTCTTGTGCACCCTTTCATGCACCGATTGTTTGAACTTGAATTATGTCCATTAATGCCTAGGAAATGCACATAATCCCCTAAATATGGCAAATGAACCCGGAAAAGTGCCAAATTTGAACACAGTGATTGGCAGGTTGTATGTTCATCGTGGAAAAAAACTCGTGGACAAAGGACAAAGGAAATTTGGATCCCCCTTCAATCTTGGTAATTTCTCCCTCGAAACCATGAAACTTCCTTGGTGATGGTTCAATTTTATGAAAGGTGTGCATCACGACATAGGAAAATGTTCTCCAATTTTCACCAGGGCATGGTGAGGCCATACCATGGCACCACGCCAGGCGTCATGTTTTCAACCATGTGTTTCATTTTTTGTATAGTTGTTAACCCAGTAAACGACGCATTTATGGTTGACTATTTCCATACATTTCCTTGAAATATCAGCCCATTCCTTGTAAAAGGCATGAGAATGTACTAAATAACACAAGCATGGTTTTCCGGACCGTTCTTGTGCACCTTTTCATGCACCGATTGTTTGAATTTGAATTATGTCCATTAATGCCTAGAAAATGCACATAATTACATAAATATGGTAAATGAGCCCGGAAAAATGTCAAATTTGAACACGTTGCATTTGAGGCGGTGTGTTGATCGTTGGAAAAAAACTGAATGACAAACTAGGACGGAATGATTCCCCTTCAATCTTGGGGATTTCCCTCTCGAAAGCATGGAACTTCCTCGGTGATGGTTCTATTTATGAAGGTCGTGCATGATGACAGGAGTGTTGTGTTTAATTTTACAATTTTTTGGGGTTCATTTGGCCTTTTTTATACATTAATTGGGTTTATGCATTTAATGTGCATAATTCAAATTTGAACTGCAAGCACATGCTCCAGTGCACCAAAGTTGGTTGAAACATGTGTCCTTGGGTGAATTTCTAGGTCCCATGCAAGAAATGGGAATGAAATTCAAACATCTGGGCGTCGTGGATCGGCCAGAAAGATTGGGAAACTTGGTTTTTTAATTCCTGTAAATCCAAAACACGCCTGAAAATCATGAAGCTTGGCATGGTGTCATGACATGGCAGCAACATGTTGTGGTAATTTTTCTGTCCGATTTGCGAAGGCGCACACATTAACAATCAACAAAGTCATTTTTGAACAAGTGTTGCCACGTTACAAATCGGAAACCACTGTTCCAAATATCTTCCGATATGCCGATAAATCGGCCGATTTATCGCTTACCGTTGTCTGACCGATAAGATAAATCGGCCGATAAATCAGCCGATATGGCGATAAATCAGCCGATATGCCGATAAACTGGCCGATTTACCCCTTATCATGGGTCGACCGATAAGTTCCGGATAAGCGATATCCCCAACATTGTCGGAAACACAAGTTTTATTGAAATCGTGGGTGTTCTACTTACCAATTACGTGCCGCCGTGCGTCCCCCTTTTTTATTGGCTAGGAGGTGCCGTGCGGGGTAGCTATTTGAGTACGGGAGGCATGCGATCATATCCCTGCACATGCTCATCGGGACGAGAGCCCTTTGAACGCTACCCGCCGCGCACCTCCCTCCCAACGTCTCCATTGATGGCTCCCGAGCCCATGTTCTATGCCGTGGCTATATGTCTCACTGGACTGAGAGAAAAATGAAAATCTAAAAATAAATTTTTGCACAGATCTTGATGTAAGATCTGACGGACCTATATAGCATCGGCTGCGACTTATAGCAAGCATAATGAATATAAGGACGATGATAGTGGATAATAATTGTCTTACATATTTAGGAACATAATTAAAAAAGCAACATGCAGCAAAGCCCGAAATACACAAGGACAAAATAAGAAGGAACACAACGACATGGCTCGCTGATCTCTACTTTCTTGATGCGTTGCTACAGGCCGCGGGAACTAGTCTCCGTAGCGAGTGGCGATGAGCTCTTTCTTTTCTTCAAGATGCTGCTTGAGAGCATCCATGGATTCCTCCACCAGACTTCAGCGCTCGATGCGCAGCATGGCATTCTTGTCCATAAGTTTCTCGATGATGATGTCTGTCCTCTTAAACAAGGGAGTGGTCTCCTCCTGCTGCTCCTCACTTTCGACGATCTTCGCCCTCAGCAGGTCGTGCTCGGCCCAGAGCTTCGCATTGCTCTCATTTAGTTACTGGATGACGTCGGTAGCCTGTTCAAAAGAGGCTTTCATGTCATCCTGCAACCCTGCCCAGCTGAAGATTTGATCCATCTAGCTATGGACGATCGCATGCATGCGCCTATAAGAGTCCTCGCCTGCCCACGAGACATTTTCCCAGGCCATCGCGGCTGTGACTCCTGAAGACCGACGCCCCAGAAGATTCCAGAGATTCCAGATGTTCCGGGTTCTCCCGTGTGTTTCTTTTGTGCTTGTGTTATTTATTTTTGCATTGCATCATGTCATCATGCCATCATATCATATTTTTTTTGCATCTCAACTTAAATAAATCGTGTGGACCTTCGGTCCATTTAAATCGAGGGAAGTGTCATTTCTCTTTATAACATATCCTCCCAATATTTAGGGAGCTATATTATAAAATATTCCGTTTGTTTGGAATTAACCAACACACTTGCATATTTTCCCCATTCCTCTTTAATTCAAGTTTCACCGTCAAAACCTCCCTATATTTCTTTTTCCGTTTATCGAGGTTCCTCCAAAAACCTCAACACTTTTGGACACTTTTAAGTCATGCCCTAATTCAAATCATTTGAATTTAATTCAAATGAGTTCGATTTTATCTCTTGCATTCTTGTCTCTCCTATTTTTCGTGGACCGTGGACATTTTTGCGAGTCCGGGAAAAATAACCTCTTGTCCAAATTCTGTTCCTAACCCTTCCTTTCTTCTCTTTTTCTTCTTTGCTATTTAATTTCTGTTTTGGGAAATAGCAGTAGAGAGAAGAAGAAGAGCAGAGATCGCAGCTGGGCCTCTTAGCTGGCCCATCTGCCCATCTGGCCTCCTGGCCCGCCTCCTCCATCCTAACCCTAGCGACCCGATCCCCTCGCTCTTCCCTCGCTCTCCCGCACCCTCGCCGCCAGCATCTCTCGTTCGACCCCGCTCCCTCTTCTTTCTCGTCGCCTGGATCCCGATCCCCATCGTCCCCCAACTCCTCGCTCGATCCCCTCCTCCCGACCCACTCTCCCTCGCCCCCCGTCACCCGAGCGCCTCCCTCCCTGCACCAGTCCCTCGCCTCGCCTCTGTCTCCAGCGAGCGCTCCCGCCGCGCCATGGCCTCTGCGCCCCGTCCTCCAGCTGCGTGCCATCGCCCCCTCCTCTACCGCCCCGAGCGCCGTGCCTCCTCTCTGGAGCCGCCGCGCCGTGGCCAGCCTCCGCCGCTGGAGCTTCCTCCTCGCCTCGCCTCTGCGCGCCCCAGGCCCTGCCTCGGCCAGGCAGCTGCCGGCGCACCCAGTCCTCCAGCCCGCGACAGCGCCTACGCCACCGCCAACTCCTCGTTCTGCTCGGAAACGGGATCAACCTCGCGCGAGTCGCTGAGTCCCCTGCGGATGGAGCTGTCGCTCACCTTCAAGCCGGCGAATGCCACCGCCAACTTCTCCGGTAGCCTCGTGCCCGCCATGGCTGTCCTTGCTGCTGTTTTGCTTTGAACCGTCAAGATCGGCAAGTCCAACTAGCATCGATGCCTCAAGGGCCCTGAGTATGGCTACACGGCGACATGTCAAGTACCTCTACCGCGTCTCCGAAATCGCCAAGACGTCAAGTACCTCGACAACCGTTGCCGAACGACTACCATCACGAGTACCACTACCGTCGACCTCGTGGATGTCAAGTTCGACTACAAATCGTGTTCGATTACCGTCACCGAGGACCGATAGCGCCACTACTTCCGCTACCACCGCCACGTGAACGACTACTTCCCTCGACGACCCGTGAACAACTACACCACTACTTCCCTCGACGCACTCGAACCGCCCCAAGATGCACGCTTCGAAGGTATACCGCCGAGACGATGCCCGTGAACGAATGCATGTGTTGTATGAAATGTTTTTCCCTTGTGTGCACCATGCCCGTTCCGTCTTTTGTCATGCTCCTCAGTTGCCTCGTCGCCGACTCGTGGGAACCCGGTGACAGGATCACCCCACTTTTCTACTTGCATGACACGCTCTTCGTCATCTTTTGCACCGGTCTCTCAACGAGTTACCGGAACCGAGATGTTGCCATTGCATCATTTTCGGATCGTTGCCGTGGCACCCTTTCCTTCCACCACGGTGACCAATACTCCTTATCTCTTCATGTTAACTTTTATTAAACTGCATAAAACTTGATCATGTCATCCGCATCATGTTAACAACATTTAAAATGTGTGAAATGTTGTTTGCTTTAAGAATTGCTAAATATGCACATGGGGATTTTCCCGGAATTGTTGTTGTTATTTTTGGCCTCATTTAAAATGTCTAAATAGGTAGTTTGTTTTGCTTCACCTCTTGCCATGTTAACAAACATTTAATCTTGTCTTGTAAATAAACGAGAGTCAACTAAATAAATAAAATGTGGTGTTTCATCAATATGCACCTCGTTGCATATTGAGCTCCACTTAACTTGTAGTACTTGTTTGTGCACTCTGCCATGCCATGCATATTTAAACCGGACATACATCATACATGGATGTGCATCGTATGCCATGTTAATGCTTGTGTGTTTACCATGTTGTTTTCTTCTTTCCGGTTGCTTCTCTTATTAGCTTCGGTTTCGTTCTGGAGTTGTGAGGATTCGCTCGACTGTGTTGCTCCGTCTACTTCATGGACCTGTTCTTCTCCCTTGCGGAATGCCGGGCAAGATGATCATACCCTTGGATACCTTTACTATCATTGCCATTGCTTAGTTGTCTCGATGCTATCGTTACATGTCGCGCTACCCATCTTATGTCAGCCTCTCCTTGTTGCCATGAAACCTCTAACCTTTGAAACCTTCCTAGCAAAACCACTGTTTGGCTATGTTACCCGCTTGCTCAGCCCCTCTTATAGCGTTGTTAGTTGCAGGTGAAGATGAAGATCGTTCCAGGAGGGAACTTATTGTTGGAATATCACAATATCTATTATTATTATTATTAACACACCTATATACTGGGCATGGGTGGAAGGCTTGGCCTTTTGCTCGGTGTTTTGTTCCACTCATGCCACCTTAGGCGCCGATAAACCGGCATTATGTTCCTTGATTTTGCGTTCCTTACACGATGGGTGGATGGGGACCCCTTGACAGTTCGACTTTGAATAAAACTCCTCCAGCAAGGCCCAACATTGGTTTTAATTTTCTCATAATAACAACTTAATTAATAAATTAATTGCATAGGGGATCATGTCCCCGGGTTCTTAATTCTACATAACAGGGGGGCAGTGCTGATGGTGTTGGTCCCAAACTAGAGCCACTTGCGGTGCCACCCAGTTATCTGGGGTCTTCGGTTGCTGTACGTATTGCTCATCCAGACGTGGCCTCAGACGAGATACGCGCGGCTACTATCAGGGTGTCGGCACATCGGGAGGTCTTGCTGGACTTGTTTTACCATTGTCGAAATGTCTTGTGCACCGGGATGCCGAGCCTGATCGGATTTCCCTAAGATAAGGGGTGATGATATTATATTTATCACTTCAGCTAATCGTGAGAGCTTGTGATGGGATAAGTTGGGACACCGTTGCAGGGTTATAATCTTTCGAAAGTCGTGCCCGCGGTTATGTGGCAGATTGGAATTTGTTAATGTCCGGTTGTAGAAAACTTGACAGAGGATCCGAAGTAAAACGCACAACTGTGTGAGTAACCATGACTGTCTCTTATCACTTTGAGAAGAGAACACGGTCGGGTTATGTTTGACTCGTAGGTAGTTCAGGATCTTTAGCGATCACTACTACTTTTACGACTGTTTGCGTAGATGCTGATCTTATACTTGTACTCGTAAGTAGCCACCATATTATGCTTAGTCGCTGCTGCAACCTCACCACTTTACCTCTTCCTGCCCACAAAGCTTTGCTAGTCTTGATACCCATGGTTATGGGATTGCTGAGTCCTCGTGGCTCACAGATACTACAACACCAGATGCAGGTTCAGCCGAGTATGAAGCAGGAGCTGGTTCAGAGCTTCAGGTGGAGTTCGATGAAGAGCGTGGCCGTATGCTTGTGACGTTTTCGACGATCAGTAGTGGTTTCTACTAGGATTCGATCTAGACCTGTGGTTTAACGTTATGTTTGGTATCTTGTCTTTTGGATCTTACCCTTAGATGGGCTGTGATGTTTTGAATGATGTCTTGCTTATGTAATGTATTGTGTGAAGTGGCGAGTGTAAGCCAACTATCTCCTTTTGCAATTTCATCCCTCTTTTACATGAGTCGTGCAAAGATACCAAACTTGAGATCATTCCAGAATGGACTTATAACTTTAAGTCGTGCCTTGACACGTAGGAGGTATAGTCCCATCCTGGGCATTACAAGTTGGTATCAGAGCCTTCTCCGACCTAGAAACCCCACTAATTGATCGAATCGTTGACGGTTGAGTCTAGGCACACACTTGAAAATGTTTTGATTCCTATATATATATATCGGAGAGTAGGATATCTTTTGCTCCTCATCCCTTTTTCACTCTGGTGAGGACTCCTGATGATTACTTTTATCTCTTCTACTCTCAAAATTTCACCAATTTGTTTTTAGGATCTCGCGAGTATTGTTTGGATTGTTCTGATGTCTTTGTGACGAGAACATTGTTCTCGATGCCTCCTGTCATTTAGGGGTTGTTGCAGTGTCCCGGGGAGTTGAGCTCCGAGGTGTTGTCGTCACAAACATATCGCGGCAGTTCTAGAATACTTAAGACGACCGACATCGAAAACTCTCCTATGCGGTTAGTGGCAAGATAACCCCGACATCACCCAGTACTGGGGAGGTAGTTCGGGAGTATTGCCATAGCTTGTATAGTTGATGCGTTTCGAAGGTCCGAGGTAAACGGTTTCCGGAAACAACTGGTTATGTGTTGATGGATGGATACAGCTAGATTTAGGATTAGAGTTGATTGCGCGGTGCTTCCCCTGCATCCCCAACACCTGATTGCATAACTGGAAACTTTCGGAAATTAATAGGTGGGTTCATCTAGTAGTTCTAGGCATTCTTCCAACGAGTGCATGATATGGAGTTCGGGGTTCTACATTGAGTGAAGTGGTTTTATGGGCTTGTTCCAATCGGGAGTTTCATCTTAAAGGGTCCTTGGCTATGCTGATCCGGGGATTGCAAAACCCTTTTGTAACATGTTCCATGAGCTTTCAGCACGAATATGTCGAATGAAACTTCTATCTTGTATTTGTTCTATCTGCTCCTTGTTGCTTTTATTTATATTTTGTTCTCCCAAGTGGCTTCTCGACAAGTTGATGTACCTGCGTAATTCATTCGTTCAATTCTCTGTTCGAATGATATTGTGAAGATTATGCTGCAACATATCTATCCTTTGTTTTTGTTTTGATTCTGGTATTCGAGTTGCTTCGATGTCAAATGTTGATTCCATACCTTTCCTAATCGGTGTTCCCATATTTCTATGGGAGTGTTAATTCTTCTTGACCATCGAGATTTTCATGTTAATCCTTTTTCAACCGGTATGCCTTCTCTTCAAGTTATTCCTTACGGACGCCGTTGAGAAATCTGACGATTTGTCTGTTTCATTCATTCCAAGTTGTCTTTGTTTCCCCACCCTCCCACCCTTTTTCTTCTCGGAGCCAGAAATTCCAAAATGAAATATCCATTTTATTAATGTGATGTGTCTTCATTCTTTTCGTTCAATTTCATTATCCGGTGATTTCTCAGGAAGATGCTCAAGAGCTTCAAGTTCATCATTCTTTTGTTCTCAAATTCTGCCGATGGATGTAATTCAAGATTTCGGTGTTGATCTTATCCTTTTCCTCATTTCACAATGCTTTCTTATTCCGGTGCTCCAATTAATCATTCTCCTCTTGCTATTTGTATCCGGAGAGGTGAAGGTACCTCAGAAGATTCGTGTTTCCATTTTTAATCCATTCAAGCTATTTTGAGATTGTTATCTCATCCAAGCAATTTAATTCAACCGGTGCAATATCTCTTAAGCAATCTTTTTCAACGGTGATTTCTTTAGTGGGCCCTAACCCACAGTTCTTTTTCCAGGATCTTACCTGACTCTTCTTTTTTATGGAGTTATACTCAAATTCTTTAAAATTGTGACGTAAGTATGATTTCCATCAGTCACATGCCTTCTCCAAGTTTGTTTCCAATTATTCTCATCTTTAGCTCTACCTTCCATATTTTCATTCGTCCGGAGTATCTCGAAATTATTCATGGCATTTCTCGTCTTCGGTCTCAACATTTGAAGACCGGAGAAGAGTTTCCCTTAAATTTTGACCCGCTCTCTTGAAGATTCGTGGTTCTAGCTTCCTGCCATCCTCATAAGTGTTCTGTTTGTGAGGAATTCTTTTTTATACCCATCCGAAGCATTTCATGAATTCTTTCTTTGTGATCCTCCGAAGGCCATCATTTCAGAATATTTCTTCGTTCCTAGTTTTTCAACTTGTCCTCCAGATATTCTTCATTGATGCCTCTTCGTTCGTCTCCATATTTTTTACGGTGGCTCGTTCAAGATTACTCTTTTGTGTTATCGTATTAATTCACTCGTTCTTTTCATAATCATACCGGTGCTTTGTTGAATAATTATCCAAGCTTGTGCAAGATCTCTCTTAATTCTTTCCAACAAGAATAAGTAGTAGGCCCATTCCGTTGCTTGTCATCAATTTAATTTGATGAAGGATAAGCATACAGTAAATCTTATTCTTGTCTCCTACAAGTGATTAATCTCTTTCTCCAGAGCTTGTTCATCATATCATATCCTTGGTTCTAAGTTGTTCATCTTGTTTTCCGGAGTTCCAAGTTATTTCAATTATATCATTTCAAAGCTCCATCTAATTCACCGCAGGCCTTGAATCTTATTCTTTCATCTTTCACTTCTCATGCTTTCATTACCGGAGTTCTCATGGTGGTTCATCAAGATTTAATTCATCCTCGAAGTCTTCATCAAGATTCTTGTTGGAGGAGCTCAAATATTCTTCTTCTTGCATTTTGAAGTGCAATTCTTTCTACCTTATCTTTTCAGATGGTGTTATGCCATTTTTGACAATTCCTTCATGTTTTATGATTCATGAGTTATCAAGATTGAGATATTTAAAACCATCATTTTCCTTGTTCAGGAGATCTTTCCAACCATTCAATTATTCGTTGGAGTTATCTTGAGTTGTATTTCACCTAAAAGCTTCCCCGAAGGATTGTTGCTAATTATGGTGCTTATAAATGACCCAAGTTCTTCATTTATCATTCCAGTGAAATAAGTTTTCATCTTGTCATTGATGTCATTCCAATCAATTGTTTTCTGCTAGTGGCAGCATGTCACCTCATAATTTTGAGATGTTTTCCATAAGCCCAGAACGACCTTATTCTTTTCGTTGTTTAATTCCAACAACTCTGTTCAGCCCATCTTGGTAAGGATGCTCTTTCAAATTCATTTGTGGGAGAAGTTGTTCTCTCCGTTCTATTCTTTCATTGAATTATATGTTATTCTTTCGTTCCGGAGGCTTTGTGATGTTGCTCTCTCCAAACCATCATCTCGTTTTATCGAGATCATGTTCTTTCCCTTGCTTATCATTTAACCAGAGTGTTGTGTCCTCCATTCTAATTCTCTAATCTTATCAAGTTTTGCCTCTCTTTTCAACCGAAGTTCTATGTGAAATCTTTCTTAACCTTGTGCCATTCTTTTAATTGTTTCTGAGGCAATGTGTTGTTGATTTCATCCAGTATCTTCCCATCTCCTCAAGCTCATGTTAATTCCTTCAATTTTCAGACGGAGTGCTGTCCAAATTACTTCGTTCTTATTCCTTCTCAATCTTGGTTAACCGGAGTGGTTTTGAAATTCTTTCGTCATCCGTGAGCTTTTGTTTCATGTCTTTCAACCTACAAGGTTCTCATTGTGTTCCTTGTTCCTCCTTTTACCGGAGTGCTCTTAAGTTCATTCATCTCTGTTATATTCTTCTTTCATTTTGTTCAACCTCTCAAGGTTCGTGGTTTCACTCGTCTGTCAAAGAAGAAACTTGTTTTTGACTCTTCCTTTTCCGTTTTATCCGGTGCCATCTCCAGGATCTCGGGTCGAGATCCTCTGTTAGTGTGGGAGAGTTGTGACGCCCGAAGACCGACGCCCCAGAAGATTCCAGAGATTCCAGATGTTCCGGGTTCTCCCATGTGTTTCTTTTGTGCTTGTGTTATTTATTTTTGCATTGCATCATGTCATCATGCCATCATATCATATATTTTTTTGCATCTCAACTTAAATAAATCGTGTGGACCTTCGGTCCATTTAAATCGAGGGAAGTGTGATTTCTCTTTATAACATATCCTCCCAATATTTAGGGAGCTATATTATAAAATATTCCGTTTGTTTGGAATTAACCAACACACTTGCATATTTTCCCCATGCCTCTTTAATTCAAGTTTCACCGTCAAAACCTCCCTATATTTCTTTTTCCATTTATCGAGGTTCCTCCAAAAACATCAACACTTTTGGACACTTTTAAGTCATGCCCTAATTCAAATCATTTGAATTTAATTCAAATGAGTTCGATTTTATCTCTTGCATTCTTGTCTCTCCTATTTTTCGTGGACCGTGGACATTTTTGCGAGTCCGGGAAAAATAACCTCTTGTCCAAATTCTGTTCCTAACCCTTCCTTTCTTCTCTTTTTCTTCTTTGCTATTTAATTTCTGTTTTGGGAAATAGCAGCAGAGAGAAGAAGAAGAGCAGAGAGCCCAGCTGGGCCTCTTAGCTGGCCCATCTGCCCATCTAGCCTCCTGGCCCGCCTCCTCCATCCTAACCCTAGCGACCCGATCCCCTCGCTCTTCCGTCGCTCTCCCGCACCCCCGCCGCCAGCATCTCTCGTTCGACCCCGCTCCCTCTTCCTTCTCGTCGCCTGGATCCCGATCCCCATCGTCCCCCAACTCCTCGCTCGATCCCCTCCTCCCGACCCACTCTCCCTCGCCCCCCGTCACCCGAGCGCCTCCCTCCCCGCGCCAGTCCCTCGCCTCGCCTCTGTCTCCAGCGAGCGCTCCCACCACGCCATGGCCTCTGCGCCCCGTCCTCCAGCTGTGTGCCATCGCCCCCTCCTCTATAGCCCCGAGCGCCGTGCCTCCTCCCTGGAGCCGCCGCGCCGTGGCCACGCTCCCCCGCTGGAGCTTCCTCCTCGCCTCGCCTCTGCGCACCCCAGGCCCTGCCTCGACCAGGCAGCAGCCGGCGCGCCCAGTCCTCTAGCCCGCGACAGCACCTACGCCGCCGCCTACTCCTCGTTCTGCTCGGAAACAGGATCAACCTCGCGCGAGTCGCCGAGTCCCCTGCGGATGGCGCTGTCGCTCACCTTCAAGCCGGCGAACGCCACTGCCAACTTCTCCGGCAGCCTCGTGCCCGCCATGGCCGTCCTTGCTGCTGTTTTGCTTTGAACCGCCAAGACCGGCAAGTCCAACTAGCACCGATGCCTCAAGGGCCCTGAGTACGACTACACGGCGACACGTCAAGTACCTCTACCGCGTCTCCGGAGTCGCCAAGACGTCAAGTACCTCGACAACCGTTGCCGAACGACTACCATCGCGAGTACCACTACCGTCGACCTCGTGGATGTCAAGTTCGACTACGAACCGTGTTCGATTACCGTCGCCGAGGACCGATAGCACCACTACTTCCGCTACCACCGCCACGTGAACGACTACTTCCCTCGACGACCCGTGAACAACTACACCACTACTTCCCTCGACGCACTCGAACCGCCCCAAGATGCACGCTTCGAAGGTATACCGCCGAGACGATGCCCGTGAACGAATGCATGTGTTGTATGAAATGTTTTTCCCTTGTGTGCACCGTGCCCATTCCGTCTTTTGTGATGCTCCTCGGTTGCCTCGTCGCCGACTCGTGGGAACCCGGTGACGGGATCACCCCACTTTTCTTCTTGCATGACACGCTCTCCGTCATCTTTTGCATCGGTCTCTCAACGAGTTACCGGAACCGAGATGTTGCCGTTGCATAATTTTCGGATCATTGCCGTGGCACCCTTTCCTTCCACCACGGTGACAAATACTCCTTATCTCTTCATGTTAACTTTTATTAAACTGCCTAAAACTTGATCATGTCATCCGCATCATGTTAACAACATTTAAAATGTGTGAAATGTTGTTTGCTTTAAGAATTGCTAAATATGCACATGGGGATTTTCCCGGAATTGTTGTTATTATTTTTGGCCTCATTTAAAATGTCTAAATAGGTAGTTTGTTTTGCTTCACCTCTTGCCATGTTAACAAACATTTAATCTTGTCTTGTAAATAAACGAGAGTCAACTAAATAAATAAAATGTGGTGTTTCATTAATATGCACCTCATTGCATATTGAGCTCCACTTAACTTGTAGTACTTGTTTGTGCACTCTGCCATGCCATGCATATTTAAACCGGACATGCATCATACTTGGATGTGCATCGTATGCCATGTTAATGCTTGTGTGTTTACCCTATTGTTTGCTTCTTTCCGGTTGCTTCTCTTGTTAGCTTCGGTTCCGTTCCGGAGTTGTGAGGATTCGCTCGACTGTGTTGCTCCGTCTACTTCATGGACATGTTCTTCTCCCTTGCGGAATCCCAGGCAAGATGACCATACCATTGGATACCTTTACTATCATTGCCATTGCTTAGTTGTCTCGATGCTATCATTACATGTCGCGCTACCCATCTTATGTCAGCCTCTCCTTGTTGCCATGAAACCTCTAACCTTTGAAACCTTGATAGCAAAACCACAGTTTGGCTATGTTACCAGCTTGCTCAGCCCCTCTTATAGCGTTGTTAGTTGCAGGTGAAGATGAAGATCGTTCCAGGAGGGAACTTATTGTTGGAATATCACAATATCTATTATTATTATTATTATTATTAACACACCTATATACTGGGCATGGGTGGAAGGCTTGGCCTTTTGCTCGGTGTTTTGTTCCACTCATGCCACCTTAGGCGCTGATAAACCGACATTATGTTCCTTGATTTTGCGTTCCTTACACGATGGGTGGATGGGGACCCCTTGACAGTTCGACTTTGAATAAAACTCCTCCAGCAAGGCCCAACATTGGTTTTTATTTGCTCATAATAACAACTTCATTAATTAATTAATTGCATAGGGGGTCATGTCCTCGGGTTCTTAATTCTACATAACAGGGGGGGCAGTGCTGATGGTGTTGGTCCCAAACTAGAGCCACTTGCGGTGCCACCCAATTATCTGGGGTCTTCGGTTGCTGTACGTATTGCTCATCCGGACGTGGCCTGAGACGAGATACGCGCGGCTACTATCAGGGTGTCGGCACGCCGGGAGGTCTTGCTGGACTTGTTTTACCATTGTCGAAATGTCTTGTGCACCGGGATGCCGAGCCTGATCGGATTTCCCTAAGATAAGGGGTGATGATATTATATTTATCACTTCAGCTACTCGTGAGAGCTTGTGATGGGCTAAGTTGGGACACCCCTGCAGGGTTATAATCTTTCGAAAGCCGTGCCCACGGTTATGTGGCAGATTGGAATTTGTTAATGTCCGGTTGTAGAAAACTTGACAGAGGATCCGAAGTAAAACGCACAACTGTGTGAGTAACCATGACTATCTCTTTTCACTTTGAGAAGAGAACACGGTGGGGTTATGTTTGACTCGTAGGTAGTTCAGGATCTTTAGCGATCACTACTACTTTTACGACCGTTTGCGTAGATGCTCATCTTATTCTTGTACTCGTAAGTAGCCACCATATTATGCTTAGTCGCTGCTGCAACCTCACCACTTTACCTCTTCCTACCCACAAAGATTTGCTAGTCTTGATACCCATGGTTATGGGATTGCTGAGTCCTCGTGGCTCACAGATACTACAACACCAGATGCTGGTTCAGAGCTTCACGTGGAGTTCGATGAAGAGCGTGGCCGTATGCTTGTGACGTTTTCGACGATCAGTAGTGGTTTCTACTAGGATTCGATCTAGACCTGTGGTTTAACGTTATGTTTGGTATCTTGTCTTTTGGATCTTACCCTTAGATGGGCTGTGATGTTTTGAATGATGTCTTGCTTATGTAATGTATTGTGTGAAGTGGCGAGTGTAAGCCAACTATCTCCTTTTGCAATTTCATCCCTCTTTTACATGAGTCATGCAAAGATACCAAACTTGAGATCATTCTAGAATGGGCTTATACCTTTAAGTCGTGCCTCGACACGTAGGAGGTATAGTCCCATCCTGGGCATTACAACGGCGCGGGAGGACATCTCTGCTGCATTCGCGGTGCGGCGGGACATATCTTCTGCTTCCGTGGTGAGGCTGGACTAGTCTCCTGCATCGACGGTGCGGCGGGACCTCCGTGCTGCTTCAGCTGCGTGGCGGGACCTCTGTGCAGCTACGGCCGCGCGGCGGGACATGCCGGCTGCATTTGCGGCGAGGCGGGACATCTCACGTGCTTCCGCTTCCATGCTCGCATCTCCTCGGTGGTATTCTCTCGACCCAGAACTCACGCTGGCCATGGCAGACGCAAGGGAACGATGATGCATGACTTGTTTGTTTTTGTGGATGAGGAGTTGAGGAGGAATGTGCAGTCATCTTGGAGTAGTAGTATTTATAACCGAGTGCTAATACGCTCCTAAGTGGGAAACCATTTAGGTTTAGATCGATGTGAACAGGTTTGCAATTTGGAAAGTGATGGGACGCAGGCTCAAAATTTACTGACGGTTATAAGTGCGGCACTATTCCTGGAAGGCGTAACGTGGGCACGTACGCCTTCTCGGCCGCGTACGTGGCGTTTGCACCATAGGGTGCACCGCAATAGGCAACGTCCGCACACGTCTTGTTCCTACAACAATGCATGCTTGTTAATACAATCGCGCACACTTCTTTTAATTAGAATGTGTGTGCCCTTCTAGCGCACGCACGTTGATCTATCTAACTGTTTCAGTTTGTGCCTAATCGCAAACAGTTCATCCATGTGAAGTGTATGCCATCAATCGCATACACTTTTTTTTGCTAATAATCGACACTTCGATCTGGCTGACCCGTTTCTGTTCTCTTGCCTAATCACAAACAGTTAATCCTTCTGAAGTGTATGCCCTCAACCGGACACACCTTTATCTAGCTGCCCATTTCTATTGTTCCTCCTCATCAAAAATAGTTCATCCGAGTGAACCGTATGATGTATATCGCACACGCCTTCATCTGGCTGCCTGTTTCTTTTGTTCCTCCTCGTCACAAACAGTTCATTGAACTGAACTGTGTTTGATGGCTCTGCCATCGCAAACATTTTGCACCAATTTTGATGATTTTTTACACCCCCGTTTGCCATTATGGCATAGCACACAGTTTCATCGAAGGGTCTCTGATCGTACTATCACGTTAGCAGCATCATGCAGTAGTGTTGATAATATAGGTCTGAAAATAAAAGTTGCAAATAAAGGGAAAGACAAATGGCAATATAGATCTAAAAGTATATGATTGGAAAATAGACCCGGGGGCCATAGATTTCACTAGTGGCTTCTCTCGAGAAAATAGCATGTGGTGGGTAGACAAATTACTGTTGGGCAATTGATAGAAAAGAAAATAATTATGAAGATATCCAATACAATGATCATGTATTTAGGCATCACGTCCAATATTAGTAGACCGACTCCTGTCTGCATCTACTACTATTACTCCACACATCGACCGCTATCCGGCATGCATCTATTGTATTAAGTTCATGGAAAAATGGAGTAATGCAATAAGAACGATGGCATGATGTAGACAAGATCTATTCATGTAGGAATAGACCCCATGTTTTTATCCTTCATAGAAATGATACATGCGTGCCTTGCTGCCCCTTCTGTCATTGGGAAAGGACATCACATGATTGAACCCATTACAAAGCACATCTTCCCATTGCAAGATAAATATATCAAGTTGGCCAAATAAAACCCAAATATCGTAGAAAAAATCGAGGCTATAATAATCAAGAATGGATATTAAATCAAGGAAAATCTGATCATAAACTCACAATTTATCGAATACCAACGAACAAACCGCAAAAAGTTATTACATGAAATAGATCTCCAAGAGACCATTGTATTAAGATACAAAGTGAGAAGAAGCCATCTAGCTACTGCCCACGGACCCGTAGGTCTGTGGTAAACTACTCGTGCATCATCGGAGAGGCACCAATGAGGATGACGAATCCCTCCATGATCGTGTTCCCCTCCGGTGAAGTGTCGGAAAAGGGCTCTAGATTGGATCTCGTGGTTCTGGAACATGCGGCAGTTGGAATAAAATTTCGTTGACTCCCCTAGGATTTCTGGAATATTGGAGTAATTATAGAGCGAAGTGGCGGTGTGGGAGGCCACCGAGGTGGGAACACCAGGGGGGCCAGGCACGCCCTGGTGGGTTGTGCCCCCCCCCCCCCCCGGGGCACTCCTAGGTGCTTCTCTGGCCCATTGGATGTCTTTTGGTCCAAAAAACTCCAGAAAAAGTTTCACTGCATTTGGACTCCATTTGGTATTGATATTCTGCGATGTAAAAAACAAGGAAAAAACAACAACTCGCACTGGACTGTATGTCAATAGGTTAGTCGCAAAAAATAATATAAAATGATTGTAAATAATCCAAGAATGATGACGCGCAATGCTACCTATCATGTTCATCACGTATTCTTTTCTTTATAGCATGGACATTTGGACTTTTATATGGTTCAAACAATAGTCTAGTTTTGACATGAAGACTTTAATACTCAAGCATATCAACAAACAACCATGTCTTTCAAAATATCAATACTAAAGCAAGTTATCCTAGCCCATCATGCTCAATCATTGATCCATTCATGCAACACATCCAAATATTAACTATATCCAATGCTCAAGTGTGATAATAGTGTTCTGTAGTTGGTGCTTTATAAGAGAAGATGGAGACTCAAATAAAAATAAAAATTGCATAAAGTAAAAGATAGGCCCTTCGCAGAGGGAAGTAGGAATTTGTAGAGGTGCTAGAGCTCAAAGCTTAAACTGAGAGATAAAATTATTTTGGGTGGCATGCTTTTCTCGTCAACGAGAACGACTTAGAGTTCCCAACACTTTCCATGCTAGATATATCATAGGAGGTTCCCAAACAAAAGATAAAGTTTATTCCTTTTCCACCATTCTTTCACAATTTGTGGCTTATCCGTATCCACGGCTGCCCTCCATACCAACACTTTCCATGGAATTTATTATTTGACAACATAAACTAAATTTATTTTTCATTTCGGAACTGGGAATCCCTATTACCGCCATACTCTCGTGCAATGAAAAGTGAATAAACACTCATCGTGAGGCACATCTAGCATGAAAAATATTAGCCACCCCTCATCGCTTCATGAGCGGTATGGGCACACAAAAGAGAAATTTATTTTGAATTTCGAGTTGGCACATACAAATTTGCTTAGAACGACAAGGAAATACCTCATATAGGTAGGTATGGTGGATTCATTTGGCACAACTTGGGTTTTAGGATTTGGTTGCACAAGTAGCAATTCTACTTAGTACAAGGTGGAGGCTAGCAAGAGGTTGAGAAGCGACCAACCAAGGAACGAAAAACATCATAAGAGAACATTAAACATAACTAACACCGAATAGTGCAACGTAAGTAGGATGTAATTTCATTGCATGACTAGTTACTTTCATGCTTGCATAGGGAATCACAAACCTTAACATCATTATTCTTACTAAAACATAATTACTCATTAACATGGCTCACATATCACTATCATTATATCTCAAAACTTTTACAAATAATCAAGTTTATATTGTCCAATGATCTTCATGAAAGTTTATATTATACCCCCCTTGGATATCTATCACTTTGTGACTAGTTTCATATGATGCTTTTGATAAGCTCAAAAAAATATAAATGAAGAACATGAGCGTAAAATTTTCTTCTCTCAAATTAGTGCAAGTGAAGCATGAGAGAATTTCTTCAAAAATAACAAAGCACACCATGCTAAAAAAGATATAAGTGAAGCACTAGAGCAATTCCATAGCTCTTGAATTTTTTTAAGTGAAGTATGAGATCAAGCATAACATATTTTGGCTCTCTCAAATGGGTGTGTACGGAAAGGATACTTATAAAAAAATAAAAATAAAAACAAGCAAAGACTCATATCATACAAACTGCTCCAAGCAAAACTCATAATATGTGACGAATAAAAATATAGTATCAAGTAAAATACATATGGTCGTTAGAAGAAAGAGGGGATGCCACTCGGGGGCATCCCCAAGTTTAGTTGCTTGATACTTCTTTAACATATTCTTGGGGTGCCTCAGGCATCCCCAAGATTATTCTTTTGCTACTCCTTATGCCTTCATCCATCGTGATCTTACCCAAAATTTGAAAACTTCAATCACACAAAACTTAACAAAGCCTCGTGAGATCTGTTAGTATAACAAAACCAATCTATACTCTAAGTAGTGCAGCAAACCAAATCATATTCTGTAATTGTATTATATCTACTGTATTCTACTTTTCTATAAAAAAAACTCTTCAAAAGAAACCATAGATCAATCAAAACAAGCATATAACACAACGAAAACAGAATATGTTAAAAACAGAATAGTCTGGAAAGATGCGATTTTTGACCATACTTCTGTAGCTCTGGAAATTCTGAAAAATTAGGATAACGTGGAAAATTTGTATATTGATAACGTGAAAAAAATTCAAGAGTTTATCAAGTTCCAATAATCGTTAGAAATTCTAACTCTGGACGTAAAACTATCTGAATTTCAACGAAATAATATCAACTATCAACAAAATCATCCCAAAGGCTTTCCTTGGCACAAACATTTATTTAAACCACAAAAAACATCAAACCAGAGGTATTATTGGGTAATTGATTGAAAATAGAAAGAAAACGAAAAAGCAAAAAGATACAAGTTGGGTTGCCTCCCAACGAGCGTTGTAGTTTTACGCCCTTAGCTAGGCATAACACCAAGATCTTAAGTGTTGTCATCCTTGTTGGATGTTCCATAGGTTGCCCTCATTATAGATTCATAAAGCAATTTGATATTAGTTCTAGGGAAGTGTTCCATTCCCTTTCTCAAGGGAAATTTATATTTAATATTCCCCTCTTTCATATCAATCACTGCACCAATAGTGCGTAAAAACGGTCTACCAAGTATAATAGGACAAGACGGATTGCAATCATTGTCAAGAACAATAAAATCTATGGGTACATAGTTCCTATTTGCAAGAATAAGAACATCATTGATCCTTCCCGAAGGCTTTTTAATAGTAGAATCCACCCAATGCAAATTCAAAGAACAATCTTCAATATTGGTAAGACCAAGAACATCACAAAGAAATTTCAGAATTGTGTAAACACTAGCACCCAAATCACATAAAACATTGCACACATAATTTTTAATCTTGATTTTGATAGTCGGTTCCTATTCCTCATGTAATTATAGGAATTGACACTTCCAATTTCAACTTATCTTCTAAAGCTTTCATCATAGCATCATCAATATGTTTAGTAAAATCTTTATGTTGTTCATAGGCATGAGGTGAATTTATCATGGTTTGCAACAAGGAAATACAATCAATCAAAGAGCGGGCACATCACTAGTTAAAGTTTTGACCTCTCCAAACCCACTTTTATCAATTTTCTCAACAAGATTTTCACGCTCCGAATTGTCGGGACGCCTTCTAGCTAAAGTTGACTCTTCTTTAGTCCCTTTATCATCAAGTTAACTTTAATAAACAAGGAATCAATAGAAAAAACACCAATCATTTTAAGATCTTCGTATTTTTATGAAAGCAATCGCTAGAAAACGATTTTTCTAAAAATTCTCTTTTAGCTCTAAGCATAGCGGTTCTTTTCTTACTTCCATCCATAGAAACATATTAAGCCTTCATTGATTCCTCAACCTTAGGCACAAAAATTCTATCAATACTTCTAGACATATCATCAATTTTATTCAATTTTTCTTCTATAGAAGCATTAAAAACCTTTTGAGTATTGACAAATTCTTGAATATAGTTCTCTAGATTGGAGGCATTCCTATTATTATTATGAGAAGAATTACCATAGGAATTACCATAACAATTAGAGGAATTTTCAGGAAAAGGCCTAGGATTAAAATTATCTCTATAAGCATTGTTATTGAAATTATTTCGTGAGATAAATTTACATCTATAGCATCACTATTTTGCTCAATCAAATTAGACAAAGGCATATCATTAAGATCAATAGGAGCACTTTTACTAGCAACCATTTTCAGGGGAGCATCAAATTTTTCACTCAAAGAATCAACTTCAACCGAATTAACCTTTTTCCTAGTAGGTGCCTTTCGGTATGCCATTGGGAATAGTTCGCCATAATATTACCAAGCAATTTAGTGGCTTCACCCAAAGTAATTTCCATAAAAGTACCACCCGCGGCGGAGTCCAAAAGATTTCGAGAAACAAAATTCAACTCCGCATAAAAAATCTGTATGATCATCCAAAGATTTAACCCATGAGTTGGGCAATTCCTTAGCATCAATTTCATCCTTTCCGAAGATTGTGTAACATGTTCATGCTAAAGTTGCTTGAAATTCATGATCTGGGTTGTAAGGGAAATATTTTGCCGGCGAAAAATACTTAGTAATAAAAGCATCATTGCACTTGTCCCAAGAATTGATACTATTTTGAGGCGAAGACGAAAACCAAATTTTTGCACGATCACGCAAAGAGAACGAAAATAATTTCAACTTCACAATATCATTGTCCACATCTTTTTTATTTTGCATATTGCATAACTCCACGAACGTGTTAAGATGGGATGCGGCATCCTCATTAGGAGTGCCAGAAAATTGATCTTTCATGACAAGATTCAATGAAGCAATATTAATATCACAAGATTCCGCACTAGTTGCGGGAGGAGAAATTGGCATTATTGTTGGAATTGGAAAAATCACACAACTTAGTGTTCTCTTGAGTCATCCTGAGCAATTGTAAATAAGAACACAAGTAGGTGATAGATCCGACCGGAAAATGGCGAACGGGAAAGTGGGCGAATAAAAACGGCAAATTTTTGTGAAGTAGGGGAGATGAAAATGAGAGGAAAATGGAAAATAATGTAAATTGCAAGGCGATGAGATTTGTAATTAGGAACCTAATAGATGTTGATGATGTCTCCACTGCAATAACGTCAGAAATTCCTTTGACGCACGCTTGAGATGCGTCGGTATTTCCCCAAAGAGGAAGGGATGATGCAGCACAGCGACGGTAAGTATTTCCCTTAGTTATGAAACCAAGGTTATCGAACTAGTAGGAGAACCACGCAACACTATGTAAATGGTACCTGCACACAAAGAACAAATACTTGCAACCCGATGCGTTAAAGGAGTTGTCAATCCTTTTCGGGTAACAGTGCGATAAATTGACGAGTTAATGGGATAAAATTGTAGTAGATTGAAAGATACAAATAAAAGCAAATAAAAGGTATTTTGTGTTTTTGATAATATAGGTTTAAATATAAAAGATACAAATAATGGAAAAGGAAAATGGCAATATAGATCTGAAAGTATATGATTGGAAAATAGACCGGGGGGCCGTAGATTTCACTAGTGGCTTCTCTCGAGAAAATAGCATGCGGTGGGTAGACAAATTACTGTTGGGAATTGATAGAAAAGCAAATAATTATGATGATATCCAGGACAGTGATCATGTATATAGGCATCACATCCAAGATTTGTAAACCGACTCCTACCGGCATCTACTACTATTACTCCACACATCGACCACTATCCAGCATGCATCTAGTGTATTAAGTTCATGGGAAAATGGAGTAATGCAATAAGAACGATGACATGATGTAGACAATATCTATCCATGTAGGAATAGACCCCATCCTTTTATCCTTAATAAGAACGATACATGCGTGCCTTGCTGCCCCTTCTGTCACTGGGAAAGGACACCACAAGATCAAACCCATTACAAAGCACATCTTCCCATTGCAAGATAAATAGATCAAGTTGTCCAAACAAAACCCAAATATCAGAGAATAAATACAAGGATATAATAATCAAGAATGAATATTAAATCAAGGTAAATCTGATCATAAACTCACAATTCGTCGGATCCCAACAAACACACCGCAAAAAGTCAATCATTACATCGAATAGATCTCCAAGAGACCATTGTATTGAGATATAAAGAGAGAAGAAGCCATATAGCTACTTCCTACGGACCCGTAGGTCTGTGTTAAACTACTCACGCATCATCGAAGAGGCACAAAAAATCCACAAAAAGTTTCGCTGCATTTAGACTCCGTTTGGTATTGATTTTCTGCAATGTAAAAAAAATAAGCAAAAAATAGCAACTGTCACTAGGCACTACGTGAATAGGTTAGTCCCAAAAATGATATAAAATTATTGTAAAATATCCAAGAATGATAATATAATTGCATGGAACAATCAAAAAATATAGATACGTTTGAGACGTATCACTTCGTCATGCAACCCCTCAAGTGTGAACCCTTCGAGGGTGATTCCTCCTTATTCGCCTTGACGGTCACATCGAGTGGAATCCATCGAGGGTGATTCCTCAGGTTTTCCCCTTGATGTTTGGGACACACGGTTACCTTGACTTTTACCTTAGTCCCTTGTGAAAGTTGGGCGGGCGAGCACCTGCGAGAAATACCTGTGAAAGTCAAGCGGGCCCGGAGACCACCCGCGATAGTTAATGTGGCGGTTGGCTATTTAGCGGTACCATCCAGGTTGTGGTGGTAGCTACGAACTTGTCTCGACAGATGTCACTATGTTAATAATGCACTACCAGGTTTGGGTATATGATATGAGTTGGCCACTGGCCTGTACGCACTCACCGCTACGCGGGAACATATATGGGTACTCGGTGTCGTACGTTTCTTACGAAAGCTCTGTCAGACGTCGAGTTCAGCATTGCGGCATGGCTTGGTCGGCGCCTTAGAGGTGGTGGCCTGGATCTCCCTACACGCAATGACCCGGAGTGCAAAGGGAGATGGGCCCAAGACCCCTGAGCGCTTAGGATGTTGACCGGCGGGGACCTCTCTATGGAGCCTAGGTCGGACTATGACATGGTGATCTTCCGAGGCTGGGCATTACCCATGAAAGTGTGTCCGGCCAGAGTTAATCAAGCATGTAGGGTAATGTGGTGCAACCCTGCAGGGAAGTTATATATTCGAATAGCTGTGTCCATGGTAATGGATGCTTGGAGATGTATCTCGATCTACTACAAGTAGAAATGGATACTTGAGACATGAGATGGATATGATGGCTCCGGGATTGCTTTCTCGCATGGAGTCGAGAAGGGATCTCTGGGCATTAATACTACAACATGCTTGTTAATTATTATATGTTACCCTTATCTCTTCTGATGTTGCAAGATGCTTGAAGATGCTAGTCTTTGATAGACTAGGCTTTTCCCCTTCTCTTTTGGCACCCCGTAGTTCAGTCCATGGTTACAACTCATTCCTTTGATACTGATGCATCCTTAGTCTAGATCTGATGCTTGCGAGTACTTCGGATGAGTACTCACGGTTGCTTTGCTACCCCTTTCCCCTCTTGTTTCTTCTTTCCGGTTGTTGCGACCAGATGGCGGATCCCAGGAGCCAAATGCCACTACCGATGACTACGACTACCCTGACGGTGCCTACTACTATGTGGAGACCGCCGCCGACTAGGAGTAGATAGGAGGCACCCAGGCAGGAGGCCTTGCCTTTTCAATCGATGTTGCTTTTGTGATAGCCTTCTTAAGGCAACCTTGATTAACTTATGTTTGTACTCATATATTGTTGCTTCCGCTGACTCATTTGTTTTGAGCTTATGTATTTGAGCCCTCGAGGCCCCTGACTTGTAAAATAAAGCTTTTATAATTTCAATTTGTGTCTAGAGTTGTGTTGTGATATCTTCTCATGAGTCCCTGATCTTGATCGTACACATTTGCGTGTATGATTAGTGTACGATTAAATCGGGGGTGTCACACAGACTCACCTCGTCGGTGACGGGGGGAGGCCAGAGAAAAGGACGAGCACAGGTGGGTATGGCCGCGTGCAGAGCCAGCGGCTCAAGTGAGCTGCATCTGTTGGAAATATGAGCAATTTACCATATGATTTCAATAATAGAAATACTAGATAAAACTTGACTAAAGCAGTAGAGATGAAACATGTCAGGTAATAGAGCAGAGTGAAGGAAAAAATCATATGAACATATGAACTAGAACACAACATATGTAGAACAAAGGGTGAACCAAGAAAGGCTAGAGCAACAAATTGTAGCATGATCTTAAACAGAGAGAACACTAAGACGTACAAAGCAACCGCAGAAGCACCGGTCTTGGGGTCGGTGTCCTTGCCAGCCATGTCGTCAAAGAGGTTATCGACGTCGGGGAAGAAGTCATCGTTCAGGAAGTAGTCGGCAGTGTTCGTCATTAATTGGTCAGTAGTCACGCAGAGCGCTCCCCAAAAACCTTATCAACCTTCTTCTGCACAGGACTCGGAGAGGTGAAGTTTCGGAGGCCTACTGTCCCTACCTACGGTGCACGCCACAAGCCGGGATAGAGAAGATCTTAACGGTAGCGCTGTGCTCAGGATCTTGGTGGTGAGAGAGAGAGATGATCTGCTGGTGTGTCTCTCTGGAGAGGAGCGACCTCCCTTATATAGGCATAAGAGAAGGAGGCCAGAGGCCAGCGACGGTAGGTGAAACGAAGAGGTGGAGATGAAGCAAACAGCCAGCAGCTGAAGGGATGCATCGTTCGCTTTCAAACTCCACTATAGCAAAGTATTTTCAACTTCTGTGTGACCTTTCATATACCAGTCATGCGCAACAAAAATTTGGACATCAGCTCGGCTCATTCCCGCAACTCGCGGTGCGGCACATGATGTCGCTTAAAGCTACATCGGTTTTTCCCCAAATAGGAAGGGATGATGCAGCACATCGGCGGTAGGTATTTCCCTCAGATGTGAAACCAAGGTTATCGAACCAGTAGGAGAACCAAGCAACACAACGTAAATAGCACCTGCACACAAATAAAAGCTTCTCACAACCCGACGTGTTAAAGGGGTTGTCAATCCCTTTCGGGTAACGAACGTGAGAGAGAGATAAATATTGGTAGATTGGTTGATAAATAAGATAAATTTCAGCAAGGTATTTTGGGTTTTTGGTTTAGTAGATCTGAAAATAAAAGCAAAGGAAAATAGATCGCAAAGGCAAATAATGGGAAAGAAGACCCGGGGGCCGTAGGTTTCACTAGTGGCTTCTCTCGAGAAAAATAGCAAACGGTGGCTAAACAAATTACTGTTGGGCAATTGATAGTACTTCAAATAATAATGACGATATCCAGGTAAACATAGGCATCACGTCTAAGATTTATAGACCGACTCCTGCCTGCATCTACTACTATTACTCCACACATCGACCGCTATCTAGCATGCATCTAGTGTATTAAGTTCGAGGAAAAATGGAGTAATGCATTAACAATGATGACATGATGTAGACAATATCCGTTTATCTATGGAGTTAGATATGGATATCATCGTGTTATCCTTAGTGGCAATGATACATGTGTTTCGGTTCCCCTTCTGTCACTGGGATCAAGCACCGTAAGATAGAACCCACTACCGGGCACCTCTTCCCGTTGCAAGATAAAGAGATCAAGTTGGCCAAACAAAACCCAATATCGGAGAACACATACGAGGCTATAAGCAATCATGCATATTAGAGATCAAATAAACTCAAATAACTTTCATGTATTTTCAAAGATAGATCTGATCATAAACTCAAAGTTCATCGGATCCCAACAAACACATCGCAAAAGGAGTTACATCATATGGATATCTAAGAGACCATTGTATTGATAATCAAAAGAGAGAGAGAGAGCAAGACATCTAGCTACTGACTACGGACCCGTAGGTCTACAAAGAACTACTCACGCGTCATCGGAGAGGCACCAATTGAAGTTGTGAACCCCTCCGTGATGGTGTCTAGATTGGATCTGGTGTTTCTGGACTCTGTGGCGGCTGGACGAATATTTCGTCGACCCCCTAGGGTTTCTGGAATATTGGGGTATTTATACAGCAAAGAGGTGGTCCGGGGGCACCCGAGGTGGGCACAACCCACCACGACGCGCCTGGGCCTCCTGGCGCGCCCTGGTGGGTTGTCCCCTCCTCGGGACTCCCCCCAGGTGCCACCAGGGGCCATAGTGTTCCTTCTGGCCCAAAAAAAAATCTCCAAAAAATTGCGTGGTGTTTGGGCTCTATTTGATATTGATTTCCCGCGATGTAAAAACATGCAGAAAACAACAACTGGCACTTGGCACTATGTCAATAGGTTAGTATCAAAAATGATATAAAATGATTGTAAAACATCCAATAATGATAATATAACATCATGGAACAATTAAAAAGTTATAGATATGTTGGAGACGTATCAGCATCCCCAAGCTTAACTCCTACTCGTCCTCGAGTAGGTAAGTGATGAAAACAGATTTTTTTGATGTGGAGTGATGTTTATCAAGTCATATCATATTCTTTTATTTATAGCATGGACATTTGGACTTTTATACAATTCAAAGCAATAGTCTAGTTTTGACATAATAATATAGATACTCAAGCATATCAAGAAGCAAGCATGTCTTTCACAATATCAATGCTAAAATAAGTTATCCTTGGCCCATCATGATCTATCATTGATCCATTAATGAAACACACTCGCATATTAGTTACATCCAATGCTCAAGTACGATCATAGTGTTTACTAGTTGGTTCTTAGAGAAGATGCAGACTCAAATTCAAAATAAAAATTGCATAAGTAAAAGAAAGGCCCTTTGAAGAGGGAAGTAGGGATTTGTAGAGGTGACAGAGCTCAAAGCTAAATTGAGAGATAATATTTTTGGGTAGGTATACTTTTCCCACCAACGAGAATGACTTGAGGTTCCCAACACTCTCCATGCTAGATATATCATAGGCAGTTCCCAAACAAAAAATAAAGTTTATTCCTTTTCCACCAAACTTTCACAAGCCATGGCTAGCCGAATCCACGGTTGCCTTCCATGCCAACACTTTCAAAGGAATTTATTATTTGAAAACATAAAGTAAATTTGTTTTTCATTTCTGGACTGGGCATCCCTAATACGTTTGCCATACTCTCGTGCAATGACAAGTTATTAAACACTCATCGTGAGAATAACACATCCAGCATGGAAAATATTGGCCATCCCTCACCGCCTCGCGAGCGGTACGGGCACACAAAAACGGAAATTTATTTTGAAAATTAGAGGTGGGACATACAAATGTGCTTAGAATGGCAAGGAAATACCGCCTATAGGTAGGTATGGTGGACTCATATGGCAAAACCGGGATAAAGGATTTTGGATGCACAAGTAGAGATCATACTTAGTGCAAAATGAAGGCTAGCAAAAGACTGGGAAGCGACTAACCATGAAACAAATAACCTCGTAAGGGAACATTGAGAATAAATAACACCGAATAATGCACCACAAGTAGGATATAATTTCATTGCATAATTATTGACTTTCGTGCTTGCATAGGGAATCACAAAGCTTAACACTAATATTCTTACTAGAGCACAATTACTCATCAACATGACTCACATATCATATCATCATGCCTCAAAACTATTACTAAGAATCAAGTTTATTTTGTCCAATGATCTTCATGACATTTTTTATTATATCCTTCTTGGATATCTACCACTTTGGGACTAATTTTCATGTGTTGCTTTTCATAAGCTCAAACAAATATAAGTGAAGATCATGAGCATAATTTTTCTTTCTTCTCTCAATATAATTTAACAGAAGCAAGAGAGAATTTCTTTAAAATTTACCGACTCTCAAATAAATATAAGTGAAGCTAGAGTGTATTTCTTGAAAAATACTAAGCACACCGTGCTCAAAAATATATAAGTGAAGCACTAGAGTAAATCCTAGCTCATAAAAATTTAAGTGAAGCATATAGAGCTATTCTAACAAGTCATGGCATAATTTTGTGTGACACCCCGAGACCGATGCGCCAGGTGTCAGTCAGTTATTCGTTGTCTTTGCCATGTCATCTGCTTGTGTGTTGCTCTTTGCCTTGTCATCATGTGTGTTGCATCATCATGTTTTCAAAACTTGCATCTATCCGAGTCCCCTCGTCCTTTCCGTTGTCCGTTCTGAGTCCAGACACACTTGCACGTGCCTGCGGCACCTCCATTTATTTATTTTGTGAGTGGCCGTAAAATGTTCTCGGAATGGGTCTTATTATAGCATAGGTAGACCGCCTGTCAATTTTCGTCGCATTCGAAGTTCGTTTGATAGCCCAACGGTTAACCATGTTAATCGCTAGAAGCCTTCTCTCTTTTGGCCCATCACCCCTTAACAACAGCCCACAAACCCATCCTAACCCCCTCCATGCTCTCGTTTGTTGGATCGTGATCGCGTGGCCGAAAACCGCTCCTCATTTGGACTCTCCTAGGTCCCTCTACCTATAAAACAGCGCCCACCCCCGAAATTTCGGACGAAACCCTAGTCTTCTTCCTCCCTCTGCGCCGCCGGACACGTCCGCCGACGGCCGGACATGTCCACCGCCTCCAGCCACGCGTCCCGGCCAATCCCGTGCCGCCAACTCATCCAAGCTGCCACGTGGCAGCTCCTCATTCGCCCACCGACGCGCCCACTTCCCCACCGCCCGCGGGCCCGCCGGGGCCCGAGCCAGGCCCGCTCGGACCCGAGCCCCGCGCCCGTCGCTCCGCCTCTGTGCGACCGCAACCGCTGCGTCGGCTCCCGCATCCGAGCGCTTCGCTCTGCCTCACCCTCGCCGCTGATCGCCGCAGTGCGCCGCCGGCCACCTCTACAACCCCCGCGCCACCACGGCCGTTCCTCCGCCATCGGCTTCACCTCCTCGTCCGCTCCCGAGCTCCCGCATCCTCCAGCGCCGCCGCCTCACGAAGATTCTCCGCGCCGCTGAGTCCTTCCGGCCGGATCCGGGCTTGGAGCCCCCGGATCCACCTCCTCCGCACCAGTTCCGGTCGATGCCGCCTCGCCCCGCCGCCTGAAGGCCGCCGCCGGCGAAGCTCGTCGCCGCCCCTGCCTCCTGCACATGTTCGTGGGAGGAGGACGACTCCGCAGCCACCGCGCCCCTCCTGGGCCACGCCCTCGCTCCTGCCTCGTGGGTCCGCATGGGCCTCCTCTGTCCCGCAGCCCAGCCACCAGATCCCGGCCCAGCTCCCTGCTCCTCCGTGCCCCGCGGGCCTCCGCTTCGTCTGGCCCGTTTGGCCGAGGTGAGCGAGCCCGTATATCCCTTCGCCTGGGCGTATAGTATCTTTTGCCACTCTGTATTTTTCCTGTTTAAAAATGACTAAGTCTGTGAAATTCATACATTTTGTATGCATCTTTGCATGGCTGTAACTTCTTGCATGTTTGTCCAAATGATGCATATGATATATCAAAATGATCGTGGTGATGTGCTCTTCATTTTGTTCCACTGTGACATGCTTGTTTGAGTTCATATTGATTCCCTAATTATCGTTGCAAGAGTGATATATGTTTAAAACTGCTGGTAACTGTAAATTTGTTGCATCCTTGTGAGGGTGATAACTTTGTGCATGTTTATCCCAATGGAGCATATGATATATCAAAATGTTCATTGTGAAGTGCTCTACATGTTGGTTGATGTAGCATTAATGTTAGGTGCCATATTGCCATGTTAATCTCTGTTGCAAAAGTGCATTTGGCTGTTAAGTGCTGAAACTTGTTGTGAGATGATGATTTCACTTGCTCATTGCTATTGGTGTGTTTGTCTTCATGCCACATGTCAATATGTTTTAGAGGCACAATAATATGGTCTTTGCTGTGGTGCAATCCACTTTTCACAATATACCTTGAGGTGACTTAAACAAGCTTGTAAACATGCCATGCCAATGCTGCTATTTTATACTTAGTGAAAAAACTGCTAAGTCTGGAATCTGTTTAACCTGATGCTATGTTTGATTGATGCCTCACTCAAATCCATGCTTGTTTTGGAGTGGACAATGATCATGTCTTGTTGTAAATGTTATGCTCTATCCATCCATGCCTTAGTTTGCTTAAATGGCCTGATGTAGCTTATTTATTTCTTGCTCTCAAGTTGCTATAAAATTTACCTGTCAGGTTTTTATCAGCATGTTCAATTTGGTGAAGCTTGTTGTTATTGATCCATGCCTCCTATGGAGTTGCTCCAATGGAGTTGTTTGATGTATGATATGTCTACTACATGTCCTTGCTCTTTATATACATGGTAGAGTTGATATGCTTGTTGTTTTGTGCCTCCGAAGGCAGCATCGTGATGATGTTTTTGCCTTCCCAGATTTTGACTAAGTCTGGATAATTTTTTTGCAACTTGCCATGCTTGTTTAAATGTGTTCCAGCAAGCTTTTGGGTGTGTTCTAAGTTCATGCTTGTTAAGTAACATGTCTATTTCACATCCATGCTTCTTGTTATCATGTTTGGGTGCTGTAGCATATATTTACCTGGCTCCAAAGTTGTTATGTGGGTGTTAACTTCAGCTTTGCATTGTAACTTGTTTTGCTCGTATCTTTTAGCCCGTTGCTCCGTTTTGAGTGTGTCCTATATGAAACTTGTGTGATTTTGCATGTAGAAGCTTAATATCATGTTGTTTACATGTTTGGAGTGTGTTTGCTTGATGTTTGGGTGCATCTTGCACCGTTGTCATGCTTGTCTTGTTTTGCTCATATCTTCTAGGTCGTAGCTCCGAATTAAACAAACTTTATATGAAACTTGACTAGAATTTCGTGTAGATCATCTTGGTGCATGTTAACTTGATGTTTAACAACTTGAAATTAAGGTTTGTTCAGATCTGGACTAATTTCAAAACGTGCATATGAGGACTTACCGGATTTGTTATGTGTTGATTCCGGCCTCATTAAAACTTGTTGGGTTGTGTTGTTCTTGTGTGCTTCATCCCTTTCCATGTTTTGGATCATATAGATTTGTATTGCATCTACTTGGTTGAGCATCTTGTCATGTTCTTGTGTGGTGTGTTTACCATGTGTGTGCTTTCTTCTCGCTAGTTCTTTTCCGTTGCGATCGTGAGGATTCGTTCGACTACACGTGGTTCGTCTTCAAGGCTTCTTCTTCGTCTTCTTCATGGATTCGTTCTTCTTCCTTGCGGGATCTCAGGCAAGATGACCATCACCTTGGATACCTTTACTATCATTGCCATGCTTAGTTGTCTCGATGCTATCATTATATGTCGCGCTACCCATCTTATTGTCAGCCCCTCTCCTTGTTGCTATGAAACCTCTAACCTTTGACACCTTCCCAGCAAAACCGTTGTTTGGCTATGTTACCCGCTTGCTCAGCACCTCTTATAGCGTTGTTAGTTGCAGGTGAAGATGAAGATCGTTCCATGTTGGAACTTGTTGTTGGAATATCACAATATATCTTATATATCTTAACACACCTTTATACTTGGCAATGGGTGGAAGGTTTGGCCTTTTTCTCGGTGTTTTGTTCCACTCATGCCGCCTTAGGAACCGATAAACCGGCGTTATGTTCCTTGATTTTGCGTTCCTTACACGGTTGGGTTTGGGTATATGGGGACCCCTTGACAGTTCGTCTTTGAATAAAACTCCTCCAGCAAGGCCCAACATTGGTTTTAATTTGCAACATAATAAAAAATTAATTAATTAATTAAATTGCATAGGGGGTCGCGTCCCCGAGGATTCTTTCTACATACAGGGAGGGGCCAGTGCTGATGGTGTTGGTCCCAAATAGAGCAGCTTGCGGCGCCACCCCTTGGAAACTTGGGGTATCTGGTCGCTGTAACCATAGCTCATCCGGACGTGGCCTGAGACGAGATACGCGCGTCTACTATCAGGGTGTCGGCACGCTAGGAGGTCTTGCTAGACTTGTTTTACCATTGTCGAAATGTCTTCTGCACCGGGAATTCCGAGTCTGATCGGGCCTTCCCTAAGATAAGGGGTAATATTATTATTATCTCTGCTGATCGTGAGAGCTTGTGATGGGCTAAGTTGGGACACCCCTGCAGGGTTATGATCTTTTGAAAGCAGTGCCCGCGGTTATGTGGTAGATTGGAATTTTTTAATGTCCGGTTGTAGAAAACTTGACAGAGGATCCGAAGTAAAACACACAACTGTGTGAGTAACCGTGACTGTCTCTTTTCACTTTGAGAATAGAACACGGTGGGGTTATGTTTGACTCGTAGGTAGTTCAGGATCTTTAGTGATCATTACTAGTTTTGCGACCATCTGCGTAGATGCTCATCTTATTCTGGTACTCGTAAGTTAGCCACCATATATTTCTTAGCCGCTGCTGCAACCTCACCACTTTACCTCTCCTTACCCATTAAGCTTTGCTAGTCTTGTTACCCATGGTTATGGGATTGCTGAGTCCTCGTGGCTCACAGATACTACAACAACAGTTGCTGGTGCAGGTTTCCGATGACTTGACGTGAGAGCGATGATCTTTGTGTTGGAGTTCTTTCTTCTTCTTCTTCTTCTTTAGTCTTGGGTTAGGTTCCGGGTCGGCAGCCTGGGATAGCAGATGGATGTCGTTGTGGTTTTCATGTTTGCATCCGTAGTCGGGTGCCTTGTATTGATGTTGTTGTATTCATGTGACTTGTATGTATTGTTGTATCCCCCATGTATGTATGTAATGGTACGATGTAATGATATCCATCTTGCTAAGCGCCCGAAATGCGGTTGTGCCCCAATCACGTAAGTGTCACGTGATCGGGATAGAATCGCATCTTGGGTCTGACATTTTGGCTCTCTCAAATAGGTGTGTACAGCAAGGATTGATGACTTAAAAATCAAAATAAAACAAGCAAAGACTCATATCATACAAGACGTTCCAAGCAAAGCACATATCATGTGATGAATAAAAATATAGTTTCGAGTGAAATACCAATAGTTGTTGGAAGAAAGCGGGGATGCCACTAGGGGGCATCCCCAAGCTTAGTTGGTTGCTCATTTTTGGATAATAGCTTGGGATTCCGGGGCATCCCCAAGCTTAGGCTCTTCCATCCTTCCTTCATCCATCGTAAGATAACCCAAAACTTGAAAACTTCAATCACACAAAACTTCAACAAAACCTTCGTGAGATCCATTAGTGTAAGAAAGCAAACCACTACTATAAGTATTGTATCAAACCAATTCATGTTTTGTTTTTGTATTATATCTACTGTATTCCAACATTTCTATGGCAAAAACTCATCAAAGAAAACCATAGAGCCATCAAACAAGCATACAACACAAAGAAAATAGAATTTCTCAAAAACAGAATAGTCTATAGTAATCTGGAAGTTTCGAAAACTTCTGGAATTCTGAAAATCTTGAAATAAATAGGGCCACATGAGAAATTTGTATATTTTTCTTCTGCAAAAAGAATCAACTAAAAACACTTTTCTGTTAAAAAAATGAGAATTTTTCTCGTGAGCGCAAAGTTTCTGTCTTTTCAACAAGATCAAACAACTATCACCCAAGAAGATCCTATCAGTTCTACTTCGCACAAACACTAATTGAATCACAAAAAACACAATCATACCAGTAGAATAATTGTGTAAACACTCAAGAACAGTAAGAAAAAGGCAAAAATAAATTTTTGCCTCCCAACAAGCGATATCATTTTACGCCCTTAGCAAGGCATAATACCAAGATTTCAAGTATTGTCATCTTTGTTGGATGGTCCATAAGTTGCCCTCATTATAGATTCATAAGGAAATTTGATCTTGGTTCTAGGGAAGTGTTCCATCCCCTTTCTCAAGGGAAATTGGAATTTAATATTCCCTTCTTTCATGTCAATCACCGCGCCAATAGTGCACAAAAATGGTCTACCAAGTATAATAGGGCAAGACGGATTGCAATCGATATTAAGAACAATAAAGTCTATGGGTACATAGTTCCTATTTGCAATAATAAGAGCATCATTAATCCTCCCCCAAGGCTTTTTAATGGTGGAATCAGCCAAATGCAAAATAAGGGAGCAATCTTCGATATTGGTAAGACCAAGAACATCACAAAGAGATTTCGAAATAGTGGAAACACTAGCACCCAAATCACACGAAGCAAAACACTCATAATTTTTAATTTTTATTTTGATAGTGGGCTCCCATTCAACATGCAACTTTCTAGGAATCGAAACTTCTAATTCCATTTTTTCTTCAAAAGCTTTCATCATAGCATCAACAATATGTTTAGTAAAAGATTTATTTTCATCATAGGCATGGGGTGAATTAATCATGGATTGCAACAAATAAATACAATAAATCAAGGAGCAACTATCATAAATAAAGTCTTTGTAATCCAAAATAGTGGCTGCATCACTAGTTAAAGTCTTGACCTCTTCAAACCCACTTTTATCAAAAATTTCAACAAAATTTTCACCGTCCGAAATATTGGGACGCCTTCTACCTAAAGTTGACTCTTCTTTAGTCCCTTTATTATCAAGTTGAACTTTACTAAACAACGAATCAATGGAAGAAATACCAATCATTTTAATGTCTTCATCATTTTTATGAAAGCAATCCTTGGTAAATGCCTTTTCTAAAAATTCTCGTTTAGCTCTAAGCATGGCGGTTATTTTCTTACTTTCATCCATAGAAACGTAAAGAGCTTTAATTGATTCTTCAACTTTAGGCACAAAACTTTTCACCTTAAGATTTTCCACATCATGATATATACTATCAATACTCCTATACATATCATCAATCTTATTCAAGTTTTCTTCTATGGAAGCATTGAAAACTTTTTGATTATTGATAAATTCTTTAATATTATTCTCTAGATCAGAGGTATTCCTATTATTATTACTAGTACAAATGCCTGTGCGTTGCACCGGGCGAAAAAAGAGACACAACCCTCCATTGGGCCTCCATTGGGCTTCATATTCCATTGTGCACCATTTTATATATCCAATTTTAATAAACATCGATAATAAGGTCATACTGATTATTGCTTTTTTTAGAATCAAGTTTGGATGTGAAGAAGCCAACTTAGCCTTCTTCATCAGTTGCAAGAGCAGTTTCGCATGGAATAGTTTGTCAATCGTTTTTCTTTTGGCTTTTATGGAAAACATGAAAATTTCCTTATTTTTAATAGAAGTTTTTACATAAAAATTGGATCACTTCTTTAAGAATCTTAAACGTTTATGAAAATTAGAACATTTATAAAAAAACACATTTTTAACAGATGTTTTTTCTTTAAAGAATGTTTTGATCTTTTTTTGTACATTTCTAAATGATTTTTTAGTAAAAATGGAATTTTTGGGGGGATTTTTTATGATTTAAAAAAAATGCAAACATATTTTTTGACCGTGCGTTGCACCGGGTTAGAATGTCGATTTCTGGATCATGATTTTGTATTTGAAAAGCCCCTCACCCCTCCCTATCATCTTTCGGGAACATGTAATTTAGGTCCGCACTGGATTTTTGTAGTAGAAATATCAATTTTGATGGTCTTTATTTTTTGAATATATTTTTTATAAGATTTAAGATCCACATACTGCAAGATGACCATCATGATTATGAAATTTTTAATATATTCTTTACAGACAATTTCTCAAGAGAAAACATGATTGAATATATTTTTTAACCTTGTGGCTATATAAATATATTGCACCCATCGATCCAAACAGTGACAATACTCCCCACCATATGTCTATAAATAAACATACCATATGTAGCGCACAGTCATTGTTGGCTAGAAGCCTATTTTAAGATCATTATGCAATTTGGTGTTATTGTCATCTTCTCTTTGGTAAGCCGTACAGACCAAAAGGCCACAGACCAAAAGGCCACAACTATCCCCGACCTCAGCTAAAAAAAACAACTATCCCCAACCTAACCTCCCAGGATGCACTCTCGCGAGCTCAACTGTGACGGGTGAGCGGACGGCGCCGCCGACCGGATCTCCTTCTAGCGACCTCCTCCGCCTCTGCCTCGTTCGGATCCGGAATCCCCATCGCGCCTTCTCTGTCTCCCCTCCGCCTGCCAGCCTCCCCTGCCGCCGCTCCCCGGCCGGTTGGGCATGTGCTCTAGCGATGCCCTCTCGCTCCAGCACCCGCCGGCGGTGGCGAGCACGGCTCCTCGCCCGCTGTCGACCCCCCGGCATGGAGTCTTAGGAAGGAGAATAGGGAAATGATGGCATAAGCCGTACGGCGTTCGGGGCACAGCGCCGGCAAGGTATGTTGATTCTGTAAAAAATGTAGTGCTGCAAGAATAATTAAATTGACTGTCTATTTGTTGTCTGGCTGTGTACTGGAATTGACATTTTTTCATTCGGTAATTTTGGTGCTTAGCTTGTGTATGTATGGGTAGGCTGGTCCAGGATTAATTGTTTATGTTTATGTAAAATTAGTGCCTGCTAGGATGTAAAGAGCAAGTGCTTTCTAAACCAATATTCTGAAGCAAAGCTAATAATGTTTAAGTGAAAAGGCTATACCTTGAATACTTCGCTTGACACTGTGACAGCAGCAACAGTCCAGGTATTAGAACACCCTGATAAACTTATGGCCAAATCTGCATGCTCTCTGCTCGAAATGTATGCTGAGCATCTTCTGTCATTGAGTCAAATTCTATTGCTTGGTGCAGTCTCAGTTTATTCATACTATCCAAGACGAATTTATAAGAGGCTACATCTGAAGTAGGTACACATTTCCTTGCTACCAATTTCTGCAGCCTGTTTTCCTGTGTGGAGCACAATTATTTCCTTTCATGTTCTATCTCTGATCTTAAGGTTCATTGTTAATTAGTTTTTGCCCCCTCCACTTTTTTTCGGGGCTTGGTACCGGCATTGGCAGTGTTAGGCCGTCTACCTCTTGTAACAGTGAACACATAATTAAAAATATCCAGGAATGATTTGGTGATTTAGATCTTTATAAATGATAATTATACCATCAATAATTTTGTATATACACAAATGTTTCTGTCTCCTTCCAAGACGATCAAGTTTTAAATTCTAACTGCCAGTTTGTCACTTGGCTGCAGTGTTCCTGCATAATCCAAGTAATATGTTTAATGTTAGATAACAACACTTGAATATGTAGAACTGAATTTTTGTAGAAGAAATCGAAAGGTTGTATTACCTATTTTGTTAGGACTTCCGTGTAGACAATATTTTTTGTATATGTCCCGCTTGTATTGGTCTTCCTTTTCCTCTTTTTCTTCTATCCCTTTGTGTATGTGTCGTCTGTAGTGGTCTTTTTATTCTTCTGCCTGCTCACATCATGTGTATCTGCTAGCACCTTTATGTTTGATGTTGCAGTTGCTCTTGATAGCGCAACATATAGCTGACCATGTGAGAAAACCGGTTCAGGCAGGTAGATGCCAACATTTGGTATTGTTTGACCTTGTGATTTATTTATTGTCATTGCAAAACTGAGTCTGACTAGAAACTGTTTCCTCTTGAAACTGAACGGAAACATGTCACCGTCTGAGGGGCATAATGGTATCCTAGGTAGGAAAACTCGTGTTCAAGAGTACTGTCCCACCACAATCCCTGCATCAATTGCATTTTTTTGGAATCCACGTATGACCAACCTCGTGTCGTTGCATAGTCCATTAGCAGGGTCGATGTTCCTGAGTAGTATGATCGGGCAATTTATTTTTAGCTTCAACATACTGGGAGGCAGTCCATTTGGTGTGAGAGTGTTCAGGAATTCTGGTGGATAGTAGTTATGTGGGTCGTCCAGGTTTATTTTGTCCACGGAGTCATTCCTTGTGGATAAAATTGCTCTTGACGTGATGTACTTTGGATCTTTTAGTGAAGCTTTGTCCGTTTGGTAGACATTGTCGATTAGTCTATCCAGGCCATTGTCATCCTTACTTGACTCACATACACTTGTAGGTAGTTGTGTTTCACCATCAACATTTGTCTCCTCAGTTCCGTTTCCAATGCGTACAAGGTATTTCACGAACCACGGGTCGTTTTGAGCCCTCATGTTGCGCACAAGCTTCAGTTGACGCATTGAATTCCAGAGGACCGATCTGCGCAGTGATGGATCTACTATCTGGGCTCTTGTTCCCTTTCAGACAACAGGAAGTACTTGTCTAAAATCTCCTACAAATACAACTGTTTTTCCACCAAATGGAAGGTACGGTTTGTGCATTATGTTCCGCATGCTTTTATCTAGCGCCTCCACTGTCTGCCTCTTGGTCATAGATGCTTCATCCCAGATTATTAGTGATGCTGCTTGGAGTAGCTTGGATGTCCCACTTTGTTTTGTGAAGCCACAAATATCCCCATCGTCTATTTTAAGTGGAATTTTGAACCTCGAGTGCACGGTTCTCCCACCGGGCATTATGGAAGCAACCACACCAGAAGTGGTGGTTGCCACAGCAATCTTGCCTTGTCCGCGTATTGTTGCCAAGAGCGCCCTATAGAGAAAAGTTTTTCCTGTGCCTCCAGGTCCATCCACGAAGAATATACCTCCTTTTTGGCTGTCAATTGTTGCTTGGATTTCGTCCTATGCCTTCCTCTGCTCGTAGTTTAGGTGTTTATGCAACGTTGCGGCCTCGGGGTCCACCTCGATGGAGGTCTCTTCGGTGATCTCCCTCGGTATGTCGTCTGTCGTCTCATGCTGTTGGTCCATTTTTGGAAGAGGAAATGATTCTATGTCTTTTCCCATGTCTCTGATATTTTTTAGAACCATCTGTTCGACTGTGTGTTTGCATTTGCAATTTCTGTTGTAGTCCTCTGACATTTCCTCAAGGTGTTTGTTCCAGAGGTTGCGTACGTCGCTAGGCTCGCAAAAAACCAAGATTGTCGCGAATAGCCTTCATAGCGATGATGGCATTCTAAACAACCCCGCTTCTGTCAAGCAGTCATCCAATGTGCTATCTGCCTCAATGAGACCTCTTTTTTCTGCAGCTTCTAGAAAGGTTGGCATTACTTGTCCATTGACTGTTCGTAGGTCTTCGAAGCTGGTGGCTCCAGTCACATGGTTTAAGAGGACTCGAAGATAGTATCGTTCTCCTTCAGCCGGGTGTGCTGAGACGATCCTGCAAACCGGGAACACTAAGGCTCGCTTCCTCTGTTGCCAAAACTTCCCTTGACTTTGCCAAGTAAAATGTTCCGGAAAGTCTCTGTATTGTATGCCTCGTGCTTTTGCATATGCGTTGTTTGCTTCAAAGTACGAAGTCAACATTGATCTTTCTGTGCCTTCACGGTCGATAACATTCTGTATGGTTTCCATGCTATTATATGAAACCATGTGCTTATTCGGGAGATGTAGTTGCAGTTGCAAGACTAGTGGGTGCATTTTGCTTAGTTCAAAGCCATATATTCTCCACAGTGCTTCAGGAGGTGTCACCCACCGTGCGTCTCTGTACTGCTTAATCTCGTCGATTTCTACTTCGTCTACTTTGTCTGTTACAACGCCCGGTCATGACCCTTGTAGATGTACTTGAAGAGGTACTTTACGGCTTTAATGCTTGAGCATATGTCAACATTTATGTGGCAGTTGAACATCCTTAACAGATAGGGATTGTAAGGAACCACCCATCTGTTATCCAGTTCGCAATTTCGGACCGTTTTAGTCCGGCCATCGTTGCGTCTCCTATATATCGGGTAGGAGTCCTTGCCTTGAATCGTAGTTTCGTTAAATGGCCTTGGATAATTGTTCTTGCATGATGGACGATTCTTTGTGCATGGACAAAGTTTATTCAATGCACTGCAAGGACCATGCGTCATATGTTTGATTACCATTTTGTATAGCTCTGGGTACTTGTGCTTGTTAGGGAGCTCGGCGGAGATGATTCTGTCATACTGTTCTGGACATGTGTACTTGTATTTTCCAGTCATGATGAGCAAAAAGTGAGCATGGGGTAATCCCCTCTTTTGCAACTCTACGACATATGTATATGCCTGAACCTTTCCAAGAATTCCCTTCTCAAATAGTTCCTTCTTCATTTCTTGTAGCTTCGCCCTGAAAACACGAACGACAATGTCTGGGCGATATTGTGGTGTCTGTCCAGTCTCTAGTTCACGTGTGATCTCTTCCCAATTGGGGTTGCAGGTCATTGTTAGGAATACGTCTGGCTTTCCATATTTTCTAACTAAAGCCATAGCATCGAGATACCGATGAAGTCTATCCCGTGGCCCTCCAATAAATGATGAGGCAAGCACTCTTCGTTTTCTGACTGCATCTCCATTTTGCTCTCCAGCTTGAATGATGTCTAAAAGGCCTTGGTATAGCTCCGCTCTTATTTTCTTTTGATTGTGCCAGATGTAATCTAGTCTGGAACTTTCAATCTTGATGTATGTATCTACAGCAAATTGCTGGAAAAGACGCCTGCCGTGCAAAATTGGGTTGAATATGCCTAGTCGTGTATGGAATTTATAGCAGTAGTATTCTTTCATGGTTACCCACAGGCCTCTTGTGATATTATCAGCAGCAATATGTGCCTCTTGTGTTTCCCTCTTTGGTATTTTCCTATGCCAACCAAGTTCAGCTCTTGGAAAGAATAGAGGATATGATAACGGATCATAGCACCCATGATATGATCGAATGTGCTCTTTTTCGCTGTTGTTCCCATGTAATGTTACATTTCTATCATAAGTATCCCTTCTTTCATTTCCTTCAATCCACACTGCAGCTACCTCCAAATTGATTGGCTCATTGTATGTTCTTTGGTCCAATCTCTGGTCAAGGTTCAAGATGAGTTTGTAGTCCTCAATGTTTTTGGCTTGTCCCAAACTCCCGAACTGTTGAGAGTATGAGTTACCGCGTAGGATGTCTGTTATAATTCGAGTGACATTCTTGTCTTGCTCGTACATTTCCTCACGACAAAGGCGGTATCGATGCTCTAAGTTTGGATCATCGTCATAGAAGTATAGCTCGAGATGCTTTGGATGTGATTGGCTATTACCAAACGAGTGTATGTTGTGATATAGCTGACCATGTGCTCAAAAGGTGTAAATACCGGCCGTTCACATGTCAGTCGTGTCTCTGTCGAGGTGGCAGTATAGGGTAGTAAATGAGAAGTGCCCATTGAAAAACCTTATATTTTGCCGAAAATGTCTTGCGTCAGGGTCATTGCTTGTCCAAAGCCTCATGAGTTCAAGTGGCGTATCTGGATTGGCTAGTCTTATCTGTCCTTTTTTGCAGCATAATCCCTCAGTTTCATACTTGAATTTGGTTGCATGGTAGAAATGGCAAATTGGTTCTCTGTTGAGCACGTTTGTGCTTGTTGGTATGTTGCTGTGGACGAAATCATACGGATCAGGGCTGAGAGCTTCCTTGTCTTCTATGATTTCAATCTCCGCTTCTCTGTCCCACTCTGGTTTGATATGCAGCATATTAAATTAGTAAGTAGTATTATAACGGTGCAAATTTATTTTAATTGAATTAAACATACCTTCACCGGCGAACATGTATTCATCTTCGTCTATATCTTCTTCAAATACAACTCCATCATTACATGTGTTGTAATTTTTGATTGTATATATATATTTATATATTTATATATAAATATATTTGCTTGTATTGCGTAAGAGCATACATGAAATTGATAAACTTACCGTGATCCTCGTTGTAGATTGTTTTTGCTGCCGCATCTATTATTTTGTCAATGGTTGCTTCTTGCTGATATACGATTCCATCATTACCTGTGTAATTTTTTTTATTATTATGTATATAAAATGTTTGCATATAAAAGTATTTATATGTAATTTATTTATCTTACCGTGATCATCATTGCATAATGATTGTATTCGTGCATCCACTTCTTTGATTGTTGGAAGCATTGAGGATGGGATGTCTGGCCATAAACCCACTTTACTGTGATCATCATTGTCTAAAGATTGTGTTGGTGAATCTGTTTCTCTGATGCTTGGAAACATTGAGGAGGGGATGTCTGTCCAAAATAGATGGTTAGTTGTACAGACGGATTTATATTTACTTGGAATGCGAGTATAAAATCGAGATTATTACCATAAGTCATGACTTGTGGCTGCTCTAGAGTTTGATTGTTTTTGTCGCAGGTTTCCATGAGGGATGCATCTTCTTGTGATGATACGTCAACAGTTTGCCTTCGTCTTCTCGAGAATTCTTCGTTACGATGGTGTAGTAATGTTTGCCTTTTCCCTGCTGCCACATGATTCCTGTGTTTTACATTAGATTCAGAAGTCCCAACCTCCTTTTCGGTTGCGACATATTCAGGGTTTTCCATTGCAACTGAATCTTTGCATGGTGTGCTGCGATTCAATTGACGACGAGCTACAATTTGTTCCTTTCTTGCTTTCTTCTGTTCTGGTTGCATACTTGCATAATTTTGTTTTTGTTGTGCGCTTTTGGCTGCCTTTTGTTCTGGTGCCTTTTCTGAATCTTTCTTTCGATGATAGGCTTCACGGCGTTTTTTGAGGTTCTCCTGCCAGACTTCATCTGTCATGCGTGTATACCGCTCTCTATCTCTCTTTCTTCTTTTTTCCTTAGCATCCATGATTTGATATTATGGCCCAAATGTTTTCCTGCACGAGGGAAAGAAATATTTGTAATGCCATACATCATAATTTGTTGTTAGTGCACTGCATGTTAAAGTAAAACTGGATGTCGTCAAGTTATATATATTACTTCAACAAGAAAAATGTAATGAAAATCCATATGGAGTATTGTTATTTAGATGTGTCAAACATGTACCAATTGATTTGCTATTGTGAGAAAAAAAATCATTCGATTGCTCTAATTATCTGTCATTGTCATTGCAGGTACCAGTGTTGATAGACATGTTGTATGATGTCGTATATTGAAACAGATTAAAAAATACCTGATGTATAGCTGACTTGCCAAACAACTTAATCGAGCTGAAGGCAGTTTGCACAAGGCGACAAAGCGACGTGTGAAACTGACTGGTTGATTGCACCAAATACTTGGGGTTTGTGTAAGATAAAATCACTTGGAGGTAGTATTTGTAGCACCAACGGTGCCTGCTTCAGAGACTCAGAGTAGGTTTTGGACTCCTGTACGAGTAGGTTTTGGACTCGTGTACGAATATAAATAGGATATTTACTTTCCAGGTCTCATGTACGCGGATACGGACACGTGTGGTGAGAAGCCAGAGGGCGTATGCCGTGCGTTCTTCCTTTTCTTTCTGAGAAACCCGTGTGTCTATGTGTAAAAAATAAAACCTGCCTGACGTACAGTTTTGCAATACTTTTTTAATCCAATTTTTTATAAACATCAGAAATAAGATTACGCTGAGTATTTGTTTTATGAAAAATTGGTCGCACCATAACATTGTTCGTCATGACGTAACAATTTCAGCTTCACGCTTTCATTTCATTGGATGAAAGAGTATTTTTTGTTGTTCACAAATCAAGAATCCTTTTTATTTTGAGGTTTTTTAAAATAAAAATTAGAGAATATTATTTAAAAGGGAATCTTTTTTATGGCGTTGAACATTATTTTTGAAATATTATATTTCACAATTTCACGTTCACACTTTCATTTCATTAGATGAACTTTTTTAATCCAGTTTTTTTCTAAACATCGGAAATAAGATTACACTAAGTATTTGTTTTATGAAAATTGGTCGCGCCCTAACATTGTTCGCCATGACGTAACAATTTCAGCTTCACTGGATGAAAGAGTATTAGTTGTTGTTCAGAAATCAAGAATACTTTTTATTTTGAGGTTTTTTAAATAAAAATTCGATAATATTATTTAAAAGGGAATCATTTTTATGGCGATGAACATTATTTTTGAAATATTATATTTCACAATTTCAGGTTCACACTTTCATTTCATTAGATGAACTTTTTTAATCCAATTTTTTTCTAGACATCATAAAAAAGATTACACTAAGTATTTGTTTTATGAAAATTGGGCGCTAAATAAAAATTCGAGAATATTATTTAAAAGGGAATCATTTTTACGGCGATGAACATTATATTTGAAATATTACATTTCACAATTTCAGGTTTACACTTTCATTTCATTGGATGAAGGATCATTTTTTGTTGTTAAGAAATCATCTTTTACATCCCAGAAGCAGTTAAGCAATCAACAATCTAAGGCCCATATTTGTGGAAATAAAATAATAAGAGCACTGCAACTGCTAGTAAACATCATAAAATTTCAACCAATACATCGGACCACCATCAAGATCATAGTACTGCTAAAGAGTACATGTCTAGATTTCATTACAAGGTAGAAACTGAGAGTCATTTACAGACAAATTCATGTAATTGACCCAACTCGTTCATTTGCTACGTTTGTAAAACTACTAACAGAGATGCCAGCCAACCGGGAAGCTTCTTTTTTCAGAAATAGCACGCAAGTCCTGTTTGAGGAAATTGGAAGTTAGCACGACCAAGCAATCAATCTTGAAAAAAGAATTTGTTATTATGAAATCTTACGAATCGTACTATTTGACTTACCAGTTTTACATTGGATTTTGCTAGATACAACTGATGAATTCAAGTACACCGGCTGGCATGTTATCTTCACTTTCATTGTTTTTGAATGTTAGCAGTTGGCCCAAAATAATTTTTCTGAGTTTATATCCATCCTGTACATCCATATTTGTTGTAGACGAACAACATTAGAATGAGATGTGTAATTATAATATTAATGATCTATACAGTCATGATATTTACCTTTAAAATTGGCAAATGTGGTCTTTCAGTTTCCCATGTGGACATGAACAGGGGAACAAGATAACCAGATAGTTCCCTTATGTATAAGAATATATATGTTAGTAATTAATTTTTTTTACATATTCAGAACAACAAATACTTAATATGTAGTATTCATCTCTCGAGAAATACCTGTTGTAAACCAGAATATCATCTAGGATTTTTTGATGCCATAGGAGAATATCTTCGTTCCATATAGACCCAGGGCATACTTTTGACATTGCTTTTTGTAAGTGTTCTACAATCCATATAATTTTGCGCACATATTTCGCGAGTGGGTTCCATCGGTATATGGGATTAATAGGAGCAGGGTCCAAAATGTACATGGTTCTGGTATCTTTGTCCAATGTGAATAGAATGAAATCACTGTTGGATTGTACTAGAATATGGATCTGAAATAGGTTACATATTAGATGTAATAAAAATAATTGTGACCTAAACTATACAAAAGTGCTCTTACCGTTTTGCATGTTGAAACATTATATTTTATACCAGGCCAATTACGAACTCAATTTTCTAGTTGTTCCACATCTAACTTCTTACGAAAGTCTGGGTGCCGTCCAAAATCAGTAGTCATCTAGTATACAAAATAATTGATTAGAAAGTATTTTAAAATTAGAATATAGAAAAGAAAGTATATAATAAATATAAGAACATATCCAAAATTTAATATCCAGATAATGTTTTGCTATCAAATGTTTTTTTGTGCCGTTTGGATGTCATCAAACATAAACTTTCGTACAACCAAATTAAAGCAATCTTTGTCCATGGGTAAATCATCCTTTAGCATTCCTTGTAGTTTTTTGAGAGACAAACTAATTGGATATGGCTTTGAACTTTGGATCCACACTTTCCTGATAATGATAAAATTAGTAAAATAAACCATTAAGAAAATAAGTAAGATAATTTACAATTGCAAAACTATTTTGAAATGACTTACTCTAAAATCTCGGTGTAATTGATTGATTTAATGAAGCTACAGAGTCCAGCTGTTAATTCATGTACGCTCATATTAGAAAGAATAGGTATTAGTGATCTGTATTTATTTTCAACAGATAATGGGATTTATTGCTTCGTTTTTTAAATCTCATCTAGGCTTTCTAATATTTGAACATCATCAGGATCTTCATTAGTATCATCGTTACTTTCTTCAACGATTGTAGACCTTTACGCAGTGTTTGTTTTCCAACATAATAGTATGCTGGCTAACTTAAACCTAAAAGAAGTAATAATTTCCTGTGCAACACAAACAATTATTAGTAAGTTATTTAAAAAATAACATATTTTTTGTGAATAACATACTTTTTAATTTAAAAAGATATAGACCTATGTAATTGGGTAAGATAGTGCACATCCGATGAAATATTCCATAAATTTGACCATAAACAAACCACATGAAGAACAGTCTTTTTGAATTGCCTTTTGCAATTGTTGCGTGATCTTCCATTCAGTGAGATCAATGTCTTTCCAATTGTCTTTAACCAAGTTTTGACTCTTAAGAAGGTCCAAATGAAATTGTACTCCTCGTAGCTAAAAATAAAACAGTGGTTAGAAATGACACACATCAGCGAAGTATATTAAAATTGGTGTTGTAACTAACCGTATGAGCGAGATCATCACGGTCAGAGTTCCAGCACAATGAGTCCAGTACTTGAACCTCACGTTTTTTTGTATTCACAACAGCTAAATACCAATGTGTGTTGTTGGCATTTATTGGAAGTTTAATCTGTAATAAAGGTAATTAGGAAAATAATTAATGAAAATGCATGAAACCTAGAACATGTAAATTATGGATATGGTTATTACCATGTCATGTTGCATATATTCGATGACGGTCTCTGTCATGAAGGCACTATCTTTTTGTATTCCGAGTTCGCCATCTCGTTTAAATAGTGAGGTAACAAATGGACTCTCAAAATATACTTTATTATCATCCTGGACATGTATTTGGTCCTTCATACAACATATATATGCATTGATCACCTATAATTTTGAAAGTTAAAAATACATTATTACTAATAGATATAAGTGATTAGAATCTTTTTCCTGTTTGAGTAATGGTACTTACATCATCATTTACCCACTCCTTTTCATTTAGCACGCACATCAATTGATTTTGTAAGACACAACTTCCATCTATCTGAACGAGCAACTGTTTTCTCAAAGATGATTCTATTACTATATGAGCATATAGATCATGGTCGGTCAATGTATAGTCTGCATAAAATAAAATATTCTTAGAATATATAAAATACAAAAGTATACATAATAAATAAATAAATACCTTGTGGGAGATAGTCATATGTCTCATCAAGTTTGATCCCTTTATTTGGATCTAGTCCCTTGACATCATGTAACATTATAACATGAGTTAATGTCGAGCTAGATGGTGATGGAGGTGATTGCAATGGTTCATGATCTATCTGATTATCTGATTCAGGCACAATCGATTCAAAACATTCAGAAACTGGATTAGATGCTGACATAGTTGGTGACATTGGTGATGGCTCCAAAACACCTAATTCAGATTTTTTTTCTTTTTTTGAAGGTCGTTTATCGAAATCGTCTGGAATGTTCATTTCAGTGATGTCATCTATTTTCTACAGTTACAACATAAAAAACTGCTTTAGAAAACCCACCAAGGGTATATATAAAGGTAGATGCAGTTGTTGAGTGATGAACTAAATTGACTTGCTCTATTTAACAACAACAAATGTTCACAGAAGCAACATATATCAAAATATGAAATTTGAATGGGGAAACTTACAGTGTGCATGTTGCTATCATCAAGTGTTACTGGTGGCATGTCCGAGAGCCGAATCTCCTTGGTCTCCACCTGAGTTCTATCAGACATCTTTGGGATCTGCAAGTGCACACACATAAGTTAATAAACTTTCAGTACATGCACTCTCAAGGATCGAATCATGCATTTGAATGGCAGAGATGTCCTATTCAACAAGGCTTCAGGAGAGTTTGATTTAAAAAAACATTGTAAAGATGATATTTTAGGTGCCTACTGTATCTACCGTCTTTAACAAAAGGAAAGGGAAGATCACAAAGACTGGTTTGTGGCGAGTTTGGCACTATGATCAGCATAGGGTGGTCTGCTGATGGTGTTTCTCGATCTTGAGCAGAATCATTTACTCTAGCTTCAACAGATATTTCAAAGAGGACTGAATAAACAGGACTCAAGGGTGGTTGAATAGTAAGATTACTCAATCACTAAAAAATAGAATATTGAAGATTGAGATGAAACGTTTGCACTAAAGGCTGAAGAAAGATGACTTAAAATAAAATGACTGGAGAAGAAAAGAGTCAAGAACGACACCCAGGAATAAAATACCACAAAGTGAGATAAATAGTGTGCAACTATTGCCCAAAACTAAGCTGGCAACTACCATTGAAACAACTGACATGACTGAATAAACTGAGGATAAACTGAGGACTGTGGTCGATGCCTCACAAGCACCATAAAATAACTATTGTCAGATGGAACACACGCACCACAAGTTCAACAAACTTTCCAGCCTCGACATGATTTCTATTGTATTGTCTCAGCCCATGATCTCTAGTGTACACCACAAGTTCAGCAATTTTTGAACACACAAAAGCTTGAGGGAAGGGGCAACAACAGGGTTGTTTTTGAGGGAGGCCTCGACATGATTTCTATTGTATTGTCTCAGCCCATGATCTCTAGTGTACACCACAAGTTCAACAATTTCTGAACACAGAAAAGCTTGAGGGAAGGGGCAACAACAGGGTTGTTTTTGAGGGAGGTAGAGGCATCACTCACAGTGCTTCTCTGGACCAAGAATTCCAGCGAACATGGTCTTGGTTTGTCCGGTGTACTCAAAGGCGAACTCGGTGCATGTTCCTCCGGCGCACTCAAAGGCGACATGATGCTGAGCATGGTGTTATGACTAGCAAATCTTTACCTATCATTATCAAGCAAAAAATCATCCAAAGCACAATCAAATTGTTGTCATAAAACAGCGCAGGATAGTAAGTTCACAAATGCATCAGCTCAGACCCAAATAGGCATTCCAGTTTTGCTCAAAATAGGGATCAGAGGTAGTAACACAACAACACAAACAAACCAAATCATATATTACTACATTGTAATAGACATATTAGGAGGAAGCATCTCCATAGCTGCTTGCTTGAAACTTGTCAGATTCAGATGGGCGGAGAGAAACAGATGGAGATAGGAGCATAGAAGATGTATTCATTGGATCAAGTTGTATTACGCTAAGCCACAAGGCCTGCAATAGCTCACCACACTGGTTCAATGTGTCGCATCTTCATGGTTTTAGGCTGATGCTTCTGTGGCATAGTGCATTACTCGTGGGATCAGACTCCTCCGCTAGTGCATAGCTTATTTCTAACCACACTGGCAACCCATATTGTACCTTAGACCTTAGAAATTGCAACTCTGAGTTCAACAATTTTGCAGGAGTTGCTGAATTTGCTGGTTAGATGACAAAATATGTAGGGATCAAAGGTAGTAACACAACAACACGAACAAACCAAATCATATATTACTACACTGTAATAGAGCGACAACCAAAAATCATAGTCAGGCATCAGCAAATAGCATACAACTCAGGCTCAAATAAGCATTGCGGTTTTGCTCAAATTAAGGATCAGAGGTAGTAACACAGCAACATGAACCAACAAAATTATATATTACTACACTGTAATAGAGCGAGAACAACCAAAAACAAGCATCAGGAGAAGCAAGAGAAGAACTATATGTATCATACCCCAAGCGACGGTGCACTGCTCGCTGGTGGTGCTGGTCTGGTTCACGATTTCGGCAGAGAACAATTCAACGGTGCACTGCTCGCTAGTGGCGTTCACCTGGTTCACGATTCCGGCAGAGAACAATTCAATTTATAGAATCGAACTCCAATCTGGGTCGGGACAGTTTCTTTGTTTGAGAAGGACACGGGAGAAGGAGTTTGACAAGGACACGATTGCAGGATTTCCGTCAGAGATTCAAATCAAACACACAATCCAAAACCGTTAGAGATTCGGAAGCTCACCGCGGCAGGACGAGGGCGGAGGCCAGTTGCAGGGAGTGAGAGGCAAGCGAGGAAGGCAGAGGCGGTCTCCCGGCGCGGTTGGGACGCGGCAGGACGCGGGCGAAGGCGAGCTGAAGGGCGCGGCAGGCAGAGGCGAGCTGAAGGGCGCGGACGGAGGGGAGCATGCGGGCGTGCGCAGACAGCAACGCTCCGGCGCGGGCGCAGACGGAGGCGAGCACGCGGGCATGCGCGAACATTAGCGACGGCGGGAGCTGCCATCCTCTGCTCCGGCGTCCTCCATCCTCCTCCGCGACACCGCTGCCCCGCCTCGCTGCGCGCTGTCTCCGCACCACCTGCCTCGCCTCACCGCACAACCGCCACTGCCCCACCTCTCAGCGCCATCTCCGTAGCACCTATCTCTCCTCACCACCGTGTCCCCGCAGCCCTCAACCCGTCGCCGTCGCCAGAGAAACCCGCCGCCGTCGCCATCGCCATCACCGGAGAAATGGATAAGACTACGAGGACAGCGGATGCAAATCTAATGAATAGGGTGGGTTTTCTGCAAAATGTAACCTTATATACAGACTTACTAAAACAGGGACAGCGGGTTAATTTTATATAAACCGAGGGGCTTTTATGCAAAATTGCACGCGACGACGTACGGGCAGAAACCCAACTTTCTTTATTATTAGGTAAAGATAAGATTGATTTCCATAGGAATTACCATAGTTATTAGAGGAATTAAAGGAAAAGGCCTAGGATTCAAATTACCTCTATAAGCATTGTTATTAAAATTATTTCTTGAGATAAAGTTCACATCTATAGCATCACTAGTTTGCTCAATCAAGGTAGACAAAGTCATATCATTAGGATCAATAGGAGCACTTTTACTAGCAACCATTTTCATAAGAGCATCAACTTTCTCATTCAAAGAATCAATCTCAACCGCATTAATCTTGTTGCTTGTTGGCGCCCTTTCGGCATGCCATTGCGAATAATCGGCCATAATATTATCAAGCAATTTGGTGGCTTCAGTCAAAGTAATTTCCATAAAAGTACCACCAACGGTGGAATCCAAAAGATTTCGAGAAAAAAATACCGCATAAAAGTTTTGTAAGATCATCCAAAGATTTAACCCATGCATTGGGAAATTCCTTAGCATCATTTTCATCCCTTCCAAGATTGTGCAACATGCTCATGTTCAAGTTGCTTGAAATTCATGATTTGGGTTCTAAGGGATATAATTTTTGCGGGCAGAAAATATATAGTGATAAAAACATCTTTGCATTTGTTCCAAGAATCAATGCTATTGCGAGGTAAAGAAGAAAACCAATTTTTTGCGTGATCTCGCAAAGAAAACGGAAACAATTTCAATTTCACAATATCATTGTCCACATCTCTTTTATTTTGCATATCGCATAATTCCACGAAGGTATTGAGATGGGACACGACATCCTCATTAGGTGTGCCGGAAAATTATGATAAGATTCAGCAAAGCAGTATTAATATCACAAGTCTCCGCATTAGTGGTGGGAGGAGCAATCGGAGTGCTAGTAAAATCATTCGTGTCCCTATTGGAAAAATCACACAACTTAGTGTTCTCTTGCGTCATTTTTGAGCAATTGTAAACGAGAATACAAGTGGCGATAGATCCGACCAGAAAAACGACAAATGGAAAAGATGGTGAATAAAAACGGCAAATGTTTGTGAAGTGGGGGAGAGGAAAATGAGAGGCAAATGGCAAATAATGTAAATTGCGAGGAGATGAGATTTGTGATTAGGAACCTGGTATATGTTGAAGATCTTCCCCGGCAACGGCACCAGAAATTCCTTTTGATGTCGCTTAAAGCTACGTAGGTTTTTCCCCAAAGAGGAAGAGATGATGCAGCACAGCGGCGGTAGGTATTTCCCTCAGATGTGAAACCAAGGTTATCGAACCAGTAGGAGAGCCAAGCAACACAATGTAAACAACGTCTCACAACCCGACGTGTTAAAGGGGTTGTCAATCACTTTCGGGTAACGAACGTGAGAGAGAGATAAATATTAGTAGATTGGTTGATGAATAAGATAAATTGTAGCAATGTATTTTTGGGTTTTTGGTTTAGTAGATTTGAAAATAAAAGCAAAGGCAAATATATCGCACAGGCAAATAATGAGATAGAAGACCCGAGGGTCGTAGGTTTCACTAGTGTCTTCTCTCGAGAAAAATAGCAAACGGTGGGTAAGCAAATTACTGTTGGGCAATTAATAGAACTTCAAATAATCATGATGATATCCAGGCAATGATCATTACATAGGCATCACGTCCAAGATTAATAGACCGACTCCTGCCTGCATCTACTAATATTACTCCACACATCGACCACTATCCAACATGCGTATAGTGTATTAAGTTCATGGAAAAATGGAGTAATGCATTAAGAACGATGACATGATGTAGACAAGATCAATTTGTCTATGGCGTTAGATATGGATCTCTTCGTTTTATCCTTAGTGACATTGATACATACGTTTCGGTTCCCCTTCTGTCACTCGGATCAAGCACCGTAAGATCGAACCCACTACCGGGCACCTCTTCCCATTGCAAGATAAAGAGATCAAGTTGGCCAAACAAAACTCAATATCAAAGAAGAAATACGGGGCTATAAGCAATCATGCATATAAGAGATCAAAGAAACTCAAATAATTTCATGGATATAAAAAGATAGATCTGATCATAAACTCAAAGTTCATCGTATCCCAACAAACACACCGCAAAAAGAGTTACATCATATGGATCTCCAAGAGACCATTGTATTGATAATCAAAAGAGAGAGAGAGAGAGAGAGCAAGCCATCTAGCTACTGACTACGGACCCGTAGGTCTACAAAGAACTACTCACGCATCATCGGAGAGGCACCAATGGAAGTGGTGAACCCCTCCGTGATGGTGTCTAGATTGGATCTAGTGTTTCTGGACTCTACGGCGGCTAGATGAATATTTCGTCGACTCCCCTAGGGTTTCTGGAATATTGGGGTATTTATAGAGCAAAGAGGCGGTCCGGGGTGCACCCGAGGTGGGCACAACCCACCAGGGCGCGCCTGGGCCTCCTGGCGCGCCCTGGTGGGTTGTCCCCTCCTCGGGACTCCCCCAGGTGCCACTAGGGCCCATTGTGTTCCTTCTGTCCCAAAAAAAATCTCCAAAAAGTTTCGCGGTTTTTGGGCTCCGTTTGATATTGATTTCCTGCGATGCAAAAAACAGCAACTAGCACTTGGCACTATGTCAATTGGTTAGTACCAAAAAAGATATAAAATGACTATAAAATGATTGTAAAACATCCAAGAATGATAATATAACATCATGGAACAGTCAAAAATTATAGATACGTTGGAGACGTATCAACGCAGCGAGGCGGGCGGCGGAGGAGGAGCGCGTGGGTATGTCCCTCTTGTTCTCATGCTCATACATGTGGGGAAAGAACCTCCCTTATAAGGAGGTCCAACTCCCACCAAACTAGCAATGTGGCCCTAAACTTAATTTGCACCTCTTGCCTTGCACGAATGGGCTGCATGGGCCTCTAGGATTTATTAGGAATTTTCTGAAACTGCTATTCGGCTGGCACATAAATAGACAAATCTCTAGCAATCCCCCACCAGAGCCCAGAGGCACACAAATTTTGCCTTTGGTTCAAAACACTTTTTTCTATACCGGTACTGCAGTGGAGACTGTTAAGTTGAACTTCCACCTAGAACTCTATCCTACACTAGTAAGCAACTTGAACAGTGGACTAGGCCTTGAACTGCAAGTTTCTTGCAAATCTAGCTTCACACAAAGCCTTGACCGATATTGGGTTACCATGGGTCTTCCCCGCGGGTGGAGCTTATGTGTCATACTCCGAGGCCATTCATGAGTTCACTGGAGAGCACCGTACTCTCATAGATTGTGACGTTTAACAATCAGACTCATATAAGTGTGTTCTTCAAAAGATGATTTGCATGACAATATCTCTGCTTAAATGAGCCACTTAGAACACATTAAGATATATATCAACCTGCCATGCAGATTAGGAGAGTATTGCATCTTCATGGACTGGTATTGTTAATAGTAAGGATACTCTCCTCTCAGTTGACCAACAACTTGTCTTCCACATCTAATTCACGGGATCTCTGATCACATAAACTAGGTGACCACTATGAACAAATCATATTGTGGGTCTCATACCCATCTCCTTCGATGCATTATCTATCACATTACGTGATAGACCCTTAGTAAAGGATCTGCCAGATTTTTAGACGTTTGGATATAATCCAATGTAATTACTCCGAAGTTTTTCATTTTCCTAACAACTTTAACCTTCTCTGAATGTGTCTTAATGACTTCATGTTATTCTTTGAGCTGCTCACTTTCGTGATCACAGTTTGATTGTCAAAGTTCATAAGGATTCCCGGTACATGTTTCTCAACAACCAGCAAGTCATTCAAGAGCCGGCGGAGCCGATCCGCTTCGACCGTAGCTATATCTAGTGCTGTGAGCTTTGCTTCCATTGTTGACTGTAACATCCCAAATTTTCAATTTGGAATGTTATACATTAGATCATCATGCATATCATATTTTCTTGCTTTTGGTGATCCAAGAAAAACCTAAGCAACCCAAGGACCCTCGGAGAGAGTTGGGGATTTCAATATTTTCATATTTGAGGTTTCTCAAATTTTGAAAATAGGATCATTTGATTTTATTTATTTTATCTTCAAGTATTTCTATCATAAAATATGAGAGAGGGAGTAAAATGACTCTCCCAATAATAAAGAAATACGGAGGATTTAATAAAAAAAATCAAATAAGTTTTATTTGGAGTTTTATTTGAATTAGGAAAAATTGCATGTTTTCAAAACTTGCATTTTAGTGCCAAAAAATGTTCATCTTGTTCTAAATATTCCATTTAGACGGTGAAAATTTGTTTTGGCAATTTTAGATTTTTTTTTCTAGAGTTTTCTTTCTTCGTAGTGCCGGCGTAATTAGAAAAAAAAAATAAGAGGACCCGACCTGACTGGGCCGAAGACCAGCCGAGCCAGGCCCAGCGCCCCGCCGCACCGCCTTCCCCGCCCGCGCCGTTCG
>LR738710.1:477059289-477192577 GCA_902687465.1 Secale cereale | reverse complement strand
CCGCTGTTAGCCGCCGCCGCCGCAGCTGAACGCCGCCGCCGCCGTTGCCGCCGCCGCCGCCACTGCTACCCACCCCCACCGCAGCCCCGCCGCACCACCACCACCGCCGCAACCGCCGCCCGCCGCCGCCCGCCGGTCGATCGACGAGGTAGCCGCCCGCCGGCCGATTTTCAGTAAAAGACCGTCGGTTTTCTTTTAGAACCCTAGATCGTTTTCTTTAACTAGATCGTTTTTCTGTTTTTTCGGCTTAGTTATTTATTGAACGTTCACCCGTTCGTTCGTTCTACCGAACGAGTTCGTCGTTTAGTATCGGCTGACGAACGTTTGTTCGTTAAGATGTTTTTAGTTTTCTTTTCCTAGTTTATTTTCTGATCGCGATCTCTGATCCGATCTTCGTTTTAGTTTATCTTTTCGCTCGTTTATCGGAATCAGGTGATTCAAGCGCCTGGAGTTTCATCTCGAAATTATCTTTCCGTTTAACCTCGTCACTCAAGCGTCTGCCTCTGCTAAATTTGGACTTAGGTCCAGATTGGTTCGGTAGTTGTTTTCCTTTTCGCCGTTTGTCTTTCATTGTTTTTTCTTTTGTTGGTTCTTTTGCAAACCGGAGTTCTTAAGTAGAACTTTCTGGTTAGATCTCTTATTTGAGTTTTACCCGTGCAATAGTTAAGTTCTTATTGTGTGTTTGTTTCTTTGCGATAGAGTACCCGGAGTGCGCCGCTTGCTACTTTGAATCTCTAGGTTTTGCGGATCATCAGCAAGGCAAGTAACACTTTGATCATACTTTCCAAATACTCAGTTTTCATTGCATTAGTCAAACCCTCACACATTGCATGAGTAGGATCAATTAACTTGTGGGACTGGGAAGTAGATTGAGGTAGTACCTATTACCTGCATTACATTCAAACCTTTGGGAGTTACTTCTATGTTTGCTGTTAGGACATGCTATGCTCGTAGACGTGGATTGGGTGAGTGTATCCATGACAGATGTGAGTTTGTTAATTAATGGTTCAACTTAAGGTGGCAACTTTAATACACATCTGGGTGGATTGTGGCACCTGGGTATTCCAGCGATTGCCTGTTTTCTTTTGGACCGCCACCCAGGCTCAAAGGGACCATGAGATTATTCATACTAGAAACTTACGTGTGCAGCCACATGCCAATATGGGCTCTGGCATAGTTGAGTAAGTTGTGGGAAACCTTTCCATGATGGGCTAGCAGATGTAGAGGGATTGTAGGTGTACCGACCTATCTATCTGGTTAAGGGGACCTTTTCGGAAAGACTGTGACTCGGTCATCCGTTTCTCAAACACCATGCAGTGCGAGAAACCAAACGGAGGCGATCGAGTCTTGTGGGGAAAAGTGCACAAACCTCTGCAGAGTGTACAAACTGATCATGATTAGTCGTGTCCCCGGTTACGGACGTCTTGAGTATCTAGTACCTGGACATCATGTGAATCTCATCATGTTACTTTAATTAATATTGTTGGGTTAAATGATGATTTTTAATTGGGGTTGAGAGGTTGTCTATCTTCTCAACGATGTTTCAACTACCATGATAGTTAATTAAAATATATTCCTTTGTAGTAGGGAAAAATTGGCTTTACGCAAAAACTGTAACCATAGATCTTTCCACCAGCCATATTGCATATAGTATAGCTTTACTTGTGTTGCTCTCTTGTGTTACTTTGCCAGCATATTCCATGTGCTGACCCGTTTTCGGGCTGCAACGTTCATGTTGCAGACTTTTCAGACGACGAGTAAGGTGCCTTATAGGTCGTGGTTCTATACTCAGTGATGTCGTTGGAGTTGATGGACTCACTTATCTTCCAAGCCTTCCGTTGTTATCGTGTTAGATGGCCTTAAGACATTTTTATTGTAATAAGTTCATCGTTCGAACTATCGATGTAATAAGTGTGTAATTGCTACTCTGTTATAAATCCTTCAAGTACTGTGCGTGTCAGCATTACTGATCCAGGGATGACACTGATGCACAAAGATCAGACTGTTTGAGGTCTGGTCACTACATTGACCTCGTTAAGATGGTCTGCTTGCAAGACTTCCAAGAAACAGCGCCACCTCCATGAGTGAATACATATCTGCTCGTGGACTTTATTTCATCAGCATTTGATATCCAGTTTGAGTCACTATACCCTTCCGGTACCTTTGTGTACCCAGTGTAGTGAATTCCATAATTCACAGTGCCTTTCAAATAACGCATAACTCTCTCTACAGCTTTTCAATGATCATCTCCCGGTTTTAAAACAAATCATCTCAGTTTCCTTACAGCAAAAAAGATGTCAGGTCTTGTTGCACTGGCTAAATACATAAGAGAGCCAGTAATATGAGAATATTTCAATTGATCTCTAGCAATTCTTCGATTATTTTGAAGCAACACGCTAGTATCATATGGTGTTGAATATGGCTTGCAGTCACTATAGCCAAAGCGACCCAAGATCTTTTACACATAGTGAGATTGAAGCAATGTAATCCCACCATCATCTTCTCTCAACAACTTGATGTTCAAAATAACATCAGCCACTACTTACTAAATCCTTCATCTCAAAACAATGAGATAGGAAATCCTTGACCTCCTTTATAGCATTCAAATTTGTTCCAAAATCAGTATGTCATCAACATACAAGAAAATGATAACTCCCTCGCCCCCACCATGGAGATAATACACACATTTGTCAGCTTTGTTTACAACAAAGCCTGCAGCTGTTAAAGTTCTTTCAAACTTCTCATGCCACTATTTGGGTGCTTGCTTGAGTCCATATAATGACTTCAACAACTTTCACACTTGTCCTTCCTGACCATCTACTACAAACCCATCTGGTTGTTCCATATAAATTTCCTCATCCAACTCTCCATTTAGGAAAGCATACTTAACATCCATTTGATGAACGAGAATATCATGTGAGGCAGCTAGTGAAAGTTGAACTGGAATAGTGGTCAGTCGAGCCATAGGTGAGTAAGTATCAAAGAAATATTCACCTTCCTTTTGGGTATAACCCTTCGCCACGAGTCGTGCCTTGTACTTCTCAATAGTACCATCAGGCTTAACCTTCTTCTTGAATACCCATTTGCACCCTGTAGGTTTGCACCCATAAGGACGATCAGTGATCTCCCAAGTTTCATTTGCCAAGATGGAATCCATCTCATGACGGACCGCTTCCTTCTAGTAGTCAGAATCTTCAGATGCATATGCCTATGAAATAGAACTGAGAGTGTCATCTATGAGATATACAAGAAAATCATCACCAAAAGATTTTGCAATCCTCTGTATCTTGCTCCTAGTAGGAACTTCATTGTTCTTGTCCACATGATTTTCAAAGTGTTCCATCGAAATGGTAGGTTCGGTAATTGTAACTGGTTCCTGATTCGATGAACTAGGCATCTCCTGATTAGATGAGGTATCCTTCATGGGAAAGTATCTTCAAAGAAAGTCCATCATTCAACTCCATGATTGTACTGACATGCATGTCAGATACCATACATTTTACATCTAAGAATCTATAACCAATGCTATGAAAAGCATATCCTAGAAAAACACAATCCACGGTCTTTGGTCCAAGCTTGCGCTTCTTTGGAATTGGCACATTGACTATCACCAAACAACCCCAGGTTTGTAGATAAGAGAATTTTAATCCTTTCTTCTCCCATTCCTCGAATGAAGTTATCTATTTGTTCTTTGTGGGAACTCGGTTTAGGACATGACATGCAGAAAATATCGCCTCCCCCCATGCCTGGGAGCGACCCCATGTGTCTAACATGGCGTTAACCAAATTAGTTAGAGTATGATTCTTTCTTTCGGCTACCCAATGTGACTGAGGTGAATAGAGAGGTGTCCTCTCATGGATTATACCATGTTCCACACACAAATCATCAATTCATTGGAAAATACTCTCAACCACAGTCGGACCTAAGCTTCTTGATTTTACGATCAAGTTGGTTTTCCACTTCAGCTTTATAGATCTTAAAAAAGTTCAAAGCCTCATCCTTAGATTTCAGAAGATACACAAGGCAGTATCTAGTGGAGTCATCAATTAACGTCATGAAATATTTCTTTCCACCTTTTTTCAAAACACCATTCATTTCACATATATCTGAATGTATGAGCTCTAGTGGTGCAAGATTTCTCGTTTCTGCAGTCGTGTGAGACTTACGAGGTTGCTTAGCTTGCACATAAACTTGACACTCAGATCCCTGGACAGTGGTGAAACTAGGGATTAAGTTTAATTTGGGTAGTTGTGACATGCAAAGAAAGTTAACATGACAGAGACGTGAATGCCACACATTTGATTCACTATTGGTGCAAACATGATTAACAACTTTATTGCAAACATCTGACAAGGATAAACAGAACAGGCCTCCTAAATCATAGCCTTTACCAACAAAGGCTCCATACTTGGATATTACAAATTTATTCGACTCAAAGACAAGCTTGTAGCCATCTCTACACAGAAGAGTTCTGCTAATAAGATTTTTATTGAAGGAGGGGACATAATGCACGTTCTTCAGTCGCACGATCTTCCCCGAAGTAAACTTTAGATCGACCGTGCCAACACCACAAACAGAAGCACTTGAACCGTTGCCCATCAATACGGTGGAAGTCCCTATGGTCTAATAAGACGAAAACATGGAAATATCACCGCATACATGCACATTAGCACTCGTGTCAATCAACCAATCAGGAGAATGGCGTACTGAAAGAATAGTGGGAAATATACTATACCCAGCATCCTTCATGCTAGTGTCTGCAATGACAACATTAGCGGTCTTGCCGCCTTCCCCAAGATGATGCTTGTCATAGCGATTAGGGCAACTAGGAACCCAATGATCAGGATCTCCACACACATGACAAACACCTTTCTTCTTTTCATTCCTTTTCTTGAAGTTCGTGTGATGTACAACCTTATTCTTCCCATCAAACTTTGATTTACCATCAAACTTGCCCTTGTTCTTGAACTTGTGGGGCTGGAAGTTTTTCTTCTGTACCAGATTGGCACTAGATCCTCCCTCAAGACCTCGAGCATGTATGTCTTTTGCTCTTGCCTTTTCTTCCACATCTATAGTACCAATGAGATCGAGAACGGAAAACGCGTGCCTCTTATGCTTCAGTAAGGTAGAAAAGTTCCTCCACGAGGAAGGAAGCTTAGTGATGATGCCTCCAGCAACAAACTTTTCCGGTAACATACAATTGAAATGCTCAAGTTCTCTAGCAAATGACTGTATCTCATGAGCTTGCTCAACCATGGAGCACTCATCAGTCATCATGTAATCATATAATTGCTCCATGATGTACATCTCAATGCCGGCATCTGAGACCCCAAACATGGCCTCGAGTGTGTCCCACATATCGTTTCCATTATCGATTAATGCATAAGCATCAACTATGTTTTCACCAAGAGCACTCAAGAGAGCAGCCTTAAACAGGGTATCCATTTTCTGAAAAGCCCGTTCCTGTTGAGCATCATAATATCCTTTAGGTTAGAGTGGTGTCATTGCAGCTCATGGTGTGAAAGCATAGAACGGCTCTCACGCGCCACCTCTTATAGTGGATACCCTCAAACATAGGAGGCATCATGGATGCAACAAAACCACTTGGGCTAAATTGGCTATAATAAGGTTTTCGGATTGTTGGAAATATCAGTAATTTATCATATGATTTTAATAATAGAAATACTAGATAAAACTTGACTAAAGCAGTAGAGATGAAACATGTCATGTAATGGAGCAGAGTCAAGGCAAAAAGGATATGAACATACGAACTAGAATAGAGCAGAATATCATTAGAACAGAGGGTGAAACAAGAAAGTCTAGAGCAAAAAACTATAGCATGATCTTAAACAAAGAGAACACAAAGACGTACGGAGCAACCGTAGAAGCACCGGTGTTGGGGTCGATGTCCTCGTCAGCCATGTCGTCGAAGAGATTGCCGACGGGGAAGAAGTCGTCATTGGGGAAGTAGTCGTAGGCGTCCGTGATGAACCGGTCAGTAGTCGCGCAGAGCGCTCCCCAAAAACCTTATCACTCTTCTCCCGTACAGGACTCAAAGAGGTGCGGTTTCGGAGGCCTACTGTCCCGACATGCGGTGCATGACGCAAGCCAGGATGGAGAAGACCATAACGGTAGCGCAGTGCTCAGGAACTTAGTGGCGAGAGAGAGATGATCTTCTGTGCGTGTCTCTGGAGAGGGGCGACCTCCCTTTTGTAGGCACAAGAGAAGGAGGCGAAAGGCGAGCGACAAGAGGTGAAACGAAGAGGTGGAGATGAAGAACATCCAGCAGTCGAAGGGAAGCACCGTTCACATTTAAACTCCACTATTGCAAAACAACTCAACTTTCGTGTGACCTTTCGTATACCAAACGTGCACAACAAAAGTGTAGACATTGGCTCGTTCCCGCAACCCGCGTCGTGATGAGGCGTGGCGAGGCGGATGGCGGAGGAGGAGAGCGCATGGATGTCTCTCTTGTTCTCATGCTCATACATGCGGGGAAAGAACCTCATTTATAAGGAGGTCCAACTCCCACCAAATTAGGAATGTGGGACTAAACTTAAGTTCCACATCTTGCCTTGCACGAATGGGTTGCGTGGGCCTCTAGGATGTATTATGAATTTCTGAAACTGCTATTGGCCTGGCCCATAACTAGACAAAATTCGAGCAGCAGCAGGGCGCGAGGAGAGGCAGGGCGGCGGCACACGAAAGAGGAAGGATGGTGGCGCGGTCTGGCTCGCCGTTCGGAGCGGGGGAAGATGGTGGCGCTGGCGGGGATAGTAGGCGCACAAGTGTGACACTCCTCTACTGGAGGTAGCGCTTGAGGGGAACGAGGGACAGGGGCATCGAGGAGGAGGATGAGGGATTGGGTTAGGGTTAAGGAGGGTTTAGGTGGGCCGCTGGTGGGCCGATTGCAGAGTAGACCGAGCTTCTAGGATGCACTACTGCTCCTCTTCTTTTTATTTTACAGAAAAAAAGATACGAGATACTAAAATATGTGTGTCCCAAAAAAATTCGTTGTTCGCATGATATGGAAATTTGATTCTAAATCATCTGAATTTGAATTAAAATGGGTTTGAAATTAGTCTAGGTTTTAGCACTACCCAAAATTTATGAAGTGGAGCTTGGATAAATGCAGCAAGAATTAGTCGCAATGTTCGGAGACCAAACTCGAAGTAGAGAAGGCATAGGATTTGGAGAAGGTTTGGAACGGAAAATGAAAGCACTTAAATAAGAAAACAGAAGGGGGTCTCAAATTAAATTCTAGAGATGTTTATAGTATTTAAAAAAGTGTGTAATGTTTAATGGCATGATGACATAACGCAGTGCAAAATTAACACAGACAAACAATATAATAATTATATTAGGCAAAAAAAATAGAGAACTGCTCTAGATTCATGGAATCACTTTTATGGGCATATGTGTAAATAGAAAAGGACACCTAAAATCTTGAATCACGTGATATTTTATTTTTCTCATTGCGCACATAGACTCTTTTACTAGTACTATTAACCAAAATATTGTGACTTGTACAACCAAATCTCATTGAAATATACCGTAACCAAATTCGAGCAAGACACTGAGTATCATCTGCTATATATAGATTCTACGTGCATGTACCCTTGATGCGAGCCATGTCGCAACGTTAATGATAAGAGAACCTAGAGCTGTCCGAAAGATGAAGGTATTAATTCGGAAGGTGGACTTACATGACTAGACCTGCGAGGAGTGTGAACGATACGCATGCAGGCTACCTAGAGATCCTGTCATGCGCGCGATCATGACATCACAATTAGGGAAGTAATCTGCGCTGGCGCATCGGCCCAAATTTGGGCTGGTCGCTGCGCAGCCGTTCGATCTGGCGCACCACAGCCGTTCATATATCTTCCCCGATCTGGTCCTCCTCGTTGACTCGTCCTCTTCCTTCCTCCCGATTCATATTCTTCCTCCCGATCCCCTCCTGCTGCCCCACACGACTCTGCCTCCATGTGCAGCTCCACGAGGGCACCGGCCGCCAGCCGCTCGCACCCCAACCCCTCGCCGCCCCTCTGCTGCTTGCCGGAGAACCTTCCCCCGCTAGTCTCTCTATTTCAGTTGCAGCTCGACGCCGACCACCAGTGAATGCCTTTTAGTGGATGTAGCAAAAAACATCACCGCTAGTAGCAAATCCAACAATGATTGCAGCAAAAAATGGTCTGCGCCGTCGCGGGGGTCGCAGCTCCGCTGCGTTGGATGTAGCAAAATCACTTGATGGTAGTAACAAAATAGAAAGAAGGTGGTAACGATTTTTAGGCTAGTTCCAGCAAAAACAAATCAAAACAAGGTGGTAGCAAAAATGATTTATGCTTCCAGCAAAACAGATGGCTGGTTGAAGCAAAATTTCTCGCCGGCCGCCCAAAAATTGCGATCCTAGCAAAAACACACAAAAAGCTTTTGTACTCGCATCCATGGAAAATCGCCGGTTCCAACAAAAATGCTTTCTGCTTCCAGCAAAAATAATGGATGGATGAAGCAAAAAAAAGACCTGCTGGAGGTTGCGGCTGTTGGTTCCAGCATTTTGCTAGGATGGTTGTAGCACCTTGTGTCGCCGGTTCCAGCAAAAAAGTTGGCCGGTTCCAGCATCGTCGGCTTCGTTGCCACACGCCGCCCAACCTGTCGCAACTCTTTCACGCCTCCCCGGTTGCAGCACCCCAGGACGCGGTCCTAGCTTCACATCTTCTCCGTTGACCGGCGCCGCTCGTAGCTTAGGCTCGTCGGAGTGCGGCACGACACCAGAGGACAGCGGGCGCTTGGGTGGTGCTGGGCCAGGCTGTTGCCTCGGCCGCGCGGGTGCCCGTTGTGGCTGGTTGCAGCACACAAGCCCGGCCGCCTTCGACGCCGGCGACCTCCCCTGCCGGCATGGCTAGAGGAGATGGTGTGGTGGAGAGCTCGCAGGAGATGGAATGGAGGAAGGGAAGGGAAAGGGAGGGGATTGGATAGAGGATGAAGACGCACTACGTTTGTGGATAAAAGAAAAGGGAAGCGGTGAGGGAGATAAGGCTCTGGCCCCGCACTATACACGCGTGAGGGAGGAGACCGGCCGAGCGCTCGGCCGGTCGTCCGTTCCCAAACGTTTCCCTAACAATTAATCTCGCCCGATCTTCTCGTGTTCCTGCCCCCTTGACAAAAACAATTACGACACTTACGATGTATCTATGGTGACAAAGACGTATATGGTATATATATATCTTCGGATCGAGATTCTTATTTTTCGCTTCACATCCCGGAGATGAAAATGAAAGCGCCTCGCATTGATCTACGTGGGAATCGACATATTACATCTACACTACTATGGCACTGCTATGGAAATTGGAACATGCTTATCAGATCGTAGACATATTTTTATTAGACATGATTAGTAATATTCAAAATTTTAGACAAAAATTGTGCATAAAAGCGCGCCTGGTTATCTGCATCGTTTTTTGCCGCTTTACATATTTGTCCTAGTTGGTCCTGACTGAGCATATACAGGCAAAAAACCAACATCTGCATGTCGATTGGTTGCCCGCATCCTCTCTAGCATGCATGTGCTAAAATGGAAGGCATGCTGTTTGGTTGCGGATTTGTTTGAGGGAAAACACAAGTCCGGTTGTTTGGTTATGTCCATGACAGTTGTGTGGTAACCTCCTCCTCGATGTGGTGAGGTTATCAAAGGCACACATGAACTACTAACAACTAAACTAGTAGCAACAGAATAATCTTAGGCACAAACACAAGTCTTAACCACGCAGAACAAGTTCTAAACCAACATAGTACAGTAAGTTCTAAATGAAACCCAAGTATTAAAGCAAGAACCAACAAGGAATGGGCAACAGGAGCTCAGGCGGTCGCGGCTAAGGCATTGATGTGCTCTTTGCACTTGGTGACTACCTCCACGCACTCGTCGTCGAAGACGATCACCTTCATGGTGTAGGCGGTCAACGGCTTGAACGTGAGCATGTACCCGATCATGATCTGGTGAACGACGGCGAAGGTGGCCCAACCCTGATCAAGGGTGACCCTGCCATTGATCACCCTCACAGTGAGCCTCCATGCGCGGCCAGTGTTCATCTTGAGCTTGAATTATGTAGGGATGGCGGGGAAGTACTTTGTGAAGTCCAGAGGCAATGGCAGACTCTCCAGCTTTGGAGCAAGGATAACCTTGCAGAAGTGGTTTGGTCCTGACTCCTTATGGTAGTGGCCATAGTTCCTCAGCTTGGGGATTGGCTGCTGCTGCACCGGCACTTTGACCAAGAGAGGCAAACCTCCTTGCCCTTCTCCAATGGTGGCACCACTGTGTTGCCCTTGTTCATCTGCATTATGAACAACATGTAGTTCAATGGTCAGCATTCATCGGCTTAACGCTCCTATATTAACCCACCCCACTAACCCAACACTGCGCTCAAACCCCAACTGCTTCACCACCTCTCCTTCCATCCCTATGTTTCACCACCTCCCCCTCAGCATGAAATCCAACTCGGATGGAGGGCCTTCTTCCTTGGGTGCTCGCTCGGTGACCGCAAGAAGTTCAAGCACACCATGAAAAAGTGTGCTCGAACTTCAGCAACATCGATGACATGCACAACGAGGCCGATGTTGTGATGAAGAAGGCTACGCAGGACGAGCTGAAGACACTGATTCCGGACCCAGCCAAGGGCGTGATGTCAGTGGACATCCTGCATTGGGCCATGAATCTGGCAGACTCCAGCGATGCTGGACAACGGGCAAGATGGACCAAGTACAGGCAGTACAAGGCGCCTCATGACCAGCGTGCCGCGGAGTACTAGAGTAGCACGTTCAGGTCGGCGGAGGCCGACAACGATGAGGTGCAGATGCTATCCAGGGCACCGGCGGTAGGTGCATCGTTATTTGATGAAGACAATGAGGACAAAGATGGTGAGGGAGAAAATAAGATGCCTACGTCCCCTGCCCCTCGACGTGACTCCAGGGTTGTCATGGCTAGACAACAAAGTTTTTACCCCAATCCCCACCCCCGATATAATCGAAAAATAACCTATGAGCCCTAGTAGCCGTCGATGTAGAATCGATTGATGGCAATCCTCCACCCCCGGTGTGTTCAATCCCCTGCTTAACTCTTCAATCGCATGCTCTAATCTAATAAAGCCCGAGTTGAAACTAGTGAATGTACAGAGAGGGCAAGCTCTTACCACCATGGCTGATGCGCTCCGGTGGAGGTCTGCAGTCGCTCCGGTAGTTGTCGCCGCTGTCTTGGATCGATTCGCACTGGAGCTCAGGTGGTTGATACGTCTCCAACGTATCTATAATTTATGAAGTATGCATGCCATGTTTGCAAAAAAAGGGCTTTGGTATGATTTTATTAGAACTAATCCAGACTGATGCTATTTTCAGCAAAACTACCGTGGTGTCTTTTTTTGTGCAGAAATAAAAGTTCTCAGAATGGGCTGAAAATTTACGGTGATTTTTTATGAACCAAAAGAGACCCCCGAAGCATTGGAGCTAGGCCATGAAGTGGGAGAGGAGGCCACAAGCCAAGGAGCACGCACACCCCCCAAGGGCGCGCCTCTATGGCTTGTGGGCCCCTCGAGCACCCCCTTAACGTGAGACCGATGCAAAAGTTCCTATAAATACCAAAAAAAAATGAAAAGAACCCTAGATGAGAAGTTCCGCCGCCACAAGCCTCTGTAGCCACAAAAAACTAATCAAGGCCCCGTTCCGGCACCCTACCGAAGAGGGAAATCATCACCGGAGGCCATCTTCATCATCCTAGCGACCACCATGATGAGGAGGGAGTGCTCCACCATCGGTTCTGAGGGTTTGTACCAGTAGTTATGTGTTTTGGCTCTCTCTCTCTCTCCCTCTCTCGTGTTCTTGATTTGGCATGATCTTGATGTACCGGAAGCTTTGTTGATATGGTTGGATCATATGGTGTTCTTCCCTCTCTACCTTGTGATGAATTGAATCTTTTCCTTTGAGATTTTTTATGCTGGACTGAATCTTTTGGATGTGAGAGCACTTGATGTATGTCTTGCGATGGGATATCCGTGGTGACAATGGGATGTTCTATTGATTCACTTGATGTATGTTTTGGTTATCAATTTGCGTATTCCCGTGGTGACATTGGGATAATCTACGCATAGGGTTGATACGCGTTTTCATATTCCCGTGGTGACATCTACCAAAATCGCCGTGAATTCAATTTTATTCGAGCTGATTTGAGGGATTTTCTTTCGTTCATAGAGTCTACAGTGCGCAGACACATCAGAACTTTTCGGCCTCGGACAGACATGCATGGAGTTCCATCTCACCGCACCAGATGACTTGACGATGCACGCGGTATGTTCAATCTCACCCTAAATCGGTTGGCATGGCTTACTTTCCTGAACATATACTATATATTGCTGCATTTGGATAAAAGGTGCCACATGCAGCATATACGTCAAAGGGGCTTTTTTCCCTCTTCTTTCTATATTAGACAAATTAATGATGTATTGTTCTTTCGATTACTCTCATATTTCCATGACATCATGGTTACCCTATCTGTTTAATTATAGATTTTTGTCCTTTGATTTCAACTGTTTTACAGTTCTTTCAATTTTGCCCATATTTGCATGTTACTATATTGTTTAACAATCCTACCATTTTCTGCAGTGCGTCCCTTGCTATGCAATAGAATTTCTAGTACACAATCTTGCCCTTTACATAAATCAAGATTGCAGGGATGTCATACAGAACACAAACAATGGATTTACAATTGTTGCTTCTGTAAGACTTGATGAATGTGGTCACTCCTATTTTGCCATGGGCCTTTGGACATAAATTTCTATGTGTTATGTACTGAAAGCTCGCACTAAAATTGCACTGCACATAAAAGAGCCTGGTCATGAGTATATGCTAACTTCCCCAACGATATCATCCGTCCAGACTTTGTTCAAAGTAAGTGTTCTTTTCTAGTATCTGCATGTTGACTTACCTAAGAATATCAAAGGAATTGTGTAGTATTTAAGCAACCAATTGTTATTCAATTTTCTTACTCTATTCCTACCTACTAAATTGTAGTTACCAATACACTTTTCTATTGCCCTGTTTTAACTAAATATTGCCTATACTCCCACTTCTATCAGAAAGCGTCGTCGGCGAGGAGACTCCGGAGGTGGAGAATGGGGCTACCAACAAGCAGAGCCGGGTTGAGCAAGAACCACAAGCGACTCCCGGAGGCCTAGACTTCATCAGTAGCCTCCCCGATGATTTGCTGATAGTCATCATCTCCCTCCTCCCAACCAAATATGGGGCATGGACAACCGTCCTTTCTCGGTAGTGGTGCCCCCTATGGAACTACACCCCTCTCGACCTCATCGACACCCACGAGCTCTGCCATGGCTATCGCAAAAGCTTGGATACGCTCTCCAAGATCCTCAGCAGTCACCATGGCCCAACCAGAGGCCTTAGCATGGGAAAGTTCCGTTCCAGCTGCAAGAACCGAGCCAAGCTTGTCGAGTGGTTCCCACCCCCCCCCGCCCTAGATCAGCCCGAGGATCTCACTTTTGATGATGGGCATATGCGCTCACTGCCAACGTCCGCACTCCACCTCACGCCCATGTTGCGCGTCGCCAAGTTCAGGAACTACCATCCCCCTTAATGACGCGCCCGCTCTTATTCTACCACGACTGAAGCACCTCGAGCTCGTTGTCGTATGCCTCCCAAATGGTGACTTGGAGCGCCTGCTCCGTGGCTGTACTGCACTCGAGTACCTTTGTCTTCAGGCGGTCAATGGGTTGAGTAGCTTCGACACCACCTCCATGACTCTCTGGACTATTTATGTGTGTTGCTGGTGCTGCAAGAAGACATCACAAAATGTGAACCTCGGTATGGTCATCAAGGACACACCTTCACTTGAGAGATTACTTGTAGTTGATCAAGAAGGTCCCATAAGAATCAATATCATTTCAGCTTCAAAATTGACAGTGGTGGGCTACTCGTCTGACAAATACTCCAAACTTGTTATTGGATCCACACCCATTCAGGTAAAACAGCCACCTTCTACCTCTCCTTCTAGAAATGAACATTATTTCTAATTTTGAAGATGTATGTCTATCATCCACAAAATGATTCCGACAAGCTTGAACCCAAAACTGCGCATAGTGAAGGTCTTGGCACTAGATTCTATCGGCCCCAACCTAGACCAAGTTGTCAGTTTCCTGAGATGCTTTCCATGCCTGGAGAAGCTATATATCGAGGTGATGTTCCTTTCCCGTTAAACGTTAACCATAAGGGAGTACAATTTTTGACACCTTTTTCCATGTTTACAATGACAATGTACTACGATTTTTGAGGGATTTTTGGAGGATTTCAGTACATACATGTCCACCCATATTGGTTGCCTGATCCATATGGTTACAATCCATAAGCATTTCTCCTTTGGATTCATTTGTACTAGTTTTCTTAGGGAACTTTTCATCCACTTCAATCTCTTGTAAAGAAGCTTACATTTTTCTAGATTGTAATCATTACAAATCCTGCAAACCAAATAGGCATGTAGGTGTTCAAAACTGCATGTAGGCATTAACACATTTTCTTCTTTTGCAGAAAAGATTAGGCCTGGTGCTGGATAATGTGAACAATATAACAATCACATCGAATGCCTAGATCTGCATCTCTCGGAAATTACTTTCAACTCCTACCGAGGAACCTTACCAGAGATTATATTCGCCAGGTTCTTTGTTGTGAGAGCAAGGGTGTTGAAGGTAATGAGGTTTGCCCTACATTAATTTCGCAAAAATGAATGGTTTCTGGATCAGTGCCGGCGGCTGCGGCGGAATGGAATAGGCTCCGAAAAAGCTTAATTTCATTTTGGAACTTCAATTGACAAAGTAATCGGAAGTCATCATGTCAACCCCATACATGACTTCTCAGTGGTTCACACCTTTGCAATAATTATGAGGTTTCGTAACCAGCCTTACAAGTGGTAATATTAGTTTGGACCTCTCTGATATCCATGTTCAGCGCATCAGCTCGGGCATTTGTAGCTGATGAGCTGAATTTCATTTGTAATATCAGTTTGAACCTTGTAATCTTCGAATTTGAGCCATATAACTCTGGAATTTGAACCTTGTAATATTTCTAGCTTGTATGGTACAATCGTTGAAGTGGCACCGTATGAGACTCGAATATTGGTAGCACTATTTTGACCTTAATATGCAATGGACTTAGATTTTAATTAACCATTCTCGAATGTGTTTACCTTGTCGATCTCATAGCACACGATCTGTATAGCTAACTCGACTGCGATCTTTGACATTATTGCACATAGGTTGTTTCTTCAACCGTGTGCCCTCTAGAGCATAGAATTAATTATCACACTCGAGTGTCCAGCATCACCCTTCTGTGTAACTTTGACCTCATAACCCACGGGTAAGCTTATGACCGAATTCATTCCACACACTTCGTTCTTACAAAGCTTTTTGCCAATAAATGCCCACGATTTGTCCCTCTTCTAGCCGATGTGTGTCCAAACTAGCCGGGCGGGAAGCTTGCGCGATAAACGACGCGGTTGCGTAGGAATAGTCTCAGCAACGATACATTTGGCACCCCTTCGAGCCCATGCATGCGGTGTTCTCAAGCATGCACTAGAATCCTCCGATATGAATGCGGTGACAAGACGTGACAATTACAGGCCGGCCGGCCCGCATTCATTACAACGTCCATTTAAGCCTTGTGTCTCTTCAACCTTTCGATCGCACCCCACTATTGCAAGAAGCACACCCACCATGACAAATTCTTAGATGGTATCCTGCGCGGCTCCAATGGCACTTCGAGCGGCTGCCGACGACGAGCAGCAGTTCACCATGCATGCCATGGTGGACACTCATAGAAGGTTCACGGAGCTCTCAGTGGTTTACACCAACAACCCAGTCTGGGTGGAGCACTCCATCCACATCATGGAGCTGTTACTTGCTAAGGAGAAGTATAAGGTGGTCGGGTTCAACCGCGAGTACACCCGCGCTCGTGTCGGGTCTCGTCCCAAGGTCACCATCGCCCAGACGTGCGTGTGCAATCACGTCCTCGTCTACCACTACTGCCTGGCCACAAGGCTTTGCGAGCGTTTCACCAGGTTTGTCAACAGCTAGCCCCCACTACATGTTCGCTACGGTGGACATCACCAATGATGTAAAGGTGTTGGGGAACATAGTATTTCAAAATTTTCCTACAATCACGCAAGATCTATCTACTAGATGCATAACAACGAGAGGGGAGAGTGTGTCTACGTACCCTCGTAGACCGAAAGCGGAAGCGTCTAGTGACACGGTTGATGTAGTCGAACATCTTCGCGATCCAATCGATCAAGCGCTGAACATACGGCACCTCCGCGTTCAGCACACGTTCAGCTTGGTGATGTCCCACGAGCTCTTGAACCCGTTGAGCTTCACGGGAAAGTTTCATCAGCACGATGGTGTGGTGACAGAGATGATGAAGCTACCGGCGCAGGGCTTCGGCTAAGCACTGCAACAGTATGACCGAGGTGTGTTTCCGTGGACGGGGGCACCACACACGGCTAAAACAATGTTTCTTGTGTATCTTTGGGTGCCCCATGTCCCCGTATATAAAGGAGCAAGGGGGAGGTGCGTCTAGCCAAGTATGGCGCACCAGGAGTAGGATTCCTACTCCTAGTAGGAATATGAATCCCCCTTCCTATTCCTACTAGGAGTAGCAAAGGAAGGAGGAGAGGAGAAGGAAGAAGAGGGGCGCCTCCCCCCTTTCCTAGTCCAACTAGGATTCCTAGGGGGAGGGTGCAGCCAGCCCTATGGGCTTCCTCTCTCTATTCCTTCAAGGCCCACTATGGCCCATACTCCCTCAGGGGGTTCTGGTAACCCACTTCGGCACTCCGGTTTTATCCGATAACACCCGGAACACTTCCGGTGTCCGAATATAGTCGTCCAATATATTAATCTTTATGTCTCGGACATTCCGAGACTCCTCGTCATGTTTGTGATCTCATCCGGGACTCCGAACTACCGTCGGTACATCAAAACTCATAAACTCATAATACCGATCGTCATCTAATGTTAAGCATGCGGAACCTACGGGTTCGAGAACTATGTAGACATGACCGAGACTCATCTCTGGTCAATAACCAATAGCGGAACCTGGATGCTCATATTGGCTCCTACATATTCTACGAAGATCTTTATCGGTCAAACCGCATAACAACATATGTTGTTCCCTTTGTCATCGGTATGTTACTTGCCCGAGATTCGATCGTCGGTATCACTACACCTAGTTAATCTTGTTACCGGCAAGTCTCTTTACTCGTTCCTTAATACATCATCTCGTGACTAACTCATTAGTCATTTGCTTGCAAGGCTTATTATGAAGAGTATTACCGAGAGGGCCCAGAGATACCTCTCCCACACTCGGAGTGACAAATCCTAATCTTGATCTATGCCAACATCACGAACACCTTCGGAGACACCTGTAGAGCATCTTCATAATCACCCAGTTACGTTGTGACGTTTGATAGCACACAAGGTGTTCCTCCGGTATTCGGGAGTTGCATAATCTCATAGTCATAGGAACATGTATAAGTCATGAAGAAAGCAATAGGTTGCAGTAAAACTAAACGATCAAGTTGCTAAGCTAACGGATGGGTCTTGTCCATCACATCATTCTCCCAATGATGTGATCCCATTGATCAAATGACAACTCATGTCTACGGCTAGGAAACATAACCATCTTTGATAAATGAGCTAGTCTAGTAGAGGCATACCAGGGACACTCTATTTTGTCTATGTATTCACACATGTACTAAGTTTTCGGTTAATTCAATTCTAGCATGAATAAAAGACATTTATCATGATATAAGGAAATACAAATAACAACTTTATTATTGCCTCTAGGGCATATTTCCTTCAAAAGGTGCTCAAGAATTTGGGCATCCCCTGTGTAGGATCGAAAGTAAGTCTAGAGTGGGTGATTAGACTACTTGACCAAATAAAAACTTATCCTTTTTCCCAATATTAAGTTTTCACAGTTTTTAGCAAATTAGCACAAGTCAAGCAATCTTCCTACACATGCAATTCTAGAGTTGTGGCAGCGGAAAGTAAAGCATTGCATATGAAGGTAAAGGGAGGGGTTGTAGAGTGCAAACGCAATTGGAGACAAAAATGTTTTTGGCGTGGTTCCGATAGGTGGTGCTACATCCACGTTGATGGAGACTTCAACCCACGAAGGGTAATGACTGCGTGAGTCCACGGAGGGATCCAACCACGAAGGGTCCATGAAGAAGCCACCTTGTCTATCCCACCATGGCCGTTGCCGACGAAGGACTTGCTTCACTAGGGTACATCCTCACGAAGTAGGCGATCTCCTTGCCCTTACAAACTCCTTGGTTCAACTCCACAATCGTGTCGGAGGCTCCCAAGTGACGCCTAACTAATCTAGGAGACACCACTCTGCAAAAGGTAATAAATGGTGTATTGATGATGAACTCATTGCTCTTGTGCTTCAAGTGATATTCTCCCCAACACTCAACTCTCTCTCACATATTCGGATATGATGGAAAAAAGATTTGAGTGGAAAGCAACTTGGGGAAGGCTAGATATCAAGATTCTTGTGGTTGGATTGGAATATCTTGGTCTCAACACATGTGCAGGTGGTTCTCTCTCAGAAAATGAATAGTGGAAGTGTAGGCACATTTTGATGGCTCTCTCACATATGGCGAGGGGGTGGAGGGTATATATAGACTCCACACAAAATCTAGCCGTTACACACATTTGACCCAACTCGGTCAGACCGAATAAACGAACTTGGTTAGACCGAAGCAGTTCAAAATGTGAACATTATATATTTCGGTGGGAACGATACTATCAACTCAGTGAGACTGATGCATTAGGGTTAGGGAAAAACCTCAACTCGGTTTGACCGATTAAACAAACTCGGTGGGACTCGGTGGGACCGATTCGCTGATCTCGGTGAGACCGAAACGTTACGAAGAGGAAAGAGAGAGTTTGCAATGCCAACTTGGTGGGAATGATTCGCTCATGTCGGTTAGACCGAAATGTTACGAAGAGGAAACATAGAGTTTTCATTCCCATCTTGGTGAGACCGAGATCCCTATTGGTGAGACCGAACTGATTAGGGTTTGTGGCAGTGGCTATGTCAAGTGAACTCGGTGGCGCCGGATAGATCAAATCGGTGGGGCCGAGTTTGAGTTTTAGGTTTGGGACATATGTGGAAATGAGAAAGTTGTTGAGGTATTTGGAGCATATTACTAAGCACTTGAGCAAGTAGACCATTAAGCAATACCACATCCCCTTTTAATAGTATTGGCTTTTCCTATGGACTCAATGTGATATTGGATCACTAAAATAGAAATGTAGAGTCTTGAGCTTTTGCCAATCTTTGTCCTTAGCTTTTTCAGGGGTCCACATTTCAAATCCATGCCATGCCAACCATTGAACTTCCTGAAATATTTATCTTGAAAGGATATTAGCTCAATAAGCTATATGTGTTATTAATTACCAAAACCACCCGGGGATTAGTTGCACTTTCAATCTCCCCCTTTTGGTAATTGATGACAACATATAGATCAAAGCTTCGACAAAAGATAATAAGAATGAAATATATCATCGCTTTGAGAAGTATGTGATAAGCAAGAGCCCCCCTAAATTTGTGCATTATTTAAGATTTTCTTTTGAATGCAAATGCACAATCGATTAGGATCATGGGTTACTCTTCCATGTCACATACATCTTGGTGGAGCGCTCAAAATGATAAGATTTTAAGCAATAAGCACACATCACCAAAACAACAAGTGAATGATCATACACAATCAAATAGGCACACATTAAGCATAGTATGATATGATCAAGCACAAGTAGTATCTCACACACATAAGCAAATTGTAGCAATAACCAAACATCCAAATGAAGTAGCAAGCAAACACCAACAAAGATAAGCAAAACACTCTCTCTTGAAGCCTAATGATCTATACACTTTCTCCCCCTTTGGCAACAAGTTACCAAAAAGCTCGAAAATGCATAGTGCTATCACTAGTATGCGTCGGTGCTATACAAACGGTTTTTAACCCGTTTCCTCGACGACATTTGGAATCGTCGCCTAGTGAGTGACGATGGTAGGGGGGTCCTTCCCACACGACCCAGAAACCGTCGGGGATATGCCCTCCAGGCACACACGCTCGGCAAAATAGGGTCGTGTGCGATCGGCGAGCGCTCAAATACGGAAATACGTACAATAGAGCTAAAAAACAATTATACAGGCGAAATTATTTCCGGTCGCAAGTTCATCCCACACAATCAGTCCCTGCTAAATGTTTCCTTTCGTATGTACATCCCACACAGTCACTCCAAGGAAAACGTTTCCGTTCACAGGTACGTCACACACAATTTTTCCCGTTAAATCGTTTGTGATAGGGTTGCCATTCCACACGACATTAACAATTTTATCGTTTGCGTTATTGAATGTATCACACACGGTGCGTAGAAGAAACTGTGTGGCAAAGGCTGTCCATAACACACAGTTTTTATGTGGTAAACGTTCGCGCAAGGTGGCCTAACGCAAACATTTTTCAAGAGAAGGTCGTGTGTTATTGTTCATTGATCCAACACGGTTTATTCCTAGGAACTCTGTGCGTTGCATGTGCTCATCACCCACGATAGTTTCTCAATAATCTTATGCAATAGCAAAACCCAATTAGCAGGTTAATTGCCCTATTATTATTAATCCATTTATTAATCTAATTGACATTCATATTAATCACATAATATGTTTCATTTCCATATTAAGTAAGAAGGATTTCATATTGAAATGCAGCAGAGTACAACATGATATAGCTTCAGCACTCAGCTACCCCATTACACAACTGCACCAGCACCATGTTTCACATGTAACATGTAGAACCTTTCGAAATTAGGATCATAGACGGTATATAGACAGATGCATCTCATCTGGAAAATTGCTGAAGCGGAAGGCGAATATTGATCCTTCATTCATGTTGAAGGTCTTTGCAACTTTAAGCCGGTGCCTGTGGATGATTGACCATCCGTCCTTCGTCCTCTTCAGAAACACTTCCTCGCCTCCTGACCATAAAGGTGGTTTTAGAGGTAATCATCAGTGAACTGCTTTGGAAATTCCTGAAATCAAGGATATGCATAAATATCTTCTATATATCGGAAATGGGGCAAAGAATAAAAAAAGGCAAGGCATAATAGTTAGTACCATCTTGTAGTGAACTGATGTCTTCATCACAGTGGTTCAAAACCTCTGACAGCAGGACCTACATGTGGAAGACTAATTGTTAAAAACCTAAATATTAGAATGGTTCCTGTAATTGCACAATAATGTGCTATTAGACAACGGACCGTGCACGTGCAGTTAAGTAAACACCACAACAAATGAACCAAACGTTAAATGAGCACCACATTGCACAATATAACATACTCCTAACAGAAGATCAGATAGTTGACCAAACCGAGCATGCTTAACAACTTGGAAATATAGCAATTGTATTTGTTTCTCATGTATTTAGTACAGCCAAATTCGATTTATTTCTCACATGGTATACAATAGCAAAATGCACCCACAACAATTGAACATCGCATTGCAGAATTGAACCAAACAGTTAACTAAACACCACAACAAATGAACCAAACGTTAACTGAGCACCACATTGCACAATATAACATACTCCTAATAGAAGATCAAACATTTAACAAAACCAAGCATGCTTAACAACTTGGAAATGTAGCAATTGTATTTGTTTCTCATGTAATTAGTACAGCCAAATTCGATTTATTTCTCACATGGTATACAATGACAAAATGCACACACAACAATTGAACATCACATTGCGGAATTGAACCAAACAGTTAACTAAACACCACAACAAATTAACCAAACGTTAACTGAGCACCACATTGCACAATATAACATACTCCTAATAGAAGATCAGACAGTTAACCAAACCAAGCATGTTTGACAACTTGAAAAACTGCACCCTAAAGAATTGAACATCACATTTGTAGAATTGAGCAAACAGTTAACTGAACACCACATTGCACGACATATAGAACATATACTGTAGAGCGGAAGATTGCATGGTAAAAGAAGATAGCACAATTCACTAGAATTTGTTAAGGAAAGGCAGTAGCTATCAAACTGAACATTAGTCCTTATACTGAGCTAATAAGACAAGCTACTCCTCATTGTCGGAGATATCGATGACGATTGGCTCCTTGGACATGGAAGAGGGCGAGGCCTCCGCTTCATGGGTGCCCTCGTCGTAGTGGTGAGTTGCCTGAGCCGCTCCGCTGAAAGTGGAACTATCCCCGGGTGGTTTTGGTAATTACTAACAACATATAGCTCATTGAACTAATGCCATCTCAAGATAATATTCAGGAAAGTTCAATGATTGGCATGGTGTGGACTAGGAATGTGGACCCCTCAAAAGGCTAAGGACAAAGGATTGGCTCAAACTCAAGACTCTACATTTCTCCATTTTAGTGATCCAAGATCACATTGATTCCATAGGAAAGCTAATACTATTAAAAGGGGATGAGGTGTTGCCTAATGGTTTTCTTGCTCAAAATGCTTAGTGATATGTTCCAAAACCCTCAACCACTTTCTCACATCCATATATGTCCCAAACCAAAAGTCAAACTCGGCCCCAGCGAAAAGATCTATCCGGCGCCACCGAGTTCATTCGACATAGCCAATGCCAAAAACACTAATCATTTCAGTCTCACCGAAAGGGATCTCGGTCTCATCGAGATGGGATTGCAAACTCTTTGTTTCCCTTCGTAACATTTCGGTCTCACCGAGATGAGCGATCGTTCCCACTGAGTTCGCAATGCAAACTCTCTGTTTCCTCTTCGTAACGTTTCGATCTCACTGAAACGAGCGAATCGGTCCCACCGAGTTTGCCTGACCAATTCTCTGTAAGATTATTACCAAAATTGGTCCCATCGAGTTTGTGTAATCGGTCTCACCGATATTATGTTTTGCCCTAACCCTAATGCAATCGGTCCCACCGAGTTGATCATATCAGTCCCACCGAAATACCTAAACGATCACATTATGAACTAAATCGGTCTGACCGAGTTCTCTGAATCGGTCCCACCGAGTTTGGTAAATTGTGTGTAACCGTTAGATTTTATGTGGAGGCTATATATACCCCTCCACCCACTCTTCACTCGTGGGAGAGAGCCATCAAAACATACCTACACTTCCATCATACATGTTCTGAGAAAGAACCACCTACTCAAGTGTTGAGATCAAGATATTCCATTCCTACCATATGAATCTTGTTCTCTAGCCTTCCCCAAGTAGCTTTCCACTCAAATCTTTCTTCCACCATATCCAAATATGTGAGGAGCTGTTTGAGTGTTGGGAAGACTATCATTTGAAGCATTTGAGCAATGAGTTCATCATCAACACTCCGTATATTACCTTTTCGAGAGTGGTGTCTCCTAGATTGGTTAGGTGTCACTTGGGAGCCTCCGACAAGATTGTAGAGTTGAACCAAGGAGTTTTTAAGGGCAAGGAGATCGCCTACTTCGTGAAGATCTACCCCTAGTGAGGCAAGTTCTTCGTGGGCGATGGCCATGGTGGGATAGACAAGGTTGCTTCTTCGTGGACCCTTCGTGGGTGGGGCCCTCCGTGGACTCGCGCAGCCGTTACCCTTTCATGGGTTGAAGTCTCCATCAACTTGTATGTACGGTAGCAGCACCTATCGGAACCAAGACAAAAAAACATCCTTGTCTTCACTTGCGTTTGCTCCCTCCAAACTCCCCCCTTTACCTTCATATGCAATTGTTTTACATTCCGCTGCTATACTCTTAGAATTGCATGTGTAGGTTGATTTCTTGACTTATGCTAAGTTGCTAAAATCTGCCAAGAACTAAAATTGGGAAAAAGATAGATTTTTATTTAGTCAAGTAATCTAATCACCCCCCTCTACACATACTTTCGATCCTACAAGTGGTATCTGAGCTTTGGTCTCCATGTGCTGTAATTTCCATAGCTTTGGTGACCATAGCCTTGGTTTCACAACCTAGGAGATTATGGCATCTAGCGAGGGAAGTTACCACCGTAGAGGTCCTTATTTTGATGGTACTAATTTTGCTAGTTGGAAGCATAAGATAAAAATGCATATTCTTGGACATAACCCCGCTGTTTGGGCTGTTATGTGTATTTGCAAGGTGAATTCTTTGATGGGAAGGAACCGAATCGTGAAGCTACCGCTGAAGACTTGAAGATGCTGCAATAAAATGCTCAAGCTTGCGATATCCTCTTCAACGGATTGTGCCCCAAAGAATTCAACAAAATCAGCCGTCTTGAGGATGCAAAGGATATTTGGGATACTTTGATTGATATGCACGAAGGTACCGACTCCGTCAAGGAATCCAAGTTGGATGTGCTTCAAAGTCAACTTGACAAGTTCAATATGAAGGATGGTGAAGGTGTCGCTGAAATGTACTCTAGGCTTGCTCTCATCACAAATGTGATTGCCGACTTAGGAAGTGACCAACAGATTCATCATCAAGAAGATCCTAAGAGCCTTGGATGGAAAATATGACACCGTGTGCACATTGATCCAAAAGATGCCCAATTACAAAGATCTCAAGCCAACGGAAGTAATTGTAAGAATTGTTGCTCATGAGATGTCACTCAAAGATAAAGAAGAGCTTCACAACAAGTCTAGTGGCGCTTACAAAGCCTCATGTGACACTCCTACATCATCAAGTGAGAAACAAGTCTTCAATGAAGAATTGAGCTTAATGGTGAAGAACTTCAACAAGTTCTACGAGAGTAGAAGCAAAGAGAGAAGTTTCAAGTCAAGGTCCTACAATGACAAGAGATCTTCAAGTCATGATCGGAATTGCAACAATTGCGGAAGACTCAAACACTAATCCAATGAGTGTACGGATCCCCACAAGAGAAGAGAAGACTCACCTAAAAGGAGAAGTAGAAGAGAAGATTCACCGCCAAGAGAGAGAAGGAGTAGATATGATCGTTATGAACGAACACCTTCTCGGAGAAGCAAAGATTCGGAAAGGAAGGAAAAATCATCAAGGAGCTATACAAGACGAAGACATCAAGCTCATGTTGGTGAATGGGCATCCAGTTCCAACTCCGATAACCACTCCGAGAGAAGCTACTAGTCCGACTCCGAAAATACTCAAGATGAAGGTGTTGCCGGAATTGTCTTGTGTCAACCAACTCCTACGATATATTTGACTCACCAAATGAAGGAATTGGAAGATTCTTTATGGCTAAAGGTCCTAAGGTATGACACCCCGAGTATCTTGATTTCAATAGTGATGAAGATGACTTGCTAGGAGATGATGATTTACTTGTTGGTAGCAATAGTGATGAAACTTTTGATGAAACTATGATGAAATTGCTATTAATCATGCTAACCAAGATAAAACGAATGACAATGATAAGGAGAAGATTGATCGTCTAACTAAAGAACTAAACACTCTTAAGTTAGCTCATGAAACTACCTTGGAAGATCATCGAGAACTTTTAAAGACTCATGAGAAGTTACGCTTTGAAAAGCTCAACCTTGAGCAAGAGCATGAGTTCTTAAAAGCAATCAATGATGATCTTCGCAAGAAAAGTTCTTCCTATTACCAAGCGTTTACTCTTGTCTACCTACATGCCACAAGTAATACCTAGCAACAAGAACAAGAAAGATTCTTCCTCTAGTAGTAACAACAATCATGCTAAATCCAATGATGTTGCTTCTAGTAGTTCTCTTGATTTCACTAATGATTCTCTTAGCCAAGTTACACTTGAGCAAGAAAATAGCTTATTGAAGGGAATTATAGAGAAAGGTGTTTACAAGAGCCTTCCAGGAGTAAGCAATTTGAGGAAATTGTACGCAAGCAAGGAAGACACCAGAAGAATCAAGGTGTTGGTTTCGAACGAAAGTTCAATGCCAATGGAGTTGAGTGGGAGGAAGATCAATACCCCAAGACGAAGTTTGTTCCTCAACAAGAGAAGTATGATCCTACTTCTTTTCAAGGGACACAAGCACAAGATGATCTTCCACCACAAGACCACAAGCTAAAGGGCAAGGACAAGCTTTAAGAAGAGATTGATGTATTTGAAGAAGCTCCTAAGGCCTTGGTCAAGTGGGTTCCCAAGACTACATCAAGTTCTACTTCATCAAGTATGACTACAACTCCATGGATTCCCATCAAGATGGTGTGGATCCCTAAAAAGAAGAACTAGAGAGTTCTTGAGGGTGACTTTGCCAACACACTTCACTCATATCATTTTGGCGAGGACAAGTGCAAACAACTTCCATATCTTGCACTAGTTCAAGGAGTCACAAACCCTCTTGTTGGTAAGACAAGGGACAAGGTGACCTAATACTTTCATGGACATCAACATGTGTGCAAATTCACTCTATGTCTATGGATATCCTTGTTTGTTCCTTGTGGGACTAACCCGTGTAGGTATTGAAAGTGCAACTCACTCCAATGGATTGCTCCAAATGACCTACATCAACATTGAGCATCTACATATTCAACACCTACATGAAGTCATCACCGACAAAACCCAAGGTTAGTTCATCCCTCTTAGGGGGGATATCAAATCTAGGGGGAGCTTTACTCTAAGAATTGAGCTAAAGCAACTCTAATGATGTGAACACAACAATGCTTTATGTAAAAGTGGTAACCCCACTTGTGCTTAAGCGATGAGTATAAACTACGATCAAATGTTCTCATTTGACTCCTAAGTCAATAAACTCATATATAGATGACCTAGCCATCGCCGATTGTTTGATAGATGATAGAATGGTTGTGCATGCTTTGCCACATGTTTCATTTGCTATCTTATTGTGTGAGCATGTGGAATGCATATTTTTCTCATTCGAGGACATCCATTTGTTGCTTTGATTGTTTGGCTCTTTTTCTTTTGCCAAATGGATGGAAAAGAATGCCTAAGAACACCCTCTAGCTATCTATGCTTTTCTCGTCTCAAACTCTATTCATGCTACATCACAAAGTTTGATCAAGTCAGATTCGAACCACTTTGTGTGAGGAGCACTCGGAGTCCCCGACTCGTCATAGGCTTAAACTTCCAAAACCTCTTTGTGCATTTCGGTATGACCGAGTCATCCACTTCGGTCAGACCGAGTTCACTAAGTTGATCTAGGTTTTCAATCTCGGTGCAACCGATTTGAACTTTTCGGTCACACCGAGTTGTAGTAACTACTAGCAGTTTTGCATCTCGGTGCCACCGAGTTGTTCCACTCGGTCAAACCGACAGTGTCTGGTTATATATACCGATGAGCCAAATTTTGGAAAACTTTCAAAACCCTCCAGCCTGCGCGTGACCTACTCTGCCTCGTCGGGTCTCCGGATCGTCTCCTCGCCGCCAGTGACCTCCCGCCGCTGGACCGTGCTACTTCTCGAGCTTGCGTTGTATTCCCTTGAAGAGGAAAGGGTTATGCAGCACAGTAGCGTTAGTATTTCCCTCAATTTTTGAGAACCAAGGTATCAATCCAGTAGGAGACCACGCGCGAGTCCCTCGCATCTGCACAAACAAATGAGAACTTCGCAACCAATGCGATAAGGGGTTGTCAATCCCTTTACGATCACTTACGAGAGTGAGATCTGATAGATAGGATAGTATAATATTTTTGGTATTTTTGGTATAAGAACAGAAAGTAGATAAAGCAAATAAGCAATGACAACATAAATTGAAAGGAAGTAATATGATAAAGTTAGACCCGGGGGCCATAGGTTTCACTAGTGGCTTCTCTCATGAAAGCAGAATTTTATGTAGGGTGAAGAAATTACTGTCGAGCAATTGATAGAAAAGCGCATAGTTATGAGAATATCTAGGCATGATCATTATATATAGGCATCACGTCCATGACAAGTAGACCGAAACGATTCTGCATCTACTACTATTACTCCACACATCGACCGCTATCTAGCATGCATCTAGAGTATTAAATTCATAAGAATAGAGTAATGCTTTAAGCAAGATGACATGATGTAGAGGGATAAACTCAAGCAATATGATATAAACCCTATCTTTTTTTCCTTGATGGTAACAATACAATACGTGCCTTGCTGCCCCTGCTGTCACTGGGAAAGGACACCGCAAGATTGAACCCAAATCCAAGCACTTCTCCTATTGCAAGAACTATAGATCTACTAGGCCAAACCAGACCAATAATTCGAAGAGACTTGCAAGGATATTATAATCATACATAAAAGATTTCAGAAAAAATCAAATATTGATCATAGATAAGCTTGATCATAAACCCACAATTCATCGGATCTCGACGAACACACCGCAAAAAGATTACATCTAATAGATCTCCTTGAAGATCGAGGAGAACTTTTTATTGAGATCCAAAAAGAGAGAAGAAGCCATCTAGCTAATAACTATGGACCCGAAGGTCTGTGGTAAACTACTCACAACTCATTGGTGAGGATATGGTGTTGATGTAGAAGCACTCCGTGATGGATCCCCACTCCGGCGGAGCTCCAGAACAAGCCCCAAGATGGGATCTCATGGTAACAGAAGGTTGCTGTGGTGGAATTAGGGTTTTCTCTGTTGCCTTGATGTTTTCAGGGTACATGGATATATATAGGAGGAAGGAGGGCATCGGCAGAGCCAAAGGGGGCCCACGAGGGTGGGGGCGCGCCCTGAACCCTCATGGCCACCTCTCTCATTCCCTCGCGTGTACTCCAAGTCTTCTGGGTAGATACGGTTCCAAAAATAACTCTACCGAAGGTTTCATTCCGTTTGGACTCCGTTTGATATTCCTTTTCTATGAAACACTGAAATAGGCAAAAGAATAGCAATCTGCATTGGGCCTTGGGTTAGTAGGTTAGTCCAAAAAATAATATAAAAGTGTATAATAAAGCCCATTAAACATCCAAAAAGAATATATAATAGCATGGAACAATAAAAAATTATAGATATGTTGGAGACGTATTAGACTCCGCCGCCATCAACGGCAATCTTCGCCGCCGTTGCCGCCGTAGCAAGTTCACCGCCGAGTTAGGGTATGAACTTGATTCTTTTTGCTATTCCTTAACTCCGATTCATAGCACATTGCATTGCCATGATTCTTGCCACGTATGAAATCTTCCTATCCAGCAAAAACTCTGTAGAAAGTAGCTTTGATTCGAAAAATTTAGGGTTAGGTCTCTGCCGAACTCATCTCGGACCGACCGAGTTGTAGAAATCGGTCCCATCGATTTGGCTTAGGCCATTGCACACGTGATTTTCGGTCTGACCAAAAATTGCAAATCGGTGTGAACAAGTTCAACTCTCCATGAAACCCTAGCAATATTGGTGCCACCGAACTGTGACTCGGTCTGACCAAGTTCACTAGTTCAGGCTCCAGAATTGCTTTGGTGTCATCGAGCTTAACAATCGGTAGCTCCGAAATGCTTTCTGTAGAGAACTAAAACAAAGTTTTTCTTGTCATCTGGTTTGTAAAAATTCTGTACTTTGTGATGCTCATCCACTCTACCTCATCTACATCTATTCATATGGCCAGGTTTCAGTTTGAAGTGCCAAGATGTCAGATCAAAGTGATAGCCAGAATGTGTCTGAGGAGCAGGTAGAGTGAGGGCACTAGTCCCTCTAGCAGCTATGATGAGGGTAGCATGAGCACACTTAGTGATCTTCCAAAGGCTGCTACCAAGTCAAGGAAAAAGAAAACTTTAGATACCGAGGATGAGAATTTTGTGGCAGATGAGGCCACTTCAAAGAAGAATGTGCTCAGGAAGGAGTATGGCATAGCTGCGGTAACTAAGCCAGGTCAGAAAAGGAAGATCCCTGCCAAGAGGATTCCTATGTAAAAGGCTAGTTCATCATCTCAAGAGACTATGGTTTTCACACTTGAAACCAGATATGATGAGCCAGCAGGAAATAAGAAGAGAGCAAGAAAACCACAGCTAGAGTGATTGGCAAGCCATCCATGAGGGATGATGATGATGATGATGAAGCTGAGGAAGAAGAGGTTGTTGCACCAGCTCCTAAAGCTCAAAATCTTATGGGAGATGCTATCAAGTCTAGGGCTGCTCCCTCTAAGCCCAAGACTGCTCCCAAAGCTGCTCAAGCCACCAAGTCTCCACCCAAGAGGAGCACAAGAAATATTCCAGATTCAGAGAAGAACAAGGCTCCAGTGCCTGAAGTTGCTGAATATGCTGAAGCCCAAGTGCTCAGAAACTTGAAGCCCAAGATCCCTGACCATGACAACACTCACATTGTTGCTGAGGACATGAAGCTGAGGAAGGATGCAGGTCTCAGGTTGTGGAGAAAGACTGATCCATATGCTATAAGGAGAAGGACTGCTGTGGACTACATGTTTCACACCAAGGAAGAACAAGACTTCTATGAGATAGTTCTGCTCGACAAGAAACCCATTGTGTGATATGAGAAGGGTGTACTGGGACTTCATTGATGACAATGCAGATTACTTTCCCAATGTGCATGAGAGCTTCAAAGCATGTAGAGTTGACAAGTTTGTGGCTCAGAAGTTGACCAAGTGGAATGATGAACTCATCATGCAGTTCTACTCCACAGCTCACTTTTATCCTGATTGTAGGATTGTATGGATGTCTGAAGGTACCAGGTACCGGTCAACTGTTGCTGAGTGGGCAAAGCTGATCAATGTCCCTGAAGAGCATGAGGATGATTTGGATGTCTATGCCAAGCAGAAGCAAGACCACAACTCCATGGCAAATATGTACAAGGTGATCCCTGATGATGATTTGGAAACACACAAGTTTGGATCTGTACATCACTTGTAGTCTGGTCTAGCCACCATCAACACAATCTTGAGGCACACATTGTTGCCTAAATCTGGAGATGCCAAGATGATAAGAGGACATTCAATCAACATGCTGCATATTTTTGATGTACCCCAAAAAATTCAAGGTCATGAGTCTCATTGTTGAAACAATCAAGAGGACTGCTCCAGATCAGAAGAGATCATGTGGGTATGCTCGACACATCCAGATGCTCATCAACTCTAAGATGGGCACAGTCACATACCTATTGGACAGAGAGTATCTACCCTTGGTGCCTGACTTTGAGTACAACACATTTGTCATGGATGAGAATGAACCATCATCTGTGCAAGCACATGAAAGGAGAGAGAAAGCCAAAGCATAGAAAGCTGCCAAGATGCCAAGTGCAGAAGAAGCATCTCAAATGACTGTCAAGTCCAAGCAAGACCAAATGGCATATCTGATTCAAGCAACTATGAGGATTGAGAAGGGCTTGGCCACCCTGACTCCGAATCAGGAGAGCTTGGAGAGGATCATCGAGACTAAGTTCTATGGTCTTGGTCTGAAGGTGACAAAGATCCAGTCTACAGTTGAGAAGCTCCTGGAGGAAGCAGATGAGAGGAGAGGATATGCTACCACAGATGCATTTTAGCGAGTGCCTCGAGGTCAGAGATCTGCTGCAATGCCAGTTCCAGACACCAGAGCTACTACATCAGCACCAGCAGCCACCGCTTCAGTGCCACCTCCAGCAGCCACTCCACCAGCTCCAGCTACTTCGTCTGAAGCCTTTGTCCTTGGAGTTCTCTCCACACCACCTCCCGAAGATAGAGCCTGAGAGACGCATATCACTATGCATTTTCAAACTTTTTGGTAACTTGTTGCCAAAGGGGCAGAAATATGTATAGATCATAGGCTTCGAGAGAGAGTGTTTTGCCTCATTGGTCTCTCTTGCTTTTGGTTGAACTTTATTGTGCATTTTCTTTATACTCTATGTCCGTGTGTGAGATACTTGTGTGATCATGTGATTGATCATATGCTACCTTAATGTTTGCTTGGATGATATTATCTCCAAATTCCATATGATCATTCAATTTGCTTGGTGATGAGTGCATATTTTCAGTTATATATCATTTTGAGCGCTCCACCAAGGTGTATGTGACATGGAAGAGTAACCCATGATCCTAATCGATTGTGCATTTGCATTCAAACGCAAATTTTAACTAATGCACAAATTTAGGGGGAGCTCTTTCTTATCACATACTTCTCAAAGCGACGATGTATTTCAATCTTATTCATTTGTCGAAGCTTTGATCTATATGTTGTCCACAATTACCAAAAAGGGGGAGATCAAAAGTGCAACTATACCTGGGTGATTTTGGTAATTACTAACAGCATATAGCTCATTGAACTAATGCTATCTCAAGATAATATTTCAGGAAAGTTCAATGATTGGCATGGCATGGACTTGGAATGTGGACCCCTCAAAATGCTAAGGACAAAGGATTGTATCAAACTCAAGACTCTACATTTCTCCATTTTAGTGATCCAAGATCACATTGAGTCCATAGGGAAGCCAATACTATTAAAAGGGGATGAGGTGTTGCCTAATGGTTTTCTTGCTCAAAATGCTTAGTGATATGCTCCAAAACTCTCAACCACTTTCTCACATCCACATATGTCCCAAACCAAAAGTCAAACTCGGCCCTAGCAAAAAGATCTATCCGGCGCCACCGAGTTCATTTGACATAGCCACTGCTAGAAACCCTAATCATTTCGGTCTCACCGAAAGGGATCTCGGTCTCACCGAGATGGGATTGCAAACTCTCTGTTTCCCTTCGTACTCACCGAGATGAGCAATCCGTCCCACCGAGTTCGCAATGCAAACTCTCTGTTTCCTCTTCGTAACATTTCGGTCTCACCGAAACGAGCGAATCGCTCCCACCGAGTTTTCCTGACCAACTCTCTGTAAGATTATTACCAAAATCGGTCACACTAAGTTTGTATAATCGGTCTCACCGAGATTACGTTATGCCCTAACCATAATGAAATCAGTCCCACCGAGTTGATCATATCGGTCCCACCGAAATACATAACTAGCACATTATGAACTAAATCGTTCTGACCGAGTTCTCTAAATCAGTCCCACCGAGTTTGGTAAATTGTGTGTAATGGTTAGATTTTGTGTGGAGGCTATATATACCCCTCCACCCACTCTTCACTCATGGGAGAGAGCCATCAGAACATACCTACACTTCCATCATACATGTTCTGAGAAAGAACCACCTACTCAAGTGTTGAGATCAATATATTGCATTCCTACCATATGAATCTTGTTCTCTAGCCTTCCCCAAGTAGCTTTCCACTCAAATCTTTCTTCCACCATATCCAAATCTGTGAGGAGCTGTTTGAGTATTGGGGATACTATCATTTGAAGCATTTGAGCAAGGGGTTCATCATCAACACACCGTCTATTACCTTTTGGAGAGTGGTGTTTCCTAGATTGGTTAGGTGTCACTTGGGAGCCTCCGACAAGATTGTGGAGTTGAACCAAGGAGTTTTTAAGGGCAAGGAGATCGCCTACTTTGTGAAGATCTACGCCTAATGAGGCAAGTCCTTCGTGGGCGATGGCCATGGTGGGATAGACAAGATTGCTTCTTCGTGGACCCTTCGTGGGTGGGGCCCTCCGTGGACTCGCGCATCCGTTTCCCTTCTTGGGTTGAAGTCTCCATCAACTTGGATGTATGATAGCACCACCTATCGGAACCAAGACAAAAAAACATCTTTGTCTTCACTTGCATTTGCTCCCTCCAAACTCCTCCCTTTACCTTCAGATGCAATTGTTTTACATTCCGCTGCTATACTCTTAGAATTGCATGTGTAGGTTGATTGCTTGACTTGTGCTAAGTTGCTAAAATCTGCCAAGAACTAAAATTGGGAAAAGGCTAGATTTTTATTTAGTCAATTAGTCTAATCACCCCCCTCTAGACATACTTTCGATCCTACATACGGGCACCAACCTGCTAGCTCTCGAGATGAGGTAAGCACGTGCACGATGATAAAACACCTCGTAGCTTCATCGAAGGTATCGACGGTGGCCTCGAGAAATCGCCACAAACTGTAGTTTAAAGCAGCCAATCGCGTTGCGGAATCAGCGCGCGAGGCGTCAACGGTGGCCTCGACGGCGAGGTCCTCCTCCAAGATATGGGGGTCGGCACGAATGGCAGCCATCGTGGCCTCATCCACGCGTGCGGCCGCGATTTGCTTATCCGCTGGCAAATTCTCCTTGAGATCCTAGCTATACTACGTGCACCATGGCTTAGGGTGGCGCTTATTTTGTGGAGGGGTTGGTGACTTGGGTGGAAGGTGTCGTGCTCGCGCCGACCGTTGGGGCATGTGGGATGTGGAAGGAGGAGGAGGATGGGTGTCGGGTGTGGATTACCTACCTGGATAGATGAGGCCGAGCAACATGAAGGAGGGTCGCCGGCGAGGAGGCAGCGCTGCAAGCAAGGAGTGAAGGTTTCAACTTGGAAAGGAAGGCGGAAACATGGGAAATGTGGCTTTTTTTAAGGGGAAGGGGGCGGGGAGGTAGATATTTCTGCGGATGCCAAAAATTTGGAATTGCTTCAGCGAAAAAACTGGCGCGCAAAGTGTCATCAGACACGGTCCCTTATTAAGAACTGTGTACGATATGTGAACATCACAAATGATTCAGATAGCTTAACCCATGTGTGATGAGTTTGAACGTCAAAATTTTTGGTTCTACTTTCCATGGTTACAGTGGTCATCCACGTCACTGCATAATTTGGGTACACAAAGGAGGCTAGAGCACACCCACACTTCTTAATCGAGCAAGTTCAGAAATTAAACAGAACTAGCTGACCTAAACATTACTCTAACAAATTAAAAACTGGCACTCTTAATTAAACAAAACAAAGAGTACTACTACGACTGGTGCTCATCGATCTCCGCCGCCGCCTCCATGTCCAGCCCACGCCCGACGATCTCCTAGGGAATGGGCTCCATGGCATCAATCGCACCATTCTCGGCAAGCATCTCGCCATCCACGTCCGCCATATCTTTGGAATAGGCCACCACGAGCTAGGCGTGGGATGCTGCGATCTGGGCTTTGGCGAGCTCCATCGTGGCAAGGTATGCCGCGCAGGAATGGATGGCTGCTCGAACGCTTTTGGCGATTGCTAACTTGTCACAGCCCTAGACCAGCCTTGCCTGCCTTGCTTGGTCCTTAGGTGCATCATGTTTATTTTCAAAGGAAACCTGAAATGGGGATGCTCAAACCCTAGCACTAAATGAATTTAACTAGGGTCAAATTAAAATCTTTTTCAATAAACCCAAAATACCCTTGGGAAAAGTTCATCATTTTTGGATTGATTAAAAACCCCTGCCAAAAATGTTGCACATATTTCTAGGACCATTCTGGATTTTTGAATTAAATCATATCTTACTTGCATTTGGGCATTTAAATTTTATATATTATTTTAAATGTCCAAATAATCCCAAACTGAAATGTTCCATGTTGGTTATATGCTAAACAGTGGGCATGAGCAGTTTGGTGAATTTTGAAAGTGCCTAAGGATTTTTAGGAAAGCCACAAAGCTACAAAAGAAATAGATAATAGAAAACAGAAACTAAATCAAAAAAGACAGAGAGAGAGAAAGCCCACCTGAGCCATTTACCTGTGTGGCCCATCCGGCCGGCCCAGCCCATGAGGGGCAGGGGGGTCTTCTTCCTCCCGCCAGTCGGACGCACGGCGCGTGCCCGACGCGCGCCGGCCACCTCCATCTTGCCTGCCTGCCTCCTCGCCGCCCTGAAGGCCCTAGAGGACGCCACGACACCCTGGAACCCCCACGACCCTCCCCGTGCTTCTTCCCTCTCCTCTGGCTCTCTCCCTCGCCCGTTCTTCACCTTGGCCGAACACCACCGCCGCCGCGCTCGCTGCCACCGCGGCCAGTGCCACTGTCTCGCCTCGCCAGCACGTCCACGAGCTTCGCCTCCATCGCATACGCCTTCTACACCAAGCCAATCAACGCTGGAAGCCCCGAATCGCCCTCCCCAACATCTCCTTCCTCCTCGGCTGCTAGAGATCCCCCTAGCCGCCTCGACTGCTCCGGTTCTTCTTCGGGCTCGCCATCAGCACCATCATGATCGTCGTGAGCCTCTCCCTCGAACCACCTTCTTTGTTGTCTCTTTTTCACGCCGTAGCTGCCACTTCGCCGATGACTGAAACTCACCGCCGCCGTGGTTCTTCACCGCCACGGCCAGGGCCACCCCAGCTCGCAGCTGAGTGCGTCACTGTGTTCGCTGAGCTTCCAGGAGCACGCAGCACCCACTAGTTCGTCCCCTCACGCAGCACAGCATCGACTCCGTCGATGCCCGATCGCCGGTCGCCGCCGCGAGCTTGATTCCGACGAACTCCTGCCGCCCCAGCAACTGCCGCTTGCCGCAACGGATGCGCGGGAACGCGGGCTTCACGTAGATACTCTCCGCGGCCATTTTGGTCGCCTGTGGGCGTTTTCCGACGCCCTCCGCCGTCTCTGGCTCCGCCGGCGACGAGCCGCCGGCGCTTTTGACGTTTTGACCGGTGGGTTGACCCCCCCCCCAAGTCACTGACATATGGGCCCCAAGACCTTATTTAAGCACTAACTCAATGACAGGTGGGGCCAGCTCCTATTAAACTAGTTTAGTTTAAAAACTAAACTTAATTAGGCCTGAGAGACTGACATGTGGGCCACCCCCCTGACACTTTAGTTAGGATTAATTTAACACTAATAGTCTCTGTTAATTTAGCCTAGTCAGTGACCAGTGTGCCCCAGCGTCTGGTTTGACCTGGGCTGACGCTGTTGACCCGATGACGTCATGCTGACGCAGTAACTATTTTCTGGATTTTTAATAAATCAGAAATGATTTACTATTTCAGAAAATAGCCAAAACTTGTAAAAATCATATAAAATCAACCGTAGCTCAGATGAAAATAATTTATATATGAAAAATGATCAGAAAAATCCAAGGAATCTGTTTATGGCATTTTCATGCATGTTTAAATAACTTACAGCCACTTTTTAGGGCAATTTGCATAAATGGCATTTGAATTATCATATATGGAGTTTGAGTTTGAACCCTTGGTTCAAACCTACTTCATTTAACTTATTGCTAGTTGCATTAGCTCAACCAACGGCATATTGCCATGTCACATTCATGCATCATATTGTGCATTGCATTGATTGTGATCTTTCTCTGTTTGTCGGTTTTGTCCCCTCTCAGTAGACGACGTTCCGACGATGAGTTCGATGACACCGATGAAGAACTATTATTATCTTCAGAAGTGCCAGGCAAGCAAACCCCATTGAGCATTCTGATACAATCCCACTCTCTCGCTCTTGCTCTCTTTTACTGCATTAGGACAACAACGCTTCAATTGTTACCTGCTGCGGTAGTTGAACCCCTTTCCTCTGCATGACCCGTCATTGCCACAGTAAATAGTTGAAACCCACTAATATGAGTAGGAGTTGTTTGAGCCATGTTGTGCCTACTCTTTGATGTTTTCTGGTTATGCCTGCTATTGCTTAGAGTTGTGTCAGCTCTGATTCATCGGGGATGAATTGGAATGTGATGAACATATCCTACTGTGTGTGAGCTAAGTGTGTGAACACGATTTGGTAAAGGTAGCGATGAGAGGCCATGTAGGAGTACATGGTGGGTTGTCTCATTGCAGCCGTCCTCAGGAACTGAGTTCTGTGTTGGTTGATCCATGACCAGTTACTACCATGCATTGGGCCCGAAACCAATGGACCCTCTCGACTTATTAATCAACATGATCTCTGTCCAGGAGTTGCAACTAGTTTTTGGTGTTTGTGGTTTACTGGAGGTCGTGCGCAGCGCTGACCCTTGGGGCGGGCTGTGACGCGGCAGGTACGTGGCACGGTGTAGCGGTTGCCCGTTTGGTGATGCAGGAACCCTGTACACATCGTTTGGGGCCGTGAGCGACACCCCGGCCGGATCTCCCCATGGATGGAACCCAAATAGGCGATAAACCTGGACGAGAGACTTGTGTGGTTAGTCAGGTCGTGGCCGACACCCTCGCTGGGCCTCCGCTTGAAGGTTGCCGAGTACATGTCGTGTAAACGGCGGTAAGTGGTGAGAGCGTGTGTGAAGAAGTACACCCCTGCAGGGTTATATATGATCTATTCGAATAGCCGTGTCCGTGGAAATGGACTTCTGGGTTACCTATTACAGTTCATAGACAAGTGAAAGTGGATACTCTAAAACACGCAAGATAAGCGTGAGTGCTATGGATGGCCTTCTCGCAGGGAGACAGGAGCGGATCCATAGTGGTGTATTGATTGGTGAATATGTGGACTCATGTGCGCCACCTTAAAAGTGTTACTTGCAGTCGTAGTTTAGGATAGCCACCGAGTCAAAGCTGGCTTGCTGCAGTCAAACACCACCACCCCCTTTGTTGATATTGATGCATATGTAGCTAGTTCGGATGTAAGACTTGCTGAGTACCTTTGTACTCACGTTTGCTTAATTTATGTTTTCGCAGAGAGACTTCAGTCTCGCTAGTGGTTCCGCGTGGACTTCGACGTTTAGCTTGTTACCTCAGCTACGATCTTGAACCCTTGTAGGATCTGGTAGATAGTCAGGCTTCTCAGCCTTTTTCATTTGTAGATGTCTGTACTTAGACATGTTATGCTTCCGTTGCCTGTATGCTCTGTATGTTGGGTCATGTGACCTCTGATTGTAATAAATGCTATGATGGCTCTTCTGGGCCTTATCTATATGAGTTGTTGAGTTATGTTGTGATGCCATGTTGTACATCACATACTTGCATGTTATGCATACGTGTAATGTGTATTGCTATGTGTGGGATCCGACACCTAGTTGTTTACCCTTGGTAGCCTATCTTACAGGGAAATGTCTCCTAGTGCTTCCACTGAGCCTTGGTAGCTTGCTACTGCTCCGGAACACTTAGGCTGGCCGGCATGTGTCCTTCTTCGTTCCTGTGTCTGTCCTTAGGGGAAATGTCACGCGTTGTTCCTTTAAGTCCTTGTAGCTTGCTACGACTTGGGTTCATACGTTGATGACCGACACGTTCGTTGCTGGGTCATGTATGCCTGTCTCTGTAATTTAGTGCCACTTTTGGTTTATAACTAGTCATGTCGGCCCGGGTTCTCTGTCATATGGACGCTAGCGACACTATCATATACGTGTGCCAAAATGCGCAAACGGTCCTGGGCCAGGTAAGGTGGCACCCATGGGGATACCGTGCGTGAGGCCGCAAAGTGATATGATGTGTTACAGGCTAGACCTGTGTGACTTAGGATCGGGGTCCTGACAGCTTTGCTATCAGAGCCTGACTGCCTGTAGGATTAGCAAGCCAAACTGGTCGAAGTTGTGTCTAGAAACTCTTTAGTTATGTAAGGGAATTGTTTGTGGAAGGGAACGTAAGGCTCTTTTTACTCCTTTACCCCATGACTTTCTGATCTGAGTCACCTTCTTCTTTCTACGGGGATTAAGAAACTAGGATTCTCATTCTATTGATCAGGATCTCGTTATTGTGGTTTCAATCCTCAGTTCAGTTTCTTCTACTTTTGTTTGTTCAACTGTTGGTCTCAGAACCTTGACATGATAATGTTAAGTGGTTATGCCACCCTTTTGCTTGGATCTCAAAAGTATTTTCGAGCATTTGTAGTCGTTATGCTGTCCGAGTCATCCCAGGTTTCTAAATAGTCTGATGCATTTGCAAACCTTTCCTCCCTGTTTCCGATGTCCTTTTAGGCCAGATTAATCACACTAGTCAGTGTGTTGAGGCACTCTGTTACCTCGACACATGTGTTGGAGTTATTATGACCCTAGCTGTCTTAGAGGATCAATCAGTAATCCAGCAATGCTTTATATTCCCAGTGTGATGATTTTGGCCATCATTCTCGAAAGCATCCTGTGATGCCATTTAGTTAGTAGGCATTATATTTCTGGGTTCTTGAACCCTAGATTCATTCTACTTACTTCATGTTGATAGTATTTGCTCGTTCCTTTAGGTTATTCGTAACCTTGTGATAGTCCTCGAGGTCTGTGGTATATCCTTCTTCCAAATACCATGAACCATCTTTGGCAGAAGTTCTTCTGAACCAAAAGATCACGACCCGAGTACTCTTGAGTAGTACTCCATTCATATTGTGACTCTGCCAATTCTACTTTCTGCATGGGTTATCCGAAAGAAATATGTTGAACTCGTTCGACATGTTAATCTATGCATCCACAACTTAGAAGTTATATGTTCCTTGAGTTGTCTCCTTTTAGTTGTATTATGACCCTCGTCCATCAGTTGATAGTCAGGAGTAGTCGTGCACTTGTGTTCATCGATGCCTTTTACTCTTGAGGTCTGCCAAGCCATTCTATTCTGGAATGACTAGGAGAAACAAACTCCAGTACCTTATCCATATCTAGGATTGGGTCAAAGAAGTTGTACTTCGCAGATGAAGAATGCTAATGCAGCTTCTAAACTGTTCTATCCTGGAGTATTACCATCTTTATGTCAAGAATGTCATGAGAATTGCATTATCTCTTATGAATTCTTGATGTAGTAATACTTCTTGGCATTACTGTTCATCCCTCGGTTTCCGTGTTATAGTAACCGGAATGCCGACAAGTGAATTGTGATGTGTGAAATTAATACTCCTAGCAACTTCGTTGCTTGGTAGTTGTAGGACAACAACCTCATCCTTAGCGAGTTGATTATTGAATCATCACCCTAAGGTTGATCGTGCTACCTAGTCCACTTTCCTGGAGCACTCCTTGATTGATGAGTTAGGATTGTGATAAGTCCTTGCTCATTTGATCATATCGTCTTGCTCTGAAAGGCAAGATTGTTCTCGAGCTTAGTAACATATCGGTGGTTCGTGATTTTCCGAATATCTTCTCGGAAGTATTACCAGGTTGTTCCCTGACCGCTATGTTGAGTTCGTGATCAAGTTGGTTCCTTATAAACCACCACTTCTCCAAGAATCTGGTTGGATACCCTGAACTGGTTGGTTAAGCTAAAACAATAACTTAGAGAGTTGGAAGATAAAAGCTTGCCAGCTTAGTTCATCTCAAGGGGTATATTTGCGTGTGTTGAAAATAGATGACATCTTCATCAATTGGTCCCTGTGATCAGTTGTTGGCCCTATTGTCATATCAAAACTTTGATTTGAGTATGGGCTATCATCAAATCAAATCAGAACCAACGATGTTCATAATGTTGTCTTACTCGTGGTTGATCCCTCGAGCATACACCATTATATCTTCTCGGTCTGACCAATACTATCACTTGTTCACATAATTAAGGAATTCCGTCTCCATGGAAATCTGGATGGATTATGGTTGAGCCCATCGACAACATCCCTACCTTCTCCATGACTTTGTAGGACATTAAGCTAGTGTTCGAAAACTTTGTAAGCATTGCCTCTGTGTTCCGTTCATGAGGTATATGTTGGATGAGAGAAGAAACTTTCCCTAAATCATGTGTAATTGATGTAAGTTGCCACCGTGAGTTTGAGAAAGCTGTTTTGCTTCCTGTGGAATCATCTCAAGTCACTCATGCATAAGTGCGAAGTATTCTGTGGTTTGGAGACTTGCAACCTTCACTCTATATGTATCCCTAACACACCAAGCCACTGACTGATTTGTTCAAGGAGAAGAAGTTTCTTCATAAGAGCTAGACTTATGCAAGGACTTCGATATCCTTGATGATGGTTCCCCAACCCGAACTTGGTAGTGTTTCATTGTAAGACTACTACGTGGTCATGTTTGTCTTGGACAACGTGTTCACAAGTATGTAGCAGAACCAGCTCATGTTTTGGAGCTTGCTATCGTAGTTCATTCCCTGAGAATCTTGCAATGCCGTCTCGTCGATTTGTGTTGCAAACTTTCATTCTCCTTCTAGACTAGATGAGTCTGGAATATCTTGACCCCAACCGGAACTGAATCTCAGGTAGATATGATGGTTGGTGCATTTCCCAAGAACTATAATATTGGTCTCTCGATAACCGGTAAAGTGGATGTCGTGGCCAACACACCCAGCCGGAAGACCTATTATTGTAGTATCCTGATTGAAGTAGTTGGCCACCTCCCCATAAGGATTTCGTAGGATTTACTCCCTAGTTGTTCCTTATGGATTCTTGTGCTCCCGAAGTCCGACCTTTACTTGATGTTCAAGATACCAAACATATCTATGAATGGTTTACGCTAATACATCAAGGTGTCACACCCTGATTTCCATGTCACATTGCTTAAGCTTATTTTCATGTCAAAAATGTGGATTTGCAAAAAACTTTTGAGTGTTTTTGACTTTGCTTGATTTGACTTTTGTCTGCTGTTTGCTAGTGCTCTAAAAAAAATCAAATCAAATAAATCCTCCAACTCTTATACTTCATCTACTTGACCCAAAACCTTTCCCCAATGATCATGCCATGTGTATAGACCAGTATAGAATTTTATTATAAAAATATTTTGGCCAAATGGTATTTTCTAAAATTAGTTTTCCAAAAACCCCTGAATTGAGGTTTGCACTGCAAGTACCTTATTTAGGGTGAGAAAAATCTTTCAAAAAGTTTATTTGAATCCTATTAGATATAGGACTCCCAGAAACCACAAAAGTATAATTTTAAAAGTTATTTTTATATTTTATTTAAAAGCTTTTTCTTAAGGCCAGAAATGGTCTTTAATAGGGAAAAATTATTTAAACATTTCAAAAATATTTGCCAAAATTCAGGGAGACTCATAGGACATATATTGTCCATATATAAGAGTTTTAACACATGGTCATGTTCAAAATATTGGACAAATCCTTCCAAAACCCTTTCTGGATATTTCAAGCTTTTGAAATATTTACAAAGGAAATATTCTCCAAAAATTCCAGGGAAATTCTATCATGTCACATATGACATATTTGATGATCTTGCAAAGCCTCATGCATTGGAGATCAAGGAAACATCCTCAAACCCCTTCAAAACCATTCTGTCCATATTTGAAGTTTGAGCAACTCTACATTGCCAAACTTGTCCAAATGCTCTCAAACTTGGTGCACATGCTAGAATGGCCTAATAAGGCATCTAGACCAAATGGCACAAGATTTGGAATAGAGCAACTTGATCAGATCACCCCACAACCACTTCTGTTCAAATTCAAATTTGAACAACTTTACATTGTCAACTTTTTATCTGGAGCCTCAAACTTTGTGGGCATGTTCATATCCCCAAATGATGATGCTACACCATGTGGTGCATCAAGGGGAGATGAATTGCTTGACCCAAACAAGGTGAAACCATTTCTGTTCATTTCTAGGGTTCACCAAAGTTACATTGGCCACTTTGCCTAAATGAGCTCAAATTTGGTGCAGGGGCCTAATTACATGTGACATTTGATCCTGTTAAGTCCCATGTCAAGTGGATGTCATTTGCTTGACCAAACCTTGATCAAACACCTTCTGTCCAATTACCAAAACTAGTGGTTGAACCTCTTTTACTATTCTCCATGGCCTCAAGTTCTTACCACAGCCTCCCCTAGTCCTATTCTACCTCCAGTAACTCTCCTCTGCCTTATCTCAATTATTGGAGGGTAAAAACCCCATCTTTACCCTTGTGGACAGCCACTTTCTTCTCCTCCTTCACCTCCCTCCTCATCCCAGTGGTTCCCCAGGGCATCCAAGACTACAGAGCCATTGTTTACTACCCCCTCTACCCCCTGGACACGGTTGGACACAACAGGACACAGCCAGGATAGCACAGGCCCAACCATGCCGGCCAAAGACGTGCTCTGGAGCGCGCTACAGTGCGCTCCCGCACTGTAGCCGCCCCCAATCAGCTGCCTCCGACCACCTTGGGCAGAGGGAGCGTGTCCCCCGAGGCCCCCTCGACGTCCTCAACACGCTGGATGGTCGGCCCTATCCTCCCCGGTCCCCCTCCTCTCTCCATGAGCTCGCCCGGCACGTCCATGGGCGTCGCCCACGGTGCACCGCGGCTTTAGCTATAAAAGGGTCTCCCCCGAGCACCTCTCGCTTCTTCTGGATTCTCCTCTACCCCGTGCACCTCCCAGACATCCCCAACCTCCCTCCCGTGGCCTCCTACCTCCTCCGTGGCCGGAGTGCCGCCGCGGCCCTTCCACGGCCATTCGGCCCTTCACCTCTCCGGGCCTCCCCCGACCTCCCCTGAGCATCTGGATGGATGCGGCACTCCTCCCTGGGTACTCCGGCGCGCCGCACACCGCCGGAGGTGGCCGGAATCACCGGCACAGGTGGCGGCCGGGCCTTGCTCCGACCTCGCCGCGCGCGCGTAAGGGAGGCGCTGCCTCGCCCCTAACCCCTCCTCCGGGCGCGGCCGGGCCGCGCGGCACCGCCCCCGTCTCCGACCGGCGCAAGCTGGCGGCGTGGCGCCGGCGGCCAGCGAGGCCGGGCCTCCCCGTCGTTCCTCTGCCTCAAGCGAGAGGTAGGGGACGACCTCCCCACCAGCTGGCAGGGGGCCCCGCCCGTCAGCGGCTATGCCAACTGAGCCGGCCCACCCGTCGGGTTAAGTGGAAACGGCTTCGGGCCGGTTCGCTTGCCCCACGGGGTGGCGTCTTCCCGGGATACGCCTTCTGCGTCACCTCCTCTCGCCGCAGCCGAGCCGCTGGGCCGGCCCAGCGGCTATCTTTCGCCCAGAGCGCAAGATAGGGTATAACCCCTTCTCTTTTTCTTTTTCTTTATTCTGTCAACTTCAAATATTTCCCAAATATTCATATAAACTCCAAATGGCATGATTCAAATTTCTGGTAGCTTCTAAAATCATGCCCTATCACATGGTGCCACATGCACATTATTCCAAAAACTTTTCCTATACAAATATTTATCAAATGCCCATTTTCCACTTTCTGTGATTAACTTTAGAAAATCACAGAGAGCTCAATATTGATCCAAATGCAGTGATTCAAGTTCCTAGATGCTTGTCATGTCCAAACTTAGTTTTGGAACATTTTTAATAATAGCTTCTGTACCCCACCAAATATTGAGCCATTTCTTTATATTTATCAGCTTTGGAAAATCCTAGGAAATTCATTTGAATTCCAAATCCAGTGAAACCAACTCCTAAATGCTTCTAAAATCATGACTTGATGATGGGTACCTTTGCTCATCATTCAAGGAATCATTTCTGTATACTTCTTCCAACTCCATAAACCCTTTTGGTTCCATCATATTGAAATGTTCCAAACTACCCATTGATCCAATACCTATGAAACCACCTTGGTCATTTCTAATATGACCAGAGGAATCCTAGAAAAGTCCAACTCCTGTTTTTAGAGCACTTTTATTGTTGCTTTGATTGTGTTGCTTATTGTGATTGTTTCCATCGTTAGTTGACGTAATAAACGGAGTATTCGGAGATGGACCAGAAGATTTGAAGACTCTGAAGAATAAGGCAAGCAGCCCTTTGACCATGTTCGAGAAACCTTTTTATGCATGTCTCATAGCACCTTTATTATTCAATGCATCGGAATCATGTTGAGGTGGAAACCACTTTGGTTACTACCCCTGTTACTTTACTGTTGAAACTTGCATCAACATGACCCTACCTTCCTATGAGGGTTATGTGGGTGGGAGTAGAAAGATGTATGCTATAGTAGTTGGCTACGCAAAATGGGTCGGGGATATGCATTGAGTGAAACAAGTGTGGTCTGACATACTTCCAAATGACCCAGTGGGTGCCACTAATGCCCCTGGGAGTTGATGAGGAGCTAGGGCACTACTTGGTGAAGAAGTAGTGTGCCGAGGCTTGACGAAAGTGTTGTTAACAGAGATGGATTAGATTTATGTATGACTACCGTCCCAACCAAACATGTGCAACCACACTACCCCTTATGGGACGGGGCTTTATTGATTACTTAGGTCGATACTAACATGGTGCCCGCATTACTAGTGACGGGAAGACTTGAGGTCTTTCCCGGGACGGGGTCGTGCTTGGATAGGCGACCATGACTGTTTTCACAGGGCACCGGACACACCGTTGGTCCCTGCGGGTACGCGTAACATTGAATTAGGGCAAGTCCCGTGATCTATTGTTGTACCCAAAGGCCGTGTGCCAACGAGTGGACTCTATGTTAGTGTCGTCTAAGGAAAGGTAATGACCGGGTGCTTACCCCGGGTACTTGAGGTACCGCGGGTCGTGGATGCCACGGAAGTTCCCCGGATCTTGTGGGTAAAGTGCGCAACCACTGCAGAGTGTCAAACTATTCGAATAGCCGTGTCCGCGGTCAAGGACAGTTGGGTGGTGCTACTTAGACTATGTCCTTAAGTTTCTGGGAAACAACACGATTCAGAGATATTGAAGATGTGATTGTGAGGAAGTCACAATGAGCTTGAGCATGAGTTGATTACAACTCTTCCTTGAAAATGATGTCTGTGACCTCCTGATACTTGTTACATTCACATGCATATCCATGTTAAATGTTGATCATAGCTTGCATATGAAAAACTAGCTTTCCGCAAAACTACCAATTTAGCAGTAGAGCCTTGCATAAAATATTCTGTTATCACACTTGGGTTGCTTGCGAGTACATTCAATGTACTCATTGGCTTGCCACTGGTTATTTTATTGGCCAGGCAGGAGAGAACAGGTTATGATGAAGATTCTTGGTGACGAGCATGCGAGCTAGGACGCTTTCCAGTCAGAATGCCTGTAGGGTTAAGGCAGATGGCATGGGTCCCAGTTGTCTTGAAGATTTTTTCCGCTGCGATGATATACTCAAGACTTGACCATTATGGTCCTATTTGTGTAACACGGTATGTAAGGATGTAAGACTCTTGTTATTCAGCTTCTGTGTGTTCAGTGAGCATTGATCTCTGGGATCACTGTACATGTGCATTCGGTGATCACGACTTACGAGTCGGGGTCCCCACAGAGCTGGTATCAGAGCCATCCTGACTGTAGGAAGCCTTAGTTAGCATGGTCGTTAGTTAGGGTAAAGCTATTTTCAAAACTATTAGTAGTTTTCAAAACTATCTGTACTTCTCTTCCCTTCTCAGTTTTTCGAAAACTAGGTTATACTTGATCTCTTCCCCTTCAAAACCTTGGTCGCTAAAACCTTTATGCCCCTGACCACTCGATTTTCTGTAAATCTCGTGGAGTGCACCTTGCCGAACACCTACCCACCACTTTTTGCACACAAGATTGGTGACACCACGACAAGACGGTATCAACAGAAGCTACATCCTCGATGGATGAGGACATGAAGACCCAGAAGATGGGGGACACCCTTGACAGTGTCCTAAGATGGTGCAACCCTAGCCTACGATGACCAGGGTATAGGTTATGCAAAATTGTGATATACACCGCTAATAGAGTAATCATGTCACTACCGTTGTTGTGTCGACAACCACCGGTGGACGAGAACCTTGCCATTTGGTCCGCCTCACTATAGTGAGCAGGAAAACGGTTCTCTTCATTCCCCGCTCTTGGTGTCGATGTTTTCATCAACGAAACCGACATGTTGGACCTCTATTATGCCTTGTAATTGTCATTACATATGGATTGCCTACCTGGTACCCTCGACGCCCCAGAAGGCGCAAGGGATCACCATGATTAAAGAGACAAGAGAAGACCAAGTCAACGCCAGCTACAAGGAGGCACCTTCACCCCATCACCTCATCAGGCGAGAAGATATTGAAGATTCTTCAGGCTCAACCCGGATCATTCATCAAGCAACTACAAGTGGCATAGCAACATCCAAGGAAGCTCAGAAGATTGCACGAGGCACAAGTCACGACACATGGTCCGAGAACCCCTAGGGTAGGATGAGTCGTGTACCCCCTATGCGCAGTCGAGTCCATATGATGGTTCGAATAGAACCATGATTGTGTGTTGTTTGCTTTTACTCGTTTGTGTTTTGATATAAGTCGCACTTTTGCCCCAGGCAACAAGTGCATGGCTATATCACCTCCCTTGCCTTGCTTCTTTTGTTTCTGCCTTTTTGCACCTGTTTGTTGCACCTGCACTATAGAACCCCCTTTAGGCATTTCCCTCCTTTACGCTGCTTCTTCCCTCTATTCTCTCTCTCCCCAACTGAAGACCCGCAGGACAAGATGCACCAAGGATCCTACCTCAACAGCCAACTGGCACTGAAGACTTCTGCTACAACCCCCATGACTAATTGCAACCCCGTAGAGTTATGTTTAACCCTCCAGACCAGTAACCCCATTCCTAGACCCTTTGAGACTTCCCGAGACACTCCAGCACGAATCCTTAACCATGTGCCTAACTCATGGTAAAGCGTGAGAACCTGTTAAGCCTTTGTAACCTTGCACAACACTGGGTTCGTAAAGGAGCTAGTGGACACGATGAGTGAGCACATTTTCATCCTGATATAGCACGAGGTCTGACGATGCCATAGATAGACCAGTTCGAGGATATTGGACAGATGACTTGGTGGTTTATATCGGTAACTTCGAGGAACTATCTGAGACCTTGATGGATTGTGAGGTTTTCATGTTGGTTGGGTCATGACTTTGGGAAGTATGTAGGAGTGCCCGTTGGACATGAGACTTAGATTTATGTAAGTGATTCTGGTCGGTATAATGCTGGATATGTCTGCATGTTTCGGAGTAAGATTGGATTTAGGCCTATGATCCTGATTATGATATCATGCTTCTCGGTGGACAATAACCTAGGAGATTGGATTATTTGTCGGAGTTGATTTAGGGATCTATATAGTCGTGATCTTGGAGTTTACTTGACCCGGATGATGGGAATTTGGTGGATTAACTAACGTGATGCATAGTCCTTCCGAGTATTTGGGGATTATAAGGACTTGAGATTTTGTGGAACACCGTAGACATCGGATTTGTAGGATTGTTGGATCATGGTAATTACCGGGCTATCGGAGTTGATCTATAGGAAGGAAACAAAATCTTGGAGTGGCATATGACGTGTTTCCTTAGATTAGAGATGCATTATCGTGAGCCTTGCAAGATTAGGTTGAGTGCTTGGATTGTGGAGTTTAATTTCAGCTTAGCAGCATGTATGATCTACCTTTGGATTTTAGAGGTAGACGTGCATATGGAATTGGGGATCTTAGACAAGTATAATTTGGTGAGACCGTCTCTTGAGAGTCATGAGGATATGTATGGCAATGAGGGTGATTGAAGTTGGTCTCTGCGAGAAGATGCTTTTCCGTTCGGAGTACTAGATAGAGCTATTGGCATCTCAGAAACTGTGCTTAAGAATAAGATGATATAAGTTCATTCACTCACTAGAATCCTTGAAACCCTTAAGCCCCACCGAGCCACAACCTGGTCAGATTCTGACCACGGGCCTTGACTCAGAGTCAGGAAGGCCTCTGCAAATACTCAACCGAGACCACCACCAATGCCCCAGCTTACTTCATGTATCTCATGAATAAAGCCTTCATGGAATATTTGGACAAGTTCGTTGTTGTCTTCATTGATGACATCCTTGTGTTCTCGAAGTCGGAGGAAGAACATGAGCAGCATCTGAGGATGGTCCTAGACAAGCTTCGTGAGCACCAACTGTATGCCAAATTCAACAAGTATGAGTTCTGGCTGCATAAAGTTGGATTCTTAGGTCATGTCTTGACCGAGGAAGGATTATCTGTTGCTCCTGCGAAAATCGAAGCTGTGACCCAATGGCAATCTCCAACGACCGTCAAGGAAGTCAGAAGCTTCCTCGGATTAGCGGGATATTACCGCATGTTCATGGAAGGATTCTCTAGCATTGCACGACCAATGACTCAGCTCCTCAAGAAGGACAAGAAGTTCGAGTGGACGCCAAAATGCGAAGAGAGCTTCCAAGAGCTCAAGAAGAGATTGACCACCACCCCAGTTCTGGCAACACCTGATATTCACAAGGAGTTCGTGATATATTGTGATGCCTCTCGAACCGGATTGGGAAGCGTTCTGATGCAAGAAGGCCGCGTCATAGCATACCTCTCCAGGCAGCTACGACCCCATGAGGAGAACTACGCTACTCACGATCTTGAGCTAGCGGCAGTAGTTCATGCCTTGAAGACATGGCGGCATTACCTCCTAGGGAAACGGTGTGAGATTTACACAGACCACCAAAGTCTGAAGTATATTTTCACCCAAAAGAAATTGAACATGAGGCAGCAGAGATGGTTGGAACTCATCAAAGATTATGACCTCAGCGTTCAGTATCACCCTGGGAAGGCCAACGCGGTGGCCGATGCCTTAAGCAAAAGGCTTGCTCTTTGAATGTCATTATTCAAGAAAGACAGCCAGCCTTGTTTAAGGAGATCGAACAATTCAGTTTGGAATTGGTCACCCCCGGATTTCTGGATCATTTGGAAGTCAGACCAACCCTGATGGACGACGTCAAGAAGGCTCAAGATGGACACGCAAGCATCGAAGGTATCAAGAGGAAGATGAAGATGGGCAAGGCCCCAGGATTCTCCGAAGACGAGCACGAGATTGTTTGGTACAAAGGCCGCCTCTGCGTACCAAACAACACCGAGCTGAAGACGCTAATTCTGCAAGAAGCCCACGACACCCCGTATTCCATCCACCCCGGAGGAACCAAGATGTACCAAGACTTGAAGGCACGATTCTGGTGGCACATGATGAAAATAGAGATTTGCAACCTATGTTGCAAAGTGTGATGTGTGCCAAAGGGTCAAGCTGAATATCAGCGACCTGCTGGATTGCTTCAACCACTCAAGGCTTCTGAGTGGAAGTGGGATAAATGGAATGGACTTTGTCACTGGATTACCAAGGTCGGATAAGGGGACATGGCTCTATCTGGGTCATGGTCGATCATCTGACCAAGGAGGTCTATCTCATTCCTGTCAAGACCACTTATGATGGCAACCGGCTGGCAGCTCTCTACATCGACCAAGTCGTAAGTCTTCACGGCTTTTCCCAAGGAGATTGTGTCAGATCGAGGAACCCAGTTCACCCCGAGGTTCTGGAGGAAGTTCCGAGAAGCCTTGGGAACCAAGTATCTTTCAGCACGGCCTTCCACCCACAGACCGGAGGTCAGACCGAGCGAGTCAATCAGATTCTCGAAGTCATGACTCCGAGCCTATGTCTTGGCATATGGAGCCAAGTGGGAGGATTGTCTCCATTTTGCCGAGTTCTCCTATAACAACAAGTTACCAGTCGAGCCTTCAGACGGCACCATTTGAGGTGTTGTACGGACGCTGATGTCGCACACCCCTCAACTGGTCAGAGACTGGAAAAGGACTAGTCTTTGGACCGGATATTCTCCGCGCAGCGGAGGAGCAAGTCCAACTAGTCGGAGAACGTTTGAAGGCAGCCAAGGCAAGACAAAAGAGCTATGCTGACACTCACCATCGGAACATAAGTTTCCATGTCAGGGACCACGTGTACCTGCGGGTAACCCCTCTGAAGGGAAACAAGCGTTTCCACGTCAAGGGGGAGTTCGCACTAAGGTTCATTGGACCCTTTGAGATCACTGCAAGTCATGTGGTAGACGGCTCCCCAGCTAGATCTACCACCTGAGATGCCCTCCGTGCACTAAATCTTCCACGAGCCCCCACTCTGGGAATACTTCTTACCTCCTAGCTAGCCCGATGCCCGCAAGGACATCGATCACCGAGCCTTTGGCAGCTAACCCAACCTAACCTATGTTAGAGACCCCTCAGCAACCTCCAACGAGGACGACATCAAGCAAGAAGCCATACCATCAAGCACTTCAAGATTCCAAGGAGCACTGCTCGGAAGCAGAACTAGCAAGAAGAAGTGAAGACTACCCCGTATCCAAGACTCCGCCTTTCTTTCCACGCCTAGTCTGGGAATCTCGGGGACGAGATTCTTGTAAGGGGGGTAGGTCTGTCACACCCTGATTTCCATGTCACATTGCTTAAGCTTATTTTCATGTCAAAAATGTGGATTTGCAAAAAACTTTTGAGTGTTTTTGACTTTGCTTGATTTGACTTTTGTCTGCTGTTTGCTAGTGCTCTAAAAAAATCAAATCAAATAAATCCTCCAACTCTTATACTTCATCTACTTGACCCAAAACCTTTCCCCAATGATCATGCCATGTGTATAGACCAGTATAGAATTTTCTTATAAAAATATTTTGGCCAAATGGTATTTTCTAAAATTAGTTTTCCAAAAACCCCTGAATTGAGGTTTGCACTGCAAGTACCTTATTTAGGGTGAGAAAAATCTTTCAAAAAGTTTATTTGAATCCTATTAGATATAGGACTCCCAGAAACCACAAAAGGATAATTTTAAAAGTTATTTTTATATTTTATTTAAAAGCTTTTTCTTAAGGCCAGAAATGGTCTTTAATAGGGAAAAATTATTTAAACATTTCAAAAATATTTGCCAAAATTCAGGGAGACTCATAGGACATATATTGTCCATATATAAGAGTTTTAACACATGGTCATGTTCAAAATATTGGACAAATCCTTCCAAAACCCTTTCTGGATATTTCAAGCTTTTGAAATATTTACAAAGGAAATATTCTCCAAAAATTCCAGGGAAATTCTATCATGTCACATATGACATATTTGATGATCTTGCAAAGCCTCATGCATTGGAGATCAAGGAAACATCCTCAAACCCCTTCAAAACCATTCTGTCCATATTTGAAGTTTGAGCAACTCTACAATCCCAAACTTGTCCAAATGCTCTCAAACTTGGTGCACATGCTAGAATGGCCTAATAAGGCATCTAGACCAAATGGCACAATATTTGGAATAGAGCAACTTGATCAGATCACCCCACAACCACTTCTGTTCAAATTCAAATTTGAACACCTTTACATTGTCAACTTTTTATCTGGAGCCTCAAACTTTGTGGGCATGTTCATATCCCCAAATGATGATGCTACACCAAGTGGTGCATCAAGGGGAGATGAATTGCTTGACCCAAACAAGGTGAAACCATTTCTGTTCATTTCTAGGGTTTACCAAAGTTACATTGCCCACTTTGCCCAAATGAGCTCAAATTTGGTGCAGGGGCCTAATTACATGTGACATTTGATCCTGTTAAGTCCCATGTCAAGTGGATGTCATTTGCTTGACCAAACCTTGATCAAACACCTTCTGTCCAATTACCAAAACTAGTGGTTGAACCTCTTTTACTATTCTCCATGGCCTCAAGTTCTTACCACAGCCTCCCCTAGTCCTATTCTACCTCCAGTAACTCTCCTCTGCCTTATCTCAATTATTGGAGGGTAAAAACCCCATCTTTACCCTTGTGGACAGCCACTTTCTTCTCCTCCTTCACCTCCCTCCTCATCCCAGTGGTTCCCCAGGGCATCCAAGACTACAGAGCCATTGTTTACTACCCCCTCTACCCCCTGGACACGGTTGGACACAACAGGACACAGCCAGGATAGCACAGGCCCAACCATGCCGGCCAAAGACGTGCTCTGGAGCGCGCTACAGTGCGCTCCCGCACTGTAGCCGCCCCCAATCAGCTGCCTCCGACCACCTTGGGCAGAGGGAGCGTGTCCCCCGAGGCCCCCTCGACGTCCTCAACACGCTGGATGGTCGGCCCTATCCTCCCCGGTCCCCCTCCTCTCTCCATGAGCTCGCCCGGCACGTCCATGGGCGTCGCCCACGGTGCACCGCGGCTTTAGCTATAAAAGGGTCTCCCCCGAGCACCTCTCGCTTCTTCTGGATTCTCCTCTACCCCGTGCACCTCCCAGACATCCCCAACCTCCCTCCCGTGGCCTCCTACCTCCTCCGTGGCCGGAGTGCCGCCGCGGCCCTTCCACGGCCATTCGGCCCTTCACCTCTCCGGGCCTCCCCCGACCTCCCCTGAGCATCTGGATGGATGCGGCACTCCTCCCTGGGTACTCCGGCGCGCCGCACACCGCCGAAGGTGGCCGGAATCACCGGCACAAGTGGCGGCCGGGCCTTGCTCCGACCTCGCCGCGCGCGCGTAAGGGAGGCGCTGCCTCGCCCCTAACCCCTCCTCCGGGCGCGGCCGGGCCGCGCGGCACCGCCCCCGTCTCCGACCGGCGCAAGCTGGCGGCGTGGCGCCGGCGGCCAGCGAGGCCGGGCCTCCCCGTCGTTCCTCTGCCTCAGGCGAGAGGTAGGGGACGACCTCCCCACCAGCTGGCAGGGGGCCCCGCCCGTCAGCGGCTGTGCCAACTGAGCCGGCCCACCCGTCGGGTTAAGTGGAAACGGCTTCGGGCCGGTTCGCTTGCCCCACGGGGTGGCGTCTTCCCGGGATACGCCTTCTGCGTCACCTCCTCTCGCCGCAGCCGAGCCGCTGGGCCGGCCCAGCGGCTATCTTTCGCCCAGAGCGCAAGATAGGGTATAACCCCTTCTCTTTTTCTTTTTCTTTATTCTGTCAACTTCAAATATTTCCCAAATATTCATATAAACTCCAAATGGCATGATTCAAATTTCTGGTAGCTTCTAAAATCATGCCCTATCACATGGTGCCACATGCACATTATTCCAAAAACTTTTCCTATACAAATATTTATCAAATGCCCATTTTCCACTTTCTGTGATTAACTTTAGAAAATCACAGAGAGCTCAATATTGATCCAAATGCAGTGATTCAAGTTCCTAGATGCTTGTCATGTCCAAACTTAGTTTTGGAACATTTTTAATAATAGCTTCTGTACCCCACCAAATATTGAGCCATTTCTTTATATTTATCAGCTTTGGAAAATCCTAGGAAATTCATTTGAATTCCAAATCCAGTGAAACCAACTCCTAAATGCTTCTAAAATCATGACTTGATGATGGGTACCTTTGCTCATCATTCAAGGAATCATTTCTGTATACTTCTTCCAACTCCATAAACCCTTTTGGTTCCATCATATTGAAATGTTCCAAACTACCCATTGATCCAATACCTATGAAACCACCTTGGTCATTTCTAATATGACTAGAGGAATCCTAGAAAAGTCCAACTCCTGTTTTTAGAGCACTTTTATTGTTGCTTTGATTGTGTTGCTTATTGTTAATGTTTCCATCGTTAGTTGACGTAATAAACGGAGTATTCGGAGATGGACCAGAAGATTTGAAGACTCTGAAGAATAAGGCAAGCAGCCCTTTGACCATGTTCGAGAAACCTTTTTATGCATGTCTCATAGCACCTTTATTATTCAATGCATCGGAATCATGTTGAGGTGGAAACCACTTTGGTTACTACCCCTGTTACTTTACTGTTGAAACTTGCATGAACATGACCCTACCTTCCTATGAGGGTTATGTGGGTGGGAGTAGAAAGATGTATGCTATAGTAGTTGGCTACGCAAAATGGGTCGGGGATATGCATTGAGTGAAACAAGTGTGGTCTGACATACTTGCAAATGACCCAGTGGGTGCCACTAATGCCCCTGGGAGTTGATGAGGAGCTAGGGCACTACTTGGTGAAGAAGTAGTGTGTCGAGGCTTGACGAAAGTGTTGTTAACAGAGATGGATTAGATTTATGTATGACTACCGTCCCAACCAAACATGTGCAACCACACTACCCCTTATGGGACGGGGCTTTATTGATTACTTAGGTCGATACTAACATGGTGCCCGCATTACTAGTGACGGGAAGACTTGAGGTCTTTCCCGGGACGGGGTCGTGCTTGGATAGGCGACCATGACTGTTTTCACAGGGCACCGGACACACCGTTGGTCCCTGCGGGTACGCGTAACATTGAATTAGGGCAAGTCCCGTGATCTATTGTTGTACCCAAAGGCCGTGTGCCAACGAGTGGACTCTATGTTAGTGTCGTCTAAGGAAAGGTAATGACCGGGTGCTTACCCCGGGTACTTGAGGTACCGCGGGTCGTGGATGCCACGGAAGTTCCCCGGATCTTGTGGGTAAAGTGCGCAACCTCTGCAGAGTGTCAAACTATTCGAATAGCCGTGTCCGCGGTCAAGGACAGTTGGGTGGTGCTACTTAGACTATGTCCTTAAGTTTCTGGGAAACAACACGATTCAGAGATATTGAAGATGTGATTGTGAGGAAGTCACAATGAGCTTGAGCATGAGTTGATTACAACTCTTCCTTGAAAATGATGTCTGTGACCTCCTGATACTTGTTACAGACACATGCATATCCATGTTAAATGTTGATCATAGCTTGCATATGAAAAACTAGCTTTCCGCAAAACTACCAATTTAGCAGTAGAGCCTTGCATAAAATATTCTGTTATCACACTTGGGTTGCTTGCGAGTACATTCAATGTACTCATTGGCTTGCCACTGGTTATTTTATTGGCCAGGCAGGAGAGAACAGGTTATGATGAAGATTCTTGGTGACGAGCATGCGAGCTAGGACGCTTCCCAGTCAGAATGCCTGTAGGGTTAAGGCAGATGGCATGGGTCCCAGTTGTCTTGAAGATTTTTTCCGCTGCGATGATATACTCAAGACTTGACCATTATGGTCCTATTTGTGTAACACGGTATGTAAGGATGTAAGACTCTTGTTATTCAGCTTCTGTGTGTTCAGTGAGCATTGATCTCTGGGATCACTGTACACGTGCATTCGGTGATCACGACTTACGAGTCGGGGTCCCCACACAAGGAGAACATTAGAAGCGGAGTGCTACATGTCTCTCGGTCGATCATCCAGATTTTTGCTTCCTTGGCTCCGCTAAGGTAAAATCTGAGACGGTGTTATCTTCCTTTGCATCTGCATCGTCCATCGTTATTCATCATGGTAGTATGTGGTGTTGCCAGGATCCTTGACACGGGTATTGGTAAAACCTTGATGAATATGGGAATACTCAAGTTCTTGAGAGCACGCACAAGCACTAGGTGTTATCCTCGACACTAACCGGGATTGCTTCCAGTGTTCTTGATTATATTATACACCCTCAAGAGTAGATTTACTCTCTATTGTTGGGATTTTTCCCAATTACCAGAATCATTCCCAGCATCTGCTGTTCAGGATTATCTTCAAAAGTGGTCTTACCATGGGTCCCATTCATTTCCGATGATAAGCAAAATCAACCTTGGCATTGTCTTTTACAAGGCAGTCCGCATCATCCATTCTCTTCCTTTAGACTCCGTCAAACGATCGATTTTGTTTGCCTTAGGATGGTATAGGGAATTTCAATGATCTCTATATCAAAAGTAATTCTTTTTGCCACTTAAGGTAATAACTCTACGAGTCACCTTCTCTAAAGGTGCCCCGTCTTGTGGTATCGATCACCCTCTCCTTAGGTGTGGAATTAATTCCGTCAAGTGAATCTTCATCGTTTATTTCACTACATCCCTCTGGAGGTGTACTCCGTGTCTCAGCTCAAGAGATGTTTCAACGTCTCACTCCATAAGTTGATCTGAGTTTCTCGATCTTCGGCTAGATAGATTACCATAGAGTTTCTTCTGTTATCACTGTGTTGGACAAAGATCTGGTAATCAAGGATGTCAGGATCTACATGATGCTTTGAATCAACAATTTCGAGGAGGAAAACTGGATCGAGAAGATTGTGTTAGTTAGTGTCCCCTCTGATTTCTTACCCTATGCTTGAATCTCGGGACGAGATTCTTGTTTAGTGGGGGTGAGTTGTCACAGCCCTAGACCAGCCTTGCCTGCCTTGCTTGGTCCTTAGGTGCATCATGTTTATTTTCAAAGGAAACCTGAAATGGGGATGCTCAAACCCTAGCACTAAATGAATTTAACTAGGGTCAAATTAAAATCCTTTTCAATAAACCCAAAATGCCCTTGGGAAAAGTTCATCATTTTTGGATTGATTAAAAACCCCTGCCAAAAATGTTGCACATATTTCTAGGACCATTCTAGATTTTTGAATTAAATCATATCTTACTTGCATTTGGGCATTTAAATTTTATATATTATTTTATATGTCCAAATAATCCCAAACTGAAATGTTCCATGTTGGTTATATGCTAAACAGTGGGCATGAGCAGTTTGGTGAATTTTGAAAGTGCCTAAGCATTTTTAGAAAAGCCACAAAGCTACAAAAGAAATAGATAATAGAAAACAGAAACTAAATCAGAAAAGACAGAGAGAGAGGAAGCCCACCTGAGCCATTTACCTGTGTGGCCCATCCGGCCGGCCCAGCCCATGAGGGGCAGGGGGGTCTTCTTCCTCCCGCCAGTCGGACGCACGGCGCGTGCCCGACGCGCGCCGGCCACCTCCATCTTGCCTGCCTGCCTCCTCGCCGCCCCGAAGCCCCTAGAGGACGCCACGACACCCTAGAACCCCCACGACCCTCCCCGTGCTTCTTCCCTCTCCTCTGGCTCTCTCCCTCGCCCGTTCTTCACCTTGGCCGAACACCGTCGCCGCCGCGCTCGCTGCCACCGCAGCCAGTGCCACTGTCTCGCCTCGCCAGCACATCCACGAGCTTCGCCTCAGTCTCCTACGCCTTCTACACCAAGCCAATCAACGCTGGAAGCCCCGAATCGCCCTCCCCAACATCTCCTTCCTCCTCGGCTGCTGGAGATCCCCCTCGCCGCCCCGACTGCTCCGGTTCTTCTTCGGGCTCGCCGTCAGCACCATCATGATCGCCGTGAGCCTCTCCCTCGAACCACCTTCTTCGTTGTCTCTTTTTCACGCCGTAGCTGCCACTTCGCCGATGACCGAAACTCACCGCCGCCGTGGTTCTTCACCGCCGCGGCCAGGGCCACCCCAGCTCGCAGCTGAGTGCGTCACTGTGTTCGCTGAGCTTCCAGGAGCACGTAGCACCCACTAGTTCGTCCCCTCAGGCAGCACAGCATCGACTCCGTCGATGCCCGATCGCCGGCCGCCGCCACGAGCTTGATTCCGACGAACTCCGGCCGCCCCAGCAACTGCCGCTTGCTGCAACGGATGCGCGGGAACGCGGGCTTCACGTAGATACTCTCCGCGGCCATTTTGGTCGCCTGTGGGCGTTTTCCGATGCCCTCCGCCGTCTCTGGCTCCGCCGGCGACGAGCCGCCGGCGCTTTTGACGTTTTGACCGGTGGGTTGACCCCCCCCCCCAAGTCACTGACATATGGGACCCAAGCCCTTATTTAAGCATTAACTCAATGACAGGTGGGGCCAGCTCCTGTTAAACTAGTTTAGTTTAAAAACTAAACTTAATTAGACCTGAGAGACTGACATGTGGGCCACCCCCCTGACACTTTAGTTAGGATTAATTTAACACTAATAGTCTCTGTTAATTTAGCCTAGTCACTGACCAGTGGGCCCCAGCGTCAGGTTTGACCTGGGCTGACGCTGTTGACCCGATGACGTCATCCTGACGTCATGCTGACGTAGTAACTATTTTCTGGATTTTTGATAAATCAGAAATGATTTACTATTTCAGAAAATAGCCAAAACTTGTAAAAATCATATAAAATCAACCGTAGCTTAGATGAAAATAATTTATATATGAAAAATGATCAGAAAAATCCAAGGAATCTGCTTATGGCATTTTCATGCATGTTTAAATAACTTACAGCCATTGTTTAGGGCAATTTGCATAAATGGCATTTGAATAATCATATATGGAGTTTGAGTTTGAACCCTTGGTTCAAACCTACTTCATTTAACATGTTGCTAGTTGCTTTAGCTCAACCAACAGCATATTGCCATGTCACATTCATGCATCATATTGTGCATTGCATTGATTGTGATCTTTCTCTGTTTGTCGGTTTTGTCCCCTCTCAGTAGACGACGTTCCGACGATGAGTTCGATGACACCGATGAAGAACTATTATTATCTTGAGAAGTGCCAGGCAAGCAAACCCCATTGAGCATTCCGATACAATCCCACTCTCTCGCTCTTGCTCTCTTTTACTGCATTAGGACAACAACGCTTCAATTGTTACCTGCTGCGGTAGTTGAACCCCTTTCCTCTGCATGACCCGTCATTGCCACAGTAAATAGTTGAAACCCACTAGTATGAGTAGGAGTTGTTTGATCAATGTTGTGCCTACTCTTTGATGCTTTCTGGTTATGCCTGCTATTGCTTAGAGTTGTGTCAGGTCTGATTCATCGGGGATGAATTGGAATGTGATGAACATATCCTACTGTGTGTGAGCTAAGTGTGTGAACACGATTTGGTAAAGGTAGCGATGAGAGGCCATGTAGGAGTACATGGTGGGTTGTCTCATTGCAGTCGTCCTCAGGAACTGAGTTCTGTGTTGGTTGATCCATGACCAGTTACTACCATGCATTGGGCCCGAAACCAATGGACCCTCTCGACTTATTAATCAACATGATCTCTGTCCAGGAGTTGCAACTAGTTTCTAGTGTTTGTAGTTTACTGGAGGTCGTGCGCAGCGCTGACCCTCGGGGTGGGCTGTGACGCGGCAGGTACGTGGCACGGTGTACCGATTGCCCGTTTGGTGATGCGGGAACCATGTACACATCGTTTGGGGCCGTGAGCGACACCCCGGCCGGATCTCCCCACGGATGGAACCCAAATAGGCGATAAACCTGGACGAGGGACTTGTGTGGTTAGTCAGGTCGTGGCCGACACCCTCGCTGGGCCTCCGCTTGAAGGTTGCCGAGTACATGTCGTGTAAACGGCGGTAAGTGGTGAGAGCGTGTGTGAAGAAGTATACCCCTGCAGGGTTATATATGATCTATTCGAATAGCCGTGTCCGCGGAAATGGACTTCTGGGTTACCTGTTACAGTTCATAGACAAGTGAAAGTGGATACTCTAAAACACGCAAGATAAGCGTGAGTGCTATGGATGGCCTTCTCGCAGGGAGACGGGAGCGAATCCATAGTGGTGTATTGATTGGTGAATATGTGGACTCGTGTGCGCCACCTTAAAAGTGTTACTTGCAGTCGTAGTTTAGGATAGCCACTGAGTCAAAGCTGGCTTGCTGCAGTCAAACACCACCACCCCCTTTGTTGATACTGATGCATATGTAGCTAGTTCTAATGTAAGACTTGCTGAGTACCTTTGTACTCATGTTTGCTTAATTTATGTTTTTGCAGAGAGACTTCAGTCTCGCTAGTGGTTCCGCGTGGACTTCGACGTTTAGCTTGTTACCTCAGCTACGATCTTGAACCCTTGTAGGATCTGGTAGATAGTCAGGCTTCTCAGCCTTTTTCATTTGTAGATGTCTGTACTCAGACATGTTATGCTTCCGTTGCCTGTATGCTCTGTATGTTGGGTCATGTGACCTCTGATTGTAATAAATGCTATGATGGCTCTTCTGGGCCTTATCTATATGAGTTGTTGAGTTATGTTGTGATGCCATGTTGTACATCACATACTTGCATGTTATGCGTACGTGTAATGTGTATTGCTATGTGTGGGATCCGACACCTAGTTGTTTACCCTTGGTAGCCTATCTTACAGGGAAATGTCTCCTAGTGCTTCCACTGAGCCTTGGTAGCTTGCTACTGCTCCGGAACACTTAGGCTCGCCGGCATGTGTCCTTCTTCGTTCCTGTGTCTGTCCCTTAGGGGAAATGTCACGCGTTGTTCCTTTAAGTCCTTGTAGCTTGCTACGACTTGGGTTCATACGTTGATGACCGACACGTTCGTTGCTGGGTCATGTATGCTTGTCTCTGTAATTTAGTGCCACTTTTGGTTTATAACTAGTCATGTCGGCCCGGGTTCTCTGTCATATGGACGCTAGCGACACTATCATATACGTGTGCCAAAATGCGCAAACGGTCCCGGGCCAGGTAAGGTGGCACCCATGGAGATACCGTGCGTGAGGCCGCAAAGTGATATGATGTGTTACAGGCTAGACCTGTGTGACTTAGGATCCGGGTCCTGACATAACTCGTCGGTCGGGGGTTGCCGACCGTTGTAGGAGAAGCTTCGTTCCACTTGTGCGGTGACCGCCACGAGCTGGGCGTGGACGGCCTCGACAAGGTCGTGGGCGACCTCCATCAGGGCTAAGGCAGCCGCTGCAGAACATACAGCTGTTGTGCCGCTCTCGCCAGTTGCTATCCTCGAGGCAGATGTGGCTGCCGCCGCTTGAGAAGCAACATCGACCGTTCGGGCTGCCTTGGCCGCCCGGCCATAGATTCGGCCGCGCTCACGAAGCTTGTTAGCATGCGCATGGCGGCAGCGGCAGCGCTCTCGCCGCAGTGGACCACCGAAGTTGCCCTCACGACGCGAGTCCACGGGCCCATCTTTCATCGGCGACGATTGAACAGTGAAATGATATTTGGGGAGCGATCTAGTGTGCTAGAGACGCCGGCTGTGGACTGTAACCGACGCACGTTCTCACGTAAGCCATGGGCGTACAATAGACCGACGGTGCTCCAAGATATTTGGTGCTGCATCTCACACGGTTGGTGATAATAAACTATGTGCAATCTACTTGATTTTTCTACTTGATTTTTCTTCTTGATTTGAATTACATAATGGAGTCACAGCGGCAATGGACGGTGTTTGAATTGCTAGACCTTTTGTCTGAAGTGAACATGCAACTATATGCGTGTCGTAAAAGAATTGGAATTATTCAGGGTTCGTTTGAACATTTTATACATTAAATTGGTTTTCTAGCCATTTCAGGAGCACAATTCAAAATTAAACTACATGCACATGCTCCGGCGCACAAACATGGGTTGTAAAATCATATATATGTCCATGAGTTTATGCTTATGTCCCATGCAAGAAATGGGGACGAAATTCGAACACCATGGCTCTCCGGCAAACGTCGACGTAATTGCTTTTGTAATCCTAGTAAATCCAAAATTCGTCTGAATTCATGAAACTTGGCATGCTATCATGGAGCGGCATCAACATGCCGTGGTAAATTTTTTGTACCATTTGGGGCAGGTTTGGGTATAAGCTTCTCATAAACCAGAGCTTCTCACAACAAGCCTGATGGTTTCTGTAGGGAACGTTTCACCTTTCTAGACGAAACGATATCCGTTGCCTCTTCTCGATTTTAATTTTTTTCCTAGTGTCAACATAGAACAACAGGAGCGTTGTCTCAATTTTTGGGATTTTTCAGGGTTCGCTTGGACATTTTTATACATTAACTGAGTTTTCTATGCATTTATGTGCAAAATTCAAATTTGAACTACATGCACATGCTCTAATGCATATAAATTGGTTGAAAATTCAAATCCGTGTCCTTGGTTGCATGCTTAGGTCACATGCAAGAAATGGGAATGAATGTCAAACACCCTGCCACGGTCACTCGGCCGCAAACATTGAGATACCTGGTTTCTTAATTCTAGTAAATCCAAAACTCGTCTGAAATTCATGAAACTTGGCATGCTATCATGGAGCGGCATCAGCCGTTGTAAATTTTTCTCCCATTTTGGGGCAGGTTTGGGTATATACTTCTCACAAACCAGATCTTCTCATAGCAAGCCTGATGGTTTTTTAATTCTAGTAAATCCAAAGCTCGTCTGAAATTCATGAAACTTGGCATGCTGTCATGGAGCGGCATAAACATGTTGTGGTAAAAGAATTGTCCCATCCGGGGGAGGTTTGGGTATATGCTTCTCACAAACAAGAGCTCCTCACAACAAGCCTGGTAGTTTCGGTAGGGAACGTTTCACCTTTCTGGACGTAACGATATCCGTTGCCTCTTCTCGATTTCAATTTTTTTCCTAGTGTCAACATAGAACAACAGGAGCGTTGTGTCAATTTTTGGGATTTTTCGGGGTTCACTTGGACATTTTTATACGTTAACTGAGTTTTCTATGCATTTATGTGCATAATTCAAATTTGAACTACATGCGTATGCTCTAATGCATATAAATTGGTTGAAAATTCAAATCTGTGTCCTTGGTTGCATGCTTAGGTCCCATGCAAGAAATGGGAATGAATGTCAAACACTCGGCCACGATCACTCGGCCGTAAACATTGAGATAGCTGGTTTTTTAATTCTAGTACATCCAAAGCTCGTCTGAATTTCATGAAACTTGGCATGCTATCATGGAGCGGCATCAACATGTCGTGGTAAAAAAATTGTCCCATTTGGGGGAGGTTTGGGTATATGTTTCTCACAAACCAGAGCTTCTCACAACAAGCCTGATGGTTTTTTAATTCTAGTAAATCGAAAGCTCGTCCGAAATTCATGAAACTTGGCATGCTGTCATGGAGCCGCATCAACATGCCGTGGTAAAAAAATGGTCCCATTTGGGGCAGGTTTGGGTATATGCTTCTCACAAACCAGAGCTTCTCACAACAAGCCTGATCGTTTTTTAATTCTAGTAAATCAAAAGCTCGTTTGAAATTCATGAAACTTGGCATGCTGTCATGGAGCAGCATCAACATGTCGTGGTAAAAATGTTGTCCCATTTGGGGCAGGTTTGGGTATATGCTTCTCACAAACCAGAGCTTCTCGCAACAAGCCTCATGGTTTCGGTAGGGAACGTTTCACCTTTCTGGACGAAACGATATCCATTGCCTCTTCTCGATTTCAATTTTTTCCCTAGTGTCAACATAGAACAACAGGAGCGTTGTGTCAATTTTTGGGGTTTTTGGGGGGTTCGTTTGGATATTTTTTTATGCATTAATTGAGTTTTCAATGCATTTATGTGCATAATTCAAATTTTAACTACATGCACATGCTATAATACATATAAATTGGTTGAAAAATAAAATATGTGTCCTTGGGTGCATGCTTAGGTCCCATGCAACAAATGGGAATGAATTTCAAACACCAATGCACCGTTGATTGCCGGCAAAATGTTGAGATACTTTGTTTTTTAAATTCTAGTAAATTCAAAACTCGTCTGAAATTCATGAAACTTGGCATGCTATCATATAATGGCACCCGACATGCTGTGGTATTATTCATGTCCATTTTGAGAGAAGGCGCACTCGAATTAGAGCCAACAAAGGCATTTTGAAAACTAGCTGCCACTTTAGTATCTCAAACATTTGTATAATTCAAATCGTGTGCGTTCTGTTAACCATTCACGTGATGCCACATGTCTTTGTTTTAATGGCTATAGGAGGTGCCGTGCGGACAGCTGCTTGACCTTGACTAAACGGGAGGCGTGCGAGCGGAGTCTGGTGCGCAGGCTGACCGAGAGGCGTGCAAGCTGTCCTCCAATGCGCAGGCTCACCAGGAAGCGTGCGAGCTATACGTTGCGCAGGCTCATTGGGAAGTGAGCCCTTTGTCTTCCATGGCCACCCGCCTTTCTGTCCGTTAATGGCGGCTTAGCCGCTATTTAATACGGGCGGCCTTAGTGTTCGCCTCCCATTCCCCTCCCTCCCACAGACCTCCACCAACGCCATGGCGCAGAATGATCATCTACCACTAGTCTTGAAGTTTGGTGAAGTCGACTCCGAGCCGGAGGAGATAGAAAATAAGGAGGAATGGGACCTCATGGACATGGCCCATAACGAGCTGGCCGCGACGGTTGCTGCCCCGGCTCCCATCCTAGCTCCCATCCCCACGCCCGCGCCAGCGACCATCCCCGTAGCATTGACGGGCTGGTCGCCGAGCACTATCACGGAGCTGGAAGCTACGGGTGCGCGGCAGGTGTAGCCAAACACATGGGGACCGATGTCGCGGTGGGTGGAGGGGCGCGCACGGGCAGGGGAACGGGTGCGGCGGGTGCAGCCAAACGCACGGGGCCGGCTCCACGATGGGTGGAGGGGCACACACGGGCACGGGCGCTGGCGCTGGCATGTACACGAGCGGCCCCCTCAGCGGCATGGGACGCTGCCGTCGACCGCTACCTCTCAGCGCCACCAGTTGCCGTCCTCCCGCGCCCCACCCGTCGATCGCGCAATGACATGATGTTTGATTTGCAAGTGAAGAACATTTTTTGCTGCCTTGAAGACTTCAACAACGGTGTCCCGGAGGACGACAACGACGATGACGGCGTGGCACGCCGCCTCTGCCACCGCCGGAAATAGTTTTTTGGGGTATAATATTGTATCTCGAAATCTCGATCATATGAATATAAATTCGCAGTGTGACTGAATGAAAGATATGGGTTGAATGAACTTGCGTTTTTCTCTCTTAATGTACAAACTTACCAAACGATTTTATTTTGAAAAAAAACTTCAATGGTTTTTAAATATAAAACACTCACCGCAAATGTTTTAGTTAGAACACATGTATGCAAACTGATAGCTTCAACATGAAGCCAAGGGAAAATGTGCCGAGCAGGATTTGTGCAGCTCTTGATCGCAAACGTTTTAGATAGAACACCCGTATGCAAAGTGAGAGCTATGGAAAATTCACAGCGGAGGATTTGTGCATCCCTTCAACGCAAACTATTGTTTTGGATGACCCATGTGCAACCAAGTTGAAACAATTGGGTAAGATTTTCATATGTCATATTAGGTATGTTGCCATTTGTCAAACTAGAAAGATTGACATTTGTTTATCTAGTAACATTGCCATTTGTCAACCTTGTAACAAGCCATTTGTCAAATGTGTAGCTAAAAATCACTAGCACTATCTAATTTTTGCAACTAAAATAACTAGCATTGTTAATATGGACACCAATACAAAGTGGCATTGTACTTTTTTTGTCATCCAAACAGAAAAATAATATAGGCGTCTGTCGGGGAAACTGATCGCCCACGAACACCTATGGGACCGGAGCCCCTTTTCGGTACGACAAGGGGGCGGAGGGTGCACGAAGAGCGGATCGAGACGAGCACGCGAGCAGTTTACCCAGGTTCGGGCCGCACGGATGCGTAAAACCCTACTCCCGCCTTGGTTTGTATTGCGTTCTTGGCTCGGGAGCAAGAAGAGCTACAGTGCTTATAGCTGGCAACACCGAGCATGAGAGTGATCGAAGATCGGAACCTCCTCTACGTTGCGCATGGGGCTCCTTTTATAGATCAAAGGGGTCACCGACAGGTGGCAACGCAGGTGAGGCTAAAAACGTAAAAACGGTGGTAGTTGGAATAGTGTATGCATAGTGCTCTATACCTAACCCTGACGGCGGGGGACAAGGGCATTAAATGCCCGTCGCCGTCGCCCCAAACAGTGCAAAAAGTGTCCGTAAGGGCGTCTCCGTTCGCCACGAAGGTGGCCTCGTCATCGCAGCTCACCACCGTGTACCCCAGGCTGCACATCCTTCCGCCACGCGCGCCTGGAAGGGCCCCAGGGCGACGCGTGGGCGGATGAGCTGGAGCGCGGGTGCTTAGTGGGAGTTTGCCGCGGCGAGCGCCTTGCCGCGGCCGCCATCTTGTCGCGCCTGGGAGCTTGTCGCTCCTCGGGCCTTGCCGGGACGCGTGGCGCGTCGCGGCAAGTCTTTTGAAATGCCCTGTTTGGCCTTCCCGGCAAGCTCCTCTTGCCAGGGTCTTGTACCAAAGAGGTGGTCTTGAGCCTTGAATGGCCTTCCCGGCAAGCTCCTCTTGCCGGGGCCTTGTTTCTTTAACTTGAATACTTTGTTCTTGAATGGCTTCAGAGGAACCTCAGTGGGCCTTGGTGGGCGCGCGGCAAGCCCTGCCACAGGACGCTGCAACTGCCCGTGCACAAGTTCGGGATACTAAGGTACCCCTACTTTTGTACACCGACAGGAGCCCCCGGGCCTGGGCCAGACACGGTGCCGAGCGCTGTTGGGCCAGGCCCAAAATAGTGCACGGGCACACGCGGCCCGTGGCGCGCCGTTTCCCACTACGTATCCACCGCGCCCCTCCCTAACGGCACGCGTCGATTGCGGCGTCGTGGGAGAGATCGTGGCCTGTTTCTTTAATAGAGAAATGCGGAACGCCCCCCTCTCCCCCCTTAAAAGCAGGGGGAAACAGGGGCAGTTCCTTCCATTCGTCCGCTGCTTCTTCATCCTCCAGAAACCCCCGCTGCTCCCCTCCTCCCCGAAGGTTGAAAGAGAGCAGCGCTCCGCCCTTCCTCCGCTGCCGCCAGCATCCCCAGTGCTGTCGACTTCCCTCGCCGTCCCCGCCATGGCCCCGAAGGGCGACAAGGCAAAGGCCGCAAAGACCGCCAAGGCGCTGAAGCTAGCAGCAATGCGGAAGAAGATGGCGGTCTTCCCGCCGAGGCTTAGCGCGGAGGAGCTGAAGGACTCCTTCTACCTCTTCTGGTCGAGGGAGATAAAGGCGCATCCGCGTACCAAGGTACTCCCCGACGTGGCCTGAAAGATGTTTCCGGGAGGCTACGCCTTTTTTGCTCTGTTCTTCTACTGTGGGCTCTGCCCGCCCTACTCGGAGTTCTTCTGCGATATTATGAATACCTACATCTCCTTGATTTCACCCCAAACGCCGTCTTGACCATGGCCGTTTTCGCACATTTGTGCGAAAACTTTGTCGGAGTCTATCCCAATGTAGCTCTTTTCCGCCATTACTTCACGCCCCGGGTCGAGTCTGGGTCTCCTCTGTCTGGCGGAATTTCTTGGATCTTCAGGCTCCATAAGAAAGAGGCTTACTTGACTGGGGAGCTCCATGGCAAGTGGGAAGAATGGAGGGCCAACTAGTGCTGGATCATGGAGGACGACCCTCAACAGTTCACTTCCCGGCGCCAAGTTGCAGTAGTGCGCGACAATGACTGGAGTGACCTAGCCCCTGAGGATGACAAGCTGAAGATAGCCACCACTAGGATTCTTCGCCTCCGGCAAGCCAAGCTCACTGTAGGTGCCGTCGAGGCAGACTTTCTTCGCCGCCGCATCGCTCCCTTGCAGGAGAAGAAAAGGGCTGCTTGGGAGTTTGATAACGCGGCAGATATCATGAGGTTGCGCCCGGGCCTCAACTATAATTTCACTGTCTTGGAGCTCAACGCAATGCTCCAAGCGCTATTCAAGTATGACACCACCCATCCAGAGTGGTTTGCGCTGCCGCAGGGCGTAGTTCTGCTGTGCAACAACGCGTCGCTCAGTGCCATCCGCGCGGTGATGCTGTGGTGTGACTCCCACAGGATCGACCCCACTTGGCGGGAACCTTCTGACGAAGCCGTGCAGACGTTCTTCGACAACCTGGTGGAGCTGCCAATCAAGCCCGACGAGAAGAGGGGCCTTACCCGTGACACCACCGATGAGGAGATGGCGTATATTGCCACCAGGTTGGAGGAGGCAGCAGCAGCCAAGGCTGCGGGTGAGTTTGGATATACTTTGGAGGAGGCGGATGCAGCGGAGGCGGTAAGTCTGGCCGAGGAGGAAGAGTTCCTCAAAGTGGGAAAGCTTGCCGGGCAACCTGCTGGGACAAGCGGGGCCGCCGAGCAAGGCACAGAGTCGAGCGGGCCCGCCGAGCAGGGCGTCGGATCAAGCGATCCAGCCGAAGACTCAGGCGGTTCATTGAACCTCGACTCCTCTTCTTCGTCCTCGGGTAGCTCACCACCACCACCAAGTCCTCTAGTCGCGCCGAAAAGGCGCATCCGCAAGGCCGCAGACGTGACGGGGTGGCAGACGAGCCAGCAGCCGCAGCGCCGCCCGACACGCGCCACCACGACGAGCAAGGCCGCCAAGGGAGCGCCCCTTGCCTCAGTGGCAATAGGAGGGGATCTTCCCGGACTGGCGCCCCCGTGCCTGCCGCCCCTCGAGCTTCGGCGGCAACCGGAGCGGGGTCTTCTCAGACCACCGTCCCGGCCCCCGCCAAGCGGCCAAGGGAGCAGACTCCTCCAGCTCCTCGTGTCGGGACGCGCGAGCCGGATTTCGACTTCTCGGTGCTCAGCTCCGACGACGAGGAGGAAGAAGAGTAAGTCTTCGTGATTCTTGTTTCTCGTTAGACTTTGGTTGATCCTTTGTCTTGTATCTTCTTTGCCTGATTCTGATCTTGTTTTTCTTCCAGGACCCTGGCCCAGAGAGCGGCGAAGAGGGCCAAAGTCCCAGTAATCATCATTGAGGACGAGTCCGCCGCCGCAGCAGGGGGTGTGCCTGCGCCGAGCTTGCCGGACCAGGCAGCTGCTCCCCAGAGCAGCCCCCAGCGCAGCCCTCAGCGTAAGTCCTGTGTCTACTCTCCGCTCGTCGGGCGCGCGCGCGTGGGCTTCTTATCCTTGTTAACGTTTTGTTTGTTGGTTGACTTGTGGAGAAGCAGAGCAGCAGCCCCAGGAGCGCCAGGAGATTGCTCCCGACGAGCCACATGTCTCGACCTCTCCGCCAAGGAGGAGCTCCCCGGCGAGGGAGAGTACGCCGCCAAGGGCGAGTACTCCGCCAAGGGCGAGTACCCCGCCAAGGGCGAGTACTCCGCCAAGGGAAAGCACCCCGCCAAGGGAAGGCGCCAGCCCACCACGCCGCCGAGGGAGAACTCCCCGGCAAGGAACCCCATCGAAGAGTAGGCCCGCACAGGTAAACTCCTGAACTTTTCTTTTTCTTCTGAATTTCTCTTTTTGGATATTTGCTTGACCATTATTCTCTTCTTTCTTCTTCTTTTCTTGTCTTCAGATCCGTCTGTAGCCGAGCCCATGGAGACGGAAGTCGCCGTCGAGGAGGACGCGCGCGGCGACACCGGCGACGCCGCAGCCACTGAAGGGGCGGTCGGTGCTGACGAGCCCGCCGTCGAAGAGGCAGCCAAGGCCGCCGGCACGGCAGCCGAGGAGGGTACCGGCAGTCGCACTGACGGCCCTCGGGCCGCAGGAGCGTCAGACGCTGCGCCGACTGCCGACCCCGCTGCTGCCGCGGCCGAAACAGGTGCCTACTTGGAGGCCGGCAACGGAGTCTTCATCCAGCTCCCGTGGGCGTCCACGTCAAGGGCGCCCGCGGAGGGAGAGGTCTTCGACGGGGAGGTTCTCGCCTCCGCCGGGCTGAAGTTCGTCGACGCGCCCGGCAGCAGTAGCGAGCACGTGGAGGAGCGACTTCTGCGGAGGCTTCTGGCCCTGTACCGCGCCAGGCAGGCCAAGTTGGAGTCCCGAGAGGCTCTGGCCGCCAAGGCGGGTACTGACTTGGAGAAGGGCGCTGAAGAGCTCCGGGCCGCCAACCAGGCGGCTCTCCGATCCTTGGCGGAGGAGCGGGAGCAGCTGGCCGAGGCGCATCAGGCGTCTATTCTTGAGAAGGCCGAAGCAGAGGAGCAGCAACGGCTCGCCGCCGAGGAGTTGTCCCGGCAAGAAGGTGAACTGACGCAGCGGAAGGTCGACCTCGACAGCCACGAGGACGACCTTGTCGCGCGCGAACAGCCTCTCGATGGAGCTCTGCAGGAAGTGAAGGACGCCGCTGCAGCTGCTGAGATCGCCAAGAGAGACTTGGAGGCGAGGGTGGCGCAACTGGAGGTCCACTTGAAGACGAGCGAAGAGAAGGTTGCCGCACTTGTGTCGGAGAGGGAGAAGGACGCCCACAGCCACTCCGAGCTGCAGGTCCGCCTATTCGACAAGGGCAAGGAGCTTGCCGTCGCCAAGGACTCCATCGCCGATCTGGAGTTGAAGCTTTCCACCCTCACCGCATCACTTGATGGCGCCAGAGAGCGGGAGACGAAACTGAAGGAGGATCTCAGGGGCGAGAGGGCACTGTTGGAGAGTGCCGCTATCTCCCAAAACAACTTCAGGCAAACCGTCGAGCTCTGGACGGAGGGTCTTGTCCTTGCCGCTACCAACATTGACAAGGAGCTGGAGCTGCTGGGGGCGGAGTATCTCGGGTACTCCACCGACGAGAATCTCCACCCCAGCGCCAAGCTTACCTTGTTCCTGCAGGGCGAGGGGACGGCCCTTCAGCAGCTCCGGGAAAAGATTCTCACGCAGCTGGCGAACGAGGCGCGCAGGCTTTGCACGGGCGTCTTGGAGAAGGTGCTGATGAAGATAGTCTTCCGCAACCCAGGACTCAATCTCAATAACGTCCTCAGGACCTTGCCGCCCGACGCCGACCAGGAGACGCTCAAGGCCCTTGTCGCACCTATCGTGGCCAAGGTGGGCAAGATCAAGAGAGTCAAGGGCGACCGCGCAGATTAGGCTATTTTTCGTTCTGCCTCCTTTGTCGCTGCCAGCCATGTTATGAACAATAGTCTATTAGAACAGTGACAAGTAATTTTGTAACATACTTTATTTTGGGTAGTTAATGCAATGTTATTTCCTTTCCTTGACTTCTTCGCTTTGTATGCTTTTACCCTACGTTTTTAGGGAACTTGCCGGCGAAGGGACCCTTGCCGCGAGCGCTGAGTGCGGAACTTCAGCAGCCTGCTGGCAGTGCCGTTGCCGACAAGAAACCTCGTCGCACCTAGTCGCGGCACACTTAGGTTGTTGAGCGAACTCGAAAACGAAGTAAGGGCGCGACACTTGGCGCAGCACGCTTAAGCCGTTGAGCATGCTCGAAACAAAGTAAGGGCGCGGCTAGCCATGAGTTGGTTCCTCCGCGCACAGGTTTTCCATATAGAGTGCGGTCGTTCAAGGAAGATAACTTTAAAATTTAAAAATTTGATTGCTCAAACTTTGGCGACTTAGCTTTTGTGTCGTCTGCTTCCCGACAAAGGCAAGGCTTTCTTGAACGGCACTTGGTCCATACCACTGTCTCCTTCCCCCCGGCAAACTTGTGCGCGAGGAAAACTTCTTTTGCTTGAGAGAAAAGAAAAGGGAGGAAACATAGACATGGAGCTTTGCGGCTCGTTATTGCTTACCGGGGACGCGTGCTGCACAAAGTGTCAGATAGTACATGCAAGAAAAATGAAAAGGCATGAAATGACAAGTTGTGCGAGGCATATAAGTTTTACTGATGCACGGGGTCTGCGCCCGGCTTTGTACAAATGTTTACATGCAACAGCGGCAAGACTTGTACAATAGGTGGTTGCCGGAGCGGATCACGGCAACCGTGCCTCATGGGTAAAACTTGCGAAGGTGCTCAATGTTCCAGGAGTTGCTCACTGGTAAGCCCTCTTCGGTCTCAAGGCGGACAGCACCGGGCCTTGTGACTTGTCTCACCCGATAAGGGCCTTCCCACTTCGGCATCAACTTGTTGGAATTCTTGGCGGACTGAACGCGCCGAAGAACAAGGTCGCCTTCCTCGAGACTTCTAGCTTTAACTTTGCGGCTATGGTAGCGGCGCAAAGCTTGCTGGTATCGAGCAGCTCGTACAGCAGCCTGAAGACGGTCCTCCTCAAGGAGCAGTGCGTCATCTTGCCGCAGCTGCTCTTGCTCGAGCTCATCGTAAGCGAGCACTCGAGGCGACCCGTATACGAGTTCCGTGGGGAGAACTGCCTCTGCTCCATAGACAAGAGCAAAGGGTGTCTGTCCAGTGGCTCGATTTGGTGTCATCCTGATTGACCAAAGAGCCGCCGGCAACTCTTCAATCCAGTTTCTTCCGCATTTGTGCAGCCTGTCGAAAGTTCTTGTCTTGAGTCCGCGCAACACTTCAGCGTTTGCTCTCTCCGCTTGACCGTTGCTCCTCGGGTGAGCAACAGAAGCGAAGCAGACCTTGGCGCCAAGGTCTTGGGCGTATTGCATGAAGGTGCGACTTGTGAATTGTGTGCCATTGTCGGTGATGATCTGTTAGGGATTCCGAAACGGCAAACAATCGACCTGAAGAACTTGACTGCTGACTGTGCGGTCACCTTTCTCACTGGTTCCACTTCCGGCCACTTTGTGTACTTGTCGATGGCAACGTACAAGAACTCAAAGCCCCCGGCTGCGCGGGGAAAAGGGCCGAGTATCGAGCCCCCAGACCGAGAATGGCCAGGACAAAGGGATCGTCTGGAGAGCTTGAGCTGGTTGATGTATCTGCTTGGAATGGAACTGGCATGCTTCACACTTGGTTACTTGCGCAGTTGCATCTTGGAGGGCTTCTGGCCAAAAGAAACCTTGCCGGAACGCCTTGCCGGCAAGTGCTCTTGCGCCAATGTGGTGACCACATATGCCTCCATGTATCTCTGCCAACAGCTTCTTCCCATCTTCCCGGGGAACGCACTTCAATTTGACACCGTTGAGTCTTCTTCTGTACAGTTCATCGCCGAGAAACTGATACATACTTGACTGCCGGGTTATTCTTTCTGCTTCTTCTGGCTCTTCGGGAAGTTCTCTTGTTTGAAGGAAACGGACAATCTGCTGTGCCCATGCTGGAGCCTGAGGCTCAATAACAAGGACTAAAGGCATCAGTGCTGCTGCGGGAACGTCAGCTTCTACGGCAAGAACCTGTGGCTTGGCCGGAGCTTGACGTTCCCCGGCAAGCTTGCCGGGGCAAAACTTGTCGGGAATGCCTGCTTCAACTGTACAAACCCTAGGGTCTGCAGGAGCAGACTGTTCCTCAGCAACTTTATCGTTGATCTTGGGGACCTTGTTGGCGGCGGTTTCAGGAAGTTCTGCCGGCAAGTAGTCACCGGAAATCAACTTTCTCTTCTTGCTCTGCCTAGTTGACAGTGTTACGGAAGGTTGAGTTAGCTTGAGCACAAAGATCCCCGGTTCCACGGGTAGCTTTAGTGCAGCACACTTTGACAGGCCGTCTGCGATGTCGTTTTGAGCTCTTGGAACGTGCTCCATCTGCAAGCCTTCAAAGTGTTCTTCAAGCTTTCTCACTTCGTCGACGTATGCTTCCATCAATGGACTCTGGTAGCTCTTGTTCACTTGTCGGACGACCAACTGCGAGTCACCCCGCACAATAAGCTTCTTGATCCCAAGTTCCGCTACGATTCTGAGGCCGGCAAGCAAACCTTCATATTCTGTAGTATTGTTTGTTGCTTGCTCCTTGGGAAAGTGCATTTGGACAACGTACTTGAGGTGTTCTCCGGTGGGTGCGATAAACTGCACGCCGGCACCGGCGCCTTGCAGCGAGAAGGCTCCATCAAAGTACATTATCCATTCCTTGCTTGCTTCTTTGACGGGGACGCTCGTCCCTGGTTTCTCTTCGTCCGGTGTTGGCGTCCATTCTGCTATGAACTCCGCCAATGCTCTGCTCTGAATAGTTGAAGTACTTTCAAACTTGAGGCCAAAGCTCGACAGCTCCAGTGCCCACTCGACAATCCTGCCTGTTGCTTCTGGATTTTGCAGTATCCTCTTCAGCGGAAAGCGAGTGACCACTGTTATCTCATGTGCTTGGAAGTAATGGCGCAGCTTTCTCGAGGCCATGAGGAGGCCGAAAAGCAGCTTCTGCACCCCAGAGTATCTTGACCTAGCCCCCTGCAAGAGGGAACTGACAAAATAAACTAGGCGCTGCACCATCTTCTTCCGCACCTCTTCCTACATCTGCGCAGACCCATCCTTGTCGGGACCAGAGCTTGACGGGGAAACCCCCTGCTTGTTGCTGGATGTGCTTGCCGGGGCTGTGGGCTCCTCATCTGCCTCCCTCTCCGCTACCAACACAGCACTAACCACTTGATTGGTTGCTGCTAAGTACAGCAGCAACTTCTCTTGTGGCTTAGGTGCGACAAGTATTGGAGTGGAGGACAGGTACCTTTTCAAGTCTTGTAGCGCTGCCTCCGCTTCCGGAGTCCATTTCATTGGACCTGCCTTTTTCAAGATTTTGAAAAATGGTAGGGCGCGTTCTGCGGACTTAGAAATGAACCTGCTGAGAGCAGCCACACAGCCGGCAAGCCTTCGTACATCCTTGACGCGCTTCGGAGCTTCGATCTGTTCGATGGCTTTGATCTTGTCGGGATTGGCTTCAATCCCCCTCTGGGACACAAAGACCCCGAGAAGCTTGCCGGAGGGGACTCCGAACACGCACTTCTCGGGGTTAAGCTTGAGTTGTATCTTGCGCAGATTCGCAAAGGTTTCATCTAGATCTTGGATCAGGGTAGCCCTGTCCTTGCTCTTGACCACTATATCATCCATGTAAGCTTCTACATTCCTGTGTATCTGTGGCTCAAAAGTAGTGTGGACTACCCTCGCAAACGTTTAACCGGCATTCTTCAAACCAAACGGCATGCGTATGAAGCAATAAGTGCCACATGGAGTAATGAATGCGGTCTTCTCTTCATCTTCTTCAGCCATAAATATCTGGTGGTATCCTGAATAGGCATCAAGAAATGAAAGCAACTCACATCCAGCCGTGGAGTCAACAATCTGGTCAATGCGCGGCAAGGGAAATGGATCTTTGGGACAAGCTTTATTCACATCGGTGAAGTCTATACAAAGCCTCCACTTCCCATTTGCTTTGCGCATGACAACAGGGTTGGCCAGCCACGTGGGATGAAGTACACCTCTGACAAGGCCTGCCGCTTCCAGCTTCTTGATTTCTTCTGCAATAAACTCTTGGCGCTCCACCGCTTGCTTTCTAACCTTTTGCTTGACGGGCCGCGCGCGAGGACAAACGGCAAGCTTGTGCTCAATCACTTTCCTGGGAAAACCGGGGATGTCAGACGGTTGCCATGCAAACACGTCGACGTTCGCCCGCAGGAAAGCAACGAGCGTGCTTTCCTATTTAGGATCAGGCGTGGCGCTGATGGTGAAAGTACCACCAGTGCCGTCCTCCTTGGCGGACACCTTCTTGGTTGTGGGTGGAGCTGCCATCGCCTTCTTGCACTTGCCGGTGGAGCTCGATGGTGCGTCCTCGACGGCAGCGCAGCACTCCGAGGAGGTGCGTTTGCCGGAGTGGGCCCCAGAGCTCTTGCCGGACTTGGTCTTGTTCTTCCCCCCGGGAGCTTCAGCGGCAAGTGTCTTGCTATCTGTTGCGGCTGCTGCGTCCCGGTAAATCTTGTCGGCACAGATAAGCGCGTCCTTCTTGTCGCCGGGGACAGAGATGACGCTTATCGGGCCTGGCATCTTGAGCATGTTGTAGGCATAATGAGAGGCTGCCATGAACTTGGCGAGCGCCGGACGGCCAAGTATCCCATTGTAAGGCAATGGGATATCGGCAACGTCAAAGGTGATCCTCTCAGTCCCGAAGTTCAGCTCTCCGCCAAAAGTCACTGGCAGTGTGATTTTCCCTTCGGCTTGCTCCTTCCCGGGTTGATCCCTTGGAATGTGCCGGTTTCCTCGAGCTCGCTGTCGGGGATCTGGAGTTTCCGGACCACAGCAGAGGAGATCAGGTTCAGGCCGGCCCCGCCGTCAACCAACATCTTGGTGACCTTGAGGTTGTGGATAGTTGGTGAAACCAACATCGGCAAGCACCCGACCGCAGTTGTGCGATCAGGGTGGTCCTCAATGTCAAAGATGATGGGCGTGCTGGACCACTTTAGGAGTTTGCGCGACTCGACGGGTGGTTCTGCCGCATTGACTTCCCGCACCCATTGTTTGAGTTGGCGGTGGGAAGTATGCAGAGAAGCTCCACCGTCTACGCACAAAACCTCTGTCGCCCTCTGGAACTCCTGCTCGCTGTTTTCTCCGTCCTCCATATCTTCGTCGTCGTCTTCGTCTTCGTCCTTGTCGCGGCCGCGGGGAGGTCTATCTCCTTGCCGCTGCTTGGCATTGTCGCGGCGTCCTCCCCGGCCGTTGAATGGCCGCTTCTTGCCGGACTCTCCTCCACCTCCCTGGGCCTTCTCCTTGTCGTGTCGCTCGTACTCAGCTTTTTGCTGCTCGACGAGGTACTCGACCCTTTTGCAGTTCTGGAGGTCGTGGCCCTTGGTGCGGTGGATCTTGCAGTACTACTTGTCGGAGCCGTCCCGCTTGTCGGCGGCCGCCACAGCCTCCTTGCCGGAGCTGCCAGCCTGGGCTTTCTTGGCGCCAGCCTCCTTGCCGGACTGCTCAACGACCAGTACTTCTTTGCTCTTCTTTTTCCTGTTGTTCCGCCACCGGTTCTTCCTTGCCGGGGCGGCATCCTCACTATCTGTTCCCCCTGCTCCAGTATCCTCTCCGGGGAGTCTCCTCCCTTCCTCAGTGCGTGCGCACTTGTCGGCCAGGGCATAGAGCTCACTGACGTCTCGGATCTTGCACATCGCCATTTCCTCCCTCATCCCGCGGTTACGCACATTCTGGTGGAACGCGCTAATAACCGCGGCAGGGTGGACATTCGGGATGTTGTGCTGGACGCGGCTGAATCTTGGGATGTACTTTCGCAGGGACTCTCCTTCCTTCTGGGCGAGTATATGAAGATCACTCTCCTGGCCATGGGGCTTGTGGCCGCCCGTGAAGGCGCCGACAAACTGATGGCACAGGTCAGCCCAAGAAGAGATGGAGTTTTCCGGCAAGTGCATGAGCCAAGATCTGACGTTTGGCTTGAGCACTAGCGGGAAGTAGTTCGCGAGTATCTTCTCGTCTCGTCCCCCGGCAGCCTGCACCGCGATGGTGTAGATGCTGAGGAACTCTGACGGATGAGTCTTGCCGTCGTACTTCTCGGGTACGTCGGGATTGAAGTTCTTCATGCTGGGCCACTGGACTTGCCGCAGCTCACGGGTGAACGCAGGACAACCCGCCGCGTACGGCAAGTCGCCTGGTTCTCCGGGCGCGTGCATGTCGACAGCGGGCCCAGCGCGCTGGTCGGATTGTCACCGCGCTTCTCTTCGACGCTCGATGCGAGTTCGAGCGTCTTCTTGTCGTCTGTCGTCAAGGACTTGGCATTGATCGTGGCGAGCTCGTGGATCCGACGACGCCGTGGAGTCATCGTCGATGTTGATCCGGCGAGTCGGCGATTTCGGCCTTCGGGGCGGGGAGTGCACGGTAGTTGCACCCCCGGCGGTCTTGTCGCCAACAGCCCGCGCCTGGCTAACTTGCCGCGGCCGCGACGTCGTCGGCTGCTGCGGAGTGTCGTTATTGGCGAAGGCGATGAGGCTTTGGATGGTGGCCCTCCAGTCGTCGGCCTTATCGGCCGCTGGAGGGAAGTCGAGGAGTAGCTGAGCTCGAGCTAGAGCTTCTGCTGGAGTGGCGGGGAGCGGTGGCGAGCGGTACGAGGAGCGAGATATGCTCGGACTTCTAACAGCGTTAGAAGGAGCAGCGTCTCGTCCCGGCAACCGCGCCTTGCTCGTGCCAGCGTGTTGGCCTTGAGCGTCCCGCCTACCGCCAGCTTGACCTTGGCCCAGCAAGCGTATGGTACCTTGTGTACCACGTCGCTGCCGGTCCGGCGCCTCCTGAGAGGGGCGGGGTGCATGCACAGACGCCGAGGTCTTGGAGTGCGCTCGGTTGTCCGTCTTATCCTTGGACTTTGCGGCGCCGTGAGTTTCCTCGCCGGCGTCCGTCCTTCTGCCGGCGTCTACCCCACCAGCCATTGGCTCCGGCGGTGGTGGGATTGACGCGGACCGGCCTGCTGCCTTCGAAGCCTTCTTCTTCGGCGGCATGTTGATGAAGTCCACGAAGTTGATGGAGATTTCGCCCGCGTGAACACCGGATCGAGTTCGCACAACCTCGACGCTCCCCTACCTGGCGCGCCAAAGATGTCGGGGAAACTGATCGCCCACGAACACCTATGGGACCGGAGCCCCTTTTCGGTATGGCAAGGGAGCGGAGGGTGCACGAAGAGCGGATCGAGACGAGCACGCGAGCAGTTTACCCAGGTTCGGGGCACATGGATGCGTAAAACCCTACTCCTACCTTGGTTTGTATTGCGTTCTTGGCTCGGGAGCAAGAAGAGCTACAGTGCTTATAGCTGGCAACACCGAGCGTGAGAGTGATCGAAGATCGGAACCTCCTCTACGTTGCGCATGGGCCTCCTTTTATAGATCAAAGGGGTCATCGACAGGTGGCAACGCAGGTGAGGGTAAAAACGTAAAAACGGTGGTAGTTGGAATAGTGTATGCATAGTGCTCTATACCTAACCCTGACGGCGGGGGACAAGGGCATTAAATGCCCGTCGCCGTCGCCCCAAACAGTGCAAAAAGCATCCGTCAGGGCGTCTCCGTTCGCCACGAAGGTGGCCTCGTCATCGCAGCTCGCCACTGTGTACCCCAGGCTGCACAGCCTTCTGCCACGCGCGCCTGGAAGGGCCCCAGGGCGACGCGTGGGCGGATGAGCTGGAGCGCGGGTGCTTAGTGGGAGTTTGCCACGGCGAGCGCCTTGCCGCGGCCGCCATCTTGTCGCGCCTGGGAGCTTGTCGCTCCTCGGGCCTTGCCGGGACGCGTGGCGCGTCGCGGCAAGTCTTTTGAAATGCCGTGTTTGGCCTTCCCGGCAAGCTCCTCTTGCCAGGGTCTTGTACCAAAGAGGTGGTCTTGAGCCTTGAATGGCCTTCCCGGCAAGCTCCTCTTGCCGGGGCCTTGTTTCTTTAACTTGAATACTTTGTTCTTGAATGGCTTCAGAGGAACCTCAGTGGGCCTTGGTGGGTGCGCGGCAAGCCCTGCCACGGGACACTGCAACTGCCCGTGCATAAGTTCGGGATACTAAGGTACCCCTACTTTAGTACACCGACAGCGTCGCCACGCGACCAGTGTGATGTGCGAGCAGGCGCGAGTTGATGGGACACATATGAAAATGTACCATTCATTACATACAACAAGTCATCAACACACAACAAAAACGAGGATACATGTTGGATTATATATTATTTCCAACAAAAAATTCTAGTAAATTAAAGTTTTTCTCCCACAACAAACAACATAGCAATGAAATGAACTTCAGCTCAACCAATCCTCGGCGTTGGAAACGCTTGCTTTGAACCATAACTGATTCTTTGGGAAGGGCCAACTATTGTCAATCTCGAGACCAACCCAGGACTGATCATCCAGGCTGAAGCGGCCTATATTAGGACACATATTGCGATAGCCAGGGTAGAGAACCATAACAATGTCCAAGGTATAGATACAGTTGCTTCTCATAAATGGTAGTAACGTTGTGTCAACAACAACTGGATCGCCTTTCACCATCATTGGATAGTTTTGTCCAAGGAAGAGTGAGTTTCCTCCAAGACTTTCAATACGGAACAATTCAGAAGGTGATGGGGCTAGTACACTAGTATCCATCCCGAATACCCTACAACGGATGTTGGAATAGGTCTGGATAGTGCGACCATGGGAGACAACACCTACTTCGTTAGTAACATCAGTAGTGCCCTATGTACATACAAGAAGAGGTGACCCATCAGAATAAGTTGCCAGGCGCCATTGAGTATATGGATCCTGCTTGTCCTCATGCTCGTGATCATCACCATCGTCATCTCCCACTTGGTTATAAAAAATTTCAAGTATAGGTGGTGGAATGCCCACAGGACCTTGGAAACACAAGAAGGTTAATTAGTACGGTGATACTAACTAGCATGCATGTGGATGAAACAATTATAATTATGGTGGAAGACAAACGTACTGAAACAATAAGGATCCCATGCAAAAACAGTGCCATGAGTGGTGGCAGCAAACATAAGACACTCGTATTGAACTGCATCACGAGTGGCGTCCAGAAATTAATTTTTGAGCAATATACATCCATACGTGGAAGCAGAGACGGCAACAAGCTTGTCGAAGATAGCAACAACAACATAGTTCTTGTAATCCCAAGAGCGGTAGGGAACTCGAGAAATTACTATGTTCCGTAGACGACAGTCATGATGATCGTATGTGAACATACGTAGACTATCTGTGTGCTGAACCTCATGGCAGTATGAGATTTTTGGAAGTGGAACCCGGTGATGAGTGTACACATTCACAAGTTCCCACTCGCAGTTGTTCCCAATACAAACAATCCAATCTCTATTAGCGCCTGCCCAGTCCATACCCTTAAGCAATGGAATCTTAACATCACACATATCATTATCAAGCGACATCAACTTGCAGTAGGCAAGGCTTCCGTCGTCCTCGCGACGACGAGCAGGGTCATGGCGAAGAAGATAGGGGAGATCAAACCGCTCCTGAACCCTTGGGTTCTTTGTAATGATCCTATTTGTTGAGTCAAGAATGGTCTTGTACGAACCTGCCATGCTAGCCGAGGTGACGACGTCGCACTGATCAATGAATTCCTCCACTACATCATCTTTCAAATCGGGGCAAAAATAACAGGGTCGATTCTGGCCTGTTCCCTCCATGGAGAAGACGATCGAACAATGGTAGAAGGAAGGGTGAAGGAAAATGGAGGGAGGAAGAGCGTGCGATAGCAGTTCCAAATCGAGAGGGAAAGACGAAGAGGCGGTGGACGGTTGCCAAGGTACAAGAAGAGGCTAGTGGGGAGCGAACGGTTGCCACAGAGGTCACACACTGATGACAAGGCCGAGTGAACCGCATGATGTATATCGCACACACCTTGATCTGGCTGACCATTTCTTTTGTGTTGCCTAATCACAAACAGTTCATCCGAGTGAACCGTATGCTGTATATCGCACATGCCTTCATCTGGTTGCCATTTCTTTTGTTCCTCCTCATCGCAAAAAGTTAATTTAATTGAATTGTATGCCCTGCATCCCACACGCAACTAAAATCTAAACCGTGTTTGATGCATCCTCCATCCCAAACGTTGTGCACCTTTTTTGACGTGTTTTTTACACGCCCGTTTGCTATTATGGCATAGCACACAGTTTCGTCGAAGGGTCTCTGTTCGTAGTGTCACGTAAGAAACATCCTCCAGTAGTGTATGCGACACTCTAGGCACAATCTACGGGAGCTGCAGAAGAAGTCTTCTCGCTGGTGGCTCCGATGTATGTAGATGGCATGGAGATAAGAGCATCTTCAAAAACTTCCGATGAAGTCTGTGGAACTGGAGGTGTTGATACTGGAGGAACAACTGTGGCAGTGGCCCCAGTGCAGCACGTGCAACAGGATCATCAGCATCATCAGCATCATCATCATCTCTCATAGATGGCTTGCCAACCACTCTGGCTGTAGTCTTCCTAGCTCTCTTCTTAGATCCTGCTGGCTCATCATCCCTTGTTTCAAGAGTAAACACCATGGTTTCTTGAGTGGAAGCTCTGACTTTTGACATTGGAGCTCTCTTGGAAGGGGCCTTCTTGTTCAGACCAGGCTTGACAACTCTAGCAGATTCTTCCTTGTTGACAACATTCTTCTTTGAAGTGACCTCTTCAGCCACAAAATCTTCGTCCTCACTGTCAGAAGTTTTATTCTTCCTTGTCTTGGTGGTAGCCTTTGGCAGATTGCTTGGAGTGCTTTTGCTGCTCTCATAGTAGCTGTTGTTGTAGGGACTAGAGCCCTCACTCAGTTGTGCTTTCTCCTATGAGTTGTTCTGACTGTCACTGCCCTCATACATATATTAAACTGCAAGCTAACTGTGCGAATAGATATAGTTGAGGCAGAGTGGATGAGCATCACAAAGTACAGAGATTTTGCAAAACAGTTGAGTCAAAAACTTAGTTTTAGGATTCTACAGAAAGCATTTCGGAGCTACCGATTTTCTAAACTCGATGACACTGAAGCAACTTTGAGAGTCTAAACTTGTGAAATCTGTCAGACCGAGACACAGTTCGGTGACTCCGAGATTGCTAGGGTTTCACTGAGATTTGAACTCGGTCACACCGATTTGTAAGTTTCGGTCAGACCAAACGTTACAAGTGCAATGGCCTAAGCCAAATCGGTGAGACCAATTTCTACAAATTGGTTAGTCCGAGATGAGTTCGGCGGAAACCTAACCCTAAGATTTTGAATCAAATCTAATCTAAACAGAGTTTATGCTGGACAGGATGATCTCAAACGTGGCAAGAATCATGGCATCGACTTTGTGCTATGAAACATATTTAGAAAACACAAAGGGTCGAACTCATACCCTAACTCGGCGATGAGTTTGCTACGGTGACAACGGCGGCGGTGATTTCCATTGACGACGGTGGAGACCAGTGGCAGGAGGTCGCGGGCGATGAGAGGATGATTCGGAGACATGGAGTCAGCAGAGCTGGATAGGCGCGGGCGAAAAGATTCGGAAAATTTTCCAAGGTTCGGCCCGTGGGCATATATATCGAGACCCTGTCGGTGTGACCGAGTGGAATGACTCGGTGGCACCGACATGCAAAACTACTAGAAGTTACTGCAACTAGGTGAGACCGAATTGTTCTAATCGGTTGCACCGAGATTGAAAACCTAGATCAATTTAATGGACTCGGTATGACCGAAAGGAAAGAATCCGTCAGACCGAAATGTACTAAGAGGTTTTGGAAGTTTAAGTCTATGATGAATCGGTGACTCCGAGTGCTTCTCACTCAGAGGGTTCGAATCTGAATTGATCAAACTTTGTGATGTAGCATGAATAGAGTTTGAGACAAGAAAATCATAGATAGCAAGAGGGGGTACTTAGGCATTCTTGTCCATCCATTTGGCAAAAAAAAATCCAACCAATCAAAGCAACAAATGGATGTCCTCGAATGAGAAAAATATACACTCAACATGCTCACACAATAAGATAGCAAATAAAATATGTGACAAAGCATGCACAAACATTCTAGCATCTATCAAGCAATTGGCGATGACTAGGTCATCTATATATGAGTATATTGACTTAGGAGTCAAATGAAAACTTTTGATCATAGGTCGTACTCATCGTTTAAGCTCAAGTGGGGTTACCACTTTTACATAAAGCATTGTTGTGTTCATATATTTGAGTTGCTTTAGCTAAATTCTTAGAGTAAAGCTCCCCCTAGATGTGATATCCCCCCAAAGAGGGATGAATTAACCTTGAGTTTTGTCGATGATGACTTCATGTAGGTATTGAAGATGTAGATGCTCAATGTTGATGTAGATCATTTGGAGCAATCCATTGGAGTGAGTTGCACTTTCAATACCTACATGGGTTAGTCCCACAAGGAACATACAAAGATATCCATGGACATAGAGTGAATTGCACATAAGATGATGTCCATGAAAGCATTAGGTTACCTTGTCCCTTGTCTTACCAACAAGATGGTTTGTGACTCCTTGAACTAGTGCAAGATGTGAAACTTGATTGCACTTGTCCTTGCCAATGTGAATATGAGGGAAGTATGTTGGCAGAGTCACCCTCAATAACACTCTAGTTCTTCTTCTTCGGTATCCACATCATCTTTATGGGAATCCTTGGAGTTGTAGATGTACTTGATGAAGTAGAACTTGACGTAGTCTTGGGAACCCACTTGACCAAGGCCTTAGGAGCTTCTTAGAATGCATCAATTTCTTCTTGAAGCTTGTCCTTGCCCTTTAGCTTGTGGTCTTGTGGTGGAAGATCGTCTTGGGCTTGTGTCCCCTTGAAGGAAGTAGGGTCATACTTCTCTTGTTCATGAACAAACTTTGTCTTGGGGTATTGATCTTCTTCCTTGATTCTTCCGGTGCCTTCCTTTCTTGCGTACAATTTCCTCGAATTGCTTACTCCCGGCAAGACTCTTATAAACACATTTCTCTATAATTCACTTCAATAAGCTATTTTCTTGCTCAAGTGTAACTTGGCTAAGAGAATCATTAGTGGAATCAAGAGAACTACTAGAAGCAACTTCATTGGATTTATCATGACTATTGTTACTACTAGAGGAATAATCTTTCTTGTTCTTATTGCTATATTTTACTTGTGCCATGTAGGTAGACAAGAGTAAATGCTTGGCAATTTAAGAGGAACTTTTCTTACGAACATCAACATTGATTGCTTTTAAGAACTCAAGCTCTTGCTCTAGATTTAATTTTTCAAAGCATAGCTTCTCATGAGTCCTCAAAAGTTCTCGGTGATCCTCTAAGGTAGTTTCATGAGCTAACATAATAGTGTTTAATTCTTTAGTTAGACGCTCAATCTCCTTCTTATCATTGTCATTGGTTTTATCTTGATTAGCATGATTAATAGCAATTTCATCATAGTTTTCATCACTATTGCCACCAACAAGTAAATCATCATCTCCTAGCATGTTATCTTCATCACTATTGAAATCAAGATATTCGGGGTGTCCTACCTTAGGGCCTTTAGCCATGAAGCATCTTCCAATTCCTGCATTTGGTGAGTCAAATATGTCGTAGGAGTTGGATGATACAAGAGCAATTCTGGCAACACCTTCATCTTGAGTATCTTCGGAGTCAAAGTAATAGCTTCTCTCGGAGTGGTTATCGGAGTCGGAACCGGATACCCATTCACCAACATGAGCTTGATTTCTTCGTCTTGCATAGCTCCTTGATGATTTGTCCTTCCTTTCCCAATCCTTGCTTCTACGAGAGGGTCTTCGTTCATAAAGATCATCTCTACTCCTTCTCTCTCTTCGTGGTGAATCTTCTCTTCTACTTCTCCTTTTGGGTGAGTCTTCTCCTCTCTTGTGAGGAGTTGTACACTCATTTGAGTAGTGTCCGGGCTTCCCACAATTGTAGCAACTCTGATCACGACTAGAAGATCTTTTGTCATTATAGGACCTCTATTTGGACTTTCTCTCTTTGCTTCTATTCTTGTAGAATTTGTTGAAGTTCTTCACCGTTAAGATCAATTATTCATAGAAAACTTGTTTCTCACTTGATGATGTAGGAGCATCACATGAAGCTTTGTAAGCGCCACTAGACTTTTTGTGAAGCTCTTCGTTATCCTTAAGTGACATCTCATAAGCAACAATTCTACCAATGACTTCTGTTGGCTTGATATCTTTGTAATTGGGCATCATTTGGATCAATGTGCACACGGTGTCATATTTTCCATCCAAGGCTCTTAGAATTTTCTTGATGATCAATCTATCGGTCATTTCTTCACTTCCTAAGCTGGCAATCTCATTCATGATGAGAGCAAGCCTAGAGTACATTTCAGCGACACCTTCACCATCCTTCATTTTGAACTTGTCAAGCTGACTTTGAAGCACATCCAACTTGGATTCCTTGACGGAGTCGGTACATTCGTGCATATCAATCAAAGTATCCCAAATTTCCTTTGCATTCTCGAGACCGTTGATTTTGTTGAATTCTTCAGGACACAATCCATTGAAGAGGATATCGCAACCTTGAGCATTATATTGCAACATCTTCAATTCTTCAGCGATAGCTTCATGATTTGGTTCCTTCCCATCGAAGAATTCACCTTGCAAACCAATACACACAATAGCCCAAACGACGGGGTTATGTCCAAGAATATGCATTTTCATCTTATGCTTCCAACTAATAAAATTAGTACCATCAAAATAAGGACCTCTATGGTGGTATCTTCCTCGCTAGACGCAATACTCTCCTAGGTTCTGAAACCAAGGCTACGATCACCAAAGCTATGGATATCAAGGCAAATGGAGACCAAAGTTCTGATACCACTTGTAGGATTGAAAGTATGTCTAGAGGGGGTGATTAGACTTGTTGACCAAATAAATACTTAGCCTTTTGCCAATTTTAAGTTTTGATAGTTTTTAGCAAATTGGCACAAGTCCAGCAATCTTCCTACACATGCAATTCTAGAGTTGTGGCAGCGGAAAGTAAAGCATTGCATATGAAGGTAAAGGGAGGGGTTGGAGAGTGCAAACGCAATTGGAGACACGGATGTTTTTGGCGTGGTTCCGATAGGTGGTGCTATCGTACATCCACGTTGATGGAGACTTTAACCCACGAAGGGTAACGGCTGCACGAGTCCACGGAGGGGTCCACCCACGAAGGGTCCATGTAGAAGCAACCTTGTCTATCCCACCATGGACATCGCCCACGAAGGACTTGCCTCACTAGGGTAGATCTTCATGAAGTAGGCGATCTCCTTGCCCTTACAAACTCCTTGGTTCCACTCCACAATCTTGTCGGAGGCTCCCAAGTGATACCAAACTAATCGAGGAGACACCACTCTTCAAAAGGTAATAAATGGTGTGTTGATGATGAACTCCTTGCTCTTGTGCTTCAAGTGATAGTCTCCCGAACACTCAACTCTCTCTCATAGATTTGGATATTATGGAAAGAATATTTGAGTGAAAAGCAACTTGGGGAAGGCTAGAGATCAAGATTATTGTGGTTCGGTTGGAATATCTTGGTCTCAACACATTAGTAGGTGGTTCTCTCTTAGAAAATGAATAGTGAAAGTGTAGGCATGTTCTGATGGCTCTCTCACAGATGGAGAGGGGGTGGAGGGGTATATATAGCCCCCACACAAAATCTAGCCGTTACACGCATTTGACCCAACTTGGTCAGACCGAATAAACGAACTCGGTCAGACCGAAGCACATCAAAATGTGAACGTTAGATATTTCAGTCGGACTGATACTATCAACTCGGTGAGACCGATGCGTTATGGTTAGGGCAAAACCTCAACTCGGTTTGACCGATTACACAAACTCGGTGAGACCGATTTTGGTAATAGGCTACCAGTGTGTTAGTCAGGCAAACTCGGTGGGACCAATTCGCTCATATCGGTGAGACCAAAACATTACAAAGAGGAAACAGAGAGTTTGCAATGCCAACTCGATGGGACCGATTCGCTCATCTCGATTAGACCAAAACGTTATGAAGAGGAAACAGAGAGTTTGCACTCCCATCTCGGTGAGACCGAGATCCCTATTGGTGAAACCGAACTGATTAGGGTTTGTGGCAGTGGCTATGTCAAGTGAACTCGGTGGCGCCGGATAGATCAAATCGGTGGGGCCGAGTTTGACTTTTGGTTTGGGACATATGTGGAAATGATAAAGTGGTTGAGGGATTTGGCGCATATTACTAAGCACTTGAGCAAGTAGACCATTAAGCAACACATCATCCCCTTTTAAAACTATTGACTTTTCCTATGGACTCAATGTGATATTGGATCACCAAAATAAAAATGTAGATTCTTGAGCTTTTGCCAATCTTTGTCCTTAGCTTTTTGAGGGGTCCACATTTCTAATCCATGCCATCCATTGAACTTCCTGATGTATTTGTTGTTTTTAATTACCAAAACCACCCGGGGATTAGTTGCACTTTCAGCCTGCCAGAATCTTGTGACATCCAGAGACAATACAAGATCTGGCGCAGCAGCGAGCATGAGAAGGACTCACTGTTTCACCTCATCGAGGCCATCATCGATCCACACTACAGAGACATGAAGGATGCCTGCAACAAGGACAAGCATGCGTGTCACTCGGCCTGGATGGAGAAACTCGACAAAGTTCACTTGTGTACGCGGCCAAGGAGGCATACACAAGCTACGATATGTACTGGCGGATCGTTGACATGACGAAGTGCCTTCTTCCCCAAAACAGCCAGGGATCTAGCCGGAAGCAGTGGCAAGCGTCGTCGCAACAATAAGTAGATGATTACATCCTTGTTTCTCCTAGTTTAGTATGAATTTAATTGCTTACTTTGGTGTGTGGCAATGTTATGTGTGTAGTCGCTTCTGTAATTGTATGCTTAATTTGGTAATGCAATGTTGTCTTTTTAAGTACATATGTTGATGCTCTATAGACAGAGCGTAGATGTTGTGCGGACACACCAAATCACATCGCACATGGACTAAACAATGGAACATGTAGGTGATGTTTTCATTAATCACTAACAATTGTATACCAGCAATCATTTGCTCACAACACGCTTGTTAACAACCATCGTATGTGTTGTTATCGCTCTTCCCACACATTTCCGATTGCAGACCTGTTTACCCGCGTATCGCACACATCTTGTTAACTTGAACCTTTTTTGTTCTCTTGGCTCAACACAAACAGTTCATCCGAGTGAACTGTATGCTGTATATCGCACACACATTCATCGGGTTGATCATTTCTTTTGTGTTGCCTAATCAAAAAGAGTTCATCCGAGTGAACTGTATGCCGCATATCGCACACACCTTCATCTGGCTGCCCGTTTCTATTGTCATGTCTCATCGCAAATAGTTCTTATGGATCAAATGTATGCCCCACATCGCACATGCATCTAAAATCTGAACCGTGTATGATGTATCCACCATCACAAACGTTTCACATCTTTTTTGACGTTTTTTACATCACCGTCTGCGATTAATGCATCGCACACAATTTCGTCGAAGGGTCTCTGATTGTGGTGTCGCGTTAGCAGCATCCTGTAGTAGTGTTGTAGGGTTGTTTCAGAGATACCATCTTCATCCTACGCATCCCATGGATTGATAAACCTTAGGTCATCCACTTGAAGGAAAATTTCTATTGTCCTACAAAGCTCTGCGCTTGGAGGCCCAACACAAGTCTACAAGAAGAAGGCTGCGTAGTAGACATCAAGCTCTTTTCTGGCGCCGTTGCTGGGCACGTCAGTGCTCGAAGGTATATATATAGATCTTGAAATTGAATCTTTTAGTTTCTTGTTTTCTCACTAGTTTGGTTTACAAAATAAAACTACACAATGGAATTGAGGTTTCCTTATATTATTTATCTTCATAATGTCTTTCATGAAATTGATGGAAAGAGAAAATGTGCTCAATTGTTATAAGAAGAATTCAATAAAATGTTTCGCATAAAATCTTTGAATGATGAGCATGGTTGCAATGCTGTTATTATGAATTCTTTGAATATCCATGATGATAATGATATGAAAATTCATAAGCTTGGGGATGCTATGTTTGATGAAGATGATATTTTTAGTCCCCCAAATTTTGATGAGCAAATTTATTATGATGAAAGCATGCCTCCTATTTATGATAATTATTGTGATGACACCTATGTTATCAAGAATACTAATAACAATAAAACTTGTCATCATGATTTTAATATTCAATTTGATTATGTCAATAAAGTATCTCATAATAGTTATTGTATTGAATTTGCTCTTCCCACTACTATGAATGAGAAGAAATTTGCTTATGTGGAGAGTAATGAAATTTCTATGCTTATGCATCATGAAAAGAGTGTTTTATGTGATAGTTATATTTTTTAATTCATTCATGATGCTACTTATAATTATTATGAGAGAGGAACATATGCTTGTAGGTATTGCAATAATATCATGTTTCCTCTCTATGCGTTTAAAGCTTTGAAGTCATGCTTGTTTTGCCTTCCTATGCTAGTTGATTTTTGTTCTCATAAATTGTTTGCTCACAAAATCCCTACGCATAGGAAGTGGGTTAGAATTAAATGTTCTAGCCAAGTGATTCACGATGCTCCCTTTTATGTTTCAATTCCTATTTGTACGTGAGCATCATTGAAATCATCATGCCTAGCTAAAAAGGCGTTAAAGAAAAGCGCTTGTTGGGAGACAACACAATATGCATACTATTTTTTGTGTACATATGATTAAGCTACTTTAGTAATCATGTTTCATAGCTTTTGTTTCAATAAAGTGCAAAGTAAAGCCTTTGGGGTAGTGTGGATGATAGTTGACTTCGTTCTGTGCAAAAACATATAATTTTGTGTCCAGTGCAAAAAATTCTATAAATCATTGGAACTTGATAATTAGCTGAAATGTTACATGATTGATATATAAATTTCCTACTTTTTCCTAATTTTTAATAATTTTTAGAGTTGCATAAGTATGTTGGTCATCCACATCATTATAGACTATTCTGCTTTTGATAGATTCTGTTTTCAATGCATAGTTAGCTTGTTTTAGTGTTTCCATAGCTTATATCAAGTGGTATAAATTGTAGAAATGATAAGGTACAATAGTTATTGTGTGATAAAAATTATGAATCTTGTCTTTGACATCACCCAAGTGCATGATTTGGTTTATTATACTAACACATCTCACGAAGTCCCGTTATGTTTTGTGTGATTGAAGTTTCCAAATTTCGGGTGAGATATCGATATGAGCATAATAAGGAGTGGCAAGACACTAAGCTTGGGGATGTCAAAGTCACACCAAGATAATATTCAAGGAATATCCAAGCATCTAAGCTTGGGGATGCCCCGGAATGCATCCCCTCTTTCGTCTTCAACATTATCGGTAACCTTACTTGGAGCTATATTTTTATTCATCACATGATATGTGTTTTTCTTGGAGCGTCATTTTATTTTGTATATATTTGCTTTCCGTTATTTATAATAATGTGTTGTATCTTTTATTTCAATAAAAGTGTCAAGGATAGCGTTCACCATGCTTAGTTTGAAAGTATATGAGTTGGTGTTTCAAAACAGAAAGTTTGTCGCTGTTGCAAAAATTCCCTAGAAAAGTAAGAATGTGATAAAAGCTTGAAATTTTGACACAATATGAAATGATAAATTATCTATAGTTTGGTAAATTTTCAGAATTTATTTAGTTAAATAAGTATGGATCTTACTCAATCATTTACACACTGTTATGTTTAGAGAGATTACTGTTATGATTGCATTGTTTGCATATATTTGCTTGTTTAATGACTCTATTTGAAGATAGGGGTATTAAACATGTAGATGCATTTAGTATGCAATTTCAAATTATAATTTAGTGATTTTCTACAGTAGAGAATGATATGGTTTTGCATGGATTTATACTAACTTATCTCACGAGTTCTTGTTGAGTTTTGTGTGGATGAAGTGTTTGAGATTTAGAGAAACCGTGACATAAGAGGAATTAAGGAGACACAAGAGATCAAGCTTGGGGATGCCCAAGGCATCCCTAGTTAATATTTCAAGAAGTCTCAGGCATCTAAGCTTGGGGATGCCCTGGTAGGCATCCCACCTTTCTTCATCAACAACTATCGGTTAGTATCGGTTGAGCCTAAGTTTTTGCTTATTCACATGATGTGTGCTATCCTTGGAATGTCATTTTATTTTGTTTTTCTTGTTGTTTTAATAATGTCCTAAGATCTGAAATTTTTAAATGAGAGAGTCTTCACATAGCCACATAACTATTCAACTACTCATTGATCTTCACTTCTATCTTTTGGAGTAGTTTGTCATTTACTCTCGTGCTTTACTTATATCTTTTTGAGAGCCTTATAAATAGTAATGATAACATGAACTTGTTATGAAATTGGTCCTAATATCATATATATTCAAGAAGTATATGATAAAAACTTTCATAAATAACATTGAATATATGGGAAGTTTGATTCCTTGCATTTTTTGAGATATAAAGATGGTGATATTAGAGACATGCTAGAGAGTAATTGTGGATTAGTAGAAATACTTGTGTTCAAGTTTGTGATTCCCGAAGCATGCACATATGGTCTATCGTTATGCGATGAAGTTAGAGCATGATTTATTATTGATTGTGTCATCCTTTGTGTGGAGGTCAGGAGAGCATGATGGTTAACTCCGACCAGCCTCTCCCCTAGGAGCATGCGTATTAGTACTTTGTTTCGATGGCTAATAAACTTTTGTAATAGGTATGTGAGTTCTTTTTAACTAATGTTGAGTCCATGGATTATATGCACTCTCACATTTCCACCATTGCTGGCCTCTCTAGTACCGCGCAACTTTCGCCGGTGCATGCAACCCACCATTTACCCTTCCTCAAAACATCCACCATACCTACCTATTATGGAATTTCCATAGCCATTCCGAGATATATTGCCATACAACTTCCACCATTCCATTTATTATGACACATAACATCTTTGTCATATGGTTCTCATATGCATGAGGCATTCATATAGAGTCATATTTTTGTTCTAGTATTGAGTTGTACTCCCTCCATTCCTAAATATTTGTCTTTCTAGGCATTTCAACAAGTGACTACATATGAAGCAAAATGAGTGAATCTACACTCTAAAATATGTCTACATACATTTGTATGTTGTTACCATTTGAAATGTCTAGAAAGACAAATATTTGGGAACGGAGGGAGTAGTTCTTAAGTTGTAAGTAAATAAAAGTGTGGTGATCATCATTATTAGAGCATTGTCCCATGTGAGGAAATGATGATGGAGGCTATTATTCCCCCACAAGTCGAGATGAGACTCCGGACTTTAAATAAAAAAAGGCCAAAGATCCCAAATAATAATACTAATAATAATAATAATAATAATAATAATAATAAGAGGCCAAAGTGCCCAAAAGAAAAAAGAGGTAAAAAATGAAATGAGAGAAAAAGAGAGAAGGGACAATGTTACTATCCTTTTTCCACACTTGTGCTTCAAAATAGCACCATGTCCTTCATGATAGAGAGTCTCCTATTGTATCACTTTCATATACTAGTGGGAATTTTTCATTATAGAACTTAGCTTGTATATTCAAATGATGGGCTTACTCAAATTGCCCTAGGTCTTTGTGAGCAAGCAAGTTGGACGCACACCCATTTAGTTTTCTTTTGAGCTTTCATACACTTATAGCCCTAATTGCATCTGTTGCATGGCAATCCCTACTCACTTGGATCGATATCAATTGATGGGCATCTCCATAGTCCATTAATTTGCCTAGTTGATGTGAGACTATCTTCCTTTTTGTCTTCTCCTTACAACCTCCATCATACTCTATTCCACCTATAGTGTTATATATATCCATGGCTCACGCTCATGTATTGTGTGAAAGTTGAAAAAGTTTGAGAACACCAAAAGTATGAAACAATGGCTTGGCTAATACCGGGGTTGTGCATGATAAATACTTTGTGTGCTGAAGCTAGAGCGTGACAAGATTATATGATTTTGTAGGGATAACTTTCTTTAGCCATGATATTTTGAGAAGACGTGATTACTTTATTAGTATGCTTGAAGTGTCATTGCTTTAATGTCAACATAAAATTTCGTTTTGAAACTTATGGATCTGAACATTCATGCCACAATAAGAAATATTACATTTATAACCATGTTAGGTAGCATTCACACTTCATAAATTATTTCTTTTATCATTTACCTACTAGAGGACGAGCAAGAATTAAGCTTGAGGATGCTGATACATCTCCAACGTATCTATAATTTATGAAGTATTCAGGCCATGTTTGCAACAATTTTGTATGGTTTGGTATGATTTAATTAGAACTAACCTGGACTAACGCTGTTTTCGGCAGAACTACTGTGGTGTCATTTATTTGCAGAAATGAAAGTTCTCGGAATGGGCTGAAAATTTATGGTGAGTTTTAATGGACCAAAAGAGACCCCCAAAGCATCGGAGCTGGGCCAGGAAGTGGAGGAGGAGGCCAAAAGCCAGGGGTGTGCCCGCCACCTAGGGCGCGCCCCTACAGCTTGTGGGCCTCTCGAGCACCCCCTTGACGTGAGACCGAAGCCAAAAAATCCTATAAATACCAAAACCCCCAAAAAGAACCCTAGATGAGATGTTCCGCCGCCTCAAGCCTCTGTAGCCACGAAAAACCAATTGGGACCCCGTTTCGGCACCCTACTGAAGGGGGAAATCATCACTGGAGGCCATCTTCATCATCCCGGCGGCCACCATGATGAGGAGGGAGTAGTCCACCGTCGGGGCTGAGGGTTTGTACTAGTAGGTATGTGTTTTATCTCTCTCTCTCTCTCTCTCTCTCTCTCTCGTGTTCTTGATTTGGCACAATCTTGATGTACCGTGAGCTTTGTTGGTATAGTTGGATCATATGGTGTTCTTCCCTCTCTATCTTGTGATGAATTGAATCTTTTCCTTTGAGGTTTTGTTATGTCTGATTGAATCTTTTGGATGTGAGAGCACTTGATGTATGTCTTGCGATGGGATATCCATGGTGACAATGGGATGTTCTATAGATTCACTTGATGTATGTTTTGGTTATCAACTTGCAGATTCATGTGGTGACATTGGTGTAATCTATGCATAGGGGTTGATATGCGTTTTCATATTCCTTTCTCCGATAGAAATCTTGGGGTACTCTTTGAAGTTCTTTGTGTTGGATTGAATATTATGAATCTGAGATTGTGTGATGCACATCGTATAATTTACACACATATACTTGTGGTGACATTGGATTATCTAGGTGACATTAGGGTTGATTGATGTGTGTCATATGGTGTTATTTTAGTATGAACTTTAGGGCTGTTTGTGACACTTATAGGAATATCCCAATAAATTGATAAGAAAGAATAACTTTGAGGTGGCTTCGTACCGTACAAACAATTTCATCTTATGTTCTCCGCGATAGGAATTTTGGAGTGATTCTTCGTTGCACATCGAGGGATTATTATATGATCCAATTATGTTATCATTTGTGACGCCGGGATAATTAAGCTATAGTAATCCTCTTCTAATGAGGCCATGTCATCACTGTACTGTTGCTAACCTCGCTTAGACTTGACTCGGTTCAAATTCTAATTTAAAGTAAAATCAAACAATCAAAGTTTTCTGCTGTCAAAGCTAAAATGTTCATCTTGTGGTAAACTTTCCATAACTAATTATGGTGATGAACCAAAATTTTTTATAAAGGGATTAAATACCCCTCAACAAATAAAACAGTGGCTTAAGCAATTAATAAAATGCATTTTCTTTTATTATAAAGTTGCAAACTATTTTGTTTAGTGCCAAATTTGATTTATGGTGGTAGCACACCTAATAACTCTAATTTAGATGTTGTTCTTACTTTTTTTGGAAAACTAAAACTATTAAGAAAATAATATAAAATAGTAAAAAGAAAAGAGAAGGGAAAACCTAAACAAAAGGGGGGAAAGGCCCCCCTGGCCCAACTGAGCTGCCAGGCCTAGCTGGCCATCGGCCAACCCACCCGAAGCCAGCCCACTCGGCTGGATAACCTCCCCCTCACCCCCACAAACCCTAGAGCCCAACCCCACTCCCCCACGATCCCCACCCTCTCCCTCCAGCGCCATCACAGGAGAGGGCGCTCGATCCCCTCCTCCACTCTCCTCGCTCCGACCCGACCTGGGCTCCGCATCGCCCCCGGCGTCGCCGCTCGCCGACGCCCCCGTTACCCGACACCGACGCCCGTCGCCTCACCTCGCCGACCGTCCTGTCGCTCGACGTCGCTGGCACCACCCCATCGTCGGACCGCCTCCACACCGGACCGCCCTTTCCCAACCTCCTGCTCAACCGTGCTACCCCAAGCCTCGTCGGTGTTCCCCTGCTGACGGGGTGAGCCCCGCCGCTGCCTCCCTTTCCTCCCCTGTGCGCTCATCCATGTCGTTTGCCTCGCCCCGGCAGGCCCCGCCGTGGCCAGAGCGTGCCATGCGCACGCACGTGCCGTGCCCGTCGCGGTCCGCATCGCCGCTGCTCGCGCAACCCCAACTGCTGCGGCCTTCCCCGCAAGCCTACGCACCATCGCTCTTCCTAGTCGCCACGGCCTATCCGCCTCTGCCTCCGCCGCTCCTTGGACACTACCATCGCGCGCCCTGTCGGGCCCCACCAGACTCGCCGCGGCCATCGCACCTGCGGTCCGCCCCCACGCATGGCGGCGCCGCCCGGGTCCGGGGCTCGTCCACCGCCCGTTAGCCCGCCCTGTTGGCTGGGCCTATGACGAATGGGCCCCACGCCCCTGTTAAAACAAAAATTAGAGATTATAATAAAAGATAAAAATATAGTTATTGATTAATTTAATAATCAATTAACCTATTTAAGTTTGCTTAATTAACTTAACATTAATTAACATGCTATTTTTACTAATTAAAAATGTTAATAAGTAAATGGGAGTATGACAGGGGCCCCACCCTGTGTTGACCAGTCATCATTAACTGGTCAACTGGGACCCCTGGACCCACATGTCAGCCTGTGTACACTTATGTGTGCACTTAGCAATTTTGCTTTTATTTTAGAATTATTAATAATTTCTGAATAATGTTTAACTTTGAAAAATCATATAAAATAATACGTAGCTCGGATGAAAATGTTTTATACATGAAAGTTGCTCAGAACGACGAGACGAATCCGATTACGTGGTTTGTTCGTCCGCCACACATCCCAATCATACCGAACATGCAACATTCCCTCTCCGGTTCGCCTGTCCAAAATTTCTAACTCTAGGAAAACATTCCTGCATGTTATCCCCCTTCGTCGGTATCGTGAAGCACTGCGTTAGAACACGCCTAGCTCTATCTGTAGTCATGTCATGCAACTGTTTGCTTTATATTTACTGTTTCTTCCCCCTCTTCTCTCCGGTAGACTTCGAGGCTGACGCTGCTACCGGGTATGACTAAGCATCTTACGATCAGACCTTTTCAGCGGAGCTTCCAGGCAACCCCCCCTTTGATCATCTCGATATCGCCCATTCTATTCTCTCTCATGCTTGCATTAGATTTTGCTATTATTATTATTTGCTCTTATTCTGATGCATAGCAACCCGCTTATCCTAAACTGCTTAGTATAGGTTGGTAGTGATCTATCAATGATCCCCACCTTGTCCTTGTTGCCCCTGCTTCATCATCGACGACTCGATCAATGGGATCAACAACCAGAGCCCGACACCTCACATCACATCACGCCCCTTTTGTTGCTCGACTCTACAGAGCTACTATCGAGTGCCGAGGGTGATACCTCGTAACGCACTCCTGATGATGACTCTGTAGTGTAGCTATTCGGTCATGGTCATCGAAGGTGATTCCTCCTTCCTCATTCTCAATACGTCTCTGTCATGCAACACCTCAAGTGTGAACCTCGAGGGTGATTCCTCCTACGTTCGCCTTGATGATTACATTGAGTGGAATCCATCGAGGGTGATTCCTCGTGGTTTCCCCCTTGGTGTTCGGACACACAGTTACCTTGAATTTAATTGAGACCTTTGTTGAAGACGGGTCGGCCTTGAGAGGTACCCGTGAGTTGATGTGAAAGTCGGGAGGGCCCATGGAGCACCCGCGAGTTAACTACGAAGCACGGCCGGGCAGGCGGGCCGCCCCGGAGTGGGCTGGGCTAGCCCTTGCCGTATTTCCTCGAGATGGGGCAACAGGGTCACATTATCGTGAGTCTCTGCTCATTTTCGCGAGCTCCTAATACACTATTGGTTTGGGTATTTTTTTCTGAATCGGCCTCTGGCTTTACGAATTAACCGCCACACGAGAATAGTTATGGGCCTCGGCGTCGCGGTATCAGCCAAAGCTTTGTCAGACGTCCAGTTCAGCATTGCGGCATGGCTGGGTCGGCTCATTCCTGTAGTGTCGGAGCCTGGACCCGCCTTGCTCGCAATAACCCGGAGTGCAACAGGCGATGGCCCATGACGCCAGAGTGCTTAGGATGTAGACCGGCGGGGACCTCTCTGCTGAGCCTAGGTAGGGCTACGACGTGTTGATCTTCCGAGGCCGGGCATTGACCCAGAAAGGTGTGTCCGGCCAGAGATGATCGAGCGTGAGGGTAACGTGGTGCACCCCTGCAGGGAAGTTATCTATTCGAATAGCCGTGTCCACGGTAATGGATGTTCAGTCTTATATCCTGATCTATTACAACTACAAATGGATACTTGAGATATGTGTTGGTTATTGCTACAACATGCTTAATTAAAATGCTATTCTATACTTGTAGCGACCTCGATCCGAATGGACTGGAGTCTCTGTGCTCAGTGTCGTCCCTGGATCGGTATGCTGACACACATAATACTCGAGGATTTATAATAGAGATTCAATCACACTTTATTACATTGAAAGTCCTCGAAGACGCAATATCCATTACACGAGAATGGCTGAAGGCCATCTAATAAAATAAACCGCGGAAGCTATGAAGAGTAGTTGAGTCCATCCAACTCCACGACAAACATTAACTCCACGACAAACATTGAGTGCATGACAACGACCTATCACACCTTAATCTTCGTCTGAAAACTCTGCAACATGATACGTTGCAGCCATGTAGGTCAGCACATTGAATATGCTGGCATGAACACACTGTAGCAAGAATGATGAACAATGTCTACAACTATATGCATATTTGGTTGGTGGAGGCTGTAAGGTTAATTTTGCATAAAGCTAATTTTTTCCTACAACAAAGGAATACATTTTATTTACTACACAGTTTAATTAAGCAATATTGAGAAATGGTTCCTCCATCTCAATCCCAAATTACCAAAGTCATTAATAACCCAACAAATTAATTAGATAGAGTGTTGAGATCAGTCCATAATTCAAATACCAGGATACTCAAGATGTCCATAACCGGGGACACGGATACTCATGAATAGTTTGTACACTATGCAAAGGTGTAACACCCCATATGTGATACCTTCCTTATATGGCAATAAAGCTTTTACCAATTGATCCTTGTCCTTTTCCTTGGGGATTCTTTTTCAATTATGCCTTCCCATTGTCATTGCATTGTCATATTTTCTTTTCTTTATACATTCATGCATTACTTCATCATCAACACTGCATCATGATCATCATGGCATTTTCACTTGTCATTGTGTTGGTTCATTCCTAGTTTGTTAGATGAGGTCATCTTGATCTTGTTGTGAGGGTGGTTGCAAGCATGCCCATTCTAAACCCATTTCATCTAGCACCACTTCCCTTCCCTTCTTTTCCATTCTTTAAATTTTGCAAGTGACTTAATCTCTTCTTTTAAAATGTTCATCTCCTCCCCACTTCTTTGGTACCTTGACCAAAGTCACCTTGCAAAGCCTTGCCTCATTTTAAAATGATTTTGTCAGGTTAAAAAATGACAGAAGTTTGAACCATATTCAAACTTGTTTTATTTTTCTACCTCTAAAAATGCCCAAGTCATTTTTATAAAATAGGGCATAATTCCAGGAGCTAGGGAATATTTTATTTCTCTCCTAATTCATTTTATTTTGTCCTGAGCTTTTCTTTTTATTTTCTGTCTGAAGAAAATAGAAAAAGAAAAGAAACAACAGCAGCAGCCAGCAGCAGCGCAGCCCAGCAGCCAACAGCAGCGCATGGGCTTGGCCTCTCCCCCCTCGGCCCAGCTAGCACACGCCAGCAGCCCAGCTAGCCAGTCCGCGCGCGTCCCTCTCACCCGTTTTCACCCACACGCCCCCTCTGCCACGTTTCCACGTGGACAACTCGGGCCCACAGGTCAGTGACTGTGAACAGCCCCGCACCCACCTTTCTTCCTCCTCCAGTTCACGCCATGGAGACCACGGGCGAGCATGCCATCGCGCACCGTCGTTGACCTGCATGGACTAGCCACCGCAAGTGCTTGATCGTTGTCGCCGTCGACTCCGTCCACCTCCCGGCCAACTAAACACACCATCGTGTTCGTGGTGAGCATACGCATCTCCCCGTGCCCTTTTCCCCTTCTTTTGCGCCGTCTAGCAGCCAGTTCGCCGAGCAGCCGAACCCAACGTCATTGGACCTCGTCGCCGACGAGTGCCCCGACCTCCTTAGCACCGAGTTTTGCGCCCTTCGTCTTCAGCTCGCCGCGTAGGTCCTCTTGGTCGCATCCGCTGCTTCGTTTAGGCTCTGTTTAGGCTCACCGTAGCTCGTCGCCGCCATTCCGTTTGCTCGTCGCCGGCGTCGCTGTAGTGCTCGTTAGGCTCTACTAGTGCATGTTGAGGGTGCGGAATTCCTCCAGGAACACAGCGCACGCCTCCGTCGCCTGTTTTGGTCGCCGGAGCAGCTCAGACGAGCTCCTCCGACCGGCTTTGTTTTCCCCTCTGTTCTGCTTCTTCAGTTTACTCATATGGCAACGTTCTCCTTCTCTGCCAGATGCACGCAGCTAGCCCAGTGGCGTGTGTCTCGTTCAGTTAGCCAGCAGCGCGGGTTCGAATCCCCGCCAGGGCAGTGGTTTAGCCCCCCTTTTTGTTATTTCTGTGCCACTGACATGCCGGTTCCACCTGGCAGCCTCCCAGCGCCTCACACACACTCCCACACCCGCAGACGCCATGTTCGTACCCCCTGGACCCACTAGTCTTTGATTGTGGCTAGTCCACGCAGGGTCTGCGAAGCCCTTTTCCTTTTTTGTTTTTGTTTTTAATTTCAGTTTTCTGCATTTTCTTTTGCATATTCATATATTTTAATTTATGCATCTGTTGAAAATACTTTATATATGAAAACTGCCTAGTTTTTAGTGTAGAATAATCATATGCAGTTTGTTGCCTTGTTAAAAACATTATAATTGTTGTTTGAATTATTTTGTGTTTAAAATATGCTCAAACTTGTTAAATTCATAACTAAGTAACCATAGCTCCAATTTTGACAAACTTTATATGCATTTGTGGTGGAAAATGTGTAGTTTAAGATGGTGTTGTTACTTTGCCTGTTTAAGGACTCTAAAATATGTTTGCATCAGATCTGTCCTATATGTATTTTAATGATCATGGGAGTTTCCGGAAATTGTTGTTTGTTTTTTCCGGCCCATTTAAAATGCTAGCGTGTTGTTGTTGATCCTAGTTACACCCTTTGCCATGTTTAAGCAACTTATAAACTTGTTGGGTGCTTGTTTAATTCAACTACATAACCACTTGTGACCATGTTTGTTCTTGTTTTTCCTTTTGTGTCCCTGCTTGTGTTGTGATCTTGTTTATAGCCATGTCACATGTGCACCCATCAGGTTCATTTGAGATGCATCATATCCTACCCATATTCATATGCATCATATCTTGCATCATGTGTTTGAGCATTGCATGATGAGTGATCGTTGTTCCGGTGTTTGCATTGTTGTGTTTGTTAGAGCCCGGTGATGATTCGGAGTTCGAGGTTCCTTTCGAGACTGAGTTTGAGGAGCAAGGTTACGATCCCTCCGTGGACTCAACAGGCAAGATATTCCCCGATATCACCTCTATCTTTGCATACGCTAGTTGTCTCGTTCTTTAGCTATGCCTCAATGCCTATTCCTGCTTGTCAGCCTCCTATTGTTGCCATGAAACACTCTAACCGCCTTCCTAGCAAACCGTTGATTGGCTAAGTATGCTTTTATCAGCCCCTCCTATAGCATTGTTAGTTGCAGGTGCAGTTTTGAAGATTGCTCCATGTCTGTACTTGTTTATTGGGATAACACTATATGAAAGTATTATAAACTAATGCACCTATATATTGGTAATGGGCGGAAGGCTAGGCCTTCTGCTTGGTGTTTTGTTCTACTCATGCCATCTTAGGACCCGATAAACCGGTGTTATGTTCCTTGATTTTGCGTTCCTAACACGGTTGGGGTTTATGGGCCCCCTTGATAATTTGCTCTACTTAAAGCTTTTCTAGCAAGGCCCAACATTGGTTTTACATTTGCCTAATAACTAAAACTTGCATAGGGCGTTGCAAAACCGAGTTCTTAATTAACAACCCAGGCCAGTGCTCCTCATGAGTGTTGGTACAAACTGGGCGGACTGCGGGGCCACCTTGGGGAAACCCGAGGTCTGGTATATGCCTGTAGGATGTCCCATCCGGTCGTGGCCTGAGACGAGATACGCACAGCTACTATTAGGGTGTCGGCACGCCAGGAGGTCTTGCTGGATTAGTTTTACCTTTGTCGAAATATCTTGAGCACGGGATTCCAAAAATACTCGGGTCTTCCAACTTTGGAGTTGCGACTCCGCAGATCGTGAGCTTGTGATGGGCTAAGTTGGGACACCCCTGCAAGGTTTGATCTTTCGAAAGTTGTGCCCGCGGTTATGTGGCAGATGGGAATTTGTTAATATCCGGTTGTAGATAACTTGATACCATATTCGTAAGAATACACTACCTGTGTGAGTAACCATGATGGTCTCTTTCCGAAGGGCTTCAGGAAGTGAACACGGTGGGGTTATGTTTGACCGTGAGTAGCTAGGATCACTTCTTGATCAACTTGGCAACCGTTGGCACTTGTTCTCTTCTCGCTCTAAACTCGTAAGCTAGATGCTTAGTGCTTGCCGCAGACACTTTTATTGCCTTTCCACACCTAAAGCTTTGGTAGTTTTGATACCCAAGAAAGGGATTGCTGAGTCCTCGTGGCTCACAGATTCAACACACACCAGATACAGGTACCGCTAAGAACAATGCAGGAGATGGATCAGAACTTCACGGGGAGTCCGATGAAGAGCGTGGTCGTTACTATGTTTCGTATCCCGACGATCAGTAGTGGTTCTTACTAGGAGGATCCGGGCTTGTGTTTATGGTATCTTTCTCGTTTGGATTTCATCCGTAGACGGACCCTGTGTTATTTGGATGATGTATGCTATTGTATTCATTGTGTGACGTGGCGAGTGTAAGCCAGTTATCTTTTACAATTTCATCCCTAAATTTTTACATGAGATTTGCAAAGATACCATACTTGAGATCATTCCAGAATGCACTTATGTCTCTAAGTCGTGCCTCGACATGTAGGAGACATAGTCGCATCCTGGGCATTATAATAGGTTTGTGCACTTTTCCCCACAAGACTCGACCTCCTCCGTTTGATTTCTCGCACTACATGGTGTGTGAGAAACGGATGACCGAGACACAGTCTTTGAGAAGCACTTACTCTTTACCCTTGGTAGACCGGTACACCTACTTTCCCCTACATCTGCTAGCCTACCACTAAAAGAGCTCACATAACATTCTCAACTATGCTAGAGCCCATAATGACTTGTGGCTGCACACGGAAGTTTCTAGGCATGAATGATATATGATCCCTTTGAGCCTCGGTGGCATTCCACAGGACAATCACACGGGTCCTCTGGGATTTCCTAGGACAACACTGGATTCTCCAAGTGCCCTGCAACCAATCCACCCTGTGGTGTATTAAAGTTACCACCTTAGTCTTTCCCTTAGTTGTTAATTACACTCACAACTTTCATGAAATATCACATACCAATCCACGTCTACAAGCATGGCTAAGCAATAAGTAACAAAGCGTATATTCCCTTGGGTTGATCTCAAGTCATTGGGTTCATACCTCATGAACTACTAAGAAATACCACATGTGATCAAGTCCTACTCATGCAAACTTTGAGGATAGAACTAATGCAATAAAAACTGGGTATTGGAAAGTGTGAACAAAGTGTGAACTTGCCTTCATGATGATCGCTGAAACCTAGAGACTCTTAGTAGCACGCTTTGCACTCCGAGAATTCTATCGCAATCAAACAATAGCATACATAAGCAATCATACAACAGAATTGAAGAATGGATCTCGAAAGACTTCGAAAACAACCGAATAACTCTTGCAATAGGAAAAAATCTAACAATACCAAAATTAAGTGAATTTGGCCTTATCAGAAAGTCTAGGTCAAGATCTTCGTTTTGCAAAAAGAATCAACTCAAACGGAGTTACGAAACTCAAGTTACGATCAAAAGAAGTTCAAACACAAATCTGTTTGAATTCAAATTTTAAATCTTTCAAAATCAAATTTGAGTCGCTCTACCGAAATGATAAGATTGAAATGAAGAAATTGGCTTTGGTTTCATCTAATTCTGACTAATGAGTAAAAAGTAACGATCGATTAAAACCAGGGACTGATCGGTAAATACTTTAATCGTGGATAGGTCCCTGTCTGAAAATAAAATAAAAAGAAAAAACTATCGAACGAACGTTCGTTATCAGAGACGAACGAATGAACTCATTTGCAAACAGAGGCGTTCGGGCGAACGTTAGTTAACTAGACCCGTTCGGGAAAAAACGAGAAAACTGAGGAAACCCTAACCCTAAAAAACTGAGCGGTTTTATACCTAAAACTGAGCGAAAACCGGCAGTCGACGGCAGCGGCTTCCGGCGAGTCCGACGAGGCAAGGCGATGGCGGCACGGGCGTGTGGTGCTGGCGGCGGCGTCTGGTGGTAGCGGCGGTGGCGGCGCAAGGCAGCGGCGAGACGAGGAGGAGGCGGCGGGGCATGCTGCTATTTAAAGAGGGGGGCACGGCCTCGGGAGGCGTGTCCCGACGGGACTCGGTGGCGGCGGCGATGGTGCTCGGGACTCCGGTCCCGAGTTGGAGCAGAACGCGGCGGCGCTGGTGGGCTTCGGCTGGGGCTTTGGCCTAGTCGGGCGAAACATTTTTTTTTAAATCGCCCGAACCAAAAAAAATTCAAATACAAATAAAAAATTCCTAAAAAATTCCAGAAACAATTTTCCTCGTTCCCACCTAATATTTGGGACAAAGTGAATATGTCTGAAATAAAAATGCATAAAAATAAAATAACTTTCTAATGCAATTTTAAAATAATAAATTGCAAATAAAATTGAGAGAAAATTATTTTTACTCATAAATCGATTTCCAATATTTTTATTCTGTTTTTGAAGAAGTCATATTATCTTCTCTCATTTATTTTAAATAATGAAAAATGAAATTTGGCAAAAATATTATTGATCTAACCCTACTGATAAAAATAATAAAATAGTGGATCCTCTTCGGGAAAAACTTCCAACTCTCTCACTTGGGTCCTTGAGCTGCTTAAAGCTTTGGATCAATTTTCAAATAAACTCAGATGCAGAAATGATCAATGCATGCATATGAATGATCTATGTTAACATCCAAATTGAAAATTGGGATGTTACAAACCTACCCCCCTTAAGATGAATCTCGCCCTCGAGATTCGGGTTGGCTAGAAAATAGGTGTGGGTGGTCCTGGCATAGATCATCCTCTCGTTCCCAGGTGGCTTCATCCTCTCTATGATGACTCCACTGTACTTTGCAAAACTTGATGAATTTGCTGCGGGTAACTCTATCGGCAAACTTGAGAATCTTAACGGCCTTCTCCTTGTAAGTCAGTTCGCTCTGTAACTGAAATGCTTCCAGGGGCACTGTATCTCGTAATGGAATATCGGCCATCTCTACGTGACACTTCTTTAGCTGAGATACGCGAAATACGTCGTGAACTCCGGACAAAGTCTCATGATACTCTAGGTGATAAGTTACTTCTCCTCTGCGCTCCAAAACTTTGTACAGTCCCACAAATCTTAGTGCCAATTACCCTTATCTCCAAAACGCTTAACTCCTCGTAGCGGGGACACACCAAGATATGCTCTATCTCCAACTTCGTAGTCACCTCCTTGCGTTTTGTATCTGCATAACTCTTCCGCGTGGACTGGCTATCTACAGTCTATCGCAAATCAACATGACCTTCTCTTCTGACTCTCTACTTAAGTCAGGTCCAAATAGCTGACGGTCTCCAACTTCATCCCACATCAACGGTGTTCTGCACCTCCTTCCGTACAAGGCTTTGAAAGGGGCCATTTGCAAACTGGTTTGATAATTGTTGTTGTATGAAAACTCTGTGTACGGCAGGTTATCATCCCAACTAGATCCATAATCGAGGGCACAATCTCTCAACATGTCCTCCAGAATCGGTTTGACTCTCTCTGTCTGCCCATCTGCCTGTGGATGAAAGGCTGTACTGAACTCTAGCCTAGTACCCAAAGTCTCGTGCAACTGCTACCAAAACTTTGAAGTAAACTACGTTCCTCTATCTGATACAATGGTCCTCGGAACTCCATGCAGACATATGATCCTGTTCATGTATATCTTGGCCAACTTAGCACTCGTGTAAGTGGTCTTCACGGGGATAAAGTGGGCTACCTTAGTCAAACGATCAACTATCACCCAGATAGAATTATACCATGAACATGTCCTGGGCAGTCCTGTGATAAAATCCATTCCAAGTTTATGCCACTTCCATTCTGGTATGGGTAATAGCTGCAATAACCCTGCTGGTTTCTGATGTTCTGCCTTGACCCTCTGACAAACATCACATAGTACTACATACTCGGCAATGTCCTTCTTCATTCTGGTCCACCAGAAATTCTGCTTCAAATCCAAGTACATCTTGGTGTTGCCTGGGTGAATCGAATACGGCGAATCATGAGCCTCATGGAGAATCAATTTCCTAATCTTGGGGTCATTGGACACATAAATACGCTTTTCAAACCAAAGCGTTTGAAATTCGTCCTCACGAAATCCTTCTGATTTTCCTTCGTTCATTCTCTCCTTTATTTCTGCAATTTCTTTGTCCGTCTTCTGGGCTTCTCGAATCCTTCCCAACAAAGTGGATTGAATTTCCAATGTGGCAACATATCCTCTAGGGGCTTTTCCCAACTGCAAATCCCTAAGATCATCGGCTAACTCATGGGGTAAACCTCTGGATATGTTTGTATTAACATAACTCTTACAACTTAGAGCATCTGCAACGACATTGGATTTTCCTGGATGATAATGCAATCACATATTGTAATCCTTTATAAGGTCCAGCCATCTCCTTTGCCTGAGATTTTATTCCTTCTGCGTGAAGATATACTTCAAACTCTTATGATCTGTGTATACATCATAATGGTTTCCAATCAGAAAATGCATCCAGGTCTTGAGTGCGTGCACTACGGCTGCTAACTCAAAATCATGCATGGCATAATTCATCTCATGTGGTCGGAGCTGACGTGAGGTGTATGATACAACTCTTCCATCTTGCATGAGAATGCCTCCAAGTCCTTGATGACAAGCATCGCAATATACTTGAAAATCCTGGCGTATATCTGGGAGAATCAGCACTGGAGTTGTAACTAAACGTTTCTTCAACTCCTGAAAACTGGCCTCAAACTCTTCGGTCCACTTATATTTAGTCTCCTTCTTCAACAACTCTGTCATGGGTTTCGCAATCTTGGAGAAATTCTCGATGAACCTCCGATAATATCCTGCGCATCCAAGAAAACTATGAATCTCGCCAACTGGGGTGGGTGCCTTCCATTCTGTGACTGCCTCAACCTTGGCGGGGTATACAGCTATACCGTCTCCTGATATAACATGTCCAAGGAATCCAACTTCCTTCAACCAAAACTCACATTTGCTGAACTTGGCATATAACTGATGTTCTCTGAGCTTCTCGAGAACTAAACGCAAATGTTCCTTGTGCCCCTCTTCATTCTTGGAGTAAATCAATATGTCATCAATGAACACTAGCACAAACTTATCCAAGAACTCCATTAATGCCTTGTTCATCATACTCATAAAATAGGCCGGGGCGTTAGTCAAACCAAATGACATAAAGGTATACTCATAAAGCCCGTACCTCATGGTAAAAGCTGTTTTTCGTATGTCATGTTCTCGGATCTTTAACTGATGATATCCAGATCGCAAATCGATCTTAGAGAATACCTTGGCTCCTTGTAACTGATCAAACAAATCATTGATCATCGACAGAGGGTACTTATTCTTGATTGTCACCTCGTTCAATGCACGATAATCAACAACCATTCTTAGGGAACCATCCTTCTTTTCAACTAAGAGCACCGGGGCTCCCCATGTCGACGAACTTGGTCGTATGTGACCTTTATCCATTAACTCCTTGATTTGCTTCTTGATCTCCTCCAGATCATTAGCGGGCATCCGGTATGGTCTATTAGATATTGGTCCGGTGTCGGGTAACAGCTAAATCAGGACCTGGATGTTCCAGTCCGGTGGCATGCCGGGTAACTCCTTCGGGATCACATCGGGGTAATCCTTCACAACAGGCACTTCTTCCTGAACAACTCCTGAGAACTACATTCACATGTGCTCTACTGGGTATGTGCCTCGACACATACTTGATCCTTTTCCTTCCGGGGTGGTGAGAATAATTGATCTACTGGCACAATCGATATTTCCTCCAAACTTGGATAGCCAATCCATTCCTATGATCACATCCAAACCTTGGGATTCCAAAAGAATAAGGTCCATGGGAAATACATGTCTTCCAATGGTCAATGGCACTTGATAGCATACTCGGCTAGCCATGTACTCTGCTCTAGGGGAACTCACTAACATATGGGTCTTAAGGGCTACGATTGGAAATTTATACTTTTCCACAAAACCCCTAGATATGTATGAATGCGATGCACCAGTGTCAAAAAGAACAAGGGCAGTAAATGCTTTAATCAAAAACTTACTGACAACTGCGTCGGGTTGGTCGTCAATCTCCTCCACATTGACGTGGTTCACCTGTCCTCTAGTGAACGGATTGGGCTTCTTTCCTAAGCTTCCATTGCCATTCCCATTCTTTGACTCAGGGTACTCGGTAGCATAGTGTCTAGTCTTCCCGCACTTGAAACAAGTAATGTGACTCATATCCTTCTTGGCGGGTGTTGAGGGAGTGGAACGATTCTGATTGTTTCTTCCTCCATTCCTGGAAACACTGTGATTGTGTGCATTCCCTCCATTATTAGAATGGCCACCATGGTTATGAGTCGGATGGTTGTATCCTCCTGAGTATGGAGTATAGCGGGGCTTCTGCTGGGCTCCAGAATTAAATTTCCCAACTCCATACTTCCTCTTGCGGTTGTCAATCTGTTTCTGCTTTCCTTATATCATGACAGCCTTGTCCGCTAGCTATTGATAGTTGTCGTAGGTTGCTATCATCAGTTGCATACTCATCTCATCATTGAGTCCTTCTAGAAACTTCTCCTGATTCGCAGCGTTAGTGGCTGTCGGTGTACTAAGGTAGGGGTACCTCAGTACCCCAACTTGTGCACGGGCAGTTGCAGCTTCCCGCGGCAGGGTTTACCACGCGCTCGCCGGAGACCTTTCTGCCCCTTTATTAAACCATTCAAAAACAAAGTATACAAGACAGAAGATCGAGACCCCGGCAAGTGGAGCTTGCCGGGAAGGCCATACCAGGCTCAGGACTACCCCACTAGCACAAGACCCTGGCAAGAGGAGCTTGCCAGGAAGACTAGAAGACACGCCTCGGCGCTATATGTGCCCCGGCAAGGGCCTGGGGAGCGGCAAGCTCCCTGGGCCCGGCAAGATCAAGGCCCCGGCAAGGTGCTTGCCGGGAAGGCTGCGCTGTGTGCCCGCGCTCCAGCTCATCGGCCCACGCGTCGCCCTGGGGCCTATCCAGGGACGCGTGGCGGACGGCTGTGCAGCCTGGGGGACACGGTGGCACTCCACGGTGGTGGATCCATCGCCGTGGCAGACGGAGACGCAAGGGCGGGAACTTTTGGGGTCGACGGCGACGGGCATTAAATGCCCTTGTCCCCCACTGTCAAAGTAGGTATAGACCACTGTTCTGCACTGTAGCTCCACTGTTCCCGCACTGTTACAACTACCACCTCTTTTACGTTTTTACCCCTTTCTCCTACGTTGACACCTGTTGGTGACCCCTTGCACTATAAAAGGAGGCCCATGCACAACGTGGAGGGGGTTCGGAACCTAGATCACTCATACGCTCGGTGTAGCTGCTTCTTCAAGCTCCCGAGCACTCAAACTCAATACACAACTAAGCAGGAGTAGGGTTTTACGCGTCTACCGCGGCCCGAACCTGGGTAAAACTGCCCGCGTGCTCGCTACGATCTGCTCTTCGTGCTCCCTCCGCCCTCGTACCGCACAGACAAGGGGCTCCGGTCCCATAGGTGTTCGTGGCGGACAGTTTCCCCCGACATCTTTGGCGCGCCAGGTAGGGGGCGTCGAGGTTGTGCGAACCTGATCCGGCGTTCGCGCGGGCGCATTCTTCATCAACCTCTCCGAATTCGTCAACTTCACCAGCAACAGCTCCATGGCCCCGAAGAAGAAGGCTTCGGAGGTCGGAGGCCCGTCTGCGTCTCACCCGCCGCCACCAGAGCCAACGGTGGGCGGGGGAGACGCCGTCGGAAGGGTGGTCGCCGGCGAGGACACTCACGGCGCCACCAGATCCAAGAACAGGACGGACGACCGGACCTCGGTCTCCGTGGACGCACCGCGTCCCTCTCAGCATACAACAACCCAGCAGCGCCATGTCACAGGAGGTGGCATCCGTTTGCTGGGCCAGGGCCAAACCGGAGGCTCGCGGGACGCCCCGGACCCCCGTCCGGGCACAAGCAAAGCGAAGGCGCCGGCGCGGGACCCCGCTCCTTCTAACGCCGTTAGAAGTCCGAGCGTATCCCGCTCCTCGCACCGCTCGCCCGCGTTCCCCTCCACTCCGGCAGAAGCGCTCGCAAGAGCGCAACTGCTCCTCGACTTCCCTCCAGCGGCAGACAAGGCCGAAGACTGGAGGGCCACCATCCAGAGCCTGATAGCCTTCGCCAACAACGATTCTCCACAGCAGCCGTCGGCCTCGCGGCCGCGGCAAGCTGAGAAGACGAAGGCTAACGGCGACAAGACCGCCGGGGGTGCGACAAGCGTGCACTCCCCGCCGCAGAAGCAGAAAACACCGCCCCGCCGGAACAACACCGACGACGGCTCCACAGCCTCGTCGGACCCGCGGGCCCGTCGGGACCAGCGCCAGGTCCTCGACGACCGGCAACAGGAAGACGCTCGGACAAGAATCGAGCGCCGCCGAGAAGCTCGGCGACAATCTGACCAGAGAGCTGGGAACGCTGTCGACGCGCACGCGCCCGGTGAACCAGGCGACTTGCCGTACGCGGCAGGCTGCCCTGCGTTCACCCGCGAGCTGCGGCGCGTCCAGTGGCCCAGCATGAAGAATTTTAAGCCCGACGTACCGGAGAAGTACGACGGCAAGACGCACCCCTCGGAATTCCTCAGCGTCTATACCATCGCAGTGCAAGTTGCCGGGGGGCGCGACGAGAAGATCCTGGCGAATTACTTCCCGCTCGTGCTTAAGCCGAACGTCCGTTCGTGGCTTATGCACTTGCCGGAAGGTTCCATCTCTTCTTGGGCCGACCTTTGCCATCAGTTTGTTGGTGCCTTCACCGGCGGCCACAAACCCCACGGCCAGGAGAGCGATCTCCACATTCTGGCCCAGAAGGAAGGCGAAACCCTGCGCAAATACATCCAACGCTTCAGCCGCGTGCAGCACAACATCCCTGATGTCCACCCTGCCGCGGTTATCAGCGCGTTCCACCAGAACGTGCGTAACCGCCGCATGCGTGAAGAAATGGCGATGACGAAGATTCGGGATGTCAGCGAGCTCTATGCTCTGGCTGACAAGTGCGCACGCGCGGAAGAGGGGAGGAGACTCCCCGGGGAGGATGCTGGCGCAGGAGGAAGCGACAGCGACGACGCCGCCCCGGCAAAGAAGAGCCGGCGGCGGAATAACAGAAGGAAGGGCAAGAAGGAGGTGCTTGCCGTCGAGAAGACCGGCAAGGAGGCCCCCGCCAAGCAAGCGCAGGCTGGCGGCTCCGGCAAGGAGCCTGCCCCTGTAGCGGCGGCCGACAAGCCGGGAAACTCCGACAAGCAATACTGTAAGATCCACCGCACCAAGGGTCACGATCTCTCCAACTGCAAACGCGTCGAGTACCTCGTCGAGCAACAGAAGGCTGAGTACGAGAGGCGCGACAAGGAGAAGGCCCAAGGTGGCGGGGAAGAGCCCAGCAAGAAGCGGCCGTTCAACGGCCGGGGAGGACGCCGCGGCAAAGCCAAGCAGCGGCAAGGAGATCGACCTCCCCGGGGCCGCGACAAGGACGAAGAAGACGACGATGAAGACATGGAGGACGAGGATAACAGCGAACAGGAGTTCCAGAAGGCCACGGAGGTCCTGTGCGTCGACGGTGGCGCCTCTCTGCACACCTCCCACCGCCAACTAAAGCAGTGGGTGCGTGAGGTGAATGCAGCGGAGCCGCCCGTGGAGTCGCGCAGGCTCCTCAAATGGTCCAGCACGCCCATCGTTTTTGATCTTGAGGATCACCCTGACCGCACCACTGCGGTCGGGTGCTTGCCGATGCTGGTTTCTCCCACCATCCGCAACCTCAAGGTCACCAAAATGTTGGTTGACGGCGGGGCCGGGCTGAACTTGATCTCCTCTGCTGTGATCAAGAAACTCCAAATTCCAGATGGCGAGCTCGAAGAGACCGGTTCTTTCCAAGGAATCAACCCGGGAAGGAGCAAGCCCAAGGGAAAGATCACTCTGCCGGTGACCTTTGGCGGGGAGCTCAACTTCAGAACTGAGCGCATCACTTTCGACGTCGCCGATATTCCGTTGCCCTACAATAGAATACTCGGCCGTCCTGCCCTCGCCAAGTTCATGGCAGCTTCCCATTATGCCTACAACGTACTCAAGATGCCGGGGCCGATAAGCGTCATCACTGTCCACGGCGACAAGAAGGATGCGCTTGTCTGCGCCGACAAGATCTACCGGGATGCGGCAGCTGCGGCCGAGAAGGATACTCTTGCCGCTGAAGCTCCCGGGGGGAAGAAGACGAAGACCAAGTCCGGCAAGTGCTCTGGGACCCACTCCGGCAACCGCACCTCTTCGGAGTGCTGCGCTGCCGTCGAGGACGTTCCATCGAGCTCCACCGGCAAGAGTAAGAAAGGGATGGCCGCTCCTCCGGCAACCAAGAAGGTGTCCGCCAAGGAGGACGGCACTGGTGGTACCTTCACCATCAGTGCCACCCTTGACAGCAAATAGGAAAGCGCGCTCGTTGCCTTCCTGCGGGCGAATGTCGATGTGTTTGCCTGGCAACCATCTGACATCCCCGGTGTTCCCAGGAAGGTAATTGAGCACAAGCTTGCTGTTTGTCCTCATGCGCGGCCCATCAAGCAGAAAGTGAGGAAGCAAGCCGTGGAGCGCCAAGAATTCATCAACGAAGAAATCAAGAAGCTAGAGGCAGCAGGCCTAGTTAGAGGTGTGATCCATCCGACGTGGTTGGCAAATCCGGTCGTCGTGCGCAAGGCCAATGGGAAATGGAGACTGTGTATAGACTTCACCGATGTGAATAAAGCATGTCCCAAGGATCCATTCCCTTTGCCGCGCATTGACCAGATCGTTGACTCCACTGCCGGATGTGAGCTACTCTGCCTTCTTGATGCATACTCAGGCTATCATCAGATTTTCATGGCCAAAGAGGATGAAGAGAAGACTGCATTTATCACCCCGTGTGGCACTTATTGCTTCATACGCATGCCATTTGGGTTGAAGAATGTAGGCTCAACCTTTGCAAGGGTAGTATACACTGCTTTTGAGCCACAGATCCACAGAAATGTAGAGGTTTACATGGATGACATCGTGGTAAAGAGCAAGAGCAAGGAAACCCTGATCCAAGACTTGGAAGAAACGTTTCAGAACCTGCGCAGAATACAGCTCAAGTTGAACCCCGAGAAGTGCGTCTTTGGAGTCCCTTCCGGCAAGCTTCTCGGGTTCTTTGTGTCACAGAGGGGGATTGAAGCCAACCCCGACAAGATTAAAGCCATTGAGCAGATAGAGGCCCCAAAGCGCGTCAAGGATGTCAGGAGGCTTGCAGGTTGTGTGGCTGCCCTCAGTAGGTTCATTTCAAAATCTGCAGAACGCGCCCTACCTTTCTTCAAAATCTTGAAGAAGGCAGGTCCCATGAAGTGGACTCCGGAAGCGGAGGCGGCGCTGCAGGATTTGAAACGGTACCTGTCCTCCACTCCAATACTTGTCGCACCTAGACCACAGGAAAAGTTGTCGCTATACTTAGCGGCAACCAACCAGGTGGTTAGTGCTGCGTTAGTAGCGGAGAGGGAGTCCGACGAGGAGTCAGCACCACCGGCAAGCGAATCCAGTGACAAGCAGGGGGCTGCTCCGGCAAGCTCTGGCCCCGACAAGGATAACTCTGCGCAGGAACAGGATGAGGTGCGGAAGAAGATGGTGCAGCGCCCAGTGTATTTTGTAAGTTCCCTTCTCCAGGGGGCTAGGTCAAGGTACTCTGGTGTGCAAAAGTTGCTTTTCGGCCTCCTCATGGCCTCGAGAAAGCTGCGCCATTACTTCCAAGCCCATGAGATAACAGTGGTCACTCGCTTTCCGCTGAAGAGGATATTGCACAACCCAGAAGCAACAGGCAGGATCGTTGAGTGGGCACTGGAGCTGTCAAGCTTTGGACTCAAGTTTGAAAGTACTTCAACCATCCAGAGCCGAGCTTTGGCAGAATTCATAGCTGAGTGGACCCCAACGCCCGATGAAGAAGTTCAAGAAACAAGTACACCCGTACAAGAAGCGACAAGTGAATGGGTAATGTATTTTGACGGTGCCTTCTCGCTGCAAGGCGCCGGTGCTAGCGTGGTACTCATAGCGCCCACCGGAGAGCACCTCAAATACGTTATCCAGATGCACTTTCCCAGGGAGCAAGCGACAAACAACACTGCTGAATATGAAGGCTTGCTTGCCGGCCTCAGGATTGCGGCCGAACTTGGGATCAGAAAGCTGATTGTGCGGGGAGATTCTCAGTTGGTGGTCCGGCAAGTTAACAAGAGCTACCAGAGCCCTTTGATGGAAGCTTATGTCGATGAGGTGAGAAAGCTTGAAGAGCACTTTGAAGGTCTGCAGATGGAGCACGTCCCGAGAGCTCAAAATGAAATTGCAGATGGCCTTTCAAAGTGTGCCGCGATGAAGTTACCTGTGGAACCAGGAACCTTCTTGCTCAAGCTGACTCAACCATCCGTTACACCATCAATTGGACAGTCCAAGAAAAGAAAGTTGGTCTCCGGCGACTACTTGCCGGCGGATCTTCCTGAAACCGCCGCCAAGGTCCCCAAGATCAACAACCACAACGCTGAGGAACAGTTTGCTCCTGCAGATCCTCGGGTATGTACAGTTGAAGCAAGCGTTCCCGACAAGCCTCGCCCCGGCGAGCTTGCCGGGGGACCATCAGCTCCGGCAGAACCAGAGGTCCTTGCCGTAGAAGCTGAGGTTCCCGCAGCGGCCCTCGAGCCTTTAGTCCTTGCCGCCGGGCCCCAAGCTCCGGCATGGGCGCAGCAGATCGTCCGTTTCCTTCAAACTGGAGAACTTCCCGACGACCCAGAAGAAATAGAGAAGATAACCAGGCAGTCAAGTATGTACCAGTTCGTGGATAACGAGCTATACAGAAGAAGACTCAATGGTGTCAGATTGAAGTGCATCTCCAGGGAAGATGGACAGAAGCTGTTGGCAGAAATACACGGAGGCATATGCGGCCACCACATTGGCGCAAGGGCGCTTGCCGGGAAAGCTTTCCGGCAAGGGTTCTTTTGGCAAGAAGCCCTCCAAGATGCAACTGCACTAGTAACCAAGTGTGAAGCGTGCCAGTTCCATGCAAAGCAGATCCATCAGCCAGCTCAAGCTCTCCAAACAATCCCTTTGTCCTGGCCCTTCTCGATCTGGGGGCTCGATATCCTCGGCCCTTTCCCTCGTGCTGTCGGGGGCTTTGAGTACTTGTACGTTGCAATCGACAAGTTCACAAAGTGGCCAGAAGTGGAGCCAGTGAGAAAGGTGACAGCACAGTCAGCAGTCAGGTTCTTCAGGTCGATTGTCTGCCGTTTCGGGATCCCTAACAGGATCATCACCGACAACGGTACGCAATTCACTAGTCGCACCTTCATGCAGTACGTCCAAGACCTTGGCGCCAAGGTCTGTTTCGCTTCTGTTGCTCACCCGAGGAGCAACGGTCAAGCGGAGAGGGCAAATGCTGAAGCGCTGCGCGGACTCAAGACAAGGACCTTTGACAGGCTGCGCAAGTGCGGAAGAAATTGGATAGAGGAGCTACCGGCGGCTCTTTGGTCAATCAGAACGACACCAAGTCGAGCCACCGGACAGACACCTTTGCTCTAGTCTATGGAGCAGAGGCAGTTCTCCCCACGGAACTCATATACGGATCTCCTCGAGTGCTCGCTTATGATGAGCTCGAGCAAGAGCAACTGCGGCAAGATGACGCGTTGCTCCTCGAGGAGGGACGTCTCCAGGCTGCTGTACGAGCTGCTCGATACCAGCAAGCCTTGCGCCGCTACCATAGCCGCAAGGTCAAGGCCAGGAGTCTCGAGGAAGGCGACCTTGTTCTTCGGCGTGTTCAGTCCGCCAAGAATTCCAACAAGTTGACGCCGAAGTGGGAAGGCCCTTATCGGGTGAGACAAGTTACGAGGCCCGGCGCTGTCCGCCTCGAGACCGAAGAAGGCTTACCGGTGAGCAACTCCTGGAACATAGAGCATCTTCGCAAGTTTCACCCCTAAGGCACGGTTGCCGTGATCCGCTCCGGCAACCACCTTTTGTACAAGCCTTGCCGCTGTTGCATGTAACCCTTCGTACAAAGCCAGGCGCAGACCCCGTGCATCAGTAAAGTTTTTGTGTTTTTCGCACCGATTGCCTTTTGCATGCTTTTCTTTGCTATTTGCATGTTTTGTTTGGCATTTGATGCAACACTCAAGCATCCGGTAAGCATTAGCACGCCGAAAGGCCATATACTTGTTTCCCTCTCCCTTTTTCTTCCCTCTTAAGCAGAAGGAACGTTCCTCGCGCACAAGTTTGCCGGGGGGGGAAGGAAGTGGAGGAGGAACCAAGTGCTGTTCAAGAAAGAGAAGCCTTACCGGGAAGCAAGCAATACATGAAAGCTAAGTTTTTAGAATTTGACCAGTTCAAATTTTAAATTTTAGTTGTCTTCCTTGAACAATCACACCTTGTATGGAAAACCTGTGCGCGGAGGAACCTACCCGTAGCTTGCCGCACCCTTACCTTGTTTTCGAGTTCACTCAATGATTTAAGTGAGCTGCGACAAGTGTCGCGCCCTTGTTTCGTTTTCGAGTACACTCAGCAAGTTAAGTGCGCTGCGACTAGCTGCGGCAAGGTTGCTTGCCGGTGAGACCTTGGCCAGCAGGCTGCTCAGAGTCCAGCACTCAGCGCTCGCGGCAAAGGCCCCTTGCCGGCAAGCTCCCCGGGAGCGTAGGGTGAAAAACATACAAAGTCAAGGATTAAGACAAGGAAGATAACATTGCACTGATTGATCAAAATGAGATAAATATCTTACAAAGGATAACTTGTCGCAATGGACTAATGAGTTCATAACATAATGTGCAGCAGCAAAAAGAAATAAAGATAATGGAGGCCTAATCTACGCGGTCGCCCTCCTTCCTGGAGATCTTAGCCACCTTGGCGATGATGTGGGCGACCTGCTCCTTCAGGGCCTCCATGTTCGCATCGGCCAGCAAGCTGCGAAGAACGTTGGTGAGATTGATCCCCGGATTGCGGTACACGATCTTCGTCAGCACCCGCTCCAGAGTTCCCACGTAGAGCAGGCGCGACTCCTCGGCCAGCTGCGCGGGGATTTGGTTCCGGAGACCTGCAAGGGCCGGCGCGATCCCTCTGAAGAAGAGGCTGAGCTTGGCGCTGTGCGGGAGATCCGGATCCGGGGAGTAGATGAGATGTTCAACTTTCAGCGCCAGCAGCTCCTGGTCGATGTTGGACGTAGAAGATACCAAGTCTTCGGTCCATACCTCAATGGTATGGCGGAAGAGCTCGGACGCTTTGTTGACGCTGTCCACCAAGGTCCGCTCCTTGCGGAGCTCCTCCTTCAGCTTGGTCTCCCGAGCCCGGGCAGCGTCGAGTGAATCCTTCAGAGTAGTGACCTTCAACTCCAAGTCCTTGATGGAGTCATTGGCGGCCTTCAACTCGTCGCCCCTCTTAGAAAGACGCACCTGGAGATCTGAATTGGTGTGGGCGTCCTTCTCGCGCTCTGTGATGAGCGCGGCAACCTTCTCCGCACTCACCTTCAGCGACTTCTCCAGCTGTGCGACCTTGGCGGCGAGCTCCTTCTTGGCGTTTTCCGCGGCAACCGCGGCGGCTTTCGCCTCCTTCAGTTCCCCGCCAAGGGCCTCCTCCCGAGCGGTAAGGTCCTCCTCATGGGAGTCGAGTTGGACCTTCCGCTGGGCGAGTTCTCCTTCTCGCCGGGACAGCTCCACCCCGGCGAGCCGCTGCCGTTCCTCAGCTTCGGCCTTCTCCAGCACCCATTCCTGGTACTCGCCGGCGAGACGCTCGCGCTCCTCCGCCACCTCGCGGAGGGCCGCCTGGTTGGCGGCGCTAAGCTCCGCCGCGCGCTTCTCCATCTCCGCGGCGGCCTTGGCGGCAAGGGCTTCCCGGGAAGCAAGCTTCGCCTGCCTGGCCCGGTAAAGGGCCAGGAGCTGGTGGAGCAGCTTCTCCTCCTCGGGCCCTTCGCTCCCGCCGGGCGCCTCGACAATCTTCAGGCCCGCGGAGGCGAGGACTTCTCCGTCAAACGCCTCGCCCTCCGCGGGAGCTCGCGATGAAGACCCCCAAGGCATCTGGATGAAGACGCCGTTGGGGGCCTCAAGGTAGTAGCCCTGCTCCTTGCTGGCGGAGGGGTCGGAGGCCGGTGCAGCATCTGATGCTCCCGCCGCCTCCGGGTCGGCGGTGCGGTCGCCGTCCCCCTCCCCGGCCGCTGCGTCCGCAGCCGGAGCGCTCTCCTGCGCGGCCGGCTCGGCGGCTCTCGCCGCGTCCTCAACGACAGGGACGTCGCCGCCGCCGCCCTGCGCGCCCTCCTCGTCCTCGATGTTGATGACCTCCGTCTCCATCGGTTCGGGAGGAGGAGGATCTAAAAAGAAAAAGAAGAAAAAGAAGTTCAAGTTCAAGCAAATATCCAAAAAGAGACAAAGCCAAGAAGACAGACTACAGGACATACCTTGGCGGACGTCCTCAGCGGCGGGCTCCCTTGCCGGGGAGCTCTGCCTTGGCGGAGTGGCCGCCCTCGCCGGGCTGCTCGCCCTTGGCGGGGTACTCTGCCTTGGCGGAGTACCCGCCCTTGGCGGAGCGCTCTCCCTTGCCGGAGAGTTCGGCCATGGCGGGGACGGCGGGGCCTGCGGCTCCTCGATGACAGTCTCCGGGCGCTCCTGCCGCTGCGGCTCCACCTCTGCACAAGAAAAGACAAGAACCATCAAGATGTTGAAAGAAGACAAAATCCCTAAGCGCATCCCGATAAGCGGAAGGATGGACCCCAGACTTACGCTGGGGGCTGCGCTGGGGGCTGCTCCTCGGAGCAGCGCTCGGGTCCGGCAGGCTCGGCTCCGGCGCACCTCCTGTTGCCGCGGCGGCTGGGTCTTCCGCGGCCTCGACCACAGGCGCCTTGGCCTTCTTCGCCGCGCGCTGAACCAAGGTCCTGAAATCAAAGCAGCAAACAAAGTCAGCATCAACAATAATCAAGACAAAACTCGAGAAGGTGTAAGATCCTGGATCCTTACTCCTGGTCCTCCTCGTCGTCCTCGCTCAGGGCGGAGAAGTCGTACTCCACCGTGGGCGCGTCGGCGCGAGGAGCGGAAGACGAAGATTCCCTCGCGCGCTTGGTGGTCCCCGGGGCTGGGGGCTGCGAAGACCCAGCCCCTGTGGTAGCCGGCGCCCGAGGAGCGGGCGGAGCCGTTGCTCCGCTCCGAGAAGACCCCTGTCGGCTCGACGCCGGTCTGCGAGGCGCCTCCGTCGTGGCCCGCGCGCGGGCCGCCTCTGCTGTGGCTGGTGCGCCGGTTGCCCCCGGCGCAGCTTGGCTCCCCCGGGGAGCTGCCCGGCGAGCTGGTTGTTGCCGGGGCGCTTGCGCCCTCTCTCCCGTCGCCGTCTTGCGAAGACGCTTCGGTGGAGACTGCCTTGGGCTTGCCGGGGGCGGGGAGCTCTCCGATGAGGAGAGGTCGTCGGCGTAGAGCTCCGTGGATCCGCCGGAGTCCTCGGCCTCCTCCTCCTCCTCTTCCCCGGCCGGCCCACTGGGCCCAGCACCCTGCGTTGCGGCCTCCTTTCCCTTGGCGCCTCCACTCCTCGCGGCGCCTCTGTTCCCTCCGGCGGCACCCTCCATTGCCGCGGCCTCGGCCACGATTCCGTGGATCCCGGAGTGCCTCAGAGAGGAGACCCCGGCAAGTGCGTCGGGAGGGAGCTGCAGCAGTCTGCGGATCTCCGCCTCCTCCGCCTGGCTGGTCGCATCCGCAGCCTCCGCCTCGTCAGGCATGTACCCAAAATCTCCTGCCGCTGCAGCCGCAGCGGCCTCTTCAGCCCGAGAAGCTATGTAGGCAAGCTCCTGCTCGGTGGTGTCCCGCGTGTGCTCCATGAGGTCTTCCTTGTTCTTCGCCGCCTCCACGAGGTTGTCGAAGAAGGTGAGGACGTCGATGGGCTTGGGCGCGATCCATGTGCGGTCCACGCCATGCGAATCGCATGCGGGCATCATGGCGAGGAGACGGTCCCGGACGGTGCTGTTGCAGAGCGGCACCACTCCCCGGGGAGCTCGGAACCACTCAGGGTGTGCCGGGTCATACTTGAAGAGTTCCCGGACCATCCCCTTCAGCTCCAGCGTCGTGAAGTTGAAGTTGAGCCCGGGGCGCAGCCTCATTATGTCCGCCGGGCCGCCGTACTCCCAGGCCGGCCTCTTCCTGTCTTGGAGAGGGGCGATGCGGCGGCGAAGGAAGTCTGCGCCCACCTCAGCAACGGACAGCTTGGCGGTCCGAAGACGAAGAATCCGGACGAGGGCGACGTCGAGCTTGGTGTCGTCCGAGTCCAGCTCGCTCCAATCCCTGCCGCGCACGATGGGCGTTGTGCGCGGCGCGGTGAAGGGCTGCGGCGCGTCCTCAACGATCCAACACCACTCCGCACGCCACTCCTCCCACTTGCCGCGGAGCTCCCCCGGCAAGTAGGATCCCTTCTTGTTCAGACGAAAAACCCAAGAAATTCCTCCGGAGAGGGGGGCATCGGCCTCTGCTCTAGGAGTGAAAAAGTGCCTAAACAACGCTACGTTGGGCTGTATCCCTATGAAGTTTTCGCACATGTGTGCGAAAACCGCCATGGTGAGGATGGCGTTGGGGGTGAAGTCAAGGAGGTGGAGGCCGTAGGTGTGCATGACGTCGCAGAAGAAATTTGAGAAAGGAGGACAAAGACCGCAGTGAAAGAAAGCTGCGAAGAAATAGTACCCGCCGGGGTAGCTGTCCTTGGCGGCGGCCGGATATGCTCGCGTGCGGGGGTGCGCCTTGGTTTCCTTGGCCCAGAACAAGTAGTACTTGTTCCAGAGCTCCCGCGCGCCGAGCCTCGGCGGGAAGACGAGATGCTGCTTCCGGTACGCGGCGAGCTTCGCCGCTTGCTCCGACTTCTCCCTCTTGGCCTTCTCCGCCTTCGCCTTGTCGGTCTTCGGGGCCATGGCGGACGCGGCGGAAGGAGGGGGACGAAGAGCCTGGCGACGCCGGAGTTGCGGACGACGGCTGCGGAGGTGTGGAGGCGGAGCGCAAAGGGATCTCTGGAGGAAGAAGAAGAGGCAATGAAAGTGCAAGGAGGGAAACTGCCCCTGCTTCCTCTGCTTTTATGGGGGAGTGGGGGGCGTTTCGCTCTTTTCATTGATGGAACGTGGGCACGTCCCATCCCACGACGCCGCAATCGACGCGTGCCGTTATGGGGGGATGCGGCGGATACGGAAGTGGATTCGGCACGCTGTGGGCCGCGTGTGCCCGTGCACTGTTTTGGGCCTGGCCCAACAGCGCTCGGCACCGTGTGTGGCCCAGGCCCGGGGGCTCCTTTCGGTGTACTAAGGTAGGGGTACCTCAGTACCCCAACTTGTGCACGGGCAGTTGCAGCTTCCCGCGGCAGGGTTTACCACGCGCTCGCCGGAGACCTTTCTGCCCCTTTATTAAACCATTCAAAAACAAAGTATACAAGACAGAAGATCGAGACCCCGGCAAGTGGAGCTTGCCGGGAAGGCCATACCAGGCTCAGGACTACCCCACTAGCACAAGACCCTGGCAAGAGGAGCTTGCCAGGAAGACTAGAAGACACGCCTCGGCGCTATATGTGCCCCGGCAAGGGCCTGGGGAGCGGCAAGCTCCCTGGGCCCGGCAAGATCAAGGCCCCGGCAAGGTGCTTGCCGGGAAGGCTGCGCTGTGTGCCCGCGCTCCAGCTCATCGGCCCACGCGTCGCCCTGGGGCCTATCCAGGGACGCGTGGCGGACGGCTGTGCAGCCTGGGGGACACGGTGGCACTCCACGGTGGTTGATCCATCGCCGTGGCAGACGGAGACGCAAGGGCGGGAACTTTTGGGGTCGACGGCGACGGGCATTAAATGCCCTTGTCCCCCACTGTCAAAGTAGGTATAGACCATTGTTCTGCACTGTAGCTCCACTGTTCCCGCACTGTTACAACTACCACCTCTTTTACGTTTTTACCCCTTTCTCCTACGTTGACACCTGTCGGTGACCCCTTGCACTATAAAAGGAGGCCCATGCACAACGTGGAGGGGGTTCGGAACCTAGATCACTCATACGCTCGGTGTAGCTGCTTCTTCAAGCTCCCGAGCACTCAAACTCAATACACAACTAAGCAGGAGTAGGGTTTTACGCGTCTACCGCGGCCCGAACCTGGGTAAAACTGCCCGCGTGCTCGCTACGATCTGCTCTTCGTGCTCCCTCCGCCCTCGTACCGCACAGACAAGGGGCTCCGGTCCCATAGGTGTTCGTGGCGGACAGTTTCCCCCGACAGTGGCCACATCATCTGGCGCATAGTGAGCTAACTGCCTAAAGTCATCCACGTACCGCCCCACAGTACGGTTTCTTTGGTGCAAATTGCGAAACTCACGCTTCTTCAGGCTCATGGCTCTAGCTGAGACATGTGCGGTGCGGAAATCTTGCTGAAACTGATCCCAAGTAATTGCAGCAAGTGGGTAGGTGGCGGTGTAATTCTCCCACCATGCGGCTGCTGGTCCCTCAAGCTGATGTGCAGCAAAATGCACTCTCTCTGCATCTGTGCAACCTGCAGTTGCTAGCTCTCTTTCCATCTTGCGGAGCCAGTCATCTGCAACAATAGGCTTGGTCCTACTAGAGAACACCGGTGGTTGCAGCCTTAAGAACCGGGTCAAGTTGTAATGGGGATGCGGATGTGGGTTGTTGTTGTTTTTCTGATTCTGGACAAGTAGTTGCATCAAAGTGTTCTGCTGCTGGATCAACTGGGTGAGCTCAGGGGGAAACTCAAATCCGGGCTCACGTCTCAGAGGCATCTGAGGGGCTTAGAGGAGAGAGATTAGAATAGAATGAGGTCTAGGGGAATCACTACCCATATGCACATGAGACAAACAATTTCATATCATATCACTCAATTCAATCAAGATCACACAAAAGATCCTATTACAACGCTAGCAAACGACTCTAAATACTCGGATTAATACTAATGATTACATGGTGGTCATCTAATAACTATCTTGTGAAGACTCCATGATATCTGCTCCAGCTTTGTCTTCATAGTCACTTTCATCACTGTCGGTGTCGTCTATCAGAAAGTAGTTCTCCATATTAATACCCATCTCTGGTTCCAGCTTCACCATGATGGTTCCAGCCTACTTCTTCAGTGCTTCATACCGCTCCAATAATACGGCAATTTCCTCTTCATATCCATCTCGCACTGTCTTGAGTTCTTCTTCTAACTCCACGTTTCGAGTTATAACCATGTTGGTTTTCTGCATAAGTTCGCACATCTGGTTCTCGTAGCGTCGAATGTGTTGGTCCATCTCCTGGATGTATGCTGCAATGGATCCATCCTTCTTAGTGCGAAGGATCCCCCATTGCTCGTCTCGACGTCCCCAAATCTGGTAGATGGTGTCTTCAAGATCCTTGTTGTAGACTTCACATCTGCGTCCAAACGTGATATGAGCTACCACACTCTTTCCCAAGCTCCACGTATGTGCGTCAAAGGCAAGCTCAAGTGGCCCCGTGAATGGTGCAATAGTCCTCCCAGGTACACTAACTTTGATCTTCCAGCACTCCTCTTCCGGCGATGTTGCATAGAGATCTCAAGTGATAGTTGGTATTCCAATGTCCAAGTACCTAGTGACTTCCTTCAAGTGACTTCCGAATGGGGTTTCATCGTCTAGCTGAGTGAACTTGCTCCCTGAGTCTGACATATATAGAATAGAAATAGAGAAGAATTAGAATAAGTGGAGAAGAAGCAGAATGAGTAGAGAAGAACATCCTATGGCTTATCCTGGTGGTCGCGTCCTACAATGAACATGTGCTCTGATACCATCTTGTAGCGACCTCGATCCGAATCACCGGAGTCTCTGTGCGTAGTGTCATCCCAGGATCGGTATGCTGACAGACACAGTACTCGAGGATTTATAACAGAGATTCAATCACACTTTATTACATCGAAAGTCCTCAAAGAGGCAATATCCATTACACGAGAATGGGTGAATGCCATCTAATAAAATAAACTGTGGAAGCTATGAAGAGTAGTTGAGTCCATCCAACTCCACGGCAAACATTGAGTGCATGACAACGACCTATCGCACCTTATTCTTCGTCTGAAAACTCTGCAACATGATACCTTGCAGCCATGTAGATCAGCACATTGAATATGCTGGCATGAACACACTGTAGCAAGAATGATGAACAATGTCTACAACTATATGCATATTTGGCTGGTGGAGGCTCTAAGGTTAATTTTGCATAAAGCTAATTTTTTCCTACAACAAAGAAATAAATTTTATTTACAACTCAGTTTAATTAAGCAATATTGAGAAATGGTTCCTCCATCTCAATCCCAAATTACCAAAGTCATTAATAAAAACAAATTTATTAGATAGAGTGTTGAGATCAGTCCATAATTTAAATACCAATATACTCAAGATGTCCATAACCGGGGACACTGCTAGTCATGAATAGTTTGTACCAATGTTGAGGATATCGCTTATCGTTATCGTCTCGGTCAGTTGGGGATTAGAGATTAATCGGAAATCGGTAGATTAATCAATTTTATCGGTCGATTATTAATCGGCCATTTTTTTCAAATCCTAGGTTCCCAACACTAAAATATGTTATATTGGACACCAAAACAATATTGGACAGAAGTGTTACCTTGAATCCTAGCCTTTGAATCCTCATATAATGACAAACAAAATAGAAAAACATTACATATTGCATAATAAGGTCCACAAAACACAAATAAACATAGTTCTTGCAAACATAGTGCTACGAATAGGTCCGATTTATCGGTAGATTATCAATAAATCGCTTGTCATAGCGATAAATCGGCCCAAACGATAAATGATGAAGATAAGGCATAATCTTATCGGTCACCCCAACAGTTGCGATAAATCGGATGATAAATCGTTGAATCGGAAGATTTCTTGAACAGTGGTTCGTACACTATGTAGAGGTTTGTGCACTTTTCCCCACAAGACTCGATCTCCTCCGTTTGATTTCTCGCACTACATGGTGTTTGAGAAACGGATGATCGAGACACAGTCTTTCAGAAGCACTTATTCTTTACCCTGGGTATACTGGTACACCTACTTTCCCCTACATCTGCTAGCCTACCACTGAAAGAGCTCACACAACATGCTCAACTAAGCCAGAGCCCATATTGGCTTGTGGCTGCACACGGAAGTTTCTAGGCATGAATGATATATGATCCCTTTGATCCCGCATGGCATTCCATAGGATAATCACACATGTCCTCTAAGATTTCCTAGGACAACACTGGATTCTCCAGGTGCCCTGCAACCAATCCACCCAGTGGTGTATTAAAGTTACCACCTTAGTCTTTCCCTTAGTTGTTAATTACACTCACAACTTCCATGAAATCTCACATACCAATCCACGTCTACAAGCATGGCTAAGCAATAACTAACAAAGCGTATATTACCTTGGGTTGATCTCAACTCATTTTATTCCTACCTCATGAACTACTAAGCAATACCACATGTGATCAAGTCCTATTCATGCAATCATTGAGGATAGAACTAATGCAATAAAAACTGGGTATTGGAAAGTATGATCAAAGTGTGAACTTGCCTTGCTGACGATCACTGAAACCTAGAGACATCGCACTCCGCGAATTCTATCGCAATCAAACAATAGCATACATAAGCAAACATACAACAGAATTGAAGAACAGATCTCGAAAGACTTCAAAAACAAACGAATAACTATTGCAACAAAAAACAATTTCTAACAGTACCAAAATTAAGTTAATTTGGCCTTATCAGAAAGTTTAGGTCAAGAGCTTCGATTTGCAAAAAGAATCAGCTCAAACAGAGTTATGAAACTCAAGTTACGATCAAAAGAATCTAAACATAAATCTGTTTGAATTCAAATTTTAAAATTTTCAATATCAAATTTGAGTTGCACTACTTGAAAGATAATATCGAAACGGAGAAATTGGCGCTGGTTTCATCTAATTCCGACTAACGAGTAAAAAGTAACGATCGATTTAAAAGCAGGGACTGATCGGTAAAAACTTTAATCGCGGATAGGTCCCTAGCCGAAAATTAAATAAAAAGAAAAAACTATGAAATGACCGTTCGTTATTAGAGACGAACAAATGAACGCGTTCGCGAATAGAGGTGTTGGGCAAACGTTAGTTAACTAGACATGTTCGGGAAAAGCCGAGGAAACCCTAACCCTAAAAAATGAATGGTTTTATACCTAAAATCGAGCGAAAACCGGCGGTCGACGACGGCGGCGGCTTCTGGCGAGGTGGGGCGACGGCGTGGGACGACGGCGGCGCGGGCGTGGGGTGCGGACGGCGGCGGCGCATGGCAGCGGCGGCGGCGGCGAGGCGAGGAAGAGGCGGCGGGGCAGGCGGCTATTTAAAGAGGGGGTGGCGGCTTAGGGAAGAGGGCACGGCCTCGGGAGGCGTGTCCCGACGGGAATTGGCGGCGGCGGTGATGGTGCTCGGGACTCCGGTCCTGAGTCAGCGCGGGAGGCGGCGGCGCTGGTGGGCTTCGGCCCAACTCGGCTGGGCCTTTGGCCCAGTCGGGCGAAACGTTTTTTTTTTCAATCGCTCGAACCAAAAAAAATCAACTACAAATAATAAAATCGTAAAATATTTCAGAAACAATTTTGCTTGTTCCCACCTAATATTTGGGACAAAGTGAACATTTCTGAAATAAAAATGCCTAAAAATAAAATATCTTTTTTATGTAATTTTAGAATAATAAATTGCAAATAAAATTCAGAGAATATTGTTTTTACTTAAAAATCAATTTCCAATATTTTTATTCTGTTTTTAAAGAAATCATATTATCTTCTCTCATTTATTTTAAATATTGAAAAATGTAATTTGGCAAAAATATTATTGATCCAACCTCACTGATAAAATTAATAAAATAGTGGGTCCTCTTCGGGAAAAACTTTCAACTCTCTCGCTTGGGTCCTTGATTTGCTTAAAGCTTTGGATCAATTTTCTAATAAACTCAGATGCAAAAATGATCAAATGATGCATGGATATGAATGATCTATGTTAACATCCAAATTGAAAATTGGGATGTTACATTAGTCCCTTCCTCTGCTGCAAGATGGTGGTTTCCAGAAGATGCTAGTCTTTGATAGGCTAGACCTTTCCCTCTACTCTGACATTCTGCAGTTCAGCCCACATATACAGCTCATTCCTTTGATACTGATGCATACTTAGTATATATCTGATGCTTGCGAGTACTTTGGATGAGTACTCACGGTTGCTTTGCTCCCCCTTTTGCCCCCTTCTTCCTTCTTTCTGGTTGTTGCAACCATATGACGGATCCCAGGAGCCAGATGCCACCCCAGTCGACTACTACTACTACCCCTACGGAGCCTTCTACTTCATGGAGGCAGCTGATGACAAGGAGTAGTTAGGAGGTACCGGGCAAGAGGCCTTGCCTCTCCGATCGTTGATGTTTGTGCCAGCCTTCTTAAGGCAAAACTTGTTTAACTTATGTCTGTACTCAAATATTGTTGTTTCCGCTGACTCCGTTGCTTTCGAGCTTCTGTATTCGAGCCTTCGAGGCCCCTGGCTTGTAATATGAAGCTTGCATTATTTTATTTTTGTCTAGAGTTGTGTTGTGATATCATCCCGTGTGTCCCTGATCTTGGTTGTACACATTTGCGTGCATGATTAGTGTACGGTCAAATCGGGGGTGTCATAAATTGGTATCAGAGCCGACTGCCTGTAGGATCCCCCTTTCCAACTCCTTGGCCGGAGTTGAGTCTAGTCTTTCGAAAACTGTTTTACTAACATGGTTGTGTGGCTTACGGGCCCACGTCGCCAATTGGGTGGTGTGAGGATCTTTTATTCCTCGTCCATACTCTGAGAATTTGTTCTCTCTTCTATTCAGGTTAAATGGTTTTGCTAACAACTCTAGGTTCTCGTAAATACTTTCTCCCAGAGAGCCCCTCACTCCATATGATTGCTTGGTGTACTAGAATATTCTGAAGATACTCTCCGATGTTTCCCGAGACCCTTGTGCCCTTCGTCTTGGCAATCCCTACCACCGACACACCCTTTTGGATAACTACCTACATTGTCGTTCATACCTTCTTCCCCAGTTGCTCTTGTTATTACAAGATGTCCTGAAATACTCTATGATGTTCTGAGAATCCTTTTGCTTACTGCCATGCAGTTCGTTACCGCATGAATACTCCAATGAATAATTCCTCATACTTTTCAAGGATTTTTTCATTCCTAGTTGATCAAGTGATTCACAAGATACTTTGAAGTATTATCCGATCTACCGATAATACTCTACAACTATTGCTTTTCAAATACTTATCTGCTTGTGTTATGTTTACTTCCATATGTCTAGCAATAGTCATTAGCATCCTTTGTCATCATAATTTCGAGCATTTGATTCGAATTGTTTGTGAATGCTCGTGATCATCAGTCCTATTTAGAACTCTTCCACTGGTTGAGACGTCACTCTAGACATGAGTTGGTGTTTGGTGAATCAAGCCTTGATCGATTGTCATTCTTAGTCTATTCAACATATCCATACTTAATCAGAGCATTTGCTTCTGATCCCTTGATTTGGAAGTCATAATTCATTTGCATTTGACCTTGAATTAGTCAGTTGGTCCTATAATCTGATCTTCTTGCATTCTTTCTTCTTCGGGTTGAGTACCCTTGCTCAGCTCAGACCCCTCGTGGACAACCAGATCCTTTGTTGGATTTTATCTGAGAGCGTCATTCATATTCAATAACCTTGTGAGCCTTTCTCGGATACATAATGCCCTTGGTAAATTGTATCTTCTGCTTTCTCAACCATACTCTGCCTTCGGGCTTGAGTTGTTTACTCGTGAAGTTTGTTGTATATGTTCTAAGATGCCCCAGTGTGTTGAACCTATGCCTTCCCTAATCTGTGTGAATCCGAAGATTATGCGAGTTATCAACTGGCATTTTCTTCGGATAAATTTTCAATTCTACAACTTTGTCGAAGACGAGAAGTAAATGGAAGGTTATGAATTGACGAAGTGGGAGTCCATTTTCATGGTCCATAAAGAAGATCCATTGCTTGAACTGCAGAATCATTAGCCATCATTGCACGATATGTTAGATCAAACCACTAAGTATCCCCTCCTCTTTAACCTTGATATCTATTGATGTGTAGAGCGATATGTAAGCCAAAATGTTAAATACATTAGAGAATTAATAGCCCCCTTGTCGAGTCCATTTTCTTTTGGAAGAAAAAACCCACAATAGTATTAAATTCTAGCCCTACATTGCCCATCGAAACAAAATTATTCACCCGCACCACATACGAAAAATCCACTCGCAAGACTTGGTGGAGGAAAACCAACACACTTTATCATATACCTTCATAAAGTCAAATCTAGGTATCACTCCATCCATTTTTTCTTGTGGAGCTCATGATGGTTTCATGTAAACTGAAAATACCATTTGTGATATAGGGACCCAACAAAAGGGATATGTTTATGTTGGTTAAATGACATCAAGCACCACCTAGGGTATGTGTTTGATGCCTAGTTATGTTGAAATATTAAAACTCACAATCAATAAGCAAGTTGGTCTGAGTTGTTGAACCTTGGGCAGCTTTGGGCCCTTGTGAGAATAGTGATGGCTCCAAAATGTGCATTATCGAGTGGAATAGGTTCCTTATGAAAGTAGGGGAAGAGAGCCAGGATATAAACTTTTATCACTTCCAAAAGGTTTAGTAAACAAAGTTGCAAAGACGTTCATACTGGGAGACTTATTGTGCATCATTTGGAAAATGGCATCCTCAACCTCTAGTTTCCATGAATTCGGTAGAAACAATGTTATCTGCTTGGGAGGAGACTTGAGGGACGCCCCACCTTCTTAACTCATGTAGGCAAACTTGTCTTTCATCATGCGCCACAAACTAGCCACTATAGTACTTTGTGGTGTACTTTTTAATCTGCTCCTCCCGTTCTATGGCCCCCTCATCTTGGTTTAATCAAAAAACCCTTTGTTCTTGATGACCCCCACTAGCCACCAAATGGAAATATCGCATGTTACTATATCCTTATTTTATATGTTGGATGTCAAGACCTCGATCCTAAGTCACACAGGTCTAGCTTGTAACACACCATATCACTTTGCGGCCTCACGCACGGTATCCCCACGGGTGCCACCTTACCTGGCTCGGGACCGTTTGCGCATTTTGGCACACGTATAGGATAGTGTCGCTAGCGTCCATATGACAGAGAACCCGGGCCGACATGACCAGTTATAAACCAAAAGTGGCACTAAATTACAGAGACAGGCATACATGACCCAGCAACGAACGTGTCGGTCATCAACGTATGAACCCAAGTCGTAGCAAGCTACAAGGACTTAGAGGAACAACACGTGACATTTACCCTAAGGGACAGACACAGGAACGAAGAAGGACACATGCCGGCCAGCCTAAGTGTTCCGAAGCAGTAGCAAGCTACCAAGGCTCAGTGGAAGCACTAGGAGACATTTCCCTGTAAGATAGGCTACCAAGGGTAAACAACTAGGTGTCGGATCCCACACATAGCAATACACATTACACGTACGCATAACATGCAAGTATGTGTTGTACAACATGGCATCACAACATAACTCAACAACTCATATAGATAAGGCCCAGAAGAGCCATCATAACATTTATTACAAGCAGAGGTCACATGACCCAACATACAGAGCATACAGGCATCAGAAGCATAACATGTCTGGGTACAGACAACTACAAATGCAAAAGGCTGGGAAGCCTGACTATCTACAAGATCCTACAAGGGTACAAGATCGTAGCTGAGGTAACAAGCTAAACGTCGAAGTCCACGCGGAACCACTAGCGAGACTGAGGTCTCTTTGCAAAACATAAATTAAGCAAACGTGAGTACAAAGGTACTCAGCAAGACTTACATCAGAACTAGCTACATATGCATCAGTATCAACAAAGGGGGTGGTGGAGTTTGACTGAAGCAAGCCAGCTTTGACTCGGTGGCTATCCTAAACTACGACTGCAAGTAACTCTTTGAGGTGGCGCACACGAGTCCACATATTCACCAATCAATACACCACTATGGATCCGCTCTCGTCTCCCTACGAGAAGGCCATCCATAGCACTCACGCTTATATTGTGTGTTTTAGAGTATCCACTTTCACTTGTCTATGAACTGTAATAAGCAACCCAGAAATCCATTTCCGCGGACACGGCTATTCGAATAGATTATATATAACCCTGCAGGGGTGTACTTCTTCACACACGCTCTCACCACTTACCGCCGTTTACACGACATGTACTCGGCAACCTTCAAGCGGAGGCCCAGCGAGGGTGTTGGCCACGACCTGACTAACCACACAAGTCTCTCGTCCAGGTTTATCGCCTATTTGGGTTCCATCCGTGGGGAGATCCGACCGGGGTGTCGCTCACGGCCCCAAACAATGTGTACAGGGTTCCCGCATCACCAAACGGGCAATCGGTACACCGTGCCACGTACCTGCCGCATCACAGCCCACCCCAAGGGTCAGCGCTGCGCACGACCTCCAGTAATCTACAAACACCAGAAACTAGTTGCAACTCCTGGACAGAGATCATGTTGATTAATAAGTCGAGAGAGTCAATTAAGGATCCCAATGTGTGGTAGTAGCTGTTTCATGGACCAACCAACACAGAACTCAGTTCCTGAGGACGGCTGCAATGAGACAACCCACCATGTACTCCTACATGGCCTCTCATCGCTACCTTTACCAAATCGTGTTCACACACTTAGCTCTCAACAGTAGGACGTGTTCACCACATTCCAATTCATCCCCGATGAATCAGACCTGACACAACTCTAAGCAATAGCAGGCATAACCAGAAAACATGAATGAGTAGGCACAACATGGCTCAAACAACTCCTACTCATACTAGTGGGTTTCAACTATTTACTGTGGCAATGACGGGTCATGAAGTGGAAAGGGGGTTCAACTACCGCAGCAGGTAACAGTTGAAGCGTTGTTGTCCTAATGCAGTAAAAGAGAGCAAGAGCGAGAGAGTGGGATTGTATCGGAATGCTCAATGGGGTTTTGCTTGCCTGGCACTTCCGACGATAACATTAAGTCTTCATCGGTGTCCTCGATCACATCGTCGGAACACGTCTACTGAAAGGGGACAAAACCGACAAACAGAGAAAGAACACAATCAATGCAATGCACAATATGATGCATGATCATGACATGGCATTATGTTGTGATTTGAGCTAATGCAACTAGCAACACAATTAAATGAAGTTGGTTTGAACCAAAGGTTCAAATTCAAACTCCATATGCGATTATTCAAATGCCATTTATTCAAATTGTCCTAAACAGTGGCTGTAAGTTATTCAAACATGCATGAAAATGCCATAAACAGATTCCTTGAATTTTTCTGATCAATTTTCATATATAAATTATTTTCATCTGAGGTAGGGATTATTTTCTGTGATTTTTATAAGTTTTGGCTATTTTCTGAAATAAGTAAATCATTTATGATTTATTTTAAATTCCAGAAAACACTTATTGCGTCAGCATGACGTCAGGATGACGTAATCGGGTCAACAGCGTCAGCCCAGGTCAAACCTGACGCTGGGACCCACTGGTCAGTGACTAGGCTAATTTAACAGAGACTATTAGTGTTAATTTAATCCTAACTAAAGTGTCAGGGGGGGTGGCCCACATGTCAATTTCTCAGGCCTAATTAAGTTTAGTTTTTAAACTAAACTAATTTAACAGGAGCTGGCCCCACCTATCATTGAGTTAGTGCTTAACTAAGGGCGTGGGGCCCATATGTCAGTGACTCGGGG